>CM063515.1:18111652-19336652 GCA_032199755.1 Ambrosia artemisiifolia | reverse complement strand
TCCCCCAACTCCCCCAATGCCACATCAGCGCCACATCATTTCCCTCATTTTCTCCCCCAAAGTTTGGAAATGCTTTCCTCCAATTCCCCCATTCCCCCGCCTTAGAGATCCCCAAAGTGAACTCCTGCTGCTCAGGTCATGCATGGGGGTCGCTAAGTTACTTTTTGGGTTGCGAACTTGTCAACCCCACTTAATGGGGGATGCGGTATCCCTTTTCGATGACGGTCTCCGCGAGGCTATCGAAGATATAGTTGTGTGTGGTGGCCCCTTTTTCGGGGACCTCCAGTGGCGCTTGGCATCCTTGCCGATGCGTTTAGGGGGTTTGGGCCTCCTTTCAGCTCGAGATGTTGGGGTCTATGCCTTTGTGGCGTCTAGAGCTCAGTCCTGGGAACTTCAGGATCATATCCTCCGAAACAGTGGGGTCGTTGGACTAGACTCAGACTATCAACAGGCGCTCGAACGCTTAAATGTCTATCTCCCGGACTTTGATATTGGCGGTTTTTCTAATAAGGACACCGCCCCCTCAAAGCCACAAAAAACTTTGGCGAATGCCCTTTTTAGTAAAACTGCTCAGAGCCTGGGAGAAGTTTTTGAGTTGTCCTCCCGCCAGAAGGCGGTGATTGAATGCCTAAAGGGCCCTCATGCTCAGGATTTTTTGACCGTTATCCCGATTGAGGGGTTGGGCCAATGCATGTCTGCAATAGAGTACAGGGCTATACTCAAGTACCGATTGATGATCCCTATGTATCCGGAAGATGAAACTTGCCCCATCTGTCGTAAAGCTTGCATGGATAAATACGGGGAGCATGCAATTCATTGCAAGGAGCTCCCTGGTTTCAAATATCGGCATGACTGGGTGAGAGACGTTTTGTGGGATATCCTGAGAAGAGCTGGGATTTCTGCCAAAAAGGAGGCCCCCGTAAACTTCCTCACAGACCCCATGGAAGGGAGATCCACCCTGCGACCCGCAGATCTGCTTGTCTTTGGTTGGGAGAGGGGGAAACATGCCTGCGTGGACCTCACCGGGGTATCTCCACTGGTTGGGTTAAGGGAAACAGGGTTCGTAGCTGGGCAAGCATCAAGAAAAGCGGAATCAAAGAAAGTAGATAAGCATGCTAAAGCCTGTGCAGATAACCAACATGTCTTTATCCCTCTGGCCTTTGACACCTTTGGCTCCTTGGCGCCAGAAGCTATTCGTTTCTTGACCAGGGTCCAACGGGTCGTCCACAGCAATAGTTCATCCCCAGGGGGGCAAGGATTTGTCTTCAGTAGACTAGGGTTTGCAATTCAGAAAGGAGTAGCGGCGCAGCTTGTTGCCCGTCTACCTTCTATTATGGTGTAACTTTCGTATTTTGTTTTAATGATAAATATAGCCAGATATATAAATTAGACAAAAAAAAAAAAAAATTTATTTATTATTAATATTATATACTTTTAAAAAATACATTAAAATTAAAAATATATATATATAAGACAAAAACTCACACAGATGAAGCACCGTTTTATCAAAAGAAATCCAAATTCATCTTCTTCATATTTCATCTTCCTCACCTGCACCATCCATCACAGCCACCTCTACCACCACAGCCACCTCCACCATCGATCACAGCCACCATACCTTGTTTCAGATCTGCAACCGCCTCCATCTTCATCACAAACACCCACCACACCATCGTCGGCCTCCATCTTCATCAACAGCACCATCACACAGCCACCACCACACCATCGTCAGCCACCATCTTCATCAACAGCACTGGTGATATATTATTAAAGTTTGATTTTAAAAAAAAAATAAAAAAAAAACAACCAATCAGATTGGCCGGTGTCCTCGGTGGTTTTTCCACTTTCTCCCCGGAAAGTTTACGGGGGGGGCGGTGTTCCCCGGTTCCCCGGACGCCACGTCTGCTCCCCGGCCCTCCTCCCCGCAGGCACACCGTTTAGTCTTAGTATTACAGAATTACACGTGCAAACTACTTACTTTTTAACCCTTTTCTTCTGGTAAATTACAATTATCATCCTTGCTTTATCCACCGTTGAAAGGAGTATCCTTAAAAAAAGTTTTTACACTTTAGTGTAGTATAACGAATCCAAATTTTTTTTTGACGGGGCACAAATTAGTTGGTTAACAATGACAAGACAAAATGGTAGTTTGATGTGTTGCAAAACACATCTAAATTCCTATACATTTTGTAGTCATTTTCTAGTCTTTTTATTAGTGTTTTTATTAGTTTTAGGTTTGTACTTGTCTATTTAATTTATTTTAACGTTTTATTAGATTTTTATTGATTTTGTGTCATTTTTTAGTATTTATGTATTTATTTTATATTTTGTAGGTGTTCATGGACTTTGGAGCGTAGACGAGAAACTTTGGTCAAGCCAAGAACAACCGAGTCAGGAACATAGAGTTATAATAATAATAATAATAATAATAATAATAATAATAATAATAATAATAATAATAATAATAATCGAAAAAAAAGAATAGCTTGGGCCGTAGCCCAAGCCTAAGTCAAAACCCAAAGGTCGGTCAACAGCCCATCAAGAAGTCAAAGGTCGGTCAACAGCCCATCAAGCCGCCTCAGGGAGATTGATAATTTTTTTCATTAGACATTCAAACAAAATAATACATCGAAGAAGCTGGGCAGAAGGGTTGACCGACCAAAAAGAGTTGTGGGGGAGAAAAGGTCTCGGGCACGTTAAAGATCAATATTCAAGGAGCCTCGGGTTTGGTTTAGTTTTTGTTTATATTTTTTATAGACATGATTAAAACTATTTTTATTTATTTTGTGATGATGTTTTTAAATATTATGAGCTAAACCTTTTATTGGTGACTTGGGATGATGAACTAGATTATGGTTTTTAATTAAAGACTTATGTTTTCCGTTTTGAATGTGTTGGGTTACATGATTTAATTTTTATGTTTGATTTTGAATATTTGTGTACTGGCGCTTTTTGATTTGATTACTTGTTTGTTGGTTTTGATGTTCTAGGCATATAGGAATATCCCCTAGATCTAGAAATCATTCTAGTTTGATTAACTTTTGTTGTCGAGCTAGTTCTTGCAGTTAGAAATAGCGCAAGTTTAAAAGGTTTTTAAAATCAATTAGCTAAGGTGTGCAATCCCTTCCCGAAGGTTAGGAATATAATTCGGGATTGCTAGGTTGACTAACTAGGCATTGTTTGCTAGTTTGGTTATCGCTAGGGCGAGACCGGTTACTTATTCGTGTTTAGAGTTTTCCTGGGATTTCATTCGTATTAGTTAAGTCTGCTTCACAGTTTGGGAGTTTTCGATCCAAGAGTGGTTGATTAAAGGATTACTGTGGGATTTGGTTTCGCTGGGGCGATCCACTTTCATTTTAGCATCTCAACACTTGTCCCGCCTTGAGTCTAGTCGACTATCCTTGACAGTAGGTTTATTAGGTGAGAACAGGGTCTCTAACCTGATTACATAGGTCAGCTTTTATAACCAGAGTCTAGGGATTCCACCCAGGTTACCAGCTCCTCATTAGAGTTCCAACCCAGTTCGTCAGCTTTCGTTTATTTTCAGTTTCTTAGTTTAATTAGTAATTAAGTTTTAATTAGTTTTAATTAATTTATTTTAGTTTCAGTTTAAACCCCCCCAATTAATAAATCAATTTAATAATAATAATATATTAGGTAATTCATTAGGAGTAATTTCAAAAGTGTTAGATAAAGTCCTTAGGTTTGATATCTGGTCTTGCCTACTTGCTACTTGCGATCGGTACACTTGCCGATAGTGTGTGGTTTTAGAAGAGTCTAGGATTTAACTTGATTAATTATTTATATACTTATTTGCACACATCATAGTTCATCTCCACTTTTTTATTTACTTCTTGATATGATCACATCGATTATATTTTTCTATCCAACTTAAGCATGTATAATAAACAAAAAAAGAAAAAGAAAATCACTTGTAACCCAAAAACTAATAAAACAATGAACATTAAAAATCAGTGAATAAATCTTACTAGGGTTATAACTAAAATCAAACTAAAAACTAATATGAACAATAATATTATTAATATTAAATGTTTAACTATAGGGTTATAACTAAAATCAAACTATTTTTAGGGGGTGTTTGGGATTGATTATTCAAAACAGATTATGCGTTTTAGAAAATCAGGGGTGAAACTGCTTATAGATTATTGCGTTTTGGGAGCCTAAAAAACTGATTATTTGCGTTTTCAAAATATAATCCAAACACTAAAAACTGATTATCTACGTTTTCAAAACCCAACAATCTGAAAATTAGATTTAAAACGCGATCCCAAGCACCCTCTTAGTTAGTTTAGCATTGTTTAAAATATAAATCAAAATAAAAGATATATTTTATTATTTTAATTGAAGTTAAAGGGCTAAATGTAAAACTTCTTTTTAATAATAAATTAATCAAATCACTACCACCATTACATACATCTACAAAAATCCTGCAACTTAGGCTATGGGGTGTGGTGACACCCTCCTTGAACTCCCCCAAATTTAACATCAGCATCATGTCATTTTTCTCTTTCCCTTCCTCAAACCAAAGAAATGGTTCCCTTTTCTTCTCCTTTCCCCTTCCATTTTTTATTATTTTTTTCAAACCAAAGAAATAATATCCACTAATCATCATCTTCGGTGCAGAGGGGAAAAAAACTACCGAAGTCACCGAAATTATTTAGGGGGCGGTGGTGTTACCGTTGGGGGAGTTGTCCACCTCTCCCCCATCGAGAATGTTACCGAAACCACACCAAACAGTCTTATAGAAACATTCATGGAACAAAATAAACTCTCTTTCCTCGTTAATCTTCTTTGTCCCTTTCTGTTTCCTTCTAACTTTGTTTCGATCTTAGGAATGGGCCTTTTTTATTTTTGGGAAAAGGCATATAAAGAAATGATCAAAACTTTTCACTGTTTTGACGGATTCCGATGGGTCATCGGAGAAAGCTTGAATGCTCCCGTGGATGGACGGTGAGCATATGCCCACCCTACTCTTGTAGTACATCCGCCACTGCATGCAACTAGTATAATAGTATAATGGAAGGATCATTTCAAATAAATTATTGCGAGAACAAAAAGAACTACTCCAAATCATTTAATTTCCTAATTTTCACCTCATATTTTTTTTTTGTGTTTCTTACATTCACAGGTGAACATTAGGTACATCAAAAAACTATCAAAATAATGTTTTCGTATGTCTTTAAAAACCTACATACATGTAGATTAGTTAACCTGCATATATATAGATTACATAAAAATTGAATTTTATTCATAATATTTTTTGAATTCCGATGTAAGAATCAATAAGATTATATTTGTAACATTTATTTTTTTACTTCTTAGTTGTATATGATTGAAAAAATGAGTGATGTTCCGCATATTCTTGCACTAAATAGTGTTCCGCGTAGATCCTTCCCTAATAGTATAAAACCAAAGACTTGTAGCAAAGAACTTATATAATATTATAACACATTAAGGATAATATACGTTAACGTAAGTAATAAATACTATGACAATGGGTGATGTTCAAACTAGTATATTATATACATATAATATAACATACATACATACATACATACCATCTATAAATAGAGAGATGTGTAAGACATCTCTGCACCAAAACCAAAGCAAAGAAACAGAAAGGAAGAGAGAAAATTGAATATATATAGATAGAGAGAGAGAGCTACCTGATCATCACCTCCGATCAAATTCCGGTAACCATTTCCGGTCATCTCTAACAAACACTCCAATACTCATCTTCTTTAACTACCATTCGTATCTACCTCTTCTCCGATCAATCATCACCGGCGACAAACCACCAAACAACACCGCATCAGTCGCCTACTAAGAACCGTTATTTTTGCAGCTTGGCGAAACAGGGGTATAGCGGGTATTGTGAATTGAGCCCCTAGTCTTTTTTATGTATGTCAATTGAGCTAATCTGTCTTTGCAAACTGCCAATTTGATATTTTCTTTTCTCGTTTTTGCCTTTTGCTACTTTTATGTATGTGATACACGATTAAATAATAATAATAATAATAATAATAATAATAATAATAATAATAATAATAATAATAATAATAATAATAATAATAATAATAATACATAACACTTGTTTAAATTTCCTCATAAGAGTTGTTGTTTTGAGAAATTTAAATGTCCGGTTAAAAAAAAAACAAATATATTATTAAAATAGATCACATATAATATAGAAACAAAAGATAAACAAAATACAATTTGTTAACTCCGCCAACTTAAGATACAATTATTTTTGTAGGTACCGTGACATTTGGAAAAGACCGCCTATTTTTAGTTCGCTTTAGCCTCTAAAACGCTTGAGCCGATCCTCGCAGAGGTATACATCCATATTTTGTTTTATGTATGTGATACACGATTAAATAATAATAATAATAATAATAATAATAATAATAATAATAATAATAATAATAATAATAATAATAATAAATACATAACACTTGTTTAATTTCCTCGTAAGAGTTGTTTTGAGAAATTTAAATGTCCGGTTAAAACAAATATATTAGTAAAATACATAACAAATAATATAGAAACGACGAGGAGGGAAGTTTACTGAAATAAGAAATGGGTTTAGCTTTGACCCAAATACAAATATATTAGGGAAAATGACCGATATAGCCCGTTGACCGGCCCATTTGCACAAATAACCCTTGCACCCCCCTTAGGAGAGACGGGACACGGCTCCCAATGAGCCTGAACCGGCTCCCAAGGGGGCTTACCGTTTCAGCCAACGGACGACCGCCACGTGGCGTTGTTGATCCCGAGGCTGTCCCTGCCGTCTAAAGCCGTCTTGGGAACCGTCTGAACCGGCTCAAGTGTTTCGGGAACCGGCTTTCGGGTCTTTCGGGAACCGGCTTTTTCAGCCGGGTCACATTTTACAATGGTGACTCGCCGTCTCCCGAGACGTCGTCTCCGGTGAGTCCCGATGGTTCGACCGACGCTTCGGTGTCCAGGTCACCACCTATAAATACCGTCTCCCGTCTCCCGTCAGAACATCCAAACCACCACCACCGTCTAACAGTAGCAGCATCCAAACCACCACCACCACCGTCTAACAGTAACAGCACCACCACACAACCACACCGTCTACCACCACCGTCTCACAGAAATGGCACCACAAAGATGGACCGAAGAACAAGAGATTGCACTTGTATCGGCTTGGCGCCACGTTGAAGAGAGCACCCACCAAACGAACAAATGGTTTCGTATCCAGCACGAGTATAACCGGCTGGTTGGTGGGTCTGACCGGACAACGGACTCACTTAGCCGGAAATTGAATGATTTGACAACGAAATGTCAAATCTTCAACTCGTACCACAACGCGACACTTCAGGATGTACCCCGTGGCTTTCCCGAAGACACGTCAATCCGACACTCCCTAAGACAATATAAAAACGGGCAGGGCAAAGAATTTAAAAATTTGTCCGCCTGGCAAATGATGAGGGATTATCTTAATTAGTTTGTAATCGAATTTTATTTAATGTTTATTAATGTTTATTTATGTTTTTTTAGTGTTTATTTATGTTTATTTATGTTTATTAATGTTTTTTTTAGTGTTTTTTTATATAAAAGTAAATATTTCGTTAATATTACAATAACAATATTATTACAAAAACAATAAACAAACTATACTATTACAACAAACTTCCCAAACTATACTATTACAACAAACTTCCTAAATTTACTTGCTAAGAACTAAGAACTTTGTTTGAATGGTGTATGTGCGCCACATAGACAAAGAACTCTTCTTGCAAATAAAATAGACTACCACATTGTCAATGCAAATTACACGGGTTAACCCACGCGCAGATGCAACAACAATCCAAGTAGTCGTACGCAGATGAAACAACAATCCAAGTAATCGGCCATTATTTTCGTAAGCCGGTAGGCTTCGGTTGGCAAACCAAAAAACATTTTGGAAGATGAAAGGTTTGGACGGTGCAAGTTTTCTTAAATGAAATCCGGTATTTATATACAATTTTCAGACGGTTCAGCCGGTTCAGACGGTTCCCAAGACGGCTTCAGACGGCAGGGACAGCCTCGGGATCAACAACGCCACGTGGCGGTCGTCTGTTGGCTGAAACGGTAAGCCCCCTTGGGAGCCGGTTCAGGCTCATTGGGAGCCGTGTCCCGTCTCTCCTAAGGGGGGTGCAAGGGTTATTTGTGCAAATGGGCCGGTCAACGGGCTATATCGGTCATTTTCCCAATATATTACTTAGTAAATTAGATCACAAAGAATATAGATACGACAAGGGGAAGTTTACTGAAATAAGAAATGGGTTTAGCTTTGACTTAAAGTTTGAAAATGAGTTAACTTGGACCCAAAGTTTAGAAACATGGCTAAGTTATCATTTGTGTCTATCTCTTCTACGTACGTACCTTAGTCGCAAAGGAAATTCACCTATAAAAGGCATGACCCAAGAGCTTAACTCTTCACACCTACCGACGATAAAATCTGACTACGGTCCGATTCTCTGACGAACCCAAAAACAAACCATAACACCAAAACGATAACTTCACTACTTATCTTCACCTTGTTAGTAACTTTCCCCCATTCCTGAGCCTTCCCCAAATCAATTGATAATCAATTGATGAACCGATTTATCTCTAACCTTTTGTGGCTTCCAATACGTTTACGATAACCTTCCAGCAACCCGGGAGAGAGCGCATTAAAGGCAGAAAACTATACGTAATATCTCTTGAATTATATTGTCTACACTACTTGAATAAATGAAAAATAATTTACAAGTTCTATTTAGCAAATTAACTTTGAGGTCGAGCTAATACGTGTTTCTAATTTTGTTCAATCGCAATTGCACCTAATTAAAGATTCATGGTGTGCCCTAATTGTTTTAGCCATAAATTTGTGTTAATAATTTGGTAATCTTTTTATCCCCAATTTTGCCCTATATCTGTTTATGCAAATGGGGAAAGATCCGGTACAAATAGCTTTTTTGGTAAGAACTGTGAGAATCAAAGGAGGATATTATTTTTTAAGTTTTTTTTAAAATTTTTTTTTTCCCCATATTGTTAAACATGTATTATAGTATTGAAAACTAAAAAAAAAAAAAAAAATTTGGTGTAGAGTAATTACGTGTAGAGTAATTACATAATTACTCTAGTGTAAACTAATGTATTTACCTTAATGACGTAATTACACTAAAAAAATTTTTTTTTAATTTTTTTTTGTATTATTCATCTAGAAAGAATGTTTAAGCACATGGGAAAAAAAATTCTAAAAAAAAAATAAATTTTTTTTACCTCCTTTGATTCTCACGGTTCTTACAAAAACTATATGTATTTGATCTTTACTCTTATGCCGTATAATTGCCAATTTGATTTTACTTTTTTCCGTTTTTGCCTTTTGCGACTTTTAGAAATCTTTGATTGTAATATACTGAAATAATAATAATAATAATTGAAGGGATAGGGAGCCTAATCCAGGCGGAAGAGGCATCCCTATCCCCATAACTCAGCTTCCTCGCGCCAATCAGGGGCGCGAGGAACCAACGGCGCGCAACGAGCAGCACATGCAGGGAGGCGCGCAAGAACAACAACTGATAAGCAATAGCATCACCTGATAAGCGCGTACCATCACACGCGGAATCTTCCCTTGGCAATCATCGTACAGAGTACAGAAGACAACAAAAGGAAGATTCACAAAGATCACTGACAGGGTACGCGCCAATAGGAAAGCTACAGGTGGCAAAGTGGTCCAACAACTACAAGACAAGGACAGCAGCATGGCTACAGCCATGCTGCCACCATACCAGCGTCTACAGTAAACAGCAGACATACCTTGCTGCTGTCAGGAGCATGGTCAACGACTGACAGGGGCGCCGTCAGCCAACCACGGATCGCCACGTGTCTGCCTCGAGCAACAACCATGCTGCCTCAATGACGTCATGAACAGTACACCTGTTCTCCCGCCAATTCCAGGGGAACATTGGACTTGGGCCTAGACCAAGCCCAATAAAGAATGGTTACTCGTGGGCCTTTCGATCAAGCCCACGAGTTCTCCTATAAATACAAGGATACCTCTCCTTGCCAAAGGATCCGAAAATAGTCATTGCTAGCCTAGTATACTCACTTGTAATCTTTGTATTCGATCATCAATAATACTATCGGCTATTCACAGTGGACGTAGGTCAATACTTGACCGAACCACTTATATCTTGTGTTCTTACTTACTTTCACCACACACACACTTGCATCATTATCAAACGGGTTTGACCTTGTGGTTTGGGGAAAGGATTGACCCTGACGGACTTAGGTATTAACCCCACGTAGATTACACGTAATCTCCGTGATACCTATTGTTTCTTCATTGGCGCCATCCAACGGTTAGAACCGCTCTTTTACTCATCTTTTCAACCCACCCATGGCTGAACCCAACCCTAATACTGCTGCCATAAATCGTTCCGGGGAAGGGGACACCCAGCTCCCGGAAAACCAAATAACGCCACCCACGGTCGTCAAGAAACCCACTTCCAGGCTTCAAAGCCAAGAAGTTGAGGTTCGAGACGCTGACTCTGATGACGACAGCAGTGCTAGCTCTGAGGAGGACCTTGACCAATGGCTCCTCCGTCAGAATACGAAAAACGCTGCAATCTACCAGCGTAAGCTCTTGCAACAAGCAAAGAAAAAGGGCAAGGCCCTTACTTATGACATCCCACCCAAAAAAGGGAAAGACACAGCTGTCTCAGGTGCTGGTCGTAGCGGGGAACTCGGCGGAGACGCCAGAGTTCGGGGCTACGCAAAGCAACGGACAGAGCCTGATGGCTACGAGTCCTCCAGTAGCGACTCAGGCTACAAAGGGAAGAAAAGTCATCATCGCTCGCGCCACAACAATGAGGATGATGACTTGGTCAAACCATTCAGACCAAAGGCTTTCGCCGAAAAGTCAAAATTCGTCGCTCGTATAGCGACAGCAACAATACCAAGAAAAGCAAAACTTCCCAGCAGCATCGGCAGATACGATGGCCTGCGCGACCCAGATGACCACGTGCACGACTTTGAGTGCGCGGGAATGTCGGTAGACTGGCCTGTGCAGGTTTGGTGCCATTTATTCGCGCAAACTCTGACGGGCGCAGCCAGGGTCTGGTTCGATAACCTCCCTGCGGGGAGTGTTAAAGACTTTGACGACCTCACCGACAAATTCAACAACCATTTCTCGCATTTGCGCAAGCATAAGAAAGACAAGGCGCACATCTTGTTGTGCCGCCGAAACGACAATGAATCCATTGAGGACTTTATTGTTCGGTTCAACAAAGAGGCCCTGCTAATAGGGTGCGGGGAAGAACTCACAAGGGCAGCGTTCGTGCATAACGTACGCAGCCCAGAGTTAATGAAATGCCTCACAGGCAAAGATGGCATACCGGAGTCCTGGGATGAACTCATCCACTCCGCCAAGATATACGCCTCGTCTGAGAAATCCTTCAGTCAGACGCACAATTTCCAACACCACCATAATAATAATAGAAATAAAAACAAGTCAGTCTGGAGCCGCATCTCCGGCGCCGCGGACGAGGGAAAATACTCCCCAGCCGGGGACGCCAGGCAGATGATCAGTCCCAAACAAACGCGGGACCAGCGCGGTCATTCAAAGAAAAACTATGACTGGACCCCGCTGACAAAGACACCATCTCAGGTCTTAAAGACTGAACAGGTCACGTTGAAGGCCGCCCCTCCCCTGGCCAAGCGCAAGAACGTAGACCGTAGCAAATACTGTGAGTACCACAACGACTACGGTCACCTCACAGATAATTGCTACACCCTCAAGATGGAAATCGAAACCGCGCTGAAGTCAGGGCAACTCGGCCACCTGGTGAAGAACGTGCACCGCACAGGCAAGAATCAAACGGGCGATGAGAATCAAGAGGAAGGATCACGAAAAAAGATCCGCGACCTGAATACTCATTCTGCCACATTGATTCCTCGTCACCACTGCAACATGACAAGGAAGGGCAAAAGTGCCTACCAAGGAAAGCGCGCCCGAGCGCCACCACCAAGCGATTCATGGAAAGAGGCTGACGTCCTCATGCCAAAGATTAGAGGCGGTGCCTCATGCACAGCCCCTCTTGTCATCACCGCTATTTTCGGACATTATCGCACGCGATACATGTTCCTAGATGGCGGCAGCAGTACTGACATCATGTACGAACAATGCTTCCAACAGCTAGACCCGGAGGACAAAGCAAAGCTCGTACCAGTCAACGAACCAATCTCCGGTTTCATTCACGAAACCATCATGCCGCGGGGTATGCTGTCCATGCCAGTAACATGGTCTGACGGCACCCACGAGCGCACGGAGATATGTGATTTTATGGTTCTACCGGCTAACTCCAATCACGACATTCTTCTTGGACGGGAAGGCATCGCACGCTTTAACGCCAATGCTTCAACGGCGCATGCGATGGTGGGATTCCCAACCAAAACAGGTATTGCTTTCATCAGAGGCAATAAAGACTGCCATACCACAGAAACCGCCAAGCCGCCAAAAATGGTGAAAACCGACACCCGCGCCGAGCCGGAAAAATGGGTTCTTAACCCTAAATTTCCGGAGCAAACGGTGATCATCGGCCATGAAATCTCCGAGGCCATTCGAAATCACTTAAAACAGCTTCTAATCAGTAACATCGATGTATTCGCGTGGCAACCGGCCGACATGGTTGGGGTCCCGCGCGACATAGCGGAACACAGACTCAACGTCTACCGCTCGGTGGAACCTATAGTGCAAAAGAAGCGCAGCATGGGCCCGGAGAAAACAAAGGCCATGAACGAACAAGTCACCGAGCTGCTCAACGCGGGTATACTTCGCCCAATCAGGTACCAGACATGGGTAGCTAACCCAGTCATGGTAGCTAAAGCAAACGGCGGCTGGCGCATGTGTGTCGATTATAAAGATATCAACAAAGCATGTCCAAAAGATTGCTATCCCTTGCCAGAGATCGACCTAAAGGTGGATTCTTTAGCCCCATACCGCTTTAAGTGCTTCTTAGACGCGTATAAGGGCTATCACCAGATCCAAATGGCAAAGGAGGATGAAGATAAGACGGCATTCCGCACAGACGCGGGCATTTTCTGTTACACCAAAATGCCATTCGGTCTGAAAAACGCGGGAGCTACATACCAACGCCTCATGGACACCGCCTTCATCAACGAAATCGGCGTACGGCTTGAAGTATACGTCGACGATCTTGTAATCAAGAGCAAGGATGAAAGCGACATGCTTAAGGATATCCAGCAAACGTTCGCACAATTGCGCAAAGTGCGCATGAAGCTCAACCCAAGCAAGTGTTCCTTCGGGATGGAAGAAGGCAAATTTCTAGGGGTTATCGTAACGCGCGATGGGTTCCGCGCTAATCCAGAAAAAGTACAAGCCATAGAGAGAATGCCTTCACCCGCTTCCATCAAGGAGGTGCAAACACTAATGGGCCGCCTTGTGGCCCTCAACCGATTTTTGTCCAACTACGCTTCAAAGTCATTTCCGTTCGTGGACACTTTGAAGAACTGTTTAAAAAAGAGTAACTTCCGTTGGACACCAGAGGCGGAATCGGCATTCAAAGAAATGAAACAATGCTTAATGAACCTTCCGACGCTAACGGCGCCCCTCCCCAAAGAGCCATTGACACTGTACCTATCGGTCACGGACCGCGCAATAGGTGCAGTCCTCATGGTGGAGCGCAAGAATGTGCAAACGCCGATATATTATATCAGCCGCACGCTTTTAGACGCGGAAACAAGGTACACAATCATGGAAAAGCTGGTCCTCGCTCTGGTACACGCATCCCGAAGACTCCGCAGATACTTCCAAGGGCATCCGATAAACGTCCTTACGGACTATCGGATAAACGACATACTCGCCAAGCCCGAGTTGTCGGGGCGACTGGCCAAATGGGCCATTGAACTCGGGGAACACACGATCCATTACAAACCTCGCCCCGCCATCAAGGGCCAAGTTCTTGCGGACTTCGCCACGGAAATCCCCGAAGACAAAGTACTTGAATGTCAAGCGGAAGAAACTCCCGCGTTAGCGCAAGACCCATCGCAAAAATGGTCTTTATTTACGGATGGGGCCTCAAATGAGGATGGCGCTGGCGCGGGATTACGCCTTATCAGCCCAGATAAACAAGAGTTCACGTACGCCATCCGCCTCGACTTCAAAAGCACGAATAACGAGGCGGAATACGAAGCGCTGCTGGCAGGCCTCCGCATCGCGGAAAAAATGGGGGCCAGGCACGTGGAGGCACACGTGGACTCACTACTTGTAGCACGGCAGATCAACGGGGTTTACGACGCGAAAGACGAGACCATGGCGTTATATCTAGAACAGGCCAAACAGCTGATGCGCCGATTCGACTCATGCAAAGTCGAGCACATCCGGCGCAGCGAAAATAAGCCCGCCGATGCGCTAAGTAAAATGGCATCAACGGTCTTTGAACACATGGCCAAAGAAGTCCGCGTCGAGATCCTGGACAAACCATCTGTTCCGCTGCGACAAGTCAACATAATACAAACAGGAAGCGCATCCTGGATGACTCCGATCAAGGCCTACCTATCATCTGGCACCCTGCCTGACGAAAAGTCAGAGGCCCGGAAGATCAAGAACAAGGCCCTACAATACCAACTCATCGACGGTATCCTATACCGCCGCTCTTACTTGGGACCGCTATTGCGCTGCGTAGATTCCGCAGATGCTTCTTTTCTTCTACGAGACATACATGAAGGGACATGCGGACTACACGCGGGTCCAAGAATGGTAGTGGCGAAGTTAATGAACGCGGGGTACTACTGGCCGGGCATGCACGTGGACGCGGTCAACGAGTTGCGCAAATGCGACAGTTGCCAGCGCCACGCCCCGAACACCTTACGGCCCAAGAACAATCTGTGATACCTATTGTTTCTTCAATAATAATAATAATAATAATAATAATAATAATAATAATAATAATAATAATAATAATTATTATTATTTTAAAAACTTCTAGAAAGAGGACCACTTAGATAATATGCAGTGCACTTGACACACACACATTCCACCTATCACCATTAGTATTAGAATTGAAGTGACAGCACAACCACGTGCATATTATCTTCTTCATCACATCATGCACATACATCACCTACATCCATATATTATTATCTATAAATAAAGCAAGGTAAAGGATAGATCATGCACCAAACAAAAGAAAGAAAACAATACAGAGAGAGTTACGTGAGAGAGAGAGAGAGATCTCCGACCAAAACACGATAACCCACTAGACCCTCCTTCTCCTCCGTCACCGATCATCTCCGACAACCCATCTTCACCCCTACACAAGAACCCACTACCATCCGTCATCACCTCCAACCCATCACCTTTCTTCGACTAGATTTCGGTTAACCTGCAGCGAATGATCATATTTCGGCAGTCCCTTCTTAATCTGATCCGACATTCATATTAAGTACAAGGTAAAAGCATAAACCCATTTTCTTTATACATACTTAAACATGGTTCATAAAGATATACAACATACTGTTACTTTATCCTTCATGTAACAAAGAAGATGACTTAATACATACATATGATTATTTTATTATTTTAACATGACCCTCTCAAACATTTGTAAGCATTTTTATATTTTAACATGATTATTTTATTATTTTAACATGACCCTCTCAAGGATTTGTAAGGATTTTTATAAAAGGCATGACCCAAGAGCTTAACTCTTCACACCTACCGGCCGACGACGGTCCGATTCTCCAACAAACCCAAAACCAAACCGTAACACTAAAACGATAACTTCACTACTTATCTTCACCTTGTTAGTACCTTTCCCTCACGTCTTTATTTTCGTTTATCCTTCACGTAATGAAGAAGATGAGGGACAATTGCTAATTGATATTTTATCCTATTTTTCTTTTTTGACGCACTAACTCCACTATTTTATTTTTTTTGGACCATATCCATCCATGCCCAAACGTATATAAAGTAATACTATTAATTACTATCATTTTACCCGTATTTAGGATCGATTTTTTTTTTTAAAACGTCAACTTTATATCACTAGCAAACGCGACTCGAAAGAGAAGGTTTTGGTACTGTCTATAAAGGGTGCATCGATGGTGATGACGTTGCTCCGAAAAAGCTGAACCAGGGAAGCACACACGGTAACACGGAATGGCAGGTGTGCCTCCAATTTCATTTCGCAATAACACCATTAATTACTGTGATGCATTTGTTTGTTATGGGCAAAGGTTGAGATCACTCATTTAACGGGAGACGACAAAGGTGATGGTGAGGATGGTTTGGTCTGATTAACCTTAAAGGCGATGTCTAGGATTTATGGTGGTGGTTATGTGCATCGGTTCAAGAGAAGACCTCGATGGATGAAGGCGATGACTCCATGTCACCATCTAGACCAGATCTTCCGGTGGCGGTGAGACGGTGACCCTGGTCGAATTAAACCAAAGTAACCTCCAAGTGAACACAAAGACAAAGTAATTTGTGGCTCTGCCGCCATTAACTCCAAAGATAACAGTTGTCGAATAGTAACAAGACAAAGTCGTTTCATAGATGCGACAGTGGTAGAAAATTGGGGAAGGCCGGTGAAATGGGGCGGATTAGGTTCGTGGCGGAACCAGAAACTTCTTAACAGAGGGTCATAAGGATTTATATATAATAGTATTTAATAATAAGTATTTTACTCATGTATAAAATAAAAAAATAAAAGAGAGTGATAAATTTAAAATATTGAGATATTTCTAAAGTGTATCTAATAAATTAACAAAAGTGAAAATACTTGTATAATTAAACACTTACGTTAGATTTTTAATTATTATTTTTCTTTTTGCATTACCCTTGATATGAAAAGATAGAAAAAGAGATGGTGCAAATACATTTAAAGATGTTCCACTCGAGACATTATTTAATGACCAAAATGTCATTTCTCATCATATTACATCTTCTTCACACCACTCCTTGCTTATGCAACTCCGTTAGCCATCGACCGGATCGGGCAAAAATTTTGATGGCTTCATTGTTTCACTTTATTCTTTTTTATTGTAACTACTCTTAAACTAACATTCACGGGTCATAATACAAAAAACCACTGGATAAATGATAAAAAAAAAACGTACATGGTGGGTTGGCGACCGGAGGGTCAACGGACCCTCTGACCTTCGTTTAGTTCCATCCCTAATTAGGTTGGTGTAGTAGTTAATCAAGTGTTGTATATAATTTGAGAGTAAAAAAGTATTTTGATGTAAAAAATGATAGAAATATAATCAAGGATGTTTACACGTTTTGTAATTTACTAATTTATATTATGTGACTAGAAAATACAAAAAGTAGCTAGAGGGGAAACAAAAGATGAAACTAAAACTGTGTTCAATAGAATATGATGTATTTTTTTTAACGTCCAATAAAAACTTTTATTTCAAAAAAAACTCCCCCTTAACAAAACATTAAAACCGGGGGATACAACCACCGGTACAACTTACATTACTAATCGCCATAACTAAATGGGACACCCATAAAAGGGTCTCCCCACCAAAAAAGAATCTGGACAGCCAAAACTAACTTCCCAATGTGGCCAAAAGTGTACAGACCCAGTAAAATAAAATCTATTATACATCATATTCTATTAGCGCTAATAGAATATGATGTATAATAGATTTTATTTATCCACATTCGCATTTCATTTTTCTAATTTACATGCACTATCCGTTAATAATCTACATAAATCTATATCCATTTTGTAATTCAAAATTTTGTTATTAATAAATTCTTAAGCATATGGGATATTACAATATCGGGATTATAACGACTTGGATCGAATACCATCGAACTGGTATCATTGTTATCGGAATGGTTACTAATATTCGGTTTTATAGCTACATATTGATGTAAAACATGTGTCAACATCCTTTTCGAAATATCATAACTTTTTCTTTCTCAATCATGGCATCTGATGTCTTTCTCTCCTTCTTTGTTGAAGAGACTCCAAACAATTCACTACCTCTGTCATGATTATCTTCTGTTTAGGATTACATAAAAGACATTTATGGGCAATGTTAGCCACACATTAGAGCTCCTTCGTATTCTCGCTCTTCAAACTATCGTCAATTAAATCTAAACTAATCTGTTGATGGCGCCCCGGAGATTTGACCATGTTAAGAAATTTTAGGGTCAAGAGAGACATTTTCGGGATTATAACGATTTGGATCGAATAACATCGAACGAGTATCATTGTTATCGGAATGGTTACTAATATTTGGTTTTATAGCTTCATATTGATGTAAAATATGTGTCAACATCCTTTTTGGAATATCATAAATTTTTCTTTCTCAATCATGGCATCTGATGTCTTTCTCTCCTTCTTTGTTGAAGGGACTACAAACAATTCACTACATCTGTCATGATTATCCTCTATTTAGGATTACGTAAAAGACAATTATGGGCAATGTTAGCCACACATTGGAGCTCCTCCGTATCCTCGCTCTTCAAACTATCGTCAATTAAATCTGAACTAATCTGTTGATGGCGTCCCGGGGATTTGACCACGTTAAGAAGTTTGGGGTCAAGAGAGACAATTTTACCCGACAAAATTTCAGTAAGCACAACACCGAAACTATATACGTCACATCTCTCGGTTGCGTTACCTATATACAACAAACGTAAACGTACTTTACTTATATTAAATCATAGTTAAGTAAGTTTAAACGTACAAAAAGACATTAGCATACCAGATGCTGCATATTCGGGGGCAATATAGCCAAAGGTCCCCACCAACCTGGTGGTAACATGAGTGTTATTACCGGTTGGTCCTTCCCGGGCAAACCCAAAATCATTGAAATCTTGTATAAAGAAATGTTAAAATTATAATAAATTCACGGGAAATGATTTAAATTCAAAGAACACCACATACAGAATCAAGTAAAATGTTAGATCCCTTGAAGTCACGTAAAAGTAATCCGACTTCATGTAGATATGCCAAGCCCTTTGTTGCACCTAGAACAACCTTTAGTCTTAATTCCCTAGGGAGAGATCATGTTGAGAAAACCCATCAGTACTTGAAACTTCCTTTTTTTAACATATGAAAACATTCTAGAAAACCCTCACTTACTCCTTCTGCGTAAATAGTTGTCCAAGCTCCATTGGGCATGTATTCATACACCAAAAGCAGTTGTTTGTGTTAAGAACAAAATCCTATCATCCGAACAATATTATGGTGCGTGACTCGGCCTAAATCCATATCAAATAAATGCATCACAATAATTAACGGTGTAATTGTGGAATGAAATTAGAATCTCACCTGCCATTCTGTGGTACCCTGTGAACTTCCCTGCTTTAGCTTTTTCACAGCGACATCATCACCATTGATGCACCCTTTATATACAGTGCCAAAACCTCCTATTGCAATTTGCGTATCAAAACTTCTGGTCGCTTGCAGAAGAACATTATATTGAAACCTCATCAAAGTCAGACAGCTGGGATTTTGATTTACCCGTGAATTAATAACAGTACATGATATAACCAATTCATTAATTCTAACATAAAATTTACGTATTCGTTTATGAATTACAAACAAGATATGGATGGATACCTCTGCGTCTGATGCTCAGACAGTATAGGTGGTCACTGTCTCGAATTGGTTATTCATAAACGAATACGTAAATTTTATGTTAGAATTAACGAATTGGTTATATCATGTATTGTTATTAATTCAGGGGTAAATCAAAATCCTAGCTGTCTGACTTTGATGAAGTTTCAATATATTGTTCTTCTGCAAGCGACCAGAAGTTTTGATACGCAAATTGCAAGAGGAGGTTTTGGCACTGTATATAGAGGGTGCATCAATGGTGATGATGTCGTTGTGTAAAAGCTAAAGCAGGGAAGCTCACAGGGTACCACAGAATGGGAGGCGAGATTCTAATTTCATTCCACAATTACACCATTAATTATTGTGATGCATTTGTTTGATATGGATTTAGGCCGAGTCACGGACCATAATATTGTTCGGATGATAGGATTTTGTTCTGAACACAAACAACTGCTTTTGGTGAATGAATACATGCCTAATGGAAGCTTGGACAACTATTTACGCGGAAGGAGTAAGTGAGGGTTTTCTAGAATGTTTTCATATGTTAAAAAAGGAAGTTTCAAGTACTGATTGGTTTTGTCAATATTATCTCTCCCCTAGGACATAAGACGAAAGGTTGTTCTAGGCGCAACAAATGGCTTGGCATATCTACATGAAGTCGGATTACTTTTACGTGACTTCAAGGGATCTAACATTTTACTTGATTCTGTATGTGGTGTTCTTTGAATTTAAATTATTTCCCGTGAATTTTATTATAATTTTAACATTTCTTTATACAGGATTTCAATGATTTTGGGCTTGCCCGGGAAGGACCAACCGGTAATAACACTCATGTTACCACCAGGGTGGTGGGGACCTTTGGCTATATTTCCCTCGAATATGCAGAATCTGGTATGCTAATGTCTTTTTGTACGTTTAAACTAACTTAATTATGATTTAGTATAAGTAAAGTACGTTTACGTTTGGTGTATATAGGTCATGCAACCGAGAGATGTGACATATATAGTTTCGGTGTTGTGCTTATTGAAATTTTGTCGGGTAAAATTGTCTCTCTTGACCCCAAACTTCTTAACGTGGTCAAATCCCTGGGACGCCATCAACTTATTAGTTCAGATTTAATTGACGATAGTTTGAAGAGCGCGAATACGGAGGAGCTCCAATGTGTGGCTAACATTGCCCATAATTGTCTTTTACGTAATCCTAAACAGAGGATAATCATGACATATGTAGTGAATTGTATGTAGTCTCTTCAACAAAGAAGGAGAGAAAGACATCATATGCCATGATTGAGAAAGAAAATGTTATGATATTCCAAAACGGATGTTGACACATGTTTTACATCAATATGTAGCTATAAAACCGAATATTAGTAACCATTCCGATAACAATGATACCAGTTCGATGTTATTCGATCCAAATCGTTATAATCCTGATATTGTCTCTCTTGACCCTAAATTTCTTAACATGGTCAAATCCCCGTGACGCCATCAACAGATTAGTTCAGATTTAATTGACGACAGTTTGAAGAGCTAGAATACGAAGGATCTCCAATGTGTGGCTAACATTGCCCATAAATGTCTTTTACATAATCCTAAACAGAAGGTAATCATGACAGATGTAGTGAATTGTTTGGAGTCTCTTCAACAAATTAGGAGAGAAAGACATTAGATGCCATGATTGAGAAAGAAAAAGTTATGATATTCCGAAAAGGATGTTGACACATGTTTTACATCAATATGTAGCTATAAAACCGAATATTTGTAACCATTCCGATAACAATGATACCAGTTCGATGTTATCGATCCAAGTCGTTATAATCCCGATATTGTAATATCCCATATGCTTAAGAATTTATGTTTAGTTTTAGAGAGTCTAGAGTATTACTAGGTGTCTAGTTTTAGGTTTAATTTAGTTATTTTTATTAAACTACTTTTAGCACATCAAGTTTTTGGCGCCGTTGCCGGGGACTCTTGGCGATTGCGTTTACTAGCTTTGATTACACTTATCTGCTATATCTTTGCTACTTGTGTTTTATGTTTTGTGTTGAGTCTGTTTTTTTTATAGTGAGTCGTAGGAGTCTAATTGTTTGTGTATTTTATTTCTGTCAAGTCTGTAAATATGTTTGAAATTTGTGGAGGACCCTATTTTACTGTTAGATTTCCACAAAATGCGGGGTCCTCTGCACATTATTATGCTAATTCCTTCGTGCAGCCGCCACCATGTTATACACAGAGATATCCTGATTATTATTATGATGGCTCGTATCAGCAACCACATTTTAATCAGTATCCTGATCAATTTTCTGGAAGCAATTCTCATGAGCATACTGATAATGATTGGAGTAAAATCAAAAGTCTTTTGACATTATTAGTGGCTAAAGATGAAAATACCCAGAAAATGTTAGCAGAGCATGACATCCTCCTGAAAAACCAACAGGCTGCTATTTTAGATCTTCAACGAACATTAGAAGACATATCCAGGAGATTAGATGAAAAAGAAGAAAAAGAAAAGGTTCAGCAAGAGCAGCCGCTAAAAGTTTGTTATACATATGATGAAGAGGGCAACTACCTTGGGTACATGAACGCTCGAGGAGAGTTGTTTCCAACGTTTCCAGAAGAAGGGAAAGAGCCGATGATGCAATACGCTGATGAGTCAGATGAAGAGATCATTCCCATCACGGAGACGAAAATGGACGTTGAAGTCCCACCTCCGGTGCCACAAGTTACTATATATGATTTTGGGAGTGACTCTGACGATGAAGACGGCGAAGAAGAATGGGCGGCATATCAGAGGTCGTTAGTGAAGAAAGAAGTGATAGAAGAAGAGGTGGAATTGGGGGACTCCATAGGTATGATGTTTGGTGCAGATGAAAACAATGAGGATAGTGAGGAGTCGTTATCTGAGGATGATGAGCTTTTAGATCTGGAGTTAGAGGGTTTGCCTGTTTATGAAGAAGTAGGGGAGTCTGATCCCAATGGGGATATAGCATACCTAGATGCCTTACTCGAAGGTGAACCGACAGACATGATCGAACCTGCACCAGATGAAAGAAATAAGTGTGGGGATCATCCCATGGAAATGGTGGTAGAAGAAGCGCACCATAGCTGGCCCGTGGTAATAAATGGAACTTCAAAATCAACAACACCACGGGAGAGGGCAAGGAAGAGAAAAAGAAAGGACCGAAGCCGAAAGAGGATCAACGGTTGGCACGAGTTGGAGAAGCAGAAGCCAGTGAATGTCAAGCACGATCAGTCTTCTTGCTACATGTCACGCATCCGGTTAATTCCAGGTAAGTTTAAATTTTGGTGGTTTGACCCGTTAAGCATGGTTAAATTATTTTTCAATTCCACAAATAAATATTCAATTGTTAATAAGAGTTGGGTGGAATTAAACGGGTTGGATCGGGTCCAGATAAAAGAGAAGCCCCCTGATTAAGTTTAAGTATGGGGAGGCTCTGTTGAGTTTGTAAATTTATATTTATACTTATTTATTTTTTTCTAGTTGTTTCATTTTTTTTATTATTTTTGGTCCGTCCTTCGGTAGTGCTTCATAGGTTTTTATCTTTCTATGTTATCTTTGTTTTTGTGTCTTTGAGTCTGTTAGCATGTTTGCGTGTTTGCTTGGGTAAACGAAATTTTACCATGAGCGGATCCCATTTATTATCTTTATATATATATATATATATATATATATATATATATATATATATATTTCATGAGTGGGAGTTTTGGTAGAGGTTTGGGTAATAAAAGAGAATTTTTCTTAAAAAAAATTAATTATCTTTCTGTGAAAAAAGACTTTTTATGTAATGTGAGGAGTCTGGGCTGACCTGTTCGCCTCATGCGACCAGCTATTACCCCGGAAAGTTATATTTTTTTCTGCTTGCAACGCGTGTTGTGATCACCAGTGTCCTTCACGTTGAGCGAGAACCAGATTTTTTTTCTTTCTACCCATTTGGTTCTACCACCATTCACCGCTATTTTGCCAAGCAGGTGCGTCTTCTTGTTTGTTGTTATATTGTGAGTCTAAGTTAGTAGTTTGAGTCTTTTTATTCTTGTATGGTTCAGTATTATGCTCGCTTTCTTTGTTTGCTTTGTCTTGTGCAGGTTTGGATTGTACCGCCCGTACTCAATCTCCATTCGAGCGATTCCAGAGCTGTTCATTATGTCGAAGCAACCCGAGAGTATACCTTGTGTGAGAGCCGATCGCGAATGAAATGCTATACGATCGAGCTGGATTGGACTACAGTTTTGGAGCTTACGAAAAAAATTAACCAGCTAAGTCCTTTTCAATTTGCCCTTGTTTTTTTTTACATTTGTCTTTTTATTTTTGTATTCAGAATTTATTTTTTTGTTTTAAGTCGTTTTCTATTCCTACATTGAGGGTAATGTAGAGTTTAAGTGTGGGGATGGGAAACTGTCGTTTAGTCTGTATATAGAGTCATTTTGGTTTAAAAAAAAATGAAAAATGTCCCTGATTTTGAAGTTTGCATTATATAAAATATGGAAAATGATAGGTAAAGTTAGGTGTCCGGTTTTCAAATAGTATGTATACTAAGAGATTAAAATTGATTGAAAACGTGTCTGATTTGGGATATGTGGGTAGGCTCGGCCGGTAGAAAGGTTTCCTTTGAAAAGTAATAAACTAATTATGTTAGGCTATTTTGTGGGTTCTCATCTAGGAAAAAATGGGGAAGCTGAAACCGCCAAAAATAGTATAAGAAGCACCGTTATAAGTAGAAAACCGTTAGAATTTCTAATCACTTAAAAAAAAATTAGAAATCAAAGCAAAAATGCTGAAGCTTAAGGTGCCTGGCCACTGGGATAGCGACTTGGATTGGTCACACCCTCTGAGTTAAGTATGCTGAGATGAGAAATCAAAAAAAAAAAAAAATGCTGAAGCTTAAGGTGCCTGGCCACTGGGATAGCGACTTGGATTGGTCACACCCTCTGAGTTAAGTATGTCGAAAAAAAAAAAGTGATTTTAAATTCTCTTGGTTTTCTACATAAGACGGTTGGGAAATGGTCAATTGGTCGTTCCTTTAGCTTCATAAGCTTGAGGCGGGATTAGGAGGAACTGTGGCTTCCTTTGATTGAGACCCTAGATAGACTAATCAACATGAACTTAACAAAAATAAAAAAGGGGCTTGGAAACCGGTTTGGGTTTAAGAGGATCAATATACCTGCAATCGCAATCAACACGTTAGTAGATTATTAATTAAGTAACCTATGTTTTGAAACTGGATGTAAACCTAACTGTGATTCCATAGCATAATTCTTTTTCAGGGACGAAAAAACATAAGTGTTGGGATATTTGATGTATTGCAAAATACATCTATTTTCGGTCTATAGTTTATATTATTTTCGAGTCAGTTTGTGTCGTTTTTGTGGTATTTTCGTATTCTATTTAGTATTTTATTTTGCACAGGAGTCCGGGCAAGTAAGGAAGTAAAATGGAGCTTAAACGAGAAAAAAACGAGCCTCCGGACGAGTCGCGGTTGATCGGGAAGTCGAAAAAAGAAAAAAATGAAAAATTATGTCTCGTCACGCTACGTGACGGGAAAGAGCACATCTGGTCACGCGACGTGACGGATCCCCCTGATCCTGAAGCTCGTCGCGCTACGTGACCACATCATCTGAAGCCCGTCACGCTACGTGACGGGAGTAAAATCGTGAAAAATTTAGTTTTTGGCCCAATTTCGATTTTAAAAACCCTAGGACGGCCATAATTCGAATTTATCATCACCTTGGATGAAAAGAAGCTGCTCTTGAGCACTAGGAGGTGAGAGAAAGGCCAAGGGTCAAGATTTTGAGCATTGGGATCGAGAGTTTCGGGTGTTAATCATTCGGTTTCTTCATTCCTTTGTTCTTTTGAATTGCAAACTATGTTTCATGAACTTAGAACTGATTTTATTCTTGTTTTGAACATGTTTCTTGGCTAGACTTTTATTACTACTTAGGTTATGATGAATACTCATGATTGAATGAACGTTTTTATGGTTTTTGGAACTTTGACTGTGGATTGATGATTTAGTAAAGACTTTGATTATTTTTGATCTGGTGTATATGCGTACTTAGTTTTGTTCAATTGATAATTATTTACTCCACATGCATTTTTGTGATTGTCTTTCATGTATGAATGCGTGTTAGGTTGTGGACTGTGTGTTAGCAACTAGTTTATGGTAAATTGCTAGTGTTTTCCATAGGAGTGGTTTTTGTTGATTGGGTAGTTCTAGGTATTCTTCCAATTCCAATAGCTGTAAGGTGCGGGATTGTCGATATGTCTAGGGTGTTAAATTGCTAGATCTAGGTGCTTTGTAAGAAGATCTTCCTAGTTTCTTTACCACTACTTGCGTATCGAGTCAGGTCAGGTTTTCTATAGTTACCCCTTGCACTCTTAGTGTAGTGAGGCTTTCGCGCTGTAAGGTAGACTGTCTAGCGGGTACTTTATCATCAGAGTAGGTAAGCCTGTAAGGGTAACCTCTCAATCGGTAGTTTAACGGCTTATAGGTAACCTTAGGTTTCTCTTTGAGAAGGGTCGAGGGTCCTCTAGTTTATCCTGTAAGTTTAGTATTATAAGATCCCGGTTCCATAGCTAGTTCCATAACCATAGAAGTTCATCAGTCATGAGTAGGATTCTAACCTAGGTAGTATTTTCACCATCCTTTGATTTCAGTTCTGCTCAGTTTTCGTCTTTAGTTCAGTTTGTTTATTTTAGTTAATCTTTATTTTATTGCAATTTAGTTTTTAGTAAACCCCCCCCTCTAAAATAATAAATAGTTTTATTTCAGTTTTAGATAAGTTTTCGAGTCTAGTTACCGTTTTCCATTAGAGTCTCGTGGGTTTGATATCCGGACTTACTTTAGCTTTACTAGAGTCGATAGGTTCACTTGCCTGTCAGTAGTTTAGTTTTAGAGAGTCTAGAGTATTACTAGGTGTGTAGTTTTAGGTTTAATTTAGTTATTTTTATTAAACTACTTTTAGCACATCAGTCATGAATGCCCCGAACATAATGATAAAAATGTTTAATATTTACATGGCATAATAGCTAGACTCACCTATATTAGGGAGAAAAATCCTATGATTAACATGACATCAAAATTGATATATTACAGGAATCTGTGATATGTAAAGTCCTTTGCTTAAACTTAGGGGGAAACATCATATTACAAATCATTGTTTAAAAAATATATATATTTTCTTTGGTTATTGACTATTCAATATACCGAACCAAAATAACCTATAACAATAAATGTTCTAAAATAAATGATCTATCCAACATAATACAAATGATAACTCACCAGATTTAAGTGTTCTATGAAGACTCCGTTTTGCAAACAACTATATTAACTTTGTAGGTGAGATGTCTTCACCTGCAACACGTAAAGAAAATCATTAATCACATTATCTATATATACAATTACCAACTTAACGGCCAACTAATGGTATTCTTAACGCCACCCATTCAATCCCCCACATTCTAACCTAACTTATACATACGACACACCCACCACCACCACCACCGCTTTCACCACCACCCATACATCCAGTGGTAACCGTTTCTTCAACATTAATCAGTCGATTTCTTATTCTCTTTGGGCGATTCTCTTTTCACTTCGTTCCTCCTCCTTCTCTAATCGTTGGTCGCTCCTGTTCTTCCCTGATTTGATGCATACGCTTACTTTACTTCCTTTTTAATATTCGGTTATCTGTTTATATTGTGTAATTAAACAACACATCTTATTTCATGTTAGTAACGGTGCGTTTTTTCGTTGTCAATTACATAGGTTCTTTTTTCATTACTCGATTCCCTGCTTGTATCGCTATGAACAATGTTTACGGTTTGTATGTTTACTTTTTATTTGTAGAGTCTGCATAATACATTTGCAGATTCGTGTTTATCTATGAGTATGCTTATGGTTCTCTGTTTGTTACGGTATTAACAAGAAAGATTGGGGGTTGAACAATGTTGGGTTATGCCAAATTGTCCTAGATTTGGTTAACGTTTTAATCTGACACCCCCAATATGTTTTTTGAAAGTGGATTACTTGGGTACCTTATACGTTACTGGGTTCTATGTTTGTAATGCATGAACAATGTTTACTATTTGTAGATGGATTATATTTGTTTGTAGAGTAAAAAAAAGTGGTTGCGCACGGTTGTGGAATGGGGGTAGATCACAATATATACATTAATTGTATATATTGTCTACTAGCTTTTATCCCGGGAGTGTCCCGGGGTTGAAATATCTAATATAACATAATAAAATATCTAATATGATAACATAATTAATAATTAATTATTTGCCAATACATGATTAATGAATAATAATATTATTATTATTATTATTTATTTTAAACAAATTTCTGACATAAGTTATCATATTCAAATATATAAAAAAAGAATCTCTGCCTATGAAGTTTTGTTTATCGTTTGTGATTTATTAGTAGAGTAAAATATATTTGAAAACAAAACCCCACAAAAATAGTTGTTTTTTTTCTCTATTTTTTATATAGCACTATGGTACTCGTTGGAAAGATAATAAAACGCTCGTTAATTTGGTGTAATTTTTTTCTTTAAAAAATCTCGTATATAAAAGATATTAACGTTTAAAAGTTATGGGAGGAAACATTAGAGAGAAAATTTAATTTTGTTTTTAAATTCTTATCTTTTCCTAAAATAATTATAATATATATAGAATTATTAAAAAAACTCAAAAATTAAAAAATCCTACATGATGCCACGTGGCACATTCAAGGAGGGGTTGAGGCCTCCATTGAATGCCACATCATCAAAGTTCAATTCTTTTATTATAAGTTATAGATTATAGATTCCATCTCCAAGTTATCGTCTGTATTTCAGGTTCCTTCATCGTTTTGGACACACAAAGGAGTCACAATTTCACAATATATACATTCTACTCTGTTTTTATTGTTGATGTTGGCTTGCAGAATCACATAAGGAGAATATCAAATTTATTTTGTTATCTATTATATATATAATCTATTTAGCAAAGTGTATATGCGAGTGTTTTTATACAATTTAACTTTTATAATGCAAGACTTCAGTTTGCAAATCCTAAATCTGAAGAACCCAAATTTTGATCATGCCTTGCTAACTCTGAGCATCGATAACGATGCCAATGAGGACCTAAGCTTAAAAATCATAGAAAAAGCAATGCTAAGAGCACATGGTAATGAAACGAGCATTAATTGGCACATAGGTAGTCTGTGATGGGTGAGCCTGTCGTTAAGTTTGTTGTTACTGGGACGGAATGAAGAATATGGGCAGCGACACTGCTACGGTAGCGGTGGTACCTTCTTTTTCGAATTAGTTGTGTTTTCTATTCCTTTTGTTGAATTTTCTCAATTTTATACCTTTATTTTCGATATATTTAGGTCTTTTATGTGAGTTATGTTATGGTGTATTTGGATTTGAACTGTTTGGGTTTGGAGGTTCCCATGTAGAAGCTTCATGATTACCTGGGGCCATAAAATGGTTGATGAAATGGTGGATTTTTTTTCCCATAAAAGATGGAACTGCTCAAGAACATTATACCCTATCCATGTGGTGTATGCTTGAACTCACTCAACTCAATTTTCAAATATCCTCAACGAATTCTTAAATTTAGAGGCATAATATTATGGAGTATTGAAATGTGCTCCATGAATTCATATAGTTTTTTGGGAAAGTGGTTCATAATAATAGAAGAAAAACGAGAACTACTCGAACTGCTGAAGAACATATGTAATTGTCTGTTCTTATTGTGAAATCACTTAGATTCATCAATTTGGTTGTATCATAGTTAATTTTTTTCATATGTTTATTAATTGAATGTATATACTTAAATTAATCTGAATTTTTCTTAAAAAGTGTTACTTTACCTCATGGATTTTCATGACAAGTATTTTCCCTCATATAACAAAAAAAATCAGTTTAACTTAATACATCATCAGAATTGTAATGGTACATATCAACTTTCACCATTTATTATTATTAAACTATGAGTTTAGACACTCTCCAACACTAGACATGGATATACAACTGTTGCAAGACCAGATTTTGAAGATGTTTTAGTAGTAAGTGCTTTAGCCCAATTGTTAGTAGACATGACTTTTGGTGGTGGATTGTTCTGTATTGAGCATTTTTGTGTAAGTGCATGTGGTGCTTTTGTGATTTTTAAATCATATATGACCCGATGTTGAAATACTTTTTCTATTTTTTTATATACTCTCTATTTTGTTCTTTTGAGGTTTGGCAAATTGAAAAGAATGTTTGCATAACCTTGATTTTTTGCATCTTATGTAGTTACTATATATGCATTCATAATCAATATCCCGTTGCAACGCGCGGGTTAGTGTTAATTAGTTAGGTTTAAAAACTAAATATTCATCAATAGTATGATTAGTTCAAAATTAATAACAGTTGATACCTAGAGACATATTATGATACAAAAGTCGAGTCTGATCCAAAACTAATGACTCAAGAACTAATTTAAGAAAACCAAGCCATTTGGGGCACATCATATACTGATCCAACTCGACAGCCTTTAGCTACAACGAAAATAAATAAACAAATAAAAGATCTTTGGCACCAGAAAGCGTATGTAAATCTATAAAGGAATAAACCATTTACCTTGCTAAGAACCAGACATCCCAACACTCTTGAGAAAACAAAATATACTTGTCCACCATCAAAATTACTAAAACCATAATCCACATGGTTGACCCAAATTCCCAAAATACAGTTCTCTAGCTTCGTTAACCAACTCTTGTAAAAGATTTTGCAACATTATCGGTTAATAAACAAAAAAAAAAAAAAAAAACATTTTAACATGTAAGTATCTCAGTAGAACATACTGTGTCAAAATATTAACCATGGTTTTGAAAGAAGCAACTTGTTAGAAGATGAACAAAACCTCGATCTAACGACAGTGGTAAAGACAATGGTTATACTCAACTATCCAGTTATATGTGTTAGACTATCCTCATTCACACCCAACACAACCCAACTTTCAAATAAAAAACTAATTTCTCTATCTTCCACATACATAACTCAACCCTACTCAAAATTTAACACACATTCACAACCCAAATCATCCTAAAAATATTTTTTTTAAAAGGAAGTCGGTTTTTAATAAAATTTGTATCATGATGTTTAAAAAAAAGTTAAGAAATACCGTGTACTTAGTTTTATTTTTTAAGTTTAAATATAATAAGTTATTTGAGTAATTAAATTAGTGGGGATGTAGTTTGGTTGCAACCTTTGGTTGGCGCACCAACCGGGTTGTGAGGTTTTTTTTTATCATTTTTCTTTTTTTTATTTGGCTTTTTTCCACAACCAACCTTTGGTTTTTCACACCAACAAGGATAGTCTTAGAAAGAAATCAAACTGCAAAACTGTAAACATTAACAAAGTGTATAAGATTTAGTCACACAAATTTGGTTTAAAAACAATAAATTGTTAATGAAACCACGAAGCTCCAAATGAAAACTTAAAAGCAACTAAAAAATAAACGTAGATTGCTCATATCAAAGTAGATGCAGAGGGTAAAAAGAAACATTTTATGCGACTTTTGACTTCATCATAATTGTTAGAACAGAGTTCACATTTAGGCTTGAGGGAGTGGGGCGGGAAGAGGAGGGCGGGGAGCCTTTCCCGGGCGGGAACACCGCCCCCTAGGGGCGGGAAAGGTGGGGCGGGGAGGATTCGCCGGGCGGGGGGGGAGAGGGATGGGTGAGGTGGCCTATTTTCATTGGGTGATTTTTTTTTCTTTTTTTTTTATTTAACTTTAACACAATATAATATTATTCCTTTCCCCCCCTTCCACTCCCCACAATTTTTTTCCCCCCACATGGGTCCCACAAGTGCCACATGGTACTTCACCCCCCTCTTTCCCGCCCCTCCACTCCCTCTAGTCTTAGAAGGCAACATTTACTTCGACAATTCAAATATCAAAAGTAAACTTACGCAAATGAAAAAATCATTAGCAACCAGTGGAACCAAATATAGAAGAGCTGAATTTCAAAAGATAAACATACAGGATTCTTGTGCAAATTGAGGAGTTGTATTGTTGGATAAAAGAGTTGCTTACCTAAAAGGATCCTTGATTCAATAGATGTATTAGACCTATTATTTTATAAAACAACTAGCTGATTACCCCGGGAAGGTCCCGGGGTTGAAAAATTTAATATGATTTAATAAAAAATGATAAAAAAAAAGAAAACTCAAATCACGAAAAGAGTAAATAACTTAAACATAATCAATCTTAGTTAAAAAACATTTATTTAAAAGGTTAAAAAAAATAAAAAGCATAAACCATATTAAACATAATAAAGTATTAAAAGGATAACCTTCAACATATAATCATCTTCACGTAAATTAAAATATGTTACAATTTGACTTATACTTATATGTATAGATGTAGAATTCATGATGGGGGTTTGAAAAATATAACCATTTTAATAATACTAATACTAATAGTAATAATTATTACTCTTGTAATTAAATAAATAAAAAAATAACCTTGCTATAAGGTGACACCATGTGTTGCAGTGTTGGGCGAATCTTTCTCCTAGCTTCTCTTGATGAAGTATACCTATCGATCTTTAGAAGAGTAAAATTCCAATGATAACATGGCAATTGGGCTGAATTTCAACATCGTAGATAAGAACCTGGTTTAAAAGAAAAAACATGATTAATGAATAACCTGAACACTTTGTGTTTTTTTCTGTATGAATATAACCCCACAAAAAATAGTCGTTTTTTTTCGTTTTTATATAGCACTATGGTACTCGTTGGAAAGATAATAAAACGCTCGTTAATTTGGTGTAATTTTTTTATTTAAAAAATCTCGAATATAAAAGATATTTATGTTTAAAAATTATGGGAGGAAGATAAGAGAGAAAAATTTAAATTTGTTTTTAAATTCTTTTTTCCTAAAATAACTCAATTTAATTTTAGTAATTGAGAATTGAGAGATAGAGAGATAAATTTAGAAAAATACTCAAAAACACCAAAAACACTCAATTATTATGCCACGTGGCACTCTCAAGGGGCATATATGCTTTCTTTTATATATATATATAGAGAGAGATAAAACATCCAAAAAAAACTCATCCGCAAAATAATCGTATCATCCGTACATATATTGAACTATTAAAGTTTTGAACAAAACTGTTATGTACACCAAAATCATAAACAAACTCCTTCAATGGAAATATTTGATATAGGATCCATTCCATGTTCTAGAAAACTTTGATCAAAAAGGATAAAGTTATTGCTAACGTCTAAGACTAGAGGGAGTGGAGGGGCGGGAAAGAGGGGCGTGATGCGCCATGTGACACTTGTGGGGACTGTGTTTGAAAGGTGAAAATTGTAGGGAGTGGAAAGGGGGGGGGGGGGGGGGAAGGGGGGAAGGGAATAATATTATATTGTGTTAAAGTTAAAAAAAAAAAAAAAAAAAATTCGGACCAATCAGAAAGCACCACCTCACCTCCACCTCCCCCCCCCCCCGCCCGGCAAGAATCCCCGCCCAAGGGGCTCCCGCCCTCTTCCCCCCACCACGGGCCGGTGTTCCCGCCCCTAAACCCTTCCCCGCCCCACTCCCTCTGGTCTAAAACCAAAAAAAGTAATATAAAATGAGTAAATGTGAATGTTCTAAATGTTCTTAATCTTTTATTAAAGAACCGAATTAAAATTTTTTGTTATTAAAAAAGGGTCCGTCTATTGGCACCCCCTTCTCTTCTATTTCAACTCCCCACTGAAGCGCCTCGCTTTCGCTTCAGTCACATCAATGTCTATCTGAGTACGAGGTTGCATGGGAGTTTGAAAAAAGGGTGCCAAGCGCCTCGCTTTGGCCAAAGCGAGGCGCTTGGCAACAGGGGGGGATGAACGTGGACAGTTTGGTGTTGGGAGGGTTTTGGGTGGTTTTTTGTGTTCGCTTTGAAGTTGTTTTTAAACTTTTTTATTAAATTTAATTAACCCTTTTAATTATTGTAATTTATTTTTTTAATTTAAAAAACAACGTGATAACCCTAATCAAACTATAATTAATCAAGTAATCCTAACTTTAACCTATTAATAAAGTGTTCAATTGTCAATGTGAGTGGATAAATTATTCACTGAGAAGACCTCGTCGAGAAAGATTGAACGAATTCGCGAAACTTGATATGAATATGGTAGTCGATGGTCAATGTGACGTTTTAGTTCAGAACATGCAAGCTTTATTTGGTTTGGAATTGAAAGGGTTGAGTGGTTTTTTAATGTTTATAATCAGATATTTACTGTTTGGATCTTATTGGTTTTACTGGTTTGCCATTTATAATTTGGTGTTAGGTAATTTATTATTTATGGCTTTAATGTTTATTAAACAATTAAACATTCAAACGGAGTATACAGATTCAAAACAAGCATTATAAACAAATCAAAACAGACAAATATATAAACAAACTATGAACTGCAAATTTAATAATAAGTTTGTTCATACAAAAAAAATACAACTGAAAAAAGTCTACTACGGTGGTGGTGGTGTGGCCCCCGGTGCTGGTCCACCCCCTGGTGGATCGCGTAACGCTACCCCCCAATGCTGTGCCATCGCCTGTATCGACTCGACCATCCACTGCTAAACCTCCCGTATCTCACCGATGGGCGATCGATGTCCTCAGCCACGTAACGCGCAGCAGGAGTGAGGTCATCATATATATGATGGGAGTACTGCTGCTGTGGCGGCGGCGGAGGTGGGGGGGACGTCATCGTCGTCAGCGTCAGCATCGTCGCCCGTGGTCCACTAGCATAGGTACTCCCGGACGCAACTCAAGGTAGACCGGTATATCATCGGGAGTAGGAAGGGTGCCGAGAATTCGAAACCGATGTAGTCCCTTCGCGACCTCCATCAGGATCTCCATGCTTCGGGCATTGGCCTCACCGAGCTCCACCGATGGGATCTTGGGCGACAGATGGGGGTCAGTCTGTGGCGAGAGGCGCAGACGACGCGCGATGGCGGTGATGAACGCCCCGCCATGGAGATGTGCGCGAGCCTGGCGCTTGTACGCACACTTAAAGTAATCCACCAGGGACGCGGCTAGGTTGCACGGCTGCCGCATAATCAAACAGTATAAAAAAAAGGTCACTCTGGTTGGCCTTCTTCCGGCTGCTCCCCCGTGCTGCGATAGAGGTGCGATCACATGCTGAAAATAATAGTACATGGGGTCCCTAATCGACGTCGCCTTCGCCGAATTCGCACTAAAGTGGAAAGTGGCGATGTACCTCCAAAAACTGATCAGGGTCGGCCTATCCACCCTCTTGAGAGCGTCCCGGTACAAACCAGTATCAGTCTCTGGGCTTGTGTACAACCCCGAAGCAACAACAAATTCCTGCAAAAAATAATTGTAAATATTAACAACTTTTGGGAACATAATAATAAAATGAAAGATAATTGAAATAACATACCTCATAGGTCAGCGACTGCCACTCCCTCGCCAACCGAAATCGGATGGGGCGAAAAGTCTCAGCTGGGTTTGGGTTATGGGACGGATCCAGTACCTCGAATGACGACAGAAACTCGATCGTCAACTCCCAGTAAGAAGGCTCCTGGGCTATCTCAAAGAGACGACGGCATGAAGTGTCAAACCCCACAAAGTCGTTCGCCTTCCCGGTTTCGCTGACCTTATCCAGAAGATCCCAACTGATGTACATCTGAGGGTCTACAAGCATTTGATGCAGCTTCTTGCTGTTGCGCCGCGCATCCTTATACCCCTCCTCAAAGTCCAGGTACGGGTGGCCTACTAAAAGGTCCGGTGGTGGTGGTGGAGCCCGTGGACCCCTCTGCCGCGCAGGTGATATACGTTAAATTACACATATAAAAGTCCCTGTTTAACTCCCATTTTAATACGTTTTTGACCTTATACACAGGAATTGGTACTTATTTGGGTATCTTTACGATTTCTGGTCTTAAACGATGTCCCGGAAGCAAACCCGAAGAAAAACAAGGATTTCGGCCCTTTATCAGGAGAACTTTTGCGCAGCAGCTGTTCGGATCGTTTTCACCCCTTCTAAAACCCAAAATCCGACTTCGACTTTCAAATAATAATTGTTCTATGCTCCGAGAGCTTTCCAGGCATATAAAGAACACCTCCTAACCATTTTTCTACGATTTTATATGCAATTTTAAAGATCATGCTGTCGTGCTGTTCTCTATGAGCGGCCGCTCACTCTCTGGGAGCGGCCGCTCGGCCATTGTGAACACCTCTAGAAGCTTCTGGAAGCCCTACGTCAGCTTTTCCCACTTGTCTATAAAGTGAGCGGCCGCTCCAAGCCTCCGAGCGGCCGCTCACAGGCTCTGTTCTGCTATAAAATGCCCATTTCAGCCATTGGGTGATTATTGGACCTTTGGGGGGCGATTTCTAGCGACTTTCGGGGCTAAAGAAGTGCTGAATAGGCGTGGAACAAGCTCTGGAATCCATCCAATCCATCCTTCATCATCCAATCCATCTCTTTAGCATTCTTATGGTTTGATCCTTTTAGCTTTTTAAGATCCAAATCTGATTTTGTATGCTATTGTGATGTTATTTTAGTTAATCGTACGCCTACGGGTAAGAACATTAGTATCAGTTAGTAGTTAAAACAATCGTTTGTATGAAATCAAGTTTTGTATGAATTTGGCGTTTTTCATGTTTGAATTTTGATGATCATAGCGCAACCTTGTTTCATTGTTGTTAGATTTGTAGTTGTGTTTGGATGACTTTGATGATTGTCGAATGTGTTAGGCGGATTACTTATTGAAGAAACCATCCGTTTAATCGTCCGATAGTAGACTAGTTAACTTGTTAATAAAGTTTACACCATGAAACTGTAACCGGGTATTGGTTTGGTTAAAGTCACTTAAATAACGATTACGAATGTTTACCGACACTTAAAAGAGTCTTAAAAGCTTAATGGTGTTGTTACCAGTCTTTGACACCGTTAATGATCTTTGTTAGTTGTTTTGGTGAAAATGGCGATCTTAGTAGATTTGCGTTCCAAGTTGGTAAAATGGAATAGGTTGTGAAATGCTCTACTTTATGCTAGTCCAGGTGGTCGTATTGTGTATTCGATATTGCTTTCCTTAACTAGTGCGGTTGAGGACTCCCGAAAGGTGATACTAACCTATCTTTAAAGATTCTCATGAGATCATATCAGCTGCGCACTAATGAAGAACTTGAAGTGGTTAACGTGTGTATTCGTGTTAGCTTTCTGTATAGTTGTCATGTTAGGATGCCCGAGAGGGAACTAACTGTCGGAAAATGGGAATGTTGATCACGCCTCTGTTTCTTATTATATGTAGATGACATGCTAGGATTGGCGTATTATAGTCTATATAGTTAAATTTTCTATTTTGGAGTCGTAGTTAAGTTATTTACATGTGTTAGAATTAATCTAGTTTAAACAAACTCAACTTATCTTTTCCTACTGGTAAATCGGGGATAGAGTTTTAGTACCATTGCTCCGCGCGCGTCCATGGATCGATACTTGGTTCTTATCTGTACTTACTACATATATGACAGGGTACACTTGCCCTATTGTGTGTGTTTTAATATTAAGGTCGAAACCATTTTTATAAATATTAAAGCAAAACGTGTGTTAACATCAGTGCAAAATTATGTGTATATCCGCACACGTCAAGTTTTTGGCGCCGTTGCCGGGGATGCGACGAGCTTTAGGAACGAACCGAGTCAACTTTCTACCAGTGTACATGCTTGTGAATACTTGTTTATACTTCGTTGATTCGTTATTTCATTCATTTATTTGCATATATGATTCTTTGATTGTTTATTTGATTTATCTGTCTGTTGATATTTTGGATTGATTTTAGATTGGTTCATAGGTTTGCACATATATTCGTTCATTTATCTGCTTATAGGATTGTTTGATTGATTATTCGTTCATTAAGATGTTGATAGATTTAATTGATTGATTATTGGATTTATTGGTTTATTTATGAATTTGATTTATTCTTTATTTGATTGATTAGATTTATTTGTTCGTATTTGAACTAATTATTAATTTTATGCTTTGAATAGTTTTATGCTTTGTCTGTTTGTTTCTGTTCATTTTATTGATTCTATTGGTTTTTATTTGATTGTTATGTATATATACTTTTTATTTTACTTAAATATATAATGGAAGTCTGGGTATGCTATGTTTAAATTTGATGGTTCGGATGCTTTTATGAAAGGTTTGGGTTAAGAAAAATTGGGAAATTTATTTAATATAGAAGTGGGTTTAATAAAAATAATTTTCTGTGAAAAATGCTTCCTTGCGATTTGCAAAGAAGCTGGGCTTATGGTTCCGCTTTAAGCGAGTTCCTAATTACCCCGGGTTTTATCTTTTATTGTTCGCGATACGCGAACAGGATAACCAGAGTCCTTCGCGTGACGTGAATAACCGCTATCTTCCGTTTTTAACTCAATACATTGGCATCCATCATCGTTTCTATCCATCAACCTACGTTATATTGATTTTCGGTGAAAAAGGGTTGTTTTCTCGCAAGCAAAAGACGATCTTTATCTTATTGCAACGCGCGAGCGCCTTGAGTCATTGTAGTCACTTGCGCCACGCGAGAAGCGGTCTATACTTCTTCGCGATGCGCGAGCGACTCAGATTTCGCTGAAAATATTGTATATTTTCATATTTTATATATTATCATAATTTAAGTTTAGTGTATAGTTTTTGGTATATTGATTTGTGTATATCTCTTCCATTTTTCTTAAATCGAGTCTGTAATTATTTCTTCTGTAATTATTTTGTACATTGCGTCAGTTTAAGTATGGGGATGGCCGATGTCTGTTCATTGCTCGATCGATCTTCTCGCCTGTACTCAATCTTCATTCGGGTGAAAGCGATCTTAAAGAAAATCATATATGAAAACAGCCATTCCTAGAAGTTTAAAGTCCAAGTTGGACTTAGTTTGAAAGTCAACAGGACTGTCTCGATCGAAAATTCAGAGGGCTTGACTTTCAAAGTCAACGGTCATAGATTGAAAGTCTACATAGACAGACCGGTTGACCAATCCGTAGAGGTACTTGATCTCTACGCCCCGCGCACCTAAACAAGCGTGGGGAAGTGAGTCTAGCTAGCGACTCGTTAATAAATATAGCACGGCGTGTATGGGTGCGCCAAATTGTATAAATCTTCATAGCTTAGAGTAGTTGTAGTTAAATCGCTTAGTTTCTAACTTGTTTGTTTAGTTTATTTTTAGTTATCGCAGGTTGATTCGCGCCTTGTGATCGTGTGGAATGTCGCTTCAAAACCATGGTATTATGCTAGGAAGCGTCTCAAAACAGGTATGTAGTTGTTTGTGTCGAAACAGAGCGAGTGCAGGCGATTTTGGAGGCCAAACTGCAGCAAAAATCCACATCAGCTGCAGTGAGCGGCCGCTCACTGGCACCGAGCGGCCGCTCCAAACGCCCAGGTCTCATGAAAAAAAAATTTGAGCGAGCGGCCGCTCGGAGGGACCGAGCGACCGCTCGAGCGGTCTGTTCAAAAAATAATGAGGGCAAAGTGGGTATTTCATTTAAAACTTACGTACCAACCCTAATAAACTTATACTCGGCCGCTCACACTCATTTTTCTCCCAAAATCCTGCACTTTACTCTCTAAAACTCTCAAGAACACAAAACCAACCAAAACCCATCAATTCCACTTCAAATCTTCAAAGTCAAGGTATGAAATCAAGTTTTGTATGAATTTGGCGTTTTTCATGTTTGAATCTTTATGATTATAGCGCAACCTTGTTTCATTGTTGTTAGATTTGTAGTTGTGTTTGGATGACTTTGATGATTGTTGAATGTGTTAGGCTGATTACTTGTTGAAGAAACCGTCTGTTTAATCGTCCGATAGTAGACTAGTTTACTTGTTAATAAAGTTTACACCATGAAACTGTAACCGGGTATTGGTTTGGTTAAAGTCACTTAAATAACGATTACGAATGTTTACCGGCACTTAAAAGAGTCTTAAAAGCTTAATGGTGTTGTTACCAGTCTTTGACACGGTTAATGATCTTTGTTAGTTGTTTTGGTGAAAATGGCGATCTTAGTAGATTTGCGTTCAAAGTTGGTAAAATGGAATAGGTTGTGAAATGCTCTACTTTATGCTAGTCCAGGTGGTCGTATTGTGTATCGATATTGCTTTCCTTAACTAGTGCGGTTGAGGACTCCCGAAAGGTGATACTAACCTATCTTTAAAGATTCTCATGAGATCATATCAGCTGCGCACTAATGAACAACTTGAAGTGGTTAACGTGTGTATTTGTGTTAGCTTTCTGTATAGTTGACATGTTAGGATGCCCGAGAGGGAACTAACTGTCGGAAAATGGGAATGTTGGTCACGCCTTTGTTTCTTATTATATGTAGATGACATGCTAGAATATATTACAAACCTTTATTCACTCTAAATCCTCATTGTAAAATAGTAGATAAACCATTAAATGAAACAACTATTATAGAAACTAATTTTGGAAGATCAAATATCACCACAAGAAGAAAAATAAAATGGGAAGAAATAGAATTTCCTGAAAATTGGGTAATTAATAACACTAATCATCAACAACAATATATAGATAATAACCCTATAAATATTGCACAAACTCCCGAAGGATCTGTCTAGAAAGAGTTTGATAAAATAAAATCTAGAATACCTAGATCTTTATCATCAAGATCAACAAATTCTCATATATCTCCTTTGGGATATATTGTTAAAAGTCCTTCAAGGGCTTCCACTTCTCAAATAATAGAAGCATACACAGAAAATAAGGTTGAAGAGTTAAGAATTAATAGTAATAATATAGTAAGAGGAGTTTATAGATCTCAAAATGATGGGGAATTAACCGAATCAGAAATGAACTTTTCTGTTTAATGGATTCACAAGAAAAGATTGATTTTAGTCAGGGTTCTCCTGCAAGAAAAATAATTTGTGAAGAATTTTAAAATTCCAAATGGGAATTATTTAGAAATTGGTTCTTTAATAATTTTAATAGCCAAGATAAACGATTATTTCAAGAAATCTTTTATAAGGAATTATCTGAACAAAATAAGGTTATACCTTTTGTTCCATGGTTTTTAAATAAATATACAAATTCAATAGTTTCTGTTATACAGAGACATAATAATATAAATGAAAGAATTTTAAAAAAAAACTTTTCCCCCTCATCAACCTTTTAAATTAGAAAAGGATAATGAAATAAGGTATTATCAAGCTTTTCAAAACTTGTTAGAAAATGATACCTTACCTGTGACAATTTCTCACATAAATCAAATATTTAAACAACAGAATTATACAAATATTTATTTGATTGTCATAGGAGACCAATTAAATTCTATAAATGATAGAATAAATGAAATAAAGAACTTAAAATATTCTAATAAAGAAGAAGGAAATTCACAACAGGTTATAGCTAACCCAGGAATACAACCACCTCCTGAGATAAATTTTTTTTTAATTAAAACCAAATAATGAATTGTCTAATTTACTTGATGAAAAATTAAAGGTTTAAGTAAAAATTTTGAAAACTTAAAAATAAATACTATAACTGAAGAATTTATAAATTCTATAGATAATGATAATTATAAAGAAAAAATAAATGATGAAATTAGAAAATTACATAAATTTGCTGATAAGCCAACTCAAAGGATGTATTACTATCCTCGACCAACCCCACAAGATGTTCTAATTGAAGAACAAGAATATGAAGTTAATAGTGCTTATCATGGAAAGCATATCTATGAATGGAACATAGATGGTCATATTGAAAGACAAACTTACAACGTTATACATAGAATGATGATGTATAGCACAATATGTAAAAGTAATGGTAATACTGACGAAAACATTGCTAAAATGATAGTAGCAGGTTTTACAGGACAGCTAAAAGGCTGGTGGGATAATTATTTATCTCAAAATGATAAAAACAAAATTATGAATGCAATTAAGCAAGAAGGGGAAATACAAAGCCCAAATGCAGTCTATTCTTTGGTTGTTAATATTATAGAACATTTTACAGGAAGATGGTCTGATAATTCTGAAAATATCAGAACATTATTACAAAATCTAAGATGTAGAACTCTTACATCATTTAGATGGTATAAAGACACTTTCTTAAGTAGAGTTATGAAACTCCCTGAGTCTAATAGTACTCATTAGAAATCTAAATTTATAGATGATTTACCTCCTTTATTTGCAGAAAGGGTTAGAAAAAACCTAAGAAAAGGAGAAGTTACTATTAATTATGAAAATTATACTTATGGCAAGTTAATAGGAACTTGTGTCCAGGAAGGATTAGCCTTATGTAATGAAATTAAATTAAATCAACAAATTAAAAAAACACTCTCTTAATGAAAAGAGACAATTAGGACAATTTTGTAGTCAATTTGGGATGGAAGAAATCCATGAAAATAATCCGAAGAGAAGAAAATATTACATCCCCAAAAAATTTAAAAATACCAAAAAAGAAAACAAAAAAGGGAAGAAAGGAAATTAAAAAGGAAAAGGGATTATAAATCTTTCAAACCTTACATAATATGTAAAAAATGTGGTCGTCCAGGACATAAAGCAAAAACTTGCTGGGTAAAAAAGAAAATTAATAATATAGAAGATGAACACATAAAAGACACATTGTCAAAAATATTAATAAATTCAAGTTCTGAATCAGAATCAGAATTTTCAGAATACGAACATATAAATGCTTTAGAAAATGAAGAGTTAATATCCTCTGATGACGAGTGCAAAGGAAATTGTTGCCAAAATAATTCGGACACATGAGATAATATTTCTGATACAGAAGAAAACATATATGAGATAATATCTCAATTCCAAAATATGGAAATTAATGTTATTTCAAATGATCGGTTGGAATTATTAAAAATAATAGATGATCCAGAAACAAGAGAAAAAATTACTAGGAAAATAATTAACAAAGATGAAGCTTCAACTTCACAGACAAGACAAGAATTTAAACCATATACTTTAATGGAAGTAAAAAATCAATTAAATAAAAGGAACTTGTGGCAAGTTAATAGGAACTTGTGTCCAGGAAGGATTAGCCTTATGTAATGAAATTAAATTAAATCAACAATATAAAAAACACTCTCTTAATGAAAAGAGACAATTAGGACAATTTTGTAGTCAATTTGGGATGGAAGAAATCCATGAAAATAATCCGAAGAGAAGAAAATATTACATCCCCAAAAAATTAAAAAATTTCAAAAAATAAAACAAAAAAGGGAAGAAAGGAAATTAAAAAGGAAAAGGGATTATAAATCTTTCAAAAATATGTAAAAAATGTGGTCGTCCAGGACATAAAGCAAAAACTTGCTGGGTAAAAAAGAAAATTAATAGTATAGAAGATGAACAATTAAAAGACACATTGTCAACAATATTAATAAATTCAAGTTCTGAATCAGAATCAGAATTTTCAGAATATGAACATATAAATGCTTTAGAAAATGAAGAGCTAATATCCTCTAATGACGAGTGCAAAGGAAATTGTTGCCAAAATAATTTGGACACAGAAGATATTATTTATGATACAGAAGAAAACATATATGAGATAATATCTCAATTCCAAAATATGGAAATTAATGTTATTTCAAATGATCTGTTGGAATTATTAAAAATAATAGATGATCCAAAAACAAGAGAAAAAATTACTAGGAAAATAATTAACAAAGATGAAGCTTCAACTTCACAGACAGGACAAGAATTTAAACCATATACTTTAATGGAAGTAAAAAATTAATTAAATAAAAAATATAAAGGAGAAAATCCAACTAATATAGTCTAATTAAAATTAGAAATTGATAATTTAAAATTGGAAATTAAAAATCTTAAAACAGAAAATAAAAACCTAGAAAATAGGATAGAAAGTTTAGAAAGAAAAGGAAAAATAATAATAAAAGACAACTCTGAAAATAATAACTCTGAAAATCAGAATTTCTTGTCTACTTTAGACATAGTACCGTCTCATAAGTGGCATATAAAAATTAAGCTGTTAATAGACAATAATTCTTCGATAAAATTAATTGCCTTACTTGACAATGTAGCAGATTTAAATTGTATTCAAGAAGGAATTATACCTACAAAATATTTTCATAAAACCACAACTAAGTTAAGTTCAGCAAGTGGAAAGCCTCTATAAATAAATTATAAACTTCCACAAGCTTATATCTGTAAAATTCAAGTTTGTATACCTAATACTTTTATTTTGGTGAAAGATCTTACTAGCCAAGTTATATTTGGAGCACCATTCTTAAAGAAAATATTTCTATTAAAAAGAGTTGATTGAAAATGTTATAATAGGAACTTTTATAGGAAAAGAGATATCTTTTTAGTTTGTTACTGAACCAATAACCAAGATTATAAATGATATAAAAGAATCTATTTTACAAGCCAAAGAAAATCAAATAAATTTTCTTAAGCAAGAAATTAATACTCTTACAATAGAGGAAAAACTAAAAAATCATAAATTAAAAGAAAAAATACAACTTCTTCAAAATCAATTCTCATTATAAATATGTGATGATTATCCAAATGCTTTTTGGGATAGAAAGAAACATATTGTTTCTCTTTCTTATGAAGATGACTTCAATGAAAGCAAAATACCTACAAAAGCAAGACCATGTCAAATGAATTCTGAATATCTAGAATTATGTAAAAAGGAAATAACATCATTAATAGATAAAGGGTTAATATGACCTTCCAAATCTCCTTGGTCCTGTACAGCATTCTATGTTAATAAACATTCAGAACAGGAAAAAGGAGTACCAAGATTAGTTATAAATTATAAACCATTAAATAAAGTTTTAAAATGGATTAGGTATCCTATACCTAATAAAAAAGATCTTTTGGATAGATTACATGATGCATTAATATTTTCAAAATTTGATCTAAAATCTGGATATTAGCAAATTCAAATAAATGAAAAAGACAGATATAAAACTGCCTTTATAGTACCAATAGTGCATTATGAATGGAACGTTATGCCATTTGGATTAAAAAATGCCCCAAGTGAATTTTAAAATATAATGATGATATATTCATTCCATACAATGATTTCATAATAGTTTATATTGATGACATTTTAATATTTTCAAAAGATATTGAAATGCATTTTAAACACTTAGAAATTTTTAAAAATATAATTATAAAAAATGGTTTAGTTATATCTAGACCAAAAATGATGTTTTTTCAAACTAATGTTAGGTTCTTGAGTCATAATATAGAAAAAGGAAACATTTTTCCAATAAACAGAAGTATTGAATTTGCTTCTAAATTTCCTGATGAAATAACTGATAAAACTGAGTTACAAAGGTTTTTGGGAAGTTTATATTATATTTCTCCATATTATAAAAACTTAGCAGAAGATACAGCAGTCTTATATGACAGATTAAAAAATAATCCTCAACCTTGGTCAGCTATTCATACTAAAGCAGTCCAAAGAATTAAGCAAAATGTTAAAAATCTTCCTTGCTTAATGTTAGCAAATCCAAATTGGGAAAAGTTGTATTAACAGATGCCAATGATATTGGTTATGGACGTATATTAAAACAAATATCTCCTAATGATAAGAAAGAATGTTTGGTTAGATTCCATTCAGGAAAATGGAATAACAGCCAAAAGAATTATGCAACCATTGCTAAAGAAATACTAGCAATAGTCAAATATGTTTTAAAATTTCAAGATGATTTATATAATCAAAAGTTTTTAACAAAAACTAATTGCCAAGCAGCTAAATACATGTTTAAAAAAGATTTTAAATATGATGTTTCTAAACAAATGTTTGCCAGATGGCAATCTTATTTAGCATCATTTGATTTTGAAATAATATATAAAAAGCGATCAGAAAATAGTCTACCCGATTTTTTAACAAGAGAATATTTAAATTAGTTATACTAATCTTTTATTTGCAGGGACTCATGAAGAAGGTTAAAGGTCCTCTAAAAATTATTTATAATAATATACATATAGAAAAGGATGATTTAGAAGCCATTATAAGGGCTAGACTATACCAAATTCATGACCTAATGAATGATTTTGCAATACATCCATATAAGGCATCAAATGCTCCAAGAAATTTTTAAACGTTACATTATTTTAAGGATCAATTAAAGATTCTTAAAGAAAAAGAGATAATAATCTCTTCTGGTTAAATTTTTCAGATATGTATCCTCATGATCGAGGAAAACAACCCTTGCTTCCTAATAGAGGAAGAGGAAGAGGAAGAGGTAGAGGTGGAAAAAGAGTGTCTAGGCAAATTGCTCATCAACGGCTTATAGCCACTAATATTGCATTAAACTCTAGTAATACTAGAAACGAAGATCCTTTATATAAGGAATTCTTAGCTTATAAAGCTTCAAAAGAAGAGGAAAATTAATCCTCATATGTCAATATTCTTACAGAAGATTCTGAAGATGGAGGTTATGAACAAACTCCATATAAAGAGATTATATTGCCCCTAGAATTCAAAGATCTTAAATATAAAGATCAGCCATGGATTTTGATGCAGAAATATCTGGATACAGGGTCATATCCTGCAGGTTCTTATAAACAAAGGATTTATTATGAAACAATCCTTAGAACCACAGAATCGTGTGAATTTACACACTATACTACGGGTAATACCCAGGCTTACAATTTTAGTAAGGTAATAATTGAGCAGATTATATCTGTGGAAACTTGGGGGACATCTCCTCTAAGAGAAAAATAAATGTATCACCCTGAATCTAGGGCCCTGATTAAATATAATTATTGGGATTATATTGAGGCATTTAATAAAGCTTTTTATATGAAAATAATAAGAAGAAACATCCATGGTTCTTCAAAATTTGTCCTAAAGTTTATAACTCGGACATACCGAATTCGTTTTGTAAATGGTGGATGTAATATGGTCCATCTATAAAAATCTTACCAGAACCTTATAATGGTCTATATGACCACTGGTCAGAAGTTTCTCCAAATCTTATAGAACTGGAGTATAATAATAGTTTTATTGAAGGAATAACTTCACTACATTATTTTGCTTAATTTGGCATTCCTTGGATCTAGAAATGGTCTCCAGAGGTGGGTTATACTCATCAAAATATTCCATGTTTAAGAAGAACATTTTTTACAAAATTTTGGAAAAAAATGCTCAAAAAAGATGAACAAGGTAATATGGAAGGCCAAGAAACTATAGAAACAATCCAGGCCACCATTGACCAATATGAGGAAGAAATTCGTCTTCCTCAGCTGTGACACCCGGCAAACTCAGGTTGATAACATTGGTTAAGTTAAAGTCTACCTTAGCGAGTCATGCGTACTTAACTGGGTCGGTTGAGTCGTGTTATGGTTCGGGAGTCGTTACAACGGTCTAGAGGGTCATTAGATGTCGGTCCATAACCATGGGTACAAGGATTGACGGTTTGTAGAATAGACGGATTTTAGTACACACACAAGTCTCGAGTCCCGGGAATTGGTGAACGAATGTGAACGTGTTTGTTTTCATGAATTATGTGTTTATAATCATTATGTGATTTGTCGGTATGTGAATACCTTTGTATGTTATTGTTTTGCTCCCTAAAAGTCCAGACCTGATTTCTAAATAGTTGTGTCTTTGAAAACATATTAAAAACAGTTTCTAAACAAACCCAAACCTCTATGCATGCTATATGTGATATATTCATATAAAGATAGGATTTTTATTGATAAAACATGATTGTTCTTGTGTGTTTTATATGTTTCTGACTTAAATGAGTTATTATGATGATAATCTATGAGTTTGAAGGTTCATAGTTGTGTATTGTTAATAATAGGTGTTTTGACCCGCTTGAATGATTTTGAAGGACTAAGGATGATGTGATGTGTTTTGTTGATTGTATGATATTAGCGTTTGCTTTAGGATGATGCTAGAATAGTAGGGTATTATCGAACAGCGTCGTTATGAGGTGAAATCTGGATATTTGCCGTTTAGGGCAAACTTTGCATGTTGATGTGATGTTTACATGTTCAATATGCTATTTTGGGAAACGCTTGCATTCGGGACTGATAGAATGATGATAATTTAGGGGTTTTGCTTGGAATAGGTTTATTAATGTTTTGGGTTTGATATTTGGTGTTTCCACACGTTTCGGATCTGATTTGGAGGGTTAAACACGCGAAAAATCGGAACAGAACTGCAGGGGGCGATTAGGAATCCTAATCGCCTATGCTGAAGGTGATTAGGAGCCTAATCGCCTATGCTGAAGGTGATTAGGAGCCTAATCGCCTATAGTGAAGGCGATTAGGGGCCTAATCGCCTATACTGAAGGTGATTATGATCCTAATCACTAGTTAGATCCTGAAATGCATGTGGTATAGGCCTAATCGCCTATAAGGAACTAGAATAGGCCTAATCGCCTATAGCTATAGGCGATTAGAGCCTAATTGCCTATACTATAGGCGATTACCCCTCCTAATTGCTAGTTGACTTTCCTAATTGCTAGTTGACTTCTCCTAATCGCATGTACTGCTCTGTAAGTGCATTTTGGCATTCCGAGACCTAATTTGACACCTAGGAACATGCTAGGAACCCCGTAACATACCTAGTAACATGGATACACGTGCTCGGACTTATTTATGCACTGATTGAACTATATGCTAGACTTGTTGAACTTTAACACGTGTTAAGTGTTGCTTGCATCAATTGTATGTTATAGTGTATAAGGTTAACACGTGGGGTGTCGGGTCACCAATGGGATGTCGAGTCTTGTCCAGTATAGTCGGTTAAACAGTTAACACTTTTTCAAATCAACTTGGTTATGGTCTCGACATACAGGGACTAGTTAACCTACAGGTTATTAGTCTAAGTACTTATATCTGTCATACGTTAGGTCGCCACTATACGGGACTAACATAGCTTACTGGTTTTGAGCACTTACAAGTAACGCAACCTAAGGTGAGTTCACGGCCCCTCTTTTATATATCTTTCTCTAGGGGGAGAAACATGCCACACGATTTAACAAACTCAACGTTTATGTATAAACATGTAACTCTTTTGGAAACGCAACACTCGTTATCAACGCGCAACTCTTTTGAAATACAACTCTTATGAACACGCAACTCTTTCGAAACACAACACTTTTGATACGCAACACTTTTGATTACTACACGACGAAACACGGAAGTCCCTGGGGGAAACCATGAATGTGCTGGGCACAACGGGGAAATGTGGATAGATCTATTGGGCCTTACAAACCCCACCCGTCGGCTTGGAGTCGGGTGACGTGCGCGCTAGTACGCATAATTTTGCACTGATTTCAACACACCTTTTGCTTTAATATTTATAAAAATGGTTTCGACCTTAATATTAAAACACACACAATAGGGCAAGTGTACCCAGTCATATATGTAGTAAGTACAGATAAGAACCAAGTATCGATCCATGGACGCGCGCGGAGTAATGGTACTAAAACTCTATCCTCGATTTACCTGTAGGAAAAGATAAGTTGAGTTTGTTTAAACTAGATTAATTCTAACATATGTAAATAACTTAACTATGACTCCAAATAGAAAATATAACTATATAGACTATAATACGCCAATCCTAGCATGTCATCTATATATAATAAGAAATAAAGGCGTGATCAACATTCCCATTTTCAGACAGTTAGTTTCCCTCTCGAGCATCCTAACATGACAACTATACAGAAAGCTAACAAGAATACACACGTTAACCACCTCAAGTTGTTCATTAGTGCGCAGCTGATATGATCTCATGAGAATCTTTAAAGATAGGTTAGTATCACCTTTCGGGAATCCTCAACCGCACTAGTTAAGGAAAGCAATATCGAATACACAATACGACCACCTAGACTAGCATAAAGTAGAGCATTTCACAACCTATTCCATTTTACCAACTTTGAACACAAATCTACTAAGATCGCCATTTTCACCAAAATAACTAACAAAGATCATTAACCGTGTCAAAGATTGGTAACAACACCATTAAGCTTTTAAGACTCTTTTACGTGCCGGTAAACATTCGTAATCGTTATTCAAGTGACTTTAACCAAACCAATACCCGGTTACAGTTTCATGGTGTAAACTTATTAACAAGTTAACAAGTCTACTATCGGACGATTAAACGGGCGGTTTCTTCAACAAGTAATCCGCCTAACACATTCGACAATCATCAAAGTCATCCAAACACAACTACAAATCTAACAACAATGAAACAAGGTTGCGCTATGATCATCAAGATGCAAACATGAAAAATGCCGAATTCATACAAAACATGATTTCATACAAACGATTGTTTTAACTACTAACTACTACTAATGTTCTTGCCCGTAGGCGTACGATTAACTAAAATAGCATCACAATAGCATACAAAATCAGATTTGGATCTTAAACAGCTAAAAGGATCAAACCATAAGAATGCTAAAGAGATGGATTGGATGATGAAGGATGGATTGGATGGATTCCCGAGCTTGTTCCACGGCTTTCCAGCAGCTTGGTTCGTCCGAAAATCGCCCAAAATCTCCCCCCAAAGGTCCAATACTTGATCAATGGCTGAAATGGGCTATTTAAAAACAGAACAGACGATCCGACCGGCCGCGCGGATGATTCGACCGGCCGGTAGCTTTACTCGGGTCAGAAAAGCTTCTAGAATGCTGACGTAGGCCTTCTAGAAGGTCCCCAGAAATATCAGGTTGCTGTGCGCGGCCGGTCGCTTTGTTCGCGCGGCCGGTCGGATTGACAAACGTTCCGTTTTCGCGCAGAAACCTTCGTTTTTGATCCGGTTTGCTTACTGGATACCGTTTAAGACCTGTAATCATAAAAATGCCCAAATAAGTACCAATTCATCGTGTATACGGCCAAAACGTATATAAAGGGGAGTTAAACTGGGGCTTTTATATGTATAAATTAACGTATATCAAACATCCCCACACTTGAACTTTGCTTGTCCTCAAGCAAACAACAAAACAGAAATAAACGAAAAACTCGCCAAGTGGCAACAAAGACAAAATATAACCTGTACAGACGATAATAATCAAGCCCACGGAAGATATAAACAGGTGATAAGATTACTGAAAAGCAACGACTCACTTCCGATCCACAAAGCACGCTAACCCGTACACGACTCACAATGTTCACACACACTCGGTTTTATTTATGATACATACGTGTAATGTGTATGTGTAAATCGCTCCATTGCCATGACAATGAATCGTGCAATATCATAAGCTTGTCAAAAGATCTAGTCTTCACCAACTAACGTGTGAAAAAGCACAAATCAAGAGGTCTTATGAGGGTTGTAATGTCAGGCAAGGGTAAGGGTGTGGAATGGATATATAAACAGTGACGAAATGGCTAAAACTCGGCGGTTAAGTCTAACTAAACTGAAGCAAAAACTACTATATACTACATACGCGAACATAACCGCATTTTATTCAAATCGAGCTAAACATACAATTTCTAACTTTAAAGCTCTAAAAACTGCTCGATCACTGCTAACTTACCCTATTTTAGGGTGTTCTATTTTTTTGGAATTTTCTGGATTTTTTTTTCTTTTCTTTTTCTTTTTTTTTCTTTTTAATAACAAGCTTACTATACTGAATATAACTGAAAACTATAACGATAATATACACAAAACACGGGATCTTAAATCCCGAACATGAACTATAACACAAAACGAGTCAAACAATAACCTAAACCGAGTTCCAACACAAAAGGTTTAAAAGAAAAAAAGGCTAAATTTGGTTGAGTGGTGAAATGGTGTGGTAAATAAGAAAAAACACGGGATTAGGTTCAACATGGTTAACTAGGGGATAACATTTGGGTGTGGGAAACAGATAGAACGAAAAGAAAAGGCTAAATCAAAAGGGTATCCTAAATGCCTCAATCATTTTTATACAACTTCACACGATTCTGGTCTAAACAAGCATGCTAACGACAAGTTCTAAATGGCACAAAACATCCAGCTCACTCGATAAGCATGTCAAAGAAACGAAATCTACACTAATAGGCTCAAATGCTCACGTAACCGGAAGAAAATGGGTGCAAATGTACAGATTTAGCATGCTAGTATCACGTCCGTTTGTCGCGCCTTAAGTTATTTTTATCAAAAATTGGTTAAGCTTGATATTTTATTACAAATATATACATATATGTACTTATAAAATGGTTTTTGTATATATATATATATATAAGTATAAACACAAGAGGACAAACTAGAACACGATATAATCCCTCCCCACACTTAAACGTCACATTGTCCCCAATGTGAAAAATAGAAAGCGTTTATGAATTAGCTAACTATTGTGTGAAAAAGGAGAATAATACTCCCCTGGTGGTGATAACCCGAAAGTATGGTGACTGCATTGAGCATCCATACCGGTGCTCGCCTTTTCCTGCACTATCACCATTCTTGCCAAAAGGAAAATACATCAAACACATCCATTCATCATCACACTTATGAAGTTTTCAAACAAATTTGGAATTTTGAACACCTACGCGCTATGATTTTGCAAAATCGTTTTAAATTCAAGTTATCCCGCGAAAGGTGTTTTAAAAACTAAATTATTATGAAGTATCGTAGAACTTGGAGCGCGTTTGTTTAATTATGAAGAACGCCCAAAAGTTTTACGAACAAAACTATCTAAACTACAATAAAAACACTAACAATCTTAAAGTTTTGGGGTTTTGTTAAACATTCATGAAGGAAACCCCAAGAAATCAACAAATTATAACCTAAAACATGAGGAATTTGGGGATGTTTAAACATTTATGAAGAATCCCCAAAATTCCAAGAACAAACCTAAATTACACTAACATCTACACTAACATACAACCCTATTATGAAATTAATCTACATTTATACTAAACTACACTAAACATAAGGTTACAAAATCACACAAATCTTTAAAAAAAATTCGGATTTAGTTTAAACATTATGAAGAAAACCTCAAAAACTCAAAGATTTGGACAACAATAACCTCTAATCTAAACTATCAAAGCATACAATCCATTCAAGAACACTAGGGTTTGTTAAACATTATGAAGGGACCCTAAAATCATGAAAAGATTGCAAAAATTTAAACTAATCTACACTAGAACAAGAAAAATAACAAGAAAGAGGAAGACCCATACCTTGATTTGAAGAATTGATGTGGAATTGAAAGGTGTTTGTGTGTGTGTTCTTGAGTGGAAGTTGCAAGTGCTCGCTCTGTTTCGACACAAACAACCAACTTACCTGTTTTGCTACGCTTCTTAGTAAAATAACACGGTTTTGAAGCGACTTTCCACACAATCATCTGGCGCGAATCAATCCTGGCTAAAAACTTTACGAAGTTATAGGACATTTCTGCCCTTGCACATCGCTACATTTTGCTCGAGTGAGAGAGTCGATAGCTGGACTCGGTTTTCCACGCGCGTTTAGGCGCGCGGTCGTGGAATTCAAGTATTTCCACATCCGGGTCAAACGGGCGTGAATTGAATGGCCTTGATCGCTACCCATTGACTTTCAAACTCAGTCCAACTTGGACTTTGACTTCTAGGAATGGCCGTTTTCATTAAAGATTTTCTTTAAGATCGGTTTCGCCCGAATGTAGATTGATTACAGGCGAGAAGATCGATCGAGCAATGAACAGACATCGGCCATCCCCACACTTAAACTGACGCAATGTACGAAATAATTATAGACAAAATAATTAAAGACTCGATCTAAGAAAAACGGAAGGAATATACACAGATAAACATACTAATAACTATACACTAACTTAACTTATGATAATATATAAATACGAAAATATACAAAAAACTTTTAGCGAAAATATGAGTCGCTCGCGCATCGCGAAGAAGTATAGACCGCTTCTCGCGCAAGTGAGCACAATGACTCAAGGTGCTCGCACATCGCAACAAGATAAAGACCATCTTTTTGCTTTGCGCGAAACAAGCTTTTCACCGGAAAAAAAATAATATAACGGAAGATAGTAGATGAAAATGATGATGGATGCCAATGAATGGAGTTAAAAATGGAAGATAGCGGCTATTCACATCACGCGAAGGACTCTGGTGATCCTGGCCGCGTATCGTGAACAATAAAAGATAAAATCCGGGGTAATTAGGAACTCGCTTAAAGCGAAACCATAAGCCCAGCTTCTTTGCGAATCGCAAGGAAGCATTTTTCACAGAAAATTATTTTTATTAAAACCACTTTTATATTAAATAAATTTCCCAATTTTTCTTAACCCAAACCTTTCATAAAAGCATCCGAACCATCAAATTTAAACATAGCATACCCAGACTTCCATTGTATATTTAAGTAAAATAAAAAGTATATATATACATAACAATCAAATAAAAACCAATAGAATCAATAAAATGAACAGAAACAAACAGACAACGCATAAAACTATTCAAAGCATGAAATTAATAATTAGTTCCAATACGAACAAATAAATCTAATCAATCAAATAAAGAATAAATCAAATTCATAAATAAACCAATAAATCCAATAATCAATCAATTAAATCTATCAACATCCTAATGAACGAATAATCAAATCAAACAATCCTATAAGCAGATAAATGAACGAATATATGTGCAAACCTATGAACCAATCTAAAATCAATCCAATATATTAACAGACAGATAAATCAAATAAACAATAAAATAGTCAAATATGCAAATAAAGAATCAACAAAGTATAAACAAGTATTCACAAGCATGTACACTGGTAAAAGGTTGACTCGGTTCGTTCCTAAAGCTCGTCGCGTCCCCGGCAACGGCGCCAAAAACTTGACGTGCACGCTAGTACGCATAATTTTGCACTGATTTTAACACATGTTTTGCTTTAATATTTATAAAAATGGTTTCGACCTTAATATTAAAACACACACAATAGGGCAAGTGTACCCTGTCATATATGTAGTAAGTACAGATAAGAACCAAGTATCGATCCATGGACGCGCGCGGAGCAATGGTACTAAAACTCTATCCTCGATTTACCAGTAGGAAAAGATAAGTTGAGTTTATTTAAACTAGATTAATTCTAACATATGTAAATAACTTAACTACGACACCAAATAGAAAATATAACTATATAGACTATAATACGCCAATCCTAGCGTGTCATCTATATATAATAAGAAATAAAGGCGTGATCAACATTCCCATTTTCAGACAGTTAGTTTCCCTCTCGGGCATCCTAACATGACAACTATACAGAAAGCTAACACGAATACACACGTTAACCACCTCAAGTTGTTCATTAGTGCGCAGCTGATATGATCTCATGAGAATCTTTAAAGATAGGTTAGTATCACCTTTCGGGAGTCCTCAACCGCACTAGTTAAGGAAAGCAATATCGAATACACAATACGACCACCTAGACTAGCATAACGTAGAGCATTTCACAACCTATTCCATTTTACCAACTTTGAACACAAATCTACTAAGATCGCCATTTTCACCAAAATAACTAACAAAGATCATTAACCGTGTCAAAGATTGGTAACAACACCATTAAGCTTTTAAGACTCTTTTACGTGCCGGTAAACATTTGTAATCGTTATTCAAGTGACTTTAACCAAACCAATACCCGGTTACAGTTTCATGGTGTAAACTTATTAACAAGTTAACAAGTCTACTATCGGACGATTAAACGGGCGGTTTCTTCAACAAGTAATCCGCCTAACACATTCGACAATCATCAAAGTCATCCAAACACAACTACAAATCTAACAACAATGAAACAAGGTTGCGCTATGATCATCAAGATTCAAACATGAAAAATGCCAAATTCATACAAAACATGATTTCATACAAACGATTGTTTTAACTACTAACTACTACTAATGTTCTTGCCCGTAGGCGTACGATTAACTAAAATAGCATCACAATAGCATACAAAATCAGATTTGGATCTTAAAAAGCTAAAAGGATCAAACCATAAGAATGCTAAAGAGATGGATTGGATGATGAAGGATGGATTGGATGGATTCTCGAGCTTGTTCCACGGCTTTCCAGCAGCTTGGTTCGTCCGAAAATCGCCCAAAATCGCCCCCCAAAGGTCCAATACTTGATCAATGGCTGAAATGGGCTATTTAAAAACAGAACAGACGATCCGACCGGCCGCGCGGATGATCCGACCGGCCGGTCGCTTTACTCGGGTCAGAAAAGCTTCTAGAATGCTGACGTAGGCCTTCTAGAAGGTCCCCAGAAATATCAGGTTGCTGTGCGCGGCCGGTCGCTTTTTTCGCGTCGCCGGTCGGATTGACAAACGTTCCGTTTTCGCGCAGAAACCTTCGTTTTTGATCCGGTTTGCTTCATGGATACCGTTTAAGACCTGTAATCATAAAAATGCCCAAATAAGTACCAATTCATCGTGTATACGGCCAAAACGTATATAAAGGGGAGTTAAACTGGGGCTTTTATATGTATAAATTAACGTATATCACCGGGCGGGTGCATATTATCTCTATACTTTGGTAACACTAGCATCTCAAACACGGGCAGCAACGTAAGAAACGCTGTCAGTAATGGTTTCAGCATCACAGTCGTGGTAGTAGTAAGAAACGCTTATTAGTTTATTTAATGCATCTCATGACATGGTATTTTGTGATCAAACTCTTAACGCATGGAAACTAATTGTAAACTTAAACATGTGAACTCACCAGCATTATATGTTGACGTCTTTTTTGGCATGATTTCTCAGGTCGCTAAGGTAGCAACATCGGGTTTAGGCGCACGCGTCTGCACGGCGTCTAGTTTAGGTTTCATGGTTTTGATTGTCGAACAAGTTTGGATACTTTTGGGTTTCATTTTGTAAAACAATGTTTCCGCTGTTATGTCAAATGGTTTAAACTTGTGTTTTGAATTTACATATGTCTCATATAGTGTTGTTTATTGTGACCGTTGACTTGGATCCTGGTTTGTCACGCGCCTCGCGGTAAAACTCCGCAAGTGGAATATGAGGGTGTGACAGATTGGTATCAGAGCCAATGGTTATAGTGAACTAGGACTGCATGTAGAGTCTAGTCTATAGCTGAGTCACACGCACTAGACGGTCACATGGTACGAGTCGTTATAGTGGGTTACATATGGGTTTTGTCGGGGTGTCTCTAAATCTTCAAAACTCTTTGCGTTACATCATCCGCTCTCTAGTGTGTTTGATTAGATCCTTTCTTCTTCGGGATAGGAAGATGAAAGGGTGTTGAATTGTTGTCTGGCAAGGCAGTGTGTGTATTGGGGTGGTTTGCGTACTCTTGAGATCTGTCCAGGGTTTGGACATCTCCCCTCCGTACCCCAATAAACACACTCGCCTGTACTTTTACTTTGGCACTTATGTCATTGGGGGTACATTGCTAGGTGTTCGTGTTCGGTGACTTGAACTTTAAACTAGGAGAACACTTGGAGGACCATGTAGAGCAGTTTATCATTTCGGGTGCACACGAAATCATAAACTGAAATACATGAAAATCCCAGTGAGCTCCGGGTTTGAATAGATAGTCCTGGACTGGACCTAGCCTTGATTTTATGAACTCTAGTGGTTGACATTAGCGGTAAATCTAAATTTCTCGTCCTTGTTGTCAGAATCATGTCTGGTGTTCGTGGAGGACGTAGAGGTGACCGCACTAGTGGACGTGATGATGGCGGTGGTCGTGGAGGCGTTAACCTAACTCAAGAGGATCTGAATAACCTGCTACAAGCTGCCTTCCAGGCTGGACACAATGCTCATGGTGGTGGTGTTGTTAACCCACCTCCAGCTATGTGCACATACAAGATGTTTCGGGACTGCAAGCCCCATGATTTCTCTGGCACTGAGGGAGAAGTGGGACTGCTCAGGTGGCTTGAGAAGGTAGAGTCTGTATTCTTGATGTGTAACTGCCTTCCTGAAGATCGGGTTAAGTATGCTGCCGCACTCTTCTAGGGTCCTGCTTTGACCTGGTGGAACTCTACTTCACGGAACATGGGTTTGGGGGAAGCTTATGCTATGCCGTGGGAGGACTTCGTTCAGATCCTGAAGAGGGAGTACTGTCCTAGGGAAGAGATCCAGAAGTTGGAACATGAGGTTTGGAACCTCAAGATAGTTGGATCAGGGATAGAGGAGTACACGGTGAGGCGTGACGAGTTTGCGGTACTGTGTCCTGATTTGCACACACCAGAGTATAGGAGGATTGAGCACTATGTTTCAGGGCTAGTACCAGAGATAGCAGGGTTGGTGGCTGTAGGAAATCTCCCTACTTATGCAGAGGTGGTTCGATCGGCTCATAGGTTGACTAATCTGAAGGTGAATGAGGGTATTTTTCCTGCTCGTGGCTCGACTGTCAAGGCTCCAGAGAGCGGCAAGCGCAAGTGGGAAGGCTCGGGGAAGAGTTCAGCTCAAGAACAGCCGGAACAGCAGATTAGGAAGCTAGAGGCGGTGGGGTCACCGTCGACTCAGAATCAAGGTGGATACACAGGAAGGAACCCTAAGTGCAACCAGTGCGGGTACCATCATGTTGGGGGCTGTGATACGTTTCGTTGCAACCGTTGTCATCGCAATGGTCACCTGGCTAAGGACTGTAGGGCCAACATTCAGCCAGGACAGGTTCAAGCAGTCGTCCCCACTCCTACTCCTCGGGGAAATCAAGGGTGTTTCAATTGTGGTGAAACAGGGCATTTCAAGCGAAATTGCCCAAAGCTGAATCAGGGGGAGGCAAGTACAACAAGGGATGGTGGAAACAACAAATTCTACAAAAAAAATGTCATTTAATGGCATACAAAAAGTGACACAAAAAACCAAATAAGTGCTACTAAAGACCAATTTAGGAATGGGTGGCACACAAGTAAAGTGTCACTAGAAGTGGTAACACTAAAGCCTTTTAGTAGCACTTTTTCTATGTGCTGTTGCAAACACTTGTGCTTTTAGTGACACTTTTGTTTTGCCATAAAATAGATAAAAAAATTGTGGCACAAACTTTGTGTCGGTAAACACTAATTTTAGTTTGATGTTAATACTACTTTTAGTGGCATTTTGTTCTGTTACAATATAAAAAGACTTTTACGGCACAAAAGAAACAAATATCTTTAGTAAAAATATAAATCAAATTAAATGGCTACAAATAAAATAATATAAAACTCACCAATGTATAAATCATAATATCATAACATAATGTAAAAGTTCAATACAAACATATTTCAAATGTTTATAAGAGAAGTCAACATTTTCTTTCGGATAGAATTTCTATTATAAAAAAAGTTAGCTCCAATCAGGCCATGAATCTTTGTATCTGTGTTCCTCTTAGGCTTCACATGTCGTCAACTCTGCCATCATCAACCATATAATCATAAGTGATGCAAAATATGTACAACTAGAAAAAGAGAATTTGCATGACTTAAGACATAATTAAATAAATTAGATGCTAAGATGTTGATACATATGGTGAAAAATGCTAAATAACACCAGGCTATATGTCTCCTCTCTTTCAGGCCATCAAAAAAACAATATATGACACCCCGTCCCAGCATAGAACATACGTCACATCAAAAGCTAGCAGATCATCTTAAGTCCAAAAGAAACACTTGAATTACCAAAGTACAGAAACAAAATAAACCGTCTTAACTTTCAATGAGAGCCTATGACAAATGAAATCAACATGATAGCTCGCAAAGTTATGTTAACACAAGCATGTCAAGTATGATGTTTCCTTCAAAATGTTCCAATAGCACACAACAATCTAGCTCAACATAAGGAAGAGAATCATAAATTTTAGTCAGATTACGAAACGAATTTTATAAAAATAGCATAGCATTTTGCACGTAATATCTCATAATAGAATGTCGCATAACATCCATACCTGAACGAGTGTCAAGAGCTTCTAATATCTCAAGTCAAAGGTCCACCGACATGCTCAATGAAATCTACAACTAGGTATACCTCTAGATTAGAAATATTAAATAACGATCCTACTAATCGTCCTTTAATATCTCATCCCCGTCACTAATTATTAACTTTTTTGTATTATTAATATAACTACTATTATATCTATTGTTACTTAAATATATATATTTATAGACATTAAAGGCTGATTGGGGTTTATACATAATGTTATAAGATAATTTAGCTCAAATAAAGACAACACCAATTTGTTGCAGAAGTTACATTTTATCCATTTAGGTCCACCATTCTCTTGGTCATCTAAATTGACAAACTGAAGTACTTTAACTAATTCACCATCCTCAAGGTTGGTTAAAGCAAAATTCATTCATGTTGGAAACTTATTTAGTTGGAGTGGTGGTGATCTGATTGGTTCAGTAGAATGAAAATATTAGTTGTTCAACACAAGGAAATACATGGTTTGAATCGACAAGTCTAGTAATATTACAAGTTCTTAAGTAAATTAATCAATTTTAATTAAAGACTTTATAGGTTAATTAAACCAAATCAAAGTTTTCTCCACTGTTGCGAAAAAGAGGAGCTAAGTATTCATATGTTGAGTGACTAGGAAAGTTGTACCAGTAGTGGAAGAGAAATTAACCAGATGACAGCAGGACTAAATGTTTATACATCAGACAAGTTCAGAGCAGAAACTTGACACAAAGAATATTATGTAACTCAAAACAATCAAGGGTTTGACTCAGCAGAGAAAGTTAGGAAATGGTACCGATATTGACCCATTTATGCATTTCTAAAATCTTTTGACCTATATATATGTGTTAAATCATTCAACTAATTTATCAACATAAATATGAACAGTTGCTTTGTGAAACATATATTAATTTTTGGTTTAATAACTCCGAAAGTTTACGTGGTATAACATGAAACTTGGTGGCTAATTATATGCGACTTAGTTTGCTGATTGTGATTAAAAGAAAATAATGGCTGGAAAAGTGGCAGGGTGTCATGACAAATAAAAATGACCCAATAAAGGGATCCGATTCTCTAGTTTAACTTCAGAAGACAGTAGACATAAATAAAATAGCTATTGAACTTATAGTGCTCTTAATTATTTATTGATTTGTGTTATGCCCATACTCATTTCTTAACACATTATCAATTGAGGTGTATATAGAATGAGATTAAAACAGGAAGAAAGGATCGTGATCTACCTCAAGGAATTGAAAGTGTTTCTGGACTAGACTATTGTCACACAAGGTTCTTCACCATGTTAAAGTGAAAGGCGAATACCGAAAGCAAATTTTTCCAGTTTTCCATGTATTGTCTCCCATGAAAGAGCCCACTAATTGTTTATCTTCAATAAGTACCCAGATCTGGATTAAAGTCTAGTATAAATTTAAAATTAATTTATAAACATATTATGAATGCAAATAAATTACCTCAAAATCTCGTAATCCAAGCAAGATCCTGCATTGATATTAGTAGATCCATCCAAGGCTATGTTTTCATTTAATATCTTGTTTTTGTGATCCTAAAACACCAAGTCCTTATACATACAATTTAGAAAATTGACAAAAAGTGTAGGTGGGTCAACCCATATGGCCTATTCTGAGTTTCTGACCCATACTAAAAATAAAGAAATGTTCACCCAAACCAATTTTGATATATTACCCAATCTGAAACTGCCCTACCCGCCCATCTTCCCATCGATAATCAGAACGTGTATAAAGAAGCAGTTGCATTGTCCTATCTGGTGATCTTAAAGAAGCAACAATATTACCACATGTAATATATACAAGAGCCATTTTAAGAATAAAGCCTGACCTGACAGCAAGTCAGCAACAAGAAACATGAGGACCAACTTGCCTGGATTCATCTGCGGACACAAGTAGTGTAAGGCCCTCAAATCCGACAGGTCAAACAGTTGGCATTCAAAGACTAAAACCATGTTAACAATTCAAAAGAAATCTTATTTTATTTCAGAAAATACGCAGCGGAATGTTAAAAGATGTTATTAAATTACCAAACATGGTTTTCCCGAGATGGGTCAAAAGAATATTTAATAAACAACTAAATTCTTTGGAAAATAATGTAAATAACGTTCGAGCAATCTCGTAGACGTCTTCTTAATTGAAATGTCAACCGCAACTGAGTAGCTCCACTGCATGCCAAGGCGTCCTTTATTCATCGACAACCTGAAATCAATCTAACGTGTATGCAAAAGTCAGCTACGCTGAGTGAGTTCAAGTTTTATATGTTTTCAATAATAAGTAAGTTAAAATAAATAATAACAAAATACTATAACTCTTAGAGTTAACAATACGCGCAATCCGCCTAATTGTTCCCTAAGCAATATTTAAAGTCTAGGATAAGCGCATTCCGCCTATTCAACCCAGACTTTAGTTACAATCCATAATAAGCGCATCCCGCCTATTTAGCACAACATTACCAAGTCTCCATAAGCGCATTTCGCCTACTCGACTCAAACCCTAACTATAATTCATAGCAGGCATATCACATAATATTATAGCTCAGTTTATATTCCCGATAACTGAGATACACAATATATATATATATATACATATAATAACCCATGTAACCTAAACAGGTAACAATCAAGACAAAACTTGATCTACCAAGGAAGGTTTCAAATATGTGGCCAATACATGAAGCGCATTCCGCTTGTTAAATAAAGACTTAAGCCACACTTTAATCAAGACAACAGTCTATGCATATATATGTATAATAACACATATAACTCAAACCATATAATAACACATTAGGCGCATTCCGCCTACATACATTTCATGCCAAAATAATATATATATGAGTTCACAAAAATATTTATAACTTTATAAAAATATTTTGTGACTTCATAAAAATAATAATTCTGGTTTAGCATGCACGTTAGCCCAAAATATTTAGAAACAAATATTAAATAAAAGAGTGGGCACAAGAACTCACCTTAACGTAGTACCGTTTCCTTCACAACAAGCTACAGGGTTCCAAGATGGTGCCCCATATCAGCTTATGATAAAGTAGCCATAGCGCTATAAAAGTAATGAACCCGGTCATATCGCCATTTAAGCAACTCTCATTAGTTGCATGGTTGATTGGGTTTTATTACTACTACTCCATGAATACACAACCTTTAAATATCTCATGTTTCCTGATCATCACAAATTTCCTATCATATTCAAAACGTAGCCTTAACAGCAAGTCCAAAGAGCATTTTATATATCCACCCATTTTGTGAATTCCATGCATGAGCACCATATAAAATAACATGAATACTTGTCCATCCCTTCCCCCCATGGTTTAGATCGACTTGCCAGATAACCCCACTTGCACATAGATAATATATCTCATCTAAATCAAGTTAGGAATATCGACAATTTCTAACCATGGTTCATTAATGCCATCGTCATCATCAACAACATAATTACATGACCTTTTCTGCCCATAATTTTCCACACCCAAACCGTGAACTACCCCATAAACCCAAATCTGTTAACTTCTTTCACCTCAACCATAATGGCGTTCAATCGGTCCTGACAGAAAACTTAAACTAAAGCTTCCATGTACATCCAAACGAACCCGCCAAGACACGAGTAAGCGATGGCGTTCAACCATCTAATCCCGAAGACCCAATCCAAACCGAGCGAAAGGAAGTAAAAGATACCTGGAATGCATGTAGCGAATGCCGCGAGGTCGATATAAGAATAACGACCCGTAATAATTACTATCTCTGCTTTGTTTCGTTGAAATGCTCTAATCCAAGATAGGAACCGTAGACCTCTAAGCCAAGGATCTCCAACGTTGGGGTTTTGAACCGGTAGAGGGACTAGAATCCACTAACAAAGACTAGGTTTGATAATACATTAGGCTAGATGAGAGATCAAGAAGCAACTAAGAATCTTCTGGGTGATTGATCGAATAAGGGGGCATGTTCCATGGGTGGTTGGCGGCATAGGGTTTTATAAAAAAAAAAGATCATTAGCAAATTGCACAATCACCCCTCCTAACTTCCACATATTGTTGACTTGATAAGTATCATTAAAATATCTTTCGATAATGACACTCAGGTCCTCCAGTATTTTGAAGCCGTTTAATATGTGAAACCCGTTTATCAGTTCATAAATAGCATGGGACATGTCAATATCCATTAACTTAATTACTTGAAAAGAACCGGGTATTAGTTTTTGTTTTAAAAAAATATTGGCAAATTTTCAGGATGTTACAAGTCTACCCTCCTTATAAAAGGATTCGTCCTCGAATCCTCTTGGATAGGGAAACACCAAATGTGATATTTTAAGGATAAACTGCTAAGAATATATTAACCACAGGAACATATGAATAGCCTTCTACTACTGTTCTAATCCACTTACTTCTACACCAGACAGAACATTCATACGATCACTTCCAGTTACAATCACCAATTGCTTCTGCCCAAATGGAACCCCAACAAACCGAAGTCCTACATCTGCGCGCATACAACATAAACTAGGACTAGAGATCAAGCAGGCATATCCAACTTATGTCATAGCTCAGTTTAAAAAAATACATATAATATAAACTATGTGACAACCCTGACTCAAAACCAATACCATAGATCATAGCAGGCATGTCCCCCTTCTGTCATAGCTCGGTTCGATATGTCAGGTAGCCACTAAACATAGTCTATTAAATATAATAACCAATATAACTTAAACTAAGCAACAACCATGACACAAAACCAATACCATAGATCAGAGCAGGCATAACCCACTTCTATCATAGCCCCATTAATAAGGTCAGGTTGTCGCCAAACACAACAACTTCCCATACGGTGGCATCCCAATAGTGGTGTGATGGCTATTGTTATATAAAATTTCCGCCAAAGGTAGTTAATACTCCCAGCTACCGCCGAAATCAATAATGCATACCCGAAGCATATCTTCGAGAGTTTGGATGGTTCTTTCCGACTGACCATCCATCTGCGGGTGATATGCGGTGCTGATGTGTAACCCAGTACCCATTCACGTAGAACGAGTGTCTCTTTCGTAAACAATAACACTGGCACACCGTACTTAGATACAAGCTCTCGAAGGAACAATTCTGCCAACCTTTCGGACTTAAAGGTCCCCCGTATCAGCAAGAAGTGAGTAATCTTTGTCAACCAATCCACCACCACCACCCACGTGGTGTCAAACACCTTTGGCGTACGGGGTAGCTTAGTGATGAAATACATAGTAAGATGCTCCCACTTCCATTCCGGTATCTCTAAAGGTTGAATTTTTTTTTCCAAACGGTTTCTGATGTTCTGTTTTAACCTGTAAACAAGTCAAACACCTGCTCACATAAGTTGCTACCTCATACTTCATTGCAAGCCACCAATAGTTCTTCTTAAGATCTTGATACATATTGTTGCCCCCGGATGATTAGAATGGCGGTTTCATGCGCCTCATCCATGATTTTATCCCTAAACCCTCCATATCGAGGTACCCACATCCGGTCTTTTATGAACATAACCCATGTCTCCATCACTTCCCGTAAGTCCTTGCTGCCCCCCACATACACTCTATCATAATTCGCTCCACCTGTAAGGCTTCAATCTGGACACTAGAGATCTCTTCACTATATCCGGTTTCAAAATAAGCTAACAAGTCTTCGCCCGAATGGGTTTAGGCCTCTCCTTTCGGATCAACGCGTCTGCCACCACGTTAGCCTTTCCTGGGTGATACTCCCGATCATGAGTCGGGTAATTAAACTCGTGGGTTTTCGATTGGCGTGTGGCATAAGCTGTTACCTTACCGCGCTGCATAAGTACACACCCGAGACCCGCAAGTGACGCGTCCGAAAAACCACTACATCCTCCGTCCAAACCGGTGAGGCTAGGATCGGTGCGTGTGTCAAACTTGTAAGACCCGCAAATCTGGTGTCAAACTTTTCTTTAGTTTCAAGAAACACGTTCTCTTGCTCCAAGTCCCAAGAAAACCTCACCTCATTCTTGGTCAGTTTAGTCAATGAGCTATCTTGGAGAAATCATGTACGCACGTCCGATAACAACCTGCCAACCCAAGAAACCACTAATATCAGACGATAATTTTGGCGTCGCCCAGTTCATCACTGCCTGCACCTTCGTGGAATCTACATGGTACTAACGGAATTGATGACATGGGCCAGAATACTGACCCTCATGAAATCAGAAAGCACCTTTGAGAATTTTAGCGCAAAGCTTCTCATTACTTAGAGTTTGAAGAACCTTCTTGCGATGTAGAATATGGTCTTCTTCTCTTTCGGAGTATATGAGCATGTCATCAATGGAAACAATAACAAACAGTTGAGCATCGACCTACGCACCCAGTTCGTCAAATCCATGAATACCACAACACGTTAGTCAGGCCAAAAGACATTACCAAAACTCATCATGTCCATAACGAGTACAGAAAGTGTCCTCCTCTCGTACTTTCAGCTGATGATAACCCGATCTAAGATCAATTCTCGAGAGCCAACTAGCTCCTTGGAGTTGATCGAAATAAACCGTTGATTCTCGGTAAAGGATATCTATTCTTCACCGTCAAGTAATACACATCCGCATGCTACCATCTTTCTTTTTAAAATTAAAACCGGCACACCCCATGGTGGGATACTCGGCCTAATGAACCTTTTCTCGAGCAAATCCACCAACGGAGATGAGAGTTCTTTCATTTACGCAGGGGCTAGGAGGTAAGGTCTCTGGCCACAGGTTTAGCTTCTAGCACGAGGTCTATTTGGAACTCAACCTCGCGGTCCGATGGTGATTCTGTCAAATCCTCAGGAAATACATCCGAGTAATCCCACAGTACAGGGACATCCCCTAGCTTAGGGATATCAGCGCCCCACATCCAAGACCTGCGCCAGGTACACCTTACACCAACGTTGAACATCTTCCGCACCTTTAGCATAGAAATAACCCGATGTAATGAGCAACCATCGTGCCCATGAACAGTAATACGATTCCATCAGGAGCTGTAAGTCGCATGAGTCTCCGCCCGCACACAACGTGAGCATCCACGGTAGCTAGCCAGTCCATCCCAAGAATAACATCAAAGCAACCCAATGACATTAAGTACAAGAGAATAGGAAGACTATGGCCCTATAACTCTATCCGACAATTATATACAACCTTGGTCGCAATGAGTGAATTTCCTACTACAACCTTGTCCTCGATTAAATGTCTAGTATCCTTGGGATCTTATCTAACCCAATAAAAAGGTGATAGACACAACCCATACTAAACATTCATGACAAAACCGTCACATGATCAGTCACCAGACATATTCAGGATGTGTAAAGTAAGGGTAAACTTCTAATAACGTTGATCAGGTGTTCTTAGCTGTTTACTTTACTTTAATCACCCTAAACACAGCATGTTAGGATCAAGTTAACAATTTTGCCATCACAATTACACATAAAATTTATCTATTAAACATTAAAGGTTTGCAATTAACCATCGAAGAAGGGAATTCTACCCTACCTCAAAACATAAGAGCATAACACCCTTATGAATTATTGCACTTAAGCACTCAACAAGAGCCATCATAACATACTCAAATAAATATAGGTATTGGGTTTCCTTCTGACACTTTATGTATCTAAGTGTTCAACGAGAAGCATTCCAACCTACGTACCGTGCATTATACACTACATAATAAATTTCTCATACTACATCAAAATGTAAGGGCACTAATCGCCAATTTATGACTTCATGCTATTAAGCATCCAGTGAAATATTTAAATATATATATATATATATATATATATATATATAGACATACGTCAAAACTAAGGATTACCTCTTGGCGTGCAGCTACCCAACAGTTGACATTTCTTAGTAACAGTTTGGTCCCATACCAAATTCGAGTTCGAGCACAAACTGCCCGAATCCCTCGAACCATTGCTCTGATACCAACTTGTAAGGCCCTCAAATCCGACAGGTCAAACAGTTGGCATTCAAAGACTAAAACCATGTTAACAATTCAAAAGAAATCTTATTTTATTTCAGAAAATACGCAGCGGAATGTTAAAAGATGTTATTAAATTACCAAACATGGTTTTCCCGAGATGGGTCAAAAGAATATTTAATAAACAACTAAATTCTTTGGAAAATAATGTAAATAACGTTCGAGCAATCTCGTAGACGTCTTCTTAATTGAAATGTCAACCGCAACTGAGTAGCTCCACTGCATGCCAAGGCGTCCTTTATTCATCGACAACCTGAAATCAATCTAACGTGTATGCAAAAGTCAGCTACGCTGAGTGAGTTCAAGTTTTATATGTTTTCAATAATAAGTAAGTTAAAATAAATAATAACAAAATACTATAACTCTTAGAGTTAACAATACGCGCAATCCGCCTAATTGTTCCCTAAGCAATATTTAAAGTCTAGGATAAGCGCATTCCGCCTATTCAACCCAAGACTTTAGTTACAATCCATAATAAGCGCATCCCGCCTATTTAGCACAACATTACCAAGTCTCCATAAGCGCATTTCGCCTACTCGACTCAAACCCTAACTATAATTCATAGCAGGCATATCACATAATATTATAGCTCAGTTTATATTCCCGATAACTGAGATACACAATATATATATATATATACATATAATAACCCATGTAACCTAAACAGGTAACAATCAAGACAAAACTTGATCTACCAAGGAAGGTTTCAAATATGTGGCCAATACATGAAGCGCATTCCGCTTGTTAAATAAAGACTTAAGCCACACTTTAATCAAGACAACAGTCTATGCATATATATGTATAATAACACATATAACTCAAACCATATAATAACACATTAGGCGCATTCCGCCTACATACATTTCATGCCAAAATAATATATATATGAGTTCACAAAAATATTTATAACTTTATAAAAATATTTTGTGACTTCATAAAAATAATAATTCTGGTTTAGCATGCACGTTAGCCCAAAATATTTAGAAACAAATATTAAATAAAAGAGTGGGCACAAGAACTCACCTTAACGTAGTACCGTTTCCTTCACAACAAGCTACAGGGTTCCAAGATGGTGCCCCATATCAGCTTATGATAAAGTAGCCATAGCGCTATAAAAGTAATGAACCCGGTCATATCGCCATTTAAGCAACTCTCATTAGTTGCATGGTTGATTGGGTTTTATTACTACTACTCCATGAATACACAACCTTTAAATATCTCATGTTTCCTGATCATCACAAATTTCCTATCATATTCAAAACGTAGCCTTAACAGCAAGTCCAAAGAGCATTTTATATATCCACCCATTTTGTGAATTCCATGCATGAGCACCATATAAAATAACATGAATACTTGTCCATCCCTTCCCCCCATGGTTTAGATCGACTTGCCAGATAACCCCACTTGCACATAGATAATATATCTCATCTAAATCAAGTTAGGAATATCGACAATTTCTAACCATGGTTCATTAATGCCATCGTCATCATCAACAACATAATTACATGACCTTTTCTGCCCATAATTTTCCACACCCAAACCGTGAACTACCCCATAAACCCAAATCTGTTAACTTCTTTCACCTCAACCATAATGGCGTTCAATCGGTCCTGACAGAAAACTTAAACTAAAGCTTCCATGTACATCCAAACGAACCCGCCAAGACACGAGTAAGCGATGGCGTTCAACCATCTAATCCCGAAGACCCAATCCAAACCGAGCGAAAGGAAGTAAAAGATACCTGGAATGCATGTAGCGAATGCCGCGAGGTCGATATAAGAATAACGACCCGTAATAATTACTATCTCTGCTTTGTTTCGTTGAAATGCTCTAATCCAAGATAGGAACCGTAGACCTCTAAGCCAAGGATCTCCAACGTTGGGGTTTTGAACCGGTAGAGGGACTAGAATCCACTAACAAAGACTAGGTTTGATAATACATTAGGCTAGATGAGAGATCAAGAAGCAACTAAGAATCTTCTGGGTGATTGATCGAATAAGGGGGCATGTTCCATGGGTGGTTGGCGGCATAGGGTTTTATAAAAAAAAAAGATCATTAGCAAATTGCACAATCACCCCTCCTAACTTCCACATATTGTTGACTTGATAAGTATCATTAAAATATCTTTCGATAATGACACTCAGGTCCTCCAGTATTTTGAAGCCGTTTAATATGTGAAACCCGTTTATCAGTTCATAAATAGCATGGGACATGTCAATATCCATTAACTTAATTACTTGAAAAGAACCGGGTATTAGTTTTTGTTTTAAAAAAATATTGGCAAATTTTCAGGATGTTACAAGTAGGGTACCTCGCTCCTGATTCTCCCACCATTCTTCATCATTAAATTTTATGCCACAGAAATCAGAATAATACTTGCTCAATGTGTAATGTATGTCAATCCATCCACAAAATCTCTCATTGGCATATCAGGAGCATAAGGTTCAACTATGGATTAACAATCAGTTATACGCTTTAATCTAATAAAATCAAAATTAACAAGTACTAAAAATTTAATAAAATATCAAAAGAACATTGCAACAATAGAACCTGAATACATAACAAAATCAAATCCAAATGGTAACACTCAGTGGCAAAACTTGGTTCTCGAATCGGTGGGGACCGGACTCACTTTACCTACAAAAATCGCAAAATATGAATGTTCATCTAATAGGTAAGGGATCATAATCAATAGCAACAATGGCAAACCTGATTCAAATCAAGCGCATGTGAACTCTACCATTTCAAAAGCGTAGAACAAAACACACACACACAAAAAAAAAAAAAAACATTGGCAAATATTCCTTAATCACCTACAAAAACCCCAAAAATATCAACAAACACATAACAAGAGCTAAGTTGTTATGATTAAAAGAGTGAAAAAAATGAATAATGACCATTTCGAGTCGGTTGGTATGATTAAAAGAGGCATGTGAGGGATGTTTGAGTAGAAGAAACGGAGATTGGTTATTAGCTATTGTTTATTACTAGGGTTCATATTGGAAGACTAGTTTGAGAGTTTTGAGAAATTTTAGGGGAGGGGATTTTTGGCATGGGAGGGAAACCTTTTAGAGCGTGAAAATTTTTAGTTTTTTAAAGGGTTTTAGAGGGAAAGATAGGAAAATTTTAAAATAAGCTCTTGAAATTTCTAGTGACATAACTAAAATGCCACTTAAACCATATATTAGTGTCATATAAGTTAAGTGCCACTAAAATAATTTTATAAGTATGTAAAGTGCCATTTAAAACATAAATTAGCGGCACAAACGTTTAGGCGCTGTTTGTTTTTTCTGCAGGAAAAAGTCTGCAGTCTGCGGATCACATCTGCAGACATCTGCAGGAGAAGAGGTGGACCAAAGGTCTGCAGTCTGCAAGAAGAAGACTGTTTGTTTGTTAACGTCTGCAGGCTGCTAAAATAAACTTAAATTTAAATAAACTGAGTTTTACAGCAGTCTGGTGGTAGACGGTGACAGTGGTGGTGGGTGGACCGTGGTGGTGTGGACCATGGTGGTGGGTGGTGGTGGACGGTGGTGGGTGGTGGTAGTGGTGGTGGGTGGACGATGGTAGGTGGTAGGTGGTGGTGGTGGTGGGTGGTGGTGGGTGGTGGTGGACGGTGGTGGGTGGTGGTAGTGGTGGTGGGTGGATGGTGGACGGTGGTGGTGGTGGTGGTGGACGGTGGTGGTGGTGGTGGTGGACGGTGGTGGTGGTGGACCGTGGTGGTGGTGGGTGATGGTGGTGGTGGGTGGTGGCAGTGGGTGGTGGTAGTGGTGGTGGACGGTGGTGGGTGGTGGTAGTGGTGGTGGGTGGACGGTGGTAGGTGGTGGTGGACCAGGGTGGTGGTGGGTGATGGTGGTAGTGGGTGGTGGTGGACCGTGGTGGGTGGTGGTGGACCGTGGTGGTGGTGGGTGATGGTGGTGGTGGGTAGTGGTGGTGGACGGTGGTGGGTGGTGGTGGGTGGTGGTGGACCGTGGTGGTGATGGTGGTGGTGGTGTTGGACGGTGGTGGGTGGTGGTGGTGGTGGACGGTGGTGGTGGTGCTGGACCGTGGTGGGTGGTGGTGGTGGGTGGTGGTGGTGGGTGGTGGTAGTGGTGGTGGACGGTGGTGGGTGGTGGTGGTGGTGGTGGGTGGTGGTGGACCGTGGTGGTGATGGACGGTGGTGGTGGTGGTGGTGAACGGTGGTGGACGATGCTAGGTGGTGGTGGTGGGTGGGTGGGTGACGGTGGTGGTGGTGGTGGTGGTGGTGGTGGTGGTAGTGGGTGGTGGTGGTGGTGGGTGAGGAGAAGAGAAGAGGAGAAGACCTTTGAAGACCTTAGAAGACTTTGGTCCAAGTCTGCACCAAGAAGAGGTCAGGAAGAGCTTTTGGAGTGAAATGTCTTCCGAAAAACAAACAGTCTGCCCGCCCCAAACGTCTGCCCGCGTCTGCGCGGCGCAGACAAAAGAGGTCAGAAGTGCTTCTGGTAGAAAAACAAACACCACCTTAGTGTTACTAAAACCGTGTGTCACTAAATGGCTTTTTATTTGTAGTGTTAAATGTGACACCCGGCAAATTCAAGTTAACAACGTCGTCTAGATTAAAGTCTACCTTAGCGAGTCACGCGTAGTCTGTACTTAACTGGGTTAGTTGAGTCGGGTTATGGTTCGGGAACTGTTATGGGAGTCTAGGGAATCATTAGATGTTGGCCTAGAGGATCGTTAGATGTCAGTCCTTAACCAAGTGTACAAGGGGTGACGATTCGGAGAATCGTCAAAGCATAGGGAACATGCAAGTCTCGAGTCCCGGGAATTGGTGAACGAGTGTGAATGTGCTTATTTACAAGTGTTATGTGTTTACAATCATTATGTGACTTGTCGGTATGTGAAAATGTGTTAACATATGTTAAAACGGGGTTTAACGCGCAAAATACTTGGAACGGGACACTACAGGCGATTAGGGTGAGCTAATCACCTGTAGGGTGGCGATTAGCTCACCCCAGATGGCGAGTAGCTGCCTCTAGGTGGCGAGTAGCTGCCTCTAGGTGGCGATTAGGGGGCTAATCGCCTAAGGGGGTGGCGATTAGCAGCCCTAATCGCCTGCAACTGAAAGCTAATCGCCTGCAACGTAAGTGACGACTAAAAATGACTATAAATACCATACTTAACCTCCTAAACTTCATTATACAAACCCTAGTCGTCCCATAAACCGCCCCAACACATAAACAACCTCTGGAAGGCGATTTTTGATCAAAACTCAAGGTTTCAAGCTTGAATCATCATACTTTCATAATTCTAAGGTTTGATTTTCATCCATAATCCTTTATAAACGTTTTTAATCAATCCCTAAGGGTCCAGACCTGTTGTTAAACGAAAAAGCTTTCTGAAAATCGTCAATAAGGGTTGTTAATCGGATTATAACTAATATGCATGTATTATGAGTGTGTATGATTAAAAAGCTAGGGTTTTTATGATTCATGATGATGATTTGCTATGTTATTATGATAGATCAGTATTGATATTGATATTGTGATGATAGGAATCTCAGTAATTGATTATTAGGGTTATTGTTATGCATGTTAGTATGATGATTGCATGCTATGTGTATGGTGTTTGGATTACTTGATTTCATGCAGGACTGATTATACGAGGTTAAACGAAGGATTTTGATGTAAACATGTTTAGGATACTTGTTTGATCGATATTGGAGGTTGTTACACGTTCTAGGGTTGATTTGGAGTGTTAAACGCGCGAAAAACCGGAATTGCTGGGTAGCATGCGATTAGCAAGGCTAATCGCCTAAGGGTTAGGCGATTAGCAAGCTAATCGCCTGGTGTGTGAAGCTAATCGCATGATATACATGCAATTAGGGGCTAATCGCCTGCTATGTTGTGTTTTTGCATGCTGCATGACCCTAATCGCCTGATAAGTTCTGAAATGCATGTCACATGACCCTAATTGCATGCAAACTCAAAAATTTGCATGTCACATGACCCTAATCGCCTGCACTGTAGGCGATTAGCATTCATAATTGCCTGTTGACCAACGTAATTGCTAGTTGACTTTTCCTAATCGCCTGTACTGCTGCTGTATGTATATTTTAGCATTCCGAGACCCGTTTTGACACCTAGGAACATGCTAGGAACCCCGCAACACGTCTAATAACTTGGTAACATATATTTGGATGTATTTCGGTGATACGTGAACTATGTGCTATAACTTGTTGTGCGTTAACGTATGTTAAGTGTACTTGCGTTATTGTATGTTTTGGAGCGTAAACATAACACGGGGAGTCTCGGGTCACCAATGGGATGTCGAGTCTTGTACTTTGGGTCGGTTAAACAGTCACGGTGTTTTCAAACGAACTTGGTTATGGTCTGGACATCTAGGGACTAACTAACCTAAGGGTTATTAGTCTAAGTACTTGTAACTGTCATATGTTAGGTCGCTGTTTTACGGGACTAGCATAGCTTGTTGAACTATTCTATTATCTGAAGTTAACGCAACCTAAGGTGAGTTTACGGCCCCACTTTACTTGGTTTTCATTTTCGGGGGAGAAAACATGTGTTAAACAACTATTTGGTAACAACTGTCATACTATGGGTTTTCAAACGGTTTACTATACGATCTTTGGAAGTCCCGGGGGGAACCATGAATGTGCTGGTTTGCACAACGGGGAAATGTGAATAGCGCTATTGGGAGTGACCAACCCCACCCGTCGGCATGGAGCGCCGGGCGGGTGCATATTGTCTCAAACAGGAACAGGTTTACTATTCGGGCACAACAACTGGTTTGCGAGTTAGTAATGGTTTTCCAATCGTAGTAGTAATGGTACATGCGCCTAGCTAGCGTACTTGGTTTACAATTGTTATAGTATGGACAGGTTATACTTGGAACTTTGATTACAAACCTGTAAACTCACCAGCATTTTTGTGCTGACGTAAACTCTTACATGTTTTCTCAGGTCGCTAAGGTAGCAAAGTGGAACTAGGGCGCACGCGTCTGCACGGCGTCTAGTTAGAGTTGCATGGTTTTGAACATTAAACATTTGGTTTTATTTTGTTTATGTAACGACATTTAGCTTCCGCTGATGTTTGGGATTTTTAAACTATGATTTTGAAATTCATTTAGCATTGTTTATTGTGATCATTGACTTGGATCCTGGTTTGTCATGCGCCTCGCGGTAAAACTCCGCAAGTGGATTTTGAGGGTGTGACAGATTGGTATCAGAGCCAATGGTTATAGTGAACTAGGACTGCATGTAGAGTCTAGTCTATAACTGAGTCGCACACACTAGATGATCACATGGTACTAAACTTTATACTGGGTTACTCATAGACTTGTCGGGGTGTCTCTAAATCATCTTGCCCTTCTGTGTTACATCATCCAGACTCTTTTACTGGGTTACTTGCTTACTAGACAGTGAGGTACATTGGGGTTAACTGTATACTCTTGAGATTGGTCCAAGACTCGGACATCTCCCTTCCTACCCCAATAGAAACCCTTGTCATGAACTACCGTAGTATTACGGTGTATAGCTAAGAGTCTATGTCTGGTGATTTGAACTTTGAACTAGGAGAACACTTGGAGGACCATGTAGAGCGGTTTATCATTTTGGGTGCACACAAAATCATAAACCGAAATGCATGAAAGCCCTAGTGAGCTCTGGGTTCGGATGGATAGTCCTGGGTTGGATCTAGCTTTGATCTTGTAAACGCTAGTGTTTATCATTGGCTGTGAAACTAAATTTTCTCGTCCTTTTTGCCAGAATCATGTCTGGAGCACGAGGAGGACGTGGAGGTGGCCGCAATGGTGGGCGTGGTAATGGTGGTCGTGGGGGTGTGAACCTCACGCAGGATGACTTGAACAACTTGCTGCAGGCTGCCTTCCAGCTAGGGCACAATGGCGGTAAGTTGACCTAACCACTTCTATCTCATCGGTGAACTTTGTTTACTTTTCCCGTGGTTTTCTTACGTGTTTCTTTACAGGTGGTCATGTTAATCCACCACCACCACCCATGTGCACCTACAAAATGTTTCGGGACTGCAAGCCCCATGAGTTCTCGGGTACTGAGGGTGCAGTAGGTTTGCTCAGGTGGTTGGAGAAAGTGGAGTCTGTTTTCCTGATGTGTAACTGTCTTCCGGAGGATCGCGTCAAGTATTCTGCTGGGTTACTCCAGGATGTTGCGTTGACCTGGTGGAACGATATCACCCAGACTATGGGTATAGGGGAGGCTTATGCTATGCCTTGGGAGAACTTTGTGCAACTGCTGAAGAGGGAGTACTGTCCCAGGGAGGAGATTCAAAAACTGGAACACGAGGTGTGGAACCTCAAAATGTCTGGGTCGGAAATTGAGAAGTATACTGTGAGGCGGAATGAGTTGGCTGTACTTTGTCCTGATCTACATGTGCCGGAATACAGGAGGATTGAGCATTATATCTCGGGTCTTGTGCCAGAAATCGCAGGGTTGGTGGCTGCGGGGAATCTTCCTACCTACGCGGAGGTGGTCCGATCTGCTCATAGGATGACTAACTTGAAGGTGAGTGAGGGTATCTTGCCTGCCAAAGGTTCAACTACTAAGGCTCCAGAGAGCAACAAGCGAAAGTGGGATAATGATGTGAAGAGTTCTACACCAGCACCAGCTCAACAGGGGAAAAGGTTTGATAGTGGGGGTTCGTCTTCATCGGGTTCTAAGCCAAGTGGTGGGTATGTAGGGAAGTTACCGAAATGCAATAAGTGTGGACGCCATCATCATGGGAATTGTGACAACAATCGTTGCCATCGCTGCCAGAAGTTGGGGCATTTTGCCAAAGACTGTAGGGCGACTCTTCCATCGACTCAGGCCCCAACTACTACTCCGACTGCTACTACTCAGGGGACTGCGGGTAAACAGGGATGTTTTCACTGTGGGGAAGCGGGGCATTACAAGAAAGAGTGTCCAAAACTGAAACAGGGAGGGAACGGGAATGGTAATGGGAATGGAAATGGTAACAACGGGGGCGGAAACAGGAACGCACGTGCCTTCGTTATTGGGACTGCAGAGGCAAGACAGGACCCTGACACAGTCACTGGTACGTTTCTTCTCAACGATCGCTCTGTTAGTGTTTTATTTGACTCTGGTGCCGACAAAAGTTTCATATCTGTGGAAGTTAGTCGTTTGCTAGATGTAGTACCTGTTCCTTTAGAGGCTAAATATATTATCGAATTGGCTGACGGTAAGAAGATAGAAGCTACTTGCGTTCTTCGGGAATGTCACATAGAGTTGTCGGGTTTGTCTTTTCCTATCGACCTTATGCCGGTACCTTTGGGTAGTTTTGACGTGGTTATAGGCATGGATTGGTTGTCGCTGTATCGCGCTGAGATCGTTTGTTACGACAAGGTCATCCGGATTCCTCTCCCTGATGGAGAATTTCTTTCTGTGTACGGGGACAAGAGCGGTGCTCCGCTAAGTCTCATCTCTAGCATGAAAGCCCTTAAGTATCTTCGGAAGGGTTATTCGGCTGTTCTAGCACTTTTATCTGTTTCCACTACCAGCGAGAAGAAGATCGACGATATCCCGGTTGTACGCGAGTTTTCTGATGTCTTCCCTGATGATTTATCTGGTCTTCCTCCCCATCGTCAGGTTGAGTTCGGTATTGATCTTGTACCTGGCGCTGCTCCTATTGCTCGGGCCCCCTACCGTCTTGCACCTCCTGAGATGCAAGAATTGTCTAACCAGTTACAGGAACTCTTGGATAAGGGTTTCATCAGACCTAGTTCTTCCCCTTGGGGAGCCCCGATTTTGTTTGTTAAGAAGAAGGATGGCAGTTTTCGACTGTGCGTGGATTATAGAGAGTTGAACAAGGTAACCATCAAGAATCGTTATCCTCTTCCTCGTATCGATGACCTATTCGACCAACTCCAGGGTTCTAGCTATTATTCCAAGATTGATCTCAGGTCCGGTTATCACCAGTTGCGCGTAAGGGAAGCTGATGTTGCTAAGACTGCCTTTCGTACACGTTATGGCCATTTCGAGTTCTTGGTCATGCCTTTTGGTCTCACTAACGCACCGGCGTTTTTCATGGATTTGATGAACCGCGTTTGTAAACCGTATCTTGACAAGTTCGTTATCGTGTTTATTGATGACATTCTGATCTATTCCAAGAACGAGACCGAACATGGGGAACATCTACGGTTAGTTTTGGAACTCTTACGACGAGAACAACTGTACGCCAAGTTCTCGAAGTGCGATTTTTGGTTACGCGAAGTCCAATTCCTAGGGCATGTAGTCAATGAACTGGGAATCCATGTCGATCCAGCTAAGATCGAAGCGATCAAGGACTGGGAAGCACCGAAGACGCCAACTGAGGTGCGGCAATTCCTAGGCCTTGCGGGTTATTATCGTCGTTTCATTAAGGGGTTCTCGAAGGTTGCTCAACCCCTCACCACTCTTACTCAGAAGGATAGAAAATTCGACTGGGGTGAACCACAGGAGTCCGCATTCCAAAAACTGAAGACTAAGCTTTGTTCTGCTCCTATCTTGTCCTTGCCTGAGGGCACTGAAGATTTCGTTGTTTACTGTGATGCTTCTATTCATGGTCTCGGTTGCGTGTTGATGCAACGCGAGAAGGTGATTGCGTACGCTTCCCGTCAACTCAAAGTGCACGAGAGGAACTACACTACCCACGATTTAGAATTGGGTGCGGTGGTGTTCGCGTTGAAAATTTGGAGGCATTACTTGTACGGTACCAAATGCACCATCTACACCGATCACAAGAGTCTCCAGCACATTTTTGACCAACAGCACCTGAACATACGACAGCGCCGTTGGGTTGAACTCCTGAACGACTATGACTGTGCCATTAAGTACCATCCTGGCAAGGCGAATGTTGTGGCAGACGCCTTGAGCAGGAAGGAATCGACAAACCCTCGTCGCGTTCGGGCGTTGCAACTCACAATCCATTCCTCTCTGCCTGATCAACTCCGTTCTGCCCAATTGGAAGCTTTGAAGGAGGAAAACCTTAAAGCTGAAACTATGCACGGTGCCGACAAGCACCTAGAGCGAAGGCCTGATGGCCTGCACTATTTCGCAGAACGCATATGGGTTCCTTTATTCGGGGGACTACGGGAGCTTGTCCTTGATGAGGCTCATAAGTCCCGGTATTCTATTCATCCTGGTTCGGATAAGATGTACCAAGATCTGAAGGTGCTTTATTGGTGGCCAAACATGAGGGCGGATATAGCCTCATACGTGAGTAAGTGCTTGACCTGTGCTAAGGTCAAGGTGGAATACCAGAAACCGTCGGGTCTATTGCAACAACCCGAAATTCCAGAGTGGAAATGGGAACGGATTACAATGGACTTTGTCACACAACTACCTAAGTCACCGAGCGGGAATGATAAGATATGGGTGATTGTCGACCGTTTGACGAAATCAGCCCATTTCCTTGCTATTAAGGAGACCGACACCATGGATCGGTTGGCTCGTTTATATCTGAAAGAAGTTGTCTCTAAGCATGGGGTACCAGTTTCTATTATTTCGGATCGTGATTCACATTTTACTTCGCATTTCTGGAAGTCTTTGCATAAGGCTTTGGGTACCCAGTTGGACATGAGTACAGCTTACCATCCACAAACTGACGGTCAGAGTGAGCGTACAATTCAAACTCTAGAAGATATGCTGCGGGCATGTGTGATCGATTTTGGCAAAGGTTGGGAAGCTCACTTACCGTTAGTAGAATTCTCTTACAACAACAGTTATCATACGAGCATCAAAGCAGCTCCGTTCGAGGCATTGTACGGACGGAAATGCAGGTCTCCTCTCTGTTGGGCCGAAGTGGGTGAGAGTCAGCTCACTGGGCCAGAACTGGTGTACGAGACTTCTGAGAAGATCGTACAGATTCGTAACCGATTGGCAGCGGCACGGGACCGACAAAAGAGCTATGCTGATCATCGCCGTAAGCCATTGGAGTTTCAAGTGGGTGACAAGGTACTTCTAAAGGTTTCACCGTGGAAGGGCGTCATACGCTTTGGGAAGCGTGGCAAACTTAACCCGCGGTATGTCGGTCCATTTACGATCCTGGAACGGATCGGACCGGTGGCATATCGACTTGATTTACCGACGGAGCTCGGTAATGTACATAACGTCTTCCACATATCTAACCTGAAGAAGTGTCTGACTGACGAGTCTCTCATTGTTCCACTAGAAGAGATCAAGGTTGATGATCGTCTTCGGATAGTGGAGGAACCAGTCGAGATCCTTGATTACAAGATTCGCAGTCTACGTCACAGTAAGATTCGCATTGTTAAGGTTCGATGGAACTCGAACCGGGGACCGGAATACACTTGGGAACGCGAGGATCAGATGAAGTCTAAGTATCCTCATCTCTTTCCTAAAGAGGCATTCGAGTCGAGACACGTTACCACTGAAACGGAATGAATCTCGGGGCGAGATTCCTTTTAACGTGGGGATGATGTGACAACTCGGGTAATTCTCTCTCTTGGTTTCTATTTTTTGTCTGTTTCTTTTGTTCATACTCTTGGTACTTACATAATTTTCGGGACGAAAATTCTTTTAACGTGGGGATGATGTGACACCCGGCAAATTCAAGTTAACAACGTCGTCTAGATTAAAGTCTACCTTAGCGAGTCACGCGTAGTCTGTACTTAACTGGGTTAGTTGAGTCGGGTTATGGTTCGGGAACTGTTATGGGAGTCTAGGGAATCATTAGATGTTGGCCTAGAGGATCGTTAGATGTCAGTCCTTAACCAAGTGTACAAGGGGTGACGATTCGGAGAATCGTCAAAGCATAGGGAACATGCAAGTCTCGAGTCCCGGGAATTGGTGAACGAGTGTGAATGTGCTTATTTACAAGTGTTATGTGTTTACAATCATTATGTGACTTGTCGGTATGTGAAAATGTGTTAACATATGTTAAAACGGGGTTTAACGCGCAAAATACTTGGAACGGGACACTACAGGCGATTAGGGTGAGCTAATCACCTGTAGGGTGGCGATTAGCTCACCCCAGATGGCGAGTAGCTGCCTCTAGGTGGCGAGTAGCTGCCTCTAGGTGGCGATTAGGGGGCTAATCGCCTAAGGGGGTGGCGATTAGCAGCCCTAATCGCCTGCAACTGAAAGCTAATCGCCTGCAACGTAAGTGACGACTAAAAATGACTATAAATACCATACTTAACCTCCTAAACTTCATTATACAAACCCTAGTCGTCCCATAAACCGCCCCAACACATAAACAACCTCTGGAAGGCGATTTTTGATCAAAACTCAAGGTTTCAAGCTTGAATCATCATACTTTCATAATTCTAAGGTTTGATTTTCATCCATAATCCTTTATAAACGTTTTTAATCAATCCCTAAGGGTCCAGACCTGTTGTTAAACGAAAAAGCTTTCTGAAAATCGTCAATAAGGGTTGTTAATCGGATTATAACTAATATGCATGTATTATGAGTGTGTATGATTAAAAAGCTAGGGTTTTTATGATTCATGATGATGATTTGCTATGTTATTATGATAGATCAGTATTGATATTGATATTGTGATGATAGGAATCTCAGTAATTGATTATTAGGGTTATTGTTATGCATGTTAGTATGATGATTGCATGCTATGTGTATGGTGTTTGGATTACTTGATTTCATGCAGGACTGATTATACGAGGTTAAACGAAGGATTTTGATGTAAACATGTTTAGGATACTTGTTTGATCGATATTGGAGGTTGTTACACGTTCTAGGGTTGATTTGGAGTGTTAAACGCGCGAAAAACCGGAATTGCTGGGTAGCATGCGATTAGCAAGGCTAATCGCCTAAGGGTTAGGCGATTAGCAAGCTAATCGCCTGGTGTGTGAAGCTAATCGCATGATATACATGCAATTAGGGGCTAATCGCCTGCTATGTTGTGTTTTTGCATGCTGCATGACCCTAATCGCCTGATAAGTTCTGAAATGCATGTCACATGACCCTAATTGCATGCAAACTCAAAAATTTGCATGTCACATGACCCTAATCGCCTGCACTGTAGGCGATTAGCATTCATAATTGCCTGTTGACCAACGTAATTGCTAGTTGACTTTTCCTAATCGCCTGTACTGCTGCTGTATGTATATTTTAGCATTCCGAGACCCGTTTTGACACCTAGGAACATGCTAGGAACCCCGCAACACGTCTAATAACTTGGTAACATATATTTGGATGTATTTCGGTGATACGTGAACTATGTGCTATAACTTGTTGTGCGTTAACGTATGTTAAGTGTACTTGCGTTATTGTATGTTTTGGAGCGTAAACATAACACGGGGAGTCTCGGGTCACCAATGGGATGTCGAGTCTTGTACTTTGGGTCGGTTAAACAGTCACGGTGTTTTCAAACGAACTTGGTTATGGTCTGGACATCTAGGGACTAACTAACCTAAGGGTTATTAGTCTAAGTACTTGTAACTGTCATATGTTAGGTCGCTGTTTTACGGGACTAGCATAGCTTGTTGAACTATTCTATTATCTGAAGTTAACGCAACCTAAGGTGAGTTTACGGCCCCACTTTACTTGGTTTTCATTTTCGGGGGAGAAAACATGTGTTAAACAACTATTTGGTAACAACTGTCATACTATGGGTTTTCAAACGGTTTACTATACGATCTTTGGAAGTCCCGGGGGGAACCATGAATGTGCTGGTTTGCACAACGGGGAAATGTGAATAGCGCTATTGGGAGTGACCAACCCCACCCGTCGGCATGGAGCGCCGGGCGGGTGCATATTGTCTCAAACAGGAACAGGTTTACTATTCGGGCACAACAACTGGTTTGCGAGTTAGTAATGGTTTTCCAATCGTAGTAGTAATGGTACATGCGCCTAGCTAGCGTACTTGGTTTACAATTGTTATAGTATGGACAGGTTATACTTGGAACTTTGATTACAAACCTGTAAACTCACCAGCATTTTTGTGCTGACGTAAACTCTTACATGTTTTCTCAGGTCGCTAAGGTAGCAAAGTGGAACTAGGGCGCACGCGTCTGCACGGCGTCTAGTTAGAGTTGCATGGTTTTGAACATTAAACATTTGGTTTTATTTTGTTTATGTAACGACATTTAGCTTCCGCTGATGTTTGGGATTTTTAAACTATGATTTTGAAATTCATTTAGCATTGTTTATTGTGATCATTGACTTGGATCCTGGTTTGTCATGCGCCTCGCGGTAAAACTCCGCAAGTGGATTTTGAGGGTGTGACATTAAAGGTGGCGGTGTGGCTGCTCGTGCTTATGTTATTGGTGCTAGGGAGGACCAGGAGGATCCCGATACTGTTACCGGTGCGTTTTCTCTTTTATCTTTCGTTACATTTTGGTTTTATCCCTATCCACATCGTTGTGCATTTCATATCCATTGAGTGTTTTGATATTGGATTGGCCATCATTTTGTGTTCATTGGATTGATGTGGGTCCTTTGGAGATGCTACTAGGGCGGGTACCGTTGGTCATTTATACCGATCACAGTAGTCTCCATTAGGCCTTCGATCAGGAGGAGTCTTTTGGTCTTGTATTCGCCTTGGGAAAGTGGTTTCCCGGCTGTTATCATCACTTTTCATCCACAACTTTCATTTCGTTGCATTTTGGGAAACATTGCTTGGGTACACATAGAAGTCGGCACTCTTTTCTGTTGAAACCGAATGAATCTCGGGACGAGATTCCTTTTAACGTGGGGAAGATGTGACGACCGGGAAAAGTTTTCTTTTTATCGCTTCATTCTCTTTGACTTCGGGAAATTTTCGGGACGAAAATTCTTTTAACGTAGGGATGATGTGACACCCGGCAAACTCAGGTTGATAACATTGGTTAAGTTAAAGTCTACCTTAGCGAGTCATGCGTACTTAACTGGGTCGGTTGAGTCGTGTTATGGTTCGGGAGTCTTTACAACGGTCTAGAGGGTCATTAGATGTCGGTCCATAACCATGGGTACAAGGATTGACGGTTCGTAGAATCGCCGAATTTTAGTACACACACAAGTCTCGAGTCCCGGGAATTGGTGAAGGAATGTGAACGTGTTTGTTTTCATGAATTATGTGTTTATAATCATTATGTGATTTGTCGGTATGTGAATACGTGTTTATATGTGTTAAGATGGTGATTACGCGTAATTGCATGACATTATAGGTGACTACGTGTAATTGCATGATATTATAGGTGATTACGCGTAATTGCATGCTGATAGGGGGTGATTGGTGTAATTGCATGCTGATAAGGGGTGATTGGCCTAATTGCCTATGCTGAAGGCGATTAGGAGGTTTTTTAAGGTGATTAGAGCCCTAATCGCCTATAGGGAAGGCGATTAGAGCCTAATTGCCAATAGCTATAGGCGATTAGGAGCCCTAATCGCCTGCTGCGTAATCGCCTGATGTGTGTTAAACGACTAGAAACGCCTATAAATACCACCCCTGACTTGTAAAACATCATTTGTGCAACCCTAGCCGTCCCATAACCTCTCCCAACCCACAAACACCCTCTGGAACACGTTTTTGCATCAAAACCCACCTTTCCAAGCCTTACACCTCATTTCCTTACAAATCTAAGGTGTGTTCTTCATCCCCAAACCTTTGTATGTTATTGTTTTGCTCCCTAAAAGTCCAGACCTAATTTCTAAACAGTTGTGTCTTTGAAAACTTATTAAAAACAGTTTCTAAACAAACACAAACCTCTATGCATGCTATATGTGATATATTCATATAAAGATAGGATTTTTATTGATAAAACATGATTGTTCTTGTGTGTTTGATATGTTTCTGACTTAAATGAGTTATTATGATGATAATCTATGAGTTTGAAGGTTCATAGTTGTGTATTGTTAATAATAGGTGTTTTGACCCGCTTGAATGATTTTGAAGGACTAAGGATGATGTGATGTGTTTTGTTGATTGTATGATATTAGCGTTTGCTTTAGGATGATGCTAGAATAGTAGGGTATTATCGAACAGCGTCGTTATGAGGTGAAATCTGGATATTTGCCTTTTAGGGCAAACGTTGCATGTTGATGTGATGTTTACATGTTAAATATGCTATTTTGGGAAACACTTGCATTCGGGACTGATAGAATGATGATAATTTAGGGGTTTTGCTTGGAATAGGTTTATTAGTGTTTTGGGTTTGATATTTGGTGTTTCCACACGTTTCGGATCTGATTTGGAGGGTTAAACACGCGAAAAATCAGAACAAAACTGCAGGGGGCGATTAGGAATCCTAATCGCCTATGCTGAAGGTGATTAGGAGCCTAATCGCCTATGCTGAAGGTGATTAGGAGCCTAATCTCCTATAGTGAAGGCGATTAGGGGCCTAATCGCCTATACTGAAGGTGATTAAGATCCTAATCACTAGTTAGATCCTGAAATGCATGTGGTATAGGCCTAATCGCCTATAAGGAACTAGAATAGGCCTAATCGCCTATAGCTATAGGCGATTAGAGCCTAATTGCCTATACCATAGGCGATTACCCCTCCTAATTGCTAGTTGACTTCTCATAATCGCATGTACTGCTGCTGTAAGTGCATTTTGGCATTCCGAGACCTAATTTGACACCTAGGAACATGCTAGGAACCCCGTAACATACCTAGTAACATGGTAACACGTGCTCGGACTTATTTATGCACTGATTGAACTATATGCTAGACTTGTTGAACTTTAACACGTGTTAAGTGTTGCTTGCATGAATTGTATGTTATAGTGTATGAGGTTAACACGTGGGGTGTCGGGTCACCAATGGGATGTCGAGTCTTGTCCAGTATGGTCGGTTAAACAGTTAACACGTTTTCAAATCATCTTGGTTATGGTCTGGACATACAAGGACTAGTTAACCTACGGGTTATTAGTCCAAGTACTTATATCTGTCATACGTTAGGTTGCCACTATACGGGACTAACATAGCTTACTGGTTTTGAGCACATACAAGTAACGCAACCTAAGGTGAGTTCACGGCCCCTCTTTTATATATCATTCTCTCAGGGGAGAAACATGCCACACGATTTAACAAACTCAACGTTTATGTATAAACATGTAACTCTTTTGGAAACGCAACACTCGTTATAAACATGCAACTCTTTTGGAATGTAACTCTTATCAACGCGTTTTGGGGCTTAATGTTAGTGGATGAGAGGATAATTCCACAGTTAAGCGTGCTCAGGTGGGAGAAATTCCAGGATGGGTGACCTCCTGGGAAGTCTCCACCGGGGCACCCAAAAACAAATCCGTGAGCTCTGGATGTGCAACCCATCAGGGCAAAGCGGGCAATATTGGTGATGAGAGGGGCCTGATGTTACATCAGCAATGGCAATATCCTAGTCGATTCCAACAATTGCTAGGAAAATTCAGTTATCCAAAGATCAAATCTCTAAAGATGAGCTTATAGAAAGATACTTGGAAGAAGTAAAAATGGATTTAATAAAAAATCTCAAATCAAAAAGGACATCAGCTATGTCAACCTCTTCGTATGAAGATGATGATATTCTTCTAGGAGAATCACAGGATCCATATGAGGATGAGAAAGATCTAGATGAAGATCTTCTAGATAAAAAATTTGATAATATCAAGCAATCAGTGGCAGAATCTTCCAACAAGGAAAAAGACAATAAAAAAGGAAAATAGTCCACAAGGTGGGCCAGATACAATTATTATTCAAGACACGTCTAGCAATAATGCCAGACACAATAATTATATCTTTTGAAAAATTTTCAAAGAAAAATTATTGTATAATACTGTGTAATTTTTGTTTGTAATATGAGGCTCCATTATAAAAAAGGAGCTCATAGTTTTCAGTAGGAGCACCCATCTTCTTAGAAATCCCTTTCTTCTCACTCTTGTAATATATTCTCTTGTAAAATAGTTCTGCAATAAATAAAATCTGTGCCGACTGAAGTTTTTCCAAATCTTTGTGCTAAGGTTAGTTTTTATATATTAATATATTTGTTTTCAGTTTCTTCAGCCTAATGATAGGCTAAACATATTCAGTGTTGAATCCAAACCATGCTTAAGTTATAAACTATGACTTAAAAAAATCTGGAAACTAAAATTTTTATCCTTGTTTAAATAAATTTAGAAACAAAAGTCTGGAAACAAAAATATAATCCTTGTTTAAATAAATTTAGACGTCTAAATTTATTTAAACAAGGATAAAAATTTTAGTTTCCAGACTTTTTTTTAAAGTCATAGTTTATAACTTAAGCATGGTTTGGATTCAACACTGAATATGTTTAGCCTATCATTAGGCTGAGGAAACTGAAAAAAAATATATTTAATCTTTGGACAACTGAATTTTCCTAGCAATTTGCTGGAATGGACTAGGAGATTACCTTTGCTGATGAAGACGAATTTGTTCTTCATATTGATCAATGATGGCCTGGATTGTTTCTATACTTTCTTGGCCTTCCATATTACCTTGTTCATCTTTTTTTGAGCATTTTTTTTCCAAAATTTTGTAAAAAATGTTCTTCTTAAACATGGAATATTTTGATGAGTATAACCCACCTCTGGAGACCATTTCCAGATCCAAGGAATGCCAAATTCAGCAAAATAATGTAGTGAAGTTATTCCTTCAATAAGACTATTATTATACTCCATTTCTATAAGATTTGGAGAAACTTCTGACCAGTGATCATATAGACCTTTATAAGGTTCTGGTAAGATTTTTATAGATGGACCATATGACATCCACCATTTACAAAACGAATTCGGTATGTCCGAGTTATAAACTTTTGGACAAATTTTTAAGAACCATGAATGTTTCTTCTTATTATTTTCATATAAAAAAGCTTTATAAATGCCTCAATATAATCCCAATAATTATATTTAATCAGGGCCCTAGATTCAGGGTGATACATTTCTTTTTCTCTTAGAGGAGATGTCCCCTAAGTTTCCACAGATATAATCTGTTTAATTATTACCTTACTAAAATTGTAAGCCTGGGTATGTTGGATCAGTGGCCTCTTTTAAGAACACTTATGTGTTTGCAGATTATATAAGAGTTATTGCACAGCGGAATAGTAAATGTTTTAAGGTTAAATTATCACTTTTAACAGGAGTTATTACTCCCCCTTGACTGAGCAGTTAATGAGAATCAATAAACAGTTGTAGTATAAAGCAGTAAATGCAAGTTATGATTCTCAGATGTGAAATGGATTATAAGTTTAAAAGCCTCGAAGGTTTTTCAATTAATTCAAAGTAAATCACATATTCTAAAATTGATGAACAAGCTCATCTATTTATAGACAAAGATACAAAGACTGTTGCACTAAGTAATCTAAGATATTTAGCTAAGATATTATACTTAGGATAATGTTTACAACAGGCTTTACATCGAAACTTGATCCAAGACTTTAACAAAACAATATTAAACTAAACTACTGAAGTTGCTGGGTCGGTTAGAAGCTTCTGATTTGAAAGTACTGATGAATGACAAACTACTGATGAGTAGTTTGTCTTCAGTAGTTCTTCAGTGTAATGTCTGGTTAGACTTCAGAACTTCTGATGCTTTAACTCTTCAACACTTTGCTATTTCTTCTTCAGCACTTGTGTCTTTGTTCTTCAGCAGTTCTATACTTAAGCAGAATATGATTTGGACTAAGGTTATCAAAAGGTGGTTTCTTCAATCCTCTTTGTCCCAACAATCTCCCCCTGGATTGATGAAGCCAAAACCTTATCCAATCTTTATTGTTGTTGATTCTTTCTCTCTTCTAGTATCCTCCAGACTTCTGCTGTCATCTTGGTAGTAAGAGTGTCTTTTTGTTGCTCTGTGAGAGATCCTTGTTCAGGTGTGAGATGTTGAATGGTAAGAAGGTCCTTTGATGATAATACACTCAACTCCTTTGAGTTTTTGTAGACCTTACTTGAACGATCTCTCCTGGTCACTAACACTGAGTTAGAATCAGTGAATGACCATTTGATGATATTTACCTTTGACCTGTCAAAGTCAGAGGCATAGGAAACCAAGCTAGTTTCCTGAGGTTGTCCTGAGGATGATTGGGGAATGTCTTCAATTTCTGTGACTCTCAGGTGAGAATCCTTGCTACCTTGAAGGTCAACACCACCTTGGATAGGAATGTTGGGTAGGTGATGTGTTGTAACAACCTTGGTATGGGTTTTGTCTCTAATGGATTGTTGCAGTTGATAAGCATATGTAGCAGGATCTCTAAATTGTGTCAGCAGGGGCTTTTCTTCTATATCAAAGTCACCATGAACCAACGGATTTCCTTCCAAGAGTACCATCTTGAAATCAGTCTTCACAGTAGTCTCCTCTGCCTTTCTTTTTGTAGCTGGTCTTCTTAATGCACCAGATGATCTCCTTATGATTGAAGTTTGTTGGGCTTCAGGAGTTTCAAATCTATTTGGATTTGCAGCTTTGCTGGCCTTGAACTTCTTGTAAGTTTCATATAATGTTTCTTCTTTCCATCTTGAAACTGAGGCCTTTGAACCAAAATTGTTAGCTACAAGTTCTTCTACTATCTCAGCCCTTCTGGCTTTTCTCTCTTTTTCTGTTGCCAACCTATCAGCAATAAGCTGAGCTCTTCTGGTGAGTTCTTTTGTTGAGAGTCTATTTAGAGAGACTTGTTTTGCCTTGGAGTTCTTTGTTATCATATTGATCAGCTGTGCTCTCTTGTCTTCTTCAGCAGCAGCCTCAAGTGCTCTCTCTTCAGCTTCAAGTTCATCAAGTTTCTCTTGATACTTGACTAATTTTTCTTCATAGCTCAGATCATCTCTAGCTTCTAGGCTGTTCCACACTTTGTCTTCTTTAGCCTTCTTTTGAGCCTCCTTTAAACTCTTCTCCAATAGTTCTTTTGACATTGAGATGGGAGTAGGGTTTAAAACAGTTGTTGTAGTTGTTGTTGGCTTAGGAATAGAAGCTGGTTCTCTTTCAGTTGTCTTTGAAGACTGTCCTTGAATGGTTTTGGAAGATAAAACTTCTGAAGGGTGAATGGTCTTCACAACTATTAAAGGATTGTCTTCAGCAGTTTAAGAAATGTGTTCAGTAGTTTCTTCAGCAGCCTTAGATGAACTGAACTCCTAAAGGATCTCCTTTCCAGGTCTTTTGATTGTCTTTTCAGCATCATCAGGATTTTCAGTAGATACTTCAGTTAATGGTTCCTTAATCTTCTCCCCCTTTTTGGCTTCATCCACTTCTGGAAGCCTCAAGGAATGAGAAGTTGCAGCAGACAATGTTGCAAGCTGTTTTTGGGTCTCATCCATCTTCTTATTCAGCTCTGCAAGTCTAGAGTTTATCAACCCAAACTGATTGTTGGCCTTCAACTCCCAAGCAGTTGTAAAGGTTTTGAGTTGAGCAGTTAAGATTTCTTTCATTGTCTGGAACAGGGGACCATCTGGGCTGCATAGTTGGTTCAGATCTATGCTTGTGAGCCCAGGGAATTGGGTAGGCTGTTTTTGTGAAGGGGGTGTTTTTGGGTGATCTTCAGATTTTTCTGAAGATGCCACTTTTGGGGAAGTAGGGCCTAAGTGGTCTTTAACCTGTTCTTTGGTGACTAGCTCTTTGAGCTTAGAGACCTCAGAATCAGGATCTTCAACATCAGCCATCAATTCTTTTTATGGAACTTGTGATTCATCATCCAAGCTAATGGAATCATCTGAATCCCTGATAGTGTCCTCAATGAGGGCAGTATCAGTTATATCATGAGCTAGCTCCAAACTAGTCTTCTCATGAACCTCTTTGTCTTGGAACTGAGGTTTTCCTACTTCTGGCAATAAGCCTTCATCAGTAGTTGCCAAATTTGAGGTCTTAGCAATGTTACTACTGTCCTCAGGTTCACCACTGGGTGATAAATGAGTAGTAGCAGCCTCAAAAGTACCAAGAGTTTCTAAGTTTGAGCTTAGATACTCTGGTCCATCCTCATCTCCCTGGTTTGGGCTAATAAGATCCACATCAATGTCAAGTTCTGAAGGCATCTCCCCTGATTGATGTGTTGCTAGGGGAGTGACATGTGTTGGATGGGATCCTTTTAGTCCTGAGAGAAGTTGTGCTATCTCTATGGTTGTATGTGAAGGTTCAGGTTCAGTAGTTGTAATGGGTTGGTGTTCAGTAGTTGGTATAGGTTCAGGGTCAGTAGTTTGGAAGGATTGGTCAGTAGTTACAGTCTTTTTAGGTCTTTTTCTTTGGAAAATGACTGTAACTTGTTTTCTCTTGGGTGGTGGAGATGGTGTGTGCTGAGAGGATGTTTCAGCCACATCCTTATCAAGTGCAGATTGCACATCAGTAGTTTCAGGGATCTCCACTTCCTGAACTACCTTTTTCTTTGGGTTGGTTGGTTTTTGTTTTTGCTGTTTTGGATTTTTAGTTTTCTTTTTGGGTTTTGAAGATGTGGGTTCCTCAGGGATGGGTTGTTCTTCCCTTTGGTCATCTTCTGGCAAAAGTGCCGGTTTGTTATGCCTTGAGAATACTTGTGAAGTCAGTGGATTTAGAGTTTTCGACTCACCCACAAGTACTCCCTCACCAAGTTCTTTGATTATGCACTGCATAACAAATCTTGGGTACAGTAAAAACTTCTTTTTATCATTTTGATGGTGTAAGACCAACTCATTGAAAAATAGAGAAGATGCCTTGAAAGATGTTTCATTAATGATTGAATGAAAAATAGGTTGAAAAGTTGAAGGCATCTGGTCATATGATCCAGTTTTCGGACTTAAGCACATAATAATATAATGAAATAACAGTTTATATTGTGGATCAAAATATTTCTTATAAACTGTAGCCTGTGCTAAAGTACCTTGGTAACCACATTCAGTCATGGTTAGATGAATATCAGCAGTGGGAATGCTTTCAGGAGCATTAGAATCATTAAGGCCAAGCCTTATTCCCAGTGACTCTTGTGTGATTGCCATATGCTTCCCTTGGATGGTAGAGTTGAGGGAAATCACTTTATTATTAACTGTCACCGCCTCTGCATGTGCCCAGAACTCATTCAGAGTTTCTACATGTATTGGAGGATCAATGGTGAAAGCTTGATAATATTGGGATTTGACAACAAGATCAATGATCTCATTGTATCGGGACCAGGCATCATCTTTCTCGAAGTAGCCTCTTTGATTGTGTCCCTGTTTTAGAACGAGAGCCATGGTTTCTTGATCGAACAGTAAACTTAGGTTAGAGAGGGGGTTTTGGTTTTGATTTGAGAGAGAAAGAGGGAATTTTTCTTTTTGAATGGATAAGTGTTTGAAAAAGGTATTTATCAGAAGTTTTTAACCGACTAGGTCAAACTTCTGATGAGTGAAATGTCAGTTTTACCCTTTTTAATGAAACTACTGATGAAGAAGGTTTCTTCATCAGTGGTTTTGGTCATCTCTTCAGTAGTTTGAAACAACTGATGAGAATGACTTTCAAAACACTTGAATAACTTCTGATTATCATCAGTAGTTACTTCTTTTCTAAAAATTTCCCATTTAGATGTTTTTCAAATTATCAGTAGTTTTCTCTCTCTCAAATTTGTTCATCAGAGGTTTGTGACAGATAAGTATGTAAGTGAAATAAAATATGTGCAGAACTAAAAAGTGATAACACTTACAGACTTTCTTCCAAGTTTAACATCCCAAGCATGGATACTAACCTCTGAAATGTTGTTGAATCAAGGGGTTTGGTGAAAATATCAGCTATTTGATTCACAGTTGTGACATGTTTCACCTCAATCTTGCCTTTTTCATAGCAATCTCTTATAAAACGATACCTGATTTCAATATGTTTAGTCTTTGAGAACTGAACAGGATTTTGAATGATGCTAATGGCAGATTTGCTGTCTACTAAAAGTGGAGTCTTGGTCTTTTTGATTCCATAATCAAGCAGTTGATATTGGAGCCATTGTATCTGTGATGTACAGCTTGCAGCAGCAATATATTCAGCTTCAGCTGTTGAAGTTGCCACAGATGTTTGTTTCTTTGATTGCCAGGACACCAGACAGTTTCCTAAGAATTGACAACCACCAGATGTTGATTTTCTTGACATTTTGCACCCTGCATAGTCACTATCTGAAAAAGCTGTTAACTTGGTATTGCTTGAAGCAGGATACCAAATTCCTAAAGTAGGAGTTCCTTTCAGATATCTGAAGATTCTTTTCACTGCAATTAGGTGTGATTCTCTTGGTGCAGATTGGTATCTAGCACAGACACAAGTTGAGAACATAATATCTGGTCTAGAAGCAGTTAAATATAAAAGAGAACCTATCATACATCTATACATGGTTTGATCAATCTGTTTCCCTTGATCATCTGGTTCAACTTGTGTGATTGGTGTCATGGGAGTGGAACATGATTTACAGTCTTGTAAAGAAAATTTGTTTAATAATTCTTTAACATATTTTGATTGATGTATAAATGTTCCATTTGATTGTTGTTTAATTTGCAGTCCCAAAAAGTACTGCAATTCTCCCATTGTACTCATTTCAAATTTTGATTGCATGAGTTTCTTAAAATCTTCACACAGTTTTGAATTTGTTGAACCAAATATGATATCATCAACATAAATCTGAACAAGTAAGACATGATTTCCAACATGTTTTATGAAAAGAGTTTTATCAATGGATCCCCTTGAGAAGTGATTCTTAAGTAAAAAGTTTGAAAGTGTTTCATACCAGGCTCTTGGAGCCTGTTTTAGCCCATAAAGAGCTTTGTCAAGTCTGTATACCCAGTCAGGATGAGAAGGATCCTCAAACCCTGTAGGTTGACAGACATACACTTCCTCTTTTATTTTTCCATACAAAAATGCACTCTTGACATCCATTTGATAAACTTTTATATGGTTGGAAATTGCATAAGCTAAAAATAACCTGATAGCTTCCAGTCTTGCAACTGGTGCAAAGGTTTCATCATAATCAATACCTTCCTCTTGAGAATAGCCTTGTACCACCAATCTTGCCTTGTTCTTGATGATCATGCCAGCTTCATCTGATTTGTTTCTGAAGACCCATCTTGTGCCAATTGGCTGCTTGTTTGGAGGTAAGGGACAGATTTCCCAAACCTGTTGCTTCTTGAATTGAAGCAATTCTTCTTGCATGGCTTGCACCCAATTGTTGTCTTTGAGGGCTTCTTGATATTTCTTTGGTTCCAACTGAGAAATGAATGCTGAGAAAAAGCAAAAGTTGGAAAGCTGGTTTCTTGTAAGAACCCCTGAAGCAATATCACCCATGATTTGATCCAATGGATGATCCTTGTGTACAATCAGTTGTTGTAGACCTGTACTAGAGGATGGCTCTACTGTTTCTTCAAACAAACCACTGAGATTGATAATATCTGGTTCATCTGTTGTTTGAGGTTCAGGAGTTTTAGGTTCAGCTGAATCAGTACTTTCAAGTTGTTCATCAGTAGTTCCTGAAGTTGAAGCTTGTGAAACTTCTGAAGGTTTAAAAGTTGATCTTCTGACTGTGTTTGGAGTCCATGGTGCAGGACTATCATCTTCAAATCCTTGAAAACCATTTTGAGGAGGTTTGGATGATTCGACAGTCTTTTCAGGTCCGAAATGAAAGTTGTCAAGATCAAATAATTCAGCAGGATTTGCTGGAATAAGAGTGTGTTTTGATTCATTGAACTTGACATTCAGTGTTTCTTAAACTATCTTGGTTCTTGAATTAAATACTTTGTAAGCTTTTCTCAAAGGAGAGTAACCAAGAAAATAACCTGTATCAACTTTGGCAGCAAATTTTGAGATAGAGTCTTTGATGTTGAGGATAAAACATTGACATCCAAAAGCCCTGAAGAAGGAGATAAGGGGCTTTATGCCATGAAGAATTTCATAGGCAGTCTTGGTATGTCTCTTGTTGATAAGAACTCTATTCTGAACATAACAAGCTGTTTTGACTGCTTCAGCCCAAAAATACAAAGGTAGGCCTGAATCAGCTAACATTGTTTTGGCTGCTTCTATTAAAGTTCTGTTCTTCCTTTCTACCACACCATTTTGTTCAGGAGTTCTGGGAATGCTGAATTGTCTAACAATCCCTTTAGACAAACAGAATTCATCCAGAGTTTTGTTCCTGAACTCTGTCCCATTGTCACTCCTGATGACTTTGACAGAAAGAGAATATTGCTTCTCAACTTGTAGAATGAAGAACTTGATGATTTAAGCTGCCTCATCCTTGGAATATAAGAAGAAGACCCATGTGAATCTTGAGTAGTCATCAATGATGACCAAGTAGTACTTCTTCTTACCAAGGCTCATAATCTTGACTGGTCCAAATAAGTCCATATGGAGTAGTTGAAGACATGCAGTTGTTTTAGATTCTTCAATAGACTTATAGGAGGACTTATGCTGTTTACCTTTAAGACAGGAAACACAGTGTTCTTTACACTGATATTCCTTCAAAGGTAGACCTCTGACCAAGCCCATTTTAGTGACTTTGTTGATGGTTTTAAAGTTCACATGGCCAAGTCTCCTGTGCCAGAGATCATTTTCTGAAGTTGATGCCTTTGAGAAGAAACAGGCAGTGTTGTTCAATACTTTGTCTTTCTCAATGTCCACTGCATAGACATTGCCACATCTTTTGGCAATCAGCAAAGTATGATCTTCTCTATCAACTTCTGGCTTTCTGGTGATATGATCTTGCATGCTGTCTTTGTGAAAAAGGAAGAATATCCTTTATCACACATTTGAGAGACACTGAGCAAGTTGTACTCAAGGTTTTCAACCAGATTGACCTTGTCAAACTGCATTTTGCCTGAGGATACATTGCCATATCCTAGCACATATCCCTTGGCATTGTTCCCAAAGGACACAGATCCTTCTCTTTGACTGATAAAATTGTTTATCAGGTATCTGCATCCAGTCATGTGCATTGAGCCTCCACTATCAACATACCATATGCTATTCAAACCTCTGGAGACCCTCTGCACAAAATAGCAAATTAGTTAGATTTGGAAACCCAAGCCAGTTTGGCTTTGGGTTTGCTCTTGAGAACAGGTGCAGCTTGTTGAGGACCAATTTTAGAAATCCATGTCTTTTTGGCAATGGATTTGTCATTAAGAACAATGGTGGGTTCTTTTTGGTGACCACCATCAACTTTGGTCATCAGAAGTTTAACCAAATTTATCAAATCTTTAACTTCAGTAGTTTGTGAAACTACTGATTGGTTAGGTGTAACTTCTGAAGATGAACTTTGAGAAGAAGACTTTTGTTGAGATAAAAACTTCTTCTGAGAAAGGTTTTTAGTTGATTGTTGTTTGTTGGGAAAGAAAGTGTTTTCAAAGTTTTGTTTTATTTTTTTTCCCACAATCAGTTTTTGATTTTTCTTATTTAACTGATTTGCCTTTCTATATCTACAAAGTTCAGTTATGTGGTTAAACAGACCACATATTTCACATGCTTTTGCCTTCTCTTTCCTTTTAGATAAAGCAAGAGAGTTGGAAGGCAATTTACTGACAATATCAGTATTTTGAAATAGGTCATCAGCAGTTTTCAGGGTCTCAACTCCTGATGTAGATGAAACTATTGATGGCTTATTGTCAGTTGTTTTAACTTCTGCAGTACTTTCCTTTTTGAGAAAGTTCTGATGGTAGGATGTGCATTCCTCCATATCAGAAGTTTGAATCAATTTCATCCCATCAATATCAGTTTTGTGGGTGAAATCTGTTGGTGATTCAGTGTGGGTATACCCTATGCCAACCTTAACATTTGCTGCAGTTTGTTTGTTAAGCAGCATTTGGTACCCTTTACAAGACTCAACCCTTTTTTCACAATCAACCTTAGTGTCAGCAAGCTCTTTTCTGACATTTCCTAGGTTGTCTATCATTGTTTTAATTTGTGCCTGGGTTTCTATGGAGTTATCAGTCAATTTAGAAATTTCTTTACTTTTTAAAGCAATCTTTCTTTCTAAATCACACTTCATTTGGGTGTATTTTCTCTCCATATCATTTGTTTTGCCTTGTAAATGCACATTGGTTTCCCTTATTAAAGCAAAAGGTTCTTTGCAAGATTTTGAGCAAAGCTTTAATAGAGATTGTTGTGATACCTGAGTAAGTGCAGAATTGGAGGAATATCCCTCAAAAGCCATTAAGGCAAAGTTCTTTCTGCCATTGTCAGGTTCTCCCCAGTTGACATCATAGACTTTGTTGTCTGCATCCTGACTGCATTCAGATGTGTCAAAAGGAAGACTGCTCCAGTCAACATACCCTGATGTAAATAAGCTTTGTTGCTGAGGGGGTTGTTAAGTTTGTGCAGGTTGTTGAGCAGTTGGAAAAGGAGGCATCTTCTGCTGTTGGTGAGCAGGCATTTGAACATATTGTACTTGTGGCACATATTGGACTTGTGGAGCTTGTGCCTGTACAAAATGAGCACTCCCTTGAGTTCCTTTATTCCTATTATAAGTGGGGTTAAATTGATTTCCAGACATGGGTTGGTTGTAGCTATAGCTTCTACACTCTCTAGCAAAGTGTCCCAACTTTTGACACTTATGACATCTCAGTTTAGATTTGTCAAAACCAACTTTTGTTGAGTTGTTTAGTCCTGGAAATTTCCTTCCTGAACTTTTGTAAAATTTGTTAGTTTTAATGCTTAACAAGGCCAGTTGTGTAAAATATCCATTTCTTCTAAGTCATCACTGCTAAAATATTTTAAATCATCCATGATGAAACACATGTTATCAGCAGTTTGACTTAGGTCTTCATTGTCATAAGCTGGGAAAGATCCATCTGATGAGATCCCAGCAGTTATGTCAATGTGGTCAAAAGATCCAAAATTATTAGAACAAGATGGTGAGTCATGTCCTAATAAGGCTGTGCTACCTGGAGTATAGTCATCAGCAGTTTTACCAGATTCTTGCAACTTTTTCTTTTGATTGATTTCTCTTTCAAAAGTTAGTAATTTTCCATGTAACCTAGTTAGGTTCAGGTTGTTAAAATCTGAACTTGATCTGAGGACTATTGAATAAGTTTCCCATTTTGAAGGTAAAGACCTTAAAAATCTATGTAACATAGATGCATTTGAATAGGTCTGATTGTTAATCTTTAACTCAGAGATGAGTGAAGAAAATCTTTCAAATTGTTGTGTTAATGTTTCACCATCTATGTGAGTAAAAGTTTCATATTGTTGAGCTATCACCTCTAGTGTTGGCTATCACATCTTCAGTTCCTGCAAACTGTTCTTTTAGGCAATCCCACAGCTCTTTGGCACTTTCACAGTGTAAAAGTCCAGCATAAATTTCGTTTGGGAGAGCCATAGCCAACATAGAGAAAGCTATTGCATCTAGCTCAAATTTTTGGAAATCTTCTTCAGTGTAGTCTTTTGGGTCTTTTGGTCTCTCAGTTTTTCCTTCTGGATCAGTAACAACTGGTTTGTGAGGTCCAAATATTACAGACCTCCAACAACCAGTGTTGGTCTGAGAAATTGTATGTGCCAACCTCCTTTGCCAGATGTTATATTCATTTCTGACTAACATAGGAGGTTTATTGGCAGATCCAGTATTATAAGGGTCCATTTTTAAGAAGTTTGGATTTGTTAATACTTCTTTAAAGTGATGGATGAAAAAGTGAACCTTTTAATCCTTTATTGGATATCAATAAGAGCCTGTGTCTGATTCTCAATTTGTTAGATTGATATTTGATCAGATAAACCAGTGCTCTGATACCAATTGTTGGATTAGTGGCCTCTTTTAAGAACACTTATGTGTTTGCAGATTATATAAGAGTTATTGCACAGTGGAATAGTAAATGTTCTAAGGTTAAATTATCACTTTTAACAGGAGTTATTACTCCCCCTTGACTGAGCAGTTAATGAGAATCAATAAACAGTTGTAGTATAAAGCAGTAAATGCAACTTATGATTCTCAGATGTGAAATGGATTATAAGTTTAAAAGCCTCGAAGGTTTTTCAATTAATTCTAAGTAAATCACATACTCATGTAAATAGTTTGGTAATTCCTCGAATTACCACTTCATGCAGTTATCAACCTAATACTGTGCAACGTGTGACTTATCTAGCTAACCTTAGTTAACTAGAAGGCATATAATGTATCCAGAGTTTAGTTACAGTGAGAACCTGAAATTCCGGGGTATCACATCATCCCCAAGTTGAAAAGAATTTCATCCCGAAATTCAACAAGTAATCAATAAAGCGAGCTATAAAAATGTGTGCTTGGTTCCCGGATGTCACATCATCCCCAAGTTGAAAGGAATTTCGCCCCGAAATTCAGTTTGAAAGAGCTGCTTTGTGACACCCCGCATTTTCATGTTAATACTTTTACTGAACTCTAGTTAACTTACATGTTCATACGTGGTTAGATACTTAACTAGGGTTAGTTAAGTAGGCCTAACATATGTTAGATGATATTAACATATGTTATAACTAGGAAAATCCTAATTGCGACACACACACGAGTCCCGTATCCCGAACGTTGGTGATTTATTTGGCATACATAATAATATGTACAATTGAATTATGATGAACGTGAAGTTACATGCTTATGTGGATTACATGTTTACGTGAATTACCACTTGATTGATAGTTAATATGTAAATCACGCAAAATACGGGCACCTTATGATTGATATGTTATGAGATGATAAAAACAATGGTTTTTATGCAATTTGGGGTGATTAATATTATTGGGTCCGGTATTGGGCTAAAACATGGTTACCGGGTCCAATTAGGGGGCTAAAAGGGCCCTAAAACCTAATTGCTTGGGCAACAAGCCAAGCTTTCTTATAATTAGGAAACAAAAAAAAAATATAAACCCTAACCCCAACCCTATTTGCTTCGTGAGCAAACCCCCACCCCCTCTCTCTCACTTTTCAACAAACATCAATCTTATTCATCCCTTCAAGCTAGTTTGGGTGTAACCTCTTGGCTTTGAGGACTCTTGCATTGAAAGGTATAATCATTACATATTTTATGATGATTAATAATGCTTGAAAATTTTAAAAATCATAGAGCATGCATATATATAGAATCGCATAACATGTGTTAGTAGGAGCTCTTGAACGTTCATTGTGATTTGATGATGATGATTGTTGTTAGTAATCATAATTAGGGTTTTTGTATGATAATATATGTGTTTAATAAGAATAATATGAGTTATGCATGTATTAGAGATTTTTATACATGATTAGGGTTTGTGAATAACTTGGGATGCAAGTTTGCAAGTTTCAGTTTCTGGCAGATTCGTTATGACGTTTTGTAGGGTCTGTATTGTGTTGTTAAATTGATTGTTTTGATGATTTCTTTGCATGATAGTAATGTACATGGCCTTTGGTTTTCATAATGGGCAAAACCATTAGATTTGGACATCGTTTGAGTCGTTTTTGGAATTTTATTTGATTAGAGGTCATATCAGATTTTTGGAGTTGTAAATTGGGTCAACTTTAAATGGTCATAACTTGAGATTTACGAAGAGTTAAGCTTTGAAATTTGGACTCTAGGTTGACATTGGAAAAACTCGGCTTTTCCAAGTGAATTCATCCCTTTGGATGAATACACAATTTTTGGGAATTTTTCTACTAAACTGACATGTTGTGGAAATTTTCTGGACATAGGTGTGTTGTACGAATTTTAATAATTTTTGTGTTTGGTTTTAAGACAAAAAAAATATACGTTAGCAACGGAATCCCAATGAATACTCCGTAAAAATTTGGGACTTTAATTCATTCGTTAAGTATTTTAAATAATTCGTTTTTCACAGCGCACAATCTGTCCTAAAAACGCAGATTGTGTACGGGATCTTTATGTGACTATTTGGGTGTCAACTATTAGCTTAAAACATATCATCATTGTTGATGGGCAATGATGTAAGGCATTATACTCACAGTTGTGGGAACTCGTTCATTAGCAGTTCGGTATTCACCGGTATTAGTTATCATGAGTGGGTTAGCTACCCCTGGCATGTGAATTAGCTGTGTACTTGTGGCCGGGGAGGCCGACGTTTTTACTTGTTGTTATGTGGTCTGGGAGACCGACGCTTGTACTTGGTTACGTGGTTTGGAAACCTACGCTTTTACTTACTCACATACTTTACTTAGTGAACTCACCAACATTGTTTGTTGACCCACCATTTACATGCTTTTGCAGGTAGTTAGCTTCCGGTGTCACGATTAGGAAGCACTGCACGTTCACTGCATTTGGGTCTTGGGCATACACCTAAATTATATATCATGCTTATACGTTTTCTTTCATATGGTTTTGATTTGGGCACGTTGTTTTGCACATGGTTTTTAAAAGGTTTAATTTGGTTACGCTTCCGCAGCTTAACTAAACATGGTTTTTGAAAACGAACTAAATGGTTTGGGCATTTAGAGTTCGTTCATATGACTTATGGCTATGGGATCCTGCTATGTCATGCGCCTCGTGGAAAAACCCCGTAGTGGAAACTTGAGGGTGTGACAGATTGGTATCAGAGCCATTGGTTATAGTGAACTAGGACTGCATGTTGAGTCTAGTCTATAATCATCATAGCATAAGTATTAGTACACTTACAGCTTAAGTACACAACTAGCTTTTGGCTACATATATCTAGAACACATGATTTCAAGAGATATGTTACCTTCTAGTTCTAAACCTAATTCTACACACGTCACTGGTGGGAACCCAGGGTTACACCAGGTGGCGCATTACTGGGACTAGTATCCTTACAAACCTCATGGATGAGGAAACAACAATAGTACAGGGGAGAGAGCCCTTGCGAGCGTTGTGGCGCACGTACACAGGAAGTTGCACGATGCGCATGACGTGGTACCATTAAACTGAATCAAATTCGAAGAAAGTCAAATACTGAGACTTATCTTTTTTTTTTCACTAAGCAAGGAGACAATTCCGTTCCTTGTTATTTGACCTTTCTTACTCTCATTTGAAACTCAGACGAGACTAGGTTACCTATATAGAATTTTATTCTTACTCTAGTACATTTACGCTCAGTACGAGCAAGCAATTGTATGACATGCGTGTCACTGTTCCTCGTGAGTATATAGTGGATTCATGGGAACACATCAGATCGGGGCTTGTTACACACACTCTTTGGGAGTTATGTAAAGACCACGATGCAGTGCAAGGTTTCAAGGCAAGACGAAACCTACTAATGAGTGACAACCAAGATTGGAGGAACGAGTGGTGAAGCTGACCACTGAACTGACTTACACAGAACCGGAGTAAGAGACTATACGCTACGAGGTCCATATAACACTGATACCTGCGAAGAAGGGACGAAAGGAAAACCTAAGCAGGACGAACACATGGAAAGTGAGAATGAAGGCTCTACTATCTAGACAGGGTGTGGCGACGATTGACCCTTACCTTTTTCCTACCTGTCTTTTCTTTCCTTTCCCTTTGTTAACTTAGATAAAACTGAGTTCTTATGATCAACGATAGGGTGGTTGAGGCCCTCGCATCTTTCCAAGCTAGTAAAGATTCATTTTGCTAAATCATTCATTTCCCCTGACTTCCACATTTGAACTTTCTTATATCTTGAATGCACATGCCATAACAACAACAACCTGCCATCGTATTTTCAAGGCTTTTATTGGTTGTAAACCTCGATAACTCCAACAGAACTGAAGGAGACCGTCTGATTGCTTCGATAGTATAAGTTTTTGCCATGTGCATTTGCCCCAGGCAGGATGGGGTAAGGAATGCTACATGCACACTCGATGAGTTACAGATACTTGGGTGGAGAATGTAACCCCCGTGACGAAATTTAGAAATTTGTTATCTAAAGACGGTTGGGTCTGAGATCGACACCTACACTACCAAGCTACAGGAGTTAGCTACTATATGCTCAAATCCATTTAACCTACCTTACAAACGGATCGAGCTTCATACCAAAAGGGTGGGTCCCTCAGATTCGTGGCATGGCCACTACAGCTCACCTACCCGGAATCTAGCAAATCTTTCACCTGGCTTGCAAGCTCACTGACGAGGCTGTTGAGCATGGTACTTTTTCGAAGCATGGTGTGTAGATGAAGAATTTTAGCTTTAAACAGGAAATCTGATCATACAAGGCACTATTCCAGGTGCGGAAACCCTAGAACAGAACAAAATGATAATACACGAAATCACAACACACGAATTACCTTTTCAAACATCATTTTATAGATTACTTGATTCAAATATTCAATACATACGTGTTTACAAGTTAATCTATTTACTTTCACACACACTCAATCTAGAGAGCAACAACCTGACTCAAACACACACAATAACCAACAACTCTAAACATCAAAACAAACTAAACCCTTTTATACAGTCTGCACTTTCGCCCCCTGTATAGGTACGAATGTGGAAGTTTTCCACATTCGACCTTCTTTATGGTACGAATCAGGAAACCATCTTCAGCACAATCCACATTCGCCCCTTTTTCTCTAACTTCGACCATTCTGACTGGTCGAATGTATCTTCATGTTTAAATCTTGGTCGTTTTCTGATTATCTGAACCTCCGACATTCAGTACCGGATCACTAGCTGGGGACATACATGAATAATGCACTTACAATCTCCCCCTTGGACCTAGCTAGTGATGTACCAAATCAGAAAGTTATCAATTCTTCAAGTCTTGATCTCATCATCTTGAACGACTTGAAAACTTTCCATCTTCATGCAAGTTTGTGTCGAGGTTCCTGCCTATCTCTCCAGTAAGCTTCGAAATCTCAGACAGACTCTAGAAATCTTGGCTTTATCATTTGTTGGTCCAGAGATGAAGATAGACAATAATCTTGAATTCTTCAATCTCCAATCATTTCTTTTATAACCTCTTACTAGCTTCTGTTGTTCTAGTGATCTTGATATTCAGGTTTGGGTCTTGTTCAGTTACACTCTTTGTCGATGAGTCTTGAATAATGCACCTGTTGTCTTTGATTCTGCAGAAAAATTTACTAAAAACTGCACAAACTACAACTAGCATTAGACACGACAAATATCTCGGAAGTACTCTTTACATTCCTTTTGACCCTCAATAATTCTTCCCCTGAACTATAAAACATTTTCAATATGTACCAGAAACTTGAAAATTTGCAATCTTTTTCAACTTTTAAGTATCTGAACCTTCACATTCAGTATCCCAACATCGGTTATCGAAAATAAAATTGACACAACTTTTTGATTTTTCAAAGTTTATGCTAAACACACCAAAAATCTTTTTGAATTTACAAATTTAATTGCTAGGTTATAAACTCATTTTTGATTTTCTATTTTTTATTTTGATTTTTCTGAAATTTTCTCCCCCTAAAAATCTAAAAATAAGCAAATTTTTGGATTTTTAAACTTTTGAAGAAAAACAAAATAAAATGATATCCGATGCAGTTTACTCATTGAGTTTCAAAAACCATTTTCCACTTAGATTACTAGATTCATTAAGATCTTTCAATTAGCAAACCATTAACAAAGATAAGAGAGTTTAGAATAAACCATTTTGTCGTATCTGTTGTTCAAATCCAACATCTGAGAGCAATTGCATGAGATTGCAACTTTTTCCGGCTTCACAGGTAGGAAACAGATGACAAACACTCTCCTCTCTGTTGAAATCATATTTTCCTTCTTCAATAACCTTCCTTTTGACCTTCACCTCTCCAATAAATAGCTTGTATACCGATGCTCCACTATCAACTATCAAAGAACAATTAATAGGTCTGTCTGGAACAATCTGCACACTTATTAAACAATTAGCACGAGAGAGGTACCCATCCCTTCACAATGATGGGTCGTCCAAGGTCATCAATCCTCAGAACATCAATCCATTCTCCTTTTGAAAAATCAATTGGTTTTTCAGTGGATTGATTTGAAGTAGAAATTGCTATTGATTTAGAAAGTGATTTGGGTTTCCAAACACGTTCAGAGTTTATTTTAGATTTTGTTGAAATTGTTTTGATTTTTGACTCTTCAGATTTCTTATTTGAAACCTGCTTCTGAACTTTGTTTGGAATCTTCTCAGACTTAACTGATGAAGACCCAGATTTAGAGTTATTCTTAGGCTTAGCCTTAGAACTCCCCCTTACCTTAGCAACCCGTCCACAATCTCCATTTTTATTCAAGGCAATTTTTTTACGATTGTTATACACAACCTGTTTCCCTTTTGCTTCTTGATTGGTTTTGGGGATAAGGGCTTTTTGACATTGCCTGAATTTTTAGCAAATTTCACTTCAGTCCTTTTCTGTTTCACATACGGACAAGCAGCAACTAAATGCCCACACTCTCCGCAGTTAAAACAAGACCTATATTCTTCAAAATCACATGCATATCCATCATCCCAATACCAGTAGGGACAATGAGCAGCAATATGCCCAACTTCACCACATTCAAAACAGCTTCTCCGTTCAACCTAACCATGAGAATACTGTGGTGAGTTGTTTCCCCAATAACCATCAAAACGAGAGGTATATGAATAATCATAATAGTCATATGATCTAGATGAAAAATTTCTTGAATTCTTTTGATGAGAATTTTTCATCTGATCATTTCCTTTCAATTTGTTTGGTTTCGGTCCTTTTACTTTAGAACCTTTCTTGTTTTCAACATTTTTCTTTTCAATGTTTTTCTTTTCAATGTTTTTCTTTTGATCCTCATGTTGGTTAGGATTTAGTTCAAATGACAAATGACTAAATTGATTTTTGAATTGATTTAACAAATCAATATTATCAACATATATACATTTGAGTAAAGATTGTTCGATATTATCAATTGGAAAATCTTTATTGAGAATCAACTTGTCATGTCCTACCAACATATAGGATCCTTCCATTCCATCAGGAAATTTAAATATGATTTTCTCTTCAGACTCAGGTTCTGAAGTGACTACCACATTATTATTTTTCTGACTAGAATCGGACTTCACCTCAGAGTTTGAAACTTCAACACGAGATGTTGTGTCTTTCAACTCTGATGTGGTGTTATTTATTGAAAAACGTTTATTCATTTCTAACATTTCTTTCTTTAAAGATTCAATTTTATTTAACAAATCTTTTTCATTCTTTTCAAAAAACTTTATTTTGATTTTGACAATTTTCTAGTTCATTTGCTAGGTTCTGTTTATCCTCAATAAGTGTCATCAATTCACGTTTCAACTTGACACATTTAGAACAACTAGCACAGTCAATACTAGATCTTACCTTATCATCTGATTTATTACCATTATCAGATATAGCATCAACATTTGAGATATCACTCTCTCTTGATTCACTTTGTTCTGAATTCGTATCAGAACTCAAGACACTCTCTGACAATTCACTTGAATCATCATTTCTCATTTGTTCGACTAAACACACAACATTACTTTGAACACCTTCTCTGTTAACACACTTGTCAACATGTACCATTTCATCAGTTGGTTTCGGTGTCATTGGAAATTCCCAAAAATTGTCAACCTTAGAATTTTGTCTTTGTAATTGTTGTCGTTCAGCTTCTATCTGAGTTCTTATCTGCTCATCAGTTCTTGATATGGTCAAGTAATTGATCATTTTTCAACAAAAATTATTTCAAATTTTTTTTACACCTTAAATTCTACGTTCGCCCTTGGAAACTGCACTTTCGTCCAAAAAGATGACCCGAATGTAGAATATTCAAGATAATCACCACGTTCGACCAATTTTCTTCACTTTCGTCCCTGTAAATTCCACATTCGTACCCCTGACGAACCGAAGGTGGAAAATATGACCCGAAAGTGAAAAATCCAACACAACAATCCTAGGTTCGACCTTAACAAAGCTACTTTCGTCGAGAAATGCCCTAGGTTCGACCTTAAAAGCCCACTTTCGACCCCATGCTCTCTAGATTCGACCCCCCATGTTAAAAAAAAAACGGTTACACTTTGAAAAACGGTTATTTTGTTCTGAAATTTTCAAAAGTTAATGGATTTTGATGATCTTTATCAGGTTATGATTCGGAATTGATTTGGAACAACTTTAATACTTGGAATTTTTGATTTTAACCACGAATTGTTGTCCAAAACCTTCAAATTGTATCAAAAACCATTTTCAATGAAAAACAGAGAAAATTTTATCAAAATAGAATCCAAATCAGTTATGAGATTATCAATTTGTTGTTGTATGATCTCTATAGCTCTGGTACCACTTTGTAGATGAAGAATTTTAGCTTTAAACAGGAAATCTGATCATACAAGGCACTATTCCAGGTGCGGAAACCCTAGAACAGAACAAAATGATAATACACGAATCACAACACACGAATTACCTTTTCAAACATCATTTTATAGATTACTTGATTCAAATATTCAATACATACGCGTTTACAAGTTAATCTATTTACTTTCACACACACTCAATCTAGAGAGCAACAACCTGACTCAAACACACACAATAACCAACAACTCTAAACATCAAAACAAACTAAACCCTTTTATACAGTCTGCACTTTCGCCCCCTGTATAGGTACGAATGTGGAAGTTTTCCACATTCGACCTTCTTTATGGTACGAATCAGGAAACCATCTTTAGCATAATCCACATTCGCCCCTTTTTCTCTACCTTCGACCATTCTGACTGGTCGAATGTATCTTCATGTTTAAATATTGGTCGTTTTCTGATTATCTGAACCTCCGACATTCAGTACCGGATCACTAGCTGGGGACATACATGAATAATGCACTTACATGGTTCTTCATCTTCTACTTTTGGTGATAGCATGAGAACGTGGGATAGTATGAGGTATAAGTCCTTCAACAACAACAACAATGGCAACAACGACAATGAGGTTCGTGGAAGAGCATTTGTGATTGGCTTTAGGGAAGCTAGGACTGTTAACAATGTCGTGACGGGTACGTGTTATTTAAACGACACTCTCGCTTCTGTTTTATACGATACAGGTGCAGACTATAGATTTGTGTCATCGAAACTTAGCAAACAACTAGGGATGGTTCCTATTCTTCTTGATACCCCGTACACTATAGAGTTAGCTGATGGGAAGTCTGTTGCCCATACATCGTGACTGTAAGCTCGAACTAGATGGACAATTGTTTGCCATTGACCTTTTACCTATCACCCTAGGAAGCTTTGATCTCGTGGTGGGCATGGACTGGTTGTCCAAGCAACACGCTGAAATTCTCTGTCAGGATAAGATTGTTTGTATCCCTCTCCCTAGTGGAGAACTTTTATCTGTTCAGGGTGATCGTGGTGGTGCCATGGTGGGCATCATCTCTTACTTGAAAGCCCAGAAGTGCATTCGGAAGGGCTACCCAGCCATATTGGCTAACATTTCAGATACTCGAGCTGAAGTTGAAACGAAAATTGAGGACATCCCCGTGGTTTGAGACTTTCCAGATGTCTTCCCAGAGGAACTACCTGGACTTCCACCTATTCGTCAAGTGGAATTTCAAATTGATCTTGCACCAGGAGCGGCCCCAGTTGCGCGTGCACCGTCCGCCTAGCACCGGGCGAGCTTCAAGAACTATCTACCCAACTCCAAGAGCTATTGGATAGGGGTTTCATTAGGCCTAGTTCTTCACCTTGGGGAGCCCCAGTCTTGTTTGTTAAGAATAAGGATGGGAGTTTCCGCATGTGTATTGATTACCGAGAGTTGAACAAGGTGACAGTTAAGAACCGCTACCATTTGCCTCGTATTGACGACTTATTTGACCAGCTTCAAGGGTCAAGTTTATATTCCAAGATTGACTTAAGGTCAGGGTATCACCAGCTGAGAGTCCGAGAGGAGGATGTGGCGAAGACAGCTTTTCGAACTCGTTATGGGCACTATGAATTTTTGGTAATGCCATTTGGGCTAACCAACGCACCAGCTGTGTTCATGGACCATATGAACCGTGTGTGCAAGCCTTATTTGGATAAATTTGTCATAGTGTTCATAGATGGCATCTTGAGCAGCACCTGCGGCTGATCTTGGAACTCCTGAAGAATGGGCAGTTATATGCAAAATTCTCTAAGTGTGACTTCTGGATTCGTGAGGTCCAATTCTTGGTTCATGTGGTGAACGAGGCTGGAATACATGTCGATCCCGTCAAGATTGAGGGGATTATAAAGTGGGAGGCCCCTAAGACTCCTACAGAGGTGCGACAGTTCCTTGGTCTTGCGGGATATTATCGCAGATTCATTGAGGGATTCTCAAAGATCGCTCAACCCCTCACTGCTTTGACACAGAAGGGGATTATTTACAAGTGGGGAGATGCCCAAGAATCTGCTTTTCAATTATTGAAGGAAAAACTTTGCAGTGCACCTATACTATCACTACCTGAGGGTACAGAGGACTTTGTGGTGTACTGTGATGCGTCTATCCAAGGATTAGGGTGTGTACTGATGCAACGCGAGAAGGTGATCGCTCTTAAGATTTGGAGGCACTATCTCTATGGGACAAAGTGTACGATCTTCACTGATCACAAGAGCCTCCAGCACATATTTGATCAGAAGAAGTTGAACATGCGACAACGTCGATGGGTCGAACTCCTGAATGATTATGACTGTTCCATCAAGTACCATCCAGGGAAGGCTAATGTAGTAGCAGATGCCCTGAGCCCTAAGGAAACAAAACCTAAATGAGTACGAGCCTTACAACTTACCATACTGTTGGGTCAGAGAGGGTTAATGAACCACAAAACCTTAGTTGATCATTCACATAATAATAATAATTAAGTATAATAACTACTGATGAATAAAACAGGCAACTTCCGAAGACAAAAGAGAACTACTGATGGACAAGTTCTGAAGACGAACCAGACAAACCTCTGAAGACAAAGTCCTGAAGTACAAAAGACAACTACTGAAGAAGGAAACTACTGATGAAGAAACTACTGATGACCAACTACTGATGAACTAGTTCAAGGACAAACCAGACAACTTCCGAAGAACAAGTTCAGAAGTACTGAAGAACTAACTACTGATTACTCATCAGAAGTTAGCATTGGTCATCAGAAGTTGCAAAGAACTTAAGAACAACTTCTGACGATTTACTCATCAGAAGTTTTATCAAGACATCAGAAGTTTCAGATTCTCAGAAGTTAGCTTTAACAGTTGTTGTCTGTATAAAGCAGCAGTAGTTAGTATATTAGTATTTTGTTTTCCACTAGGTATTTGTTAATGTATTTAGTACATCTAAAGAGTGGGTGGAAACAGTCAGGCATGTATTCTATAAATACCTGACTACCACCAACACTTAGACTTGCACTTGGCCACATGTATTCATACATTTGAACATTTGCCTAATAACATACAAATATTTAAGTTAAACTCTATTATCTCACTTATGTTTGTTTTGTTGTTATAATTCATGTTGTGATAGCTTAATCCGAGGGGGAGTCTGAGTCAACAAAAAGGTTAGTCACAAGGTGTCAATTGTCAAGCTTATTTCCGCTGCATACTCATAAAACATGATAATTGCCCCTCTGAGCTCACCCACGATCACAACAATTGGTATCAGAGCTTGGCCAGTCAAAAATGATCTAACAATCAATTTGACATAACAGACCAGCTCATTATTATTGATACTCGATTGACTGTGACTCTATTGTGACTTAAACTCAGTGATATCATCTTAGTTATTATGATAAGTTGCAAATCAATCAACTATATCAAAACAACAAAGATATGATGGCCACAACATACCAGGTAGTATAACTTTGTTGGAAACCTATTTTCATAAATCTGTTTCAAACAAAGTCAGGCCTGAAGACCACATACATTTTAAGTGAACTATCTCCTAAGTAGATTTTTCATAAAAGATGTTGCAAAATGTGGGTAACTTTGCTGACCATATATGTACTTAATTAAATAAGTATTATATAAACAACTAAGTTAATATAAGTTAATTCAAGCAGGCTAAATACATTAAAATCTAGATCTAAGAGCTTATCTATGATTTAATGTTGAATATATAATTCCTAAAGCTTGTAAATTAACTACAACTACTGATTTAAAAGAAATATCTATTTTAAAGAATCTCAGTAGTTTATATCTTGGTATTTTCAATTAAAGAACCATTTTCAAAAGGGTTGTTTATTGCAAGAGATCTTCCTTGGATCAAAAGTCCTTGGTTGTTGAACTTCAGATGTTATTAAAATAGAAGATTTTCATACTTCGCCATCCACCTTTGTGAGTGGGGTAGAGGAAATACAAGGAAAATGGAGTAAGAAAATAAGTAAAAACACACTAACTTAGAAACTTCTGAACGATTATATAACATCTGAGGACATAATTGCTGACGTGGTGAATCAGTAATTAAGTAGTAGGAAGTGTGAGGTGATTGTAAATCAGCAGTTTTAAAACTACTGAAGAAGAACAGGGACAACTACTGACGAACAAAAAGTATTCATCAGTAGTTAAGAGAAAGGGTAAAACAGTCCTTTCATCAGAAGTTATAACTTCTGAAACCCTGATTCTTCGCATTCATTACAATTCAAATCACACTTCCCTCTTTCAAACCTTCAACGGCGATTAACAACCAGTCTTCAAACCTAATCGATTAAAATGGCCCTTCAATTGAAACCCTCCCACAATCAAATCGCTTATCTTGCAAAGGATGAGCACTGGGAGAAATACCATGATATCATTGATACCATAGTCAAATCTAGGTATCACACTGCCTTCATCATCGATCCACCTATCCACGTGGACGCCCTCAGGCAGTTTTGGGCAAATGCTAAAGCTTCAATGGTTAATGGCGAAGTAGTTGCCCTTAAATCAAAGGTAAATGGTAAAGTGTTGGCCATAACACCAGAGGTGTTGTCTCAAGCTCTTGAACTAAATGACAACAATGCTCCAACTTCCATATCAACTGGTATTGTGCATGCCACACTTACAGCATGTGAGTATCAAGGTAATCTTTCTCATGCTACCATTTACAAGAAATATTTTGATCCCCAGTACAAGCTCCTGTTTCATTACATGTTAATGTGCTTGAGTCCTAAGACTGCTGGATGGGATCAGATGCCCTCTGACTTGCAACAAATTTTTCATTCTATAGTTGCAAACCAACCTTTCAGGGCATCAACTTATCTTTTCAATGAACTTGTAATAAACCATAATAAAGAAAAGTTTAAGTTTTTAATATACCCCAGGTTTGTTATGCAATGCCTCATTAAAACCATTGGTAATGATGCATTACTTGGGGTAGCCTCTGTCTCTAAAAAGATAGAGGTTCAAACATTTTCAAGACATAACACGCCAGCACATCTGGCAGATGATGACCAAGAGGAAGCAAACCCAGTCCTCAAGGAACCCACATCATCAAAACCCAAAAAGACTTCTACTCCCAAAGAAAAATCCAAAAAGAAGTCTTCAGTCAAACCCAAACCCTCAACAAAACCTAATAAGACACCACAGGAAGATGAGATGCCTGTGGATGTCAATGTTCAATCTGAACTTGTTAAAGCAACAACTGGGACATCCTCACAGTTGGCTGCTACATCTCATTCCCAGCCTCAACTGCCTGTAACTTCTCAACAAGTTACATAGCTTATTTCAAGGGAACCATCATCAGTAGTTGTGACTTCACTTGATCTCACTACTATTACTCCAATGCCTAGGAGTACACAGCTTGAAAGCCCAATTACTGATAATATTAACACTACAATCTCCACAGTAACCAATGCCATAGCTCTCAATGAGTTGGGCTCAGATGTCCCATCCACAAGTGTCATGCCTCAGATTATCATTGAGGTTTCTCCCCATGACCAGAGCTTTTCTGACTTATTAGACATGGATGTGGACATACCCTTCTCTAACCAAAGAGATGAGGATGAACCTAGACCCCTGAGTCCAGTATCAGAGGCCCAAGGTATAAGTGAAGCTGCTACTACTCCTTTACCACCCAGTGGTGGATTGGAGGACAGTAGTATCATTGCTCAGACTTCACTTGTGGCAACTGCTGTCATAGGTTCTGAACCTATGGACATAACAGCAGGAAGTCCCCAGAACCAAGAAAAAGGGGCCCATGACAATCTGGAACTGGAACCAGGTCATGGTAAAACTGTCTCAACAGAAGACAGGGATTCAGATGATGCCATTAAGTTGGTTGATGAGTCAAAAATTAAAGAATTGACGGCCAAAGTAGAAGGTCTTGAGTCTGAGGTCTGCAAACTCAAGGAGTTGCTCACCAATAAGGCTCAGGATAAAGACCACTCAACCCAAACATCCCCAAGAGTGGCATCTCCCGCGAACACAGCAGGAGATCTCCCATACACATCACCTTCCACACAAGCCACCAATTCAGGACCTAGGAGCATAAACATAGACCACTTATGCAACCCCTAGGGCCCTCTCTATCAAATGTTCCATCAGCTCATTAATGCACATCTTAAAGACCTCACAGTCCAGATGGAACAAAAATACAATACCCAACTCACCATGCTGAACAATGCCTTAACTGACAAAGTCTCAGAGATCTCAAGACGCCAGGAGGACCTAAGAAGACAAATCCAACACCTTACAGGTGTAACTCCTCCTGCTCCCTGGTTTCAAGAGGCTGATGAAGCCAAAAAGGGGGAGAAAGTGTCTGAAAAGATTGACTTAGAAGCTTCCAAAAAGGCAAGGGAAGCTGAACAGAAGAGAACTCATGAGAAGAGAATAGCTGGTGCGAAGGGTGCTGTACAAACATCAAACCTGCCCACTGACCTTCCCATTACTGAAACAGAAACATCAACAAGGGAGGTCAAACTTCAATACAGGAAAAGGAAGACAAGGGGAACAACTGCTGAAACTTCTGAAGACCCAACAACTAAAGACAAAACTGCTGATGCTCAATCATCAGTAGTTACCAAAATTCAGAAGACAACCCCTGCCTTTTCCAAACCTACTCCTGATCCTTCAGATCTGGACCAAATGCCTATCTCTCAGCTCATCAAGCAGAGGGATACACCAGAACAGAAGGAGAAGGATGAACAAGCCTCACATGAAGAAAAGGAGAAGGAGGTTCCTGTGGAGAGGAATGAACTTCATGAACAGATGGCTTGGGAAAGGGTAAATGAAGAAGGGATTACAGGTGAAGATGAGAGAGTTAGAGCCTTTCAAGGGTACCTGCAGGAGTTGGCAGAAGCTGCAGAGGAACAGGTTGAATATGATAGACAACAGGCCATAACCTTCTTGTTGAAACATTCAAAGACCAAAAAGGCCAACATCAAGAACCTGCCCTTGAAAGACTTACTACTAAGGGTTGACAAGCTGAACTTATTACTACAGAATAAGAAAGATGCTGAGAAGAAAGCTCAGCTTGTCAATCAACTTGTAGCTGCAAAGGTTGGTAGCAAAGTGCAGCTGCTGAAGTGGAGTGAAGCTGAACTACTGGATGCCTACAACAAACTTGAGCAAAAGAAGACACATCCAGCAGGTCAGTCTTCATCAGAAGTTACAAAATCTAAAACTCCAGCTTCAGAACAAGTGTCTACAAAGGCTTCACCCTCCAAAGCCAAGGCTTCCAAAGCCAAGGCTGACATGTGTATGGAAGGAAAGCCACAGGGAAGAGACTCCAAAGCCAAAGCTCATCAAACAGTTGAAACTACCCAGCATGATCAATCAAAGGCTGCAACTGCTGATGAAGCTACAAAGTCTACTGTTGAAGGTCAAGAGCCTTCACAGCCACTTCCCAGAGTCTCAACATCCACTGCTGTAGTGGTATATGAGAACCCAGCACCTACAACCCTTGTCACCCCATCTGTGTCAACCTCTAATGCCAAGATAAAGAGATGGTACTGCACTCCAAGCTTACAAATGGTCATTGAGAGAGAGGATGGTGCAAGGCAGGTGTTTCAAAGGGCAATGGACGTACTGAATATGTCAAATAGAGATCTTCATGATCTCTACACGATCAATTTGGATATATCAAGTTGCCCTAACAAGCTCCAAGCCCAGGACAAATTCAGACAAATCAGACATAACATCAAGAACAGGCTGGATCTTGAATAAGTGAATCAATAAAGCTTCTAAGCTATCAGCTAAGGTTTTGGCTTCATCAATCCAGGGGGAGATTGTTGGGTCAGAGAGGATTAATGAACCACAAAACCTTAGTTGATCATTCACATAATAATAATAATTAAGTATAATAACTACTGATGAATAAAACAGGCAACTTCCGAAGACAAAAGAGAACTACTGATGGACAAGTTCTGAAGACGAACCAGACAAACCTCTGAAGACAAAGTCCTGAAGTACAAAAGACAACTACTGAAGAAGGAAACTACTGATGAAGAAACTACTGATGACCAACTACTGATGAACTAGTTCAAGGACAAACCAGACAACTTCCGAAGAACAAGTTCAGAAGTACTGAAGAACTAACTACTGATTACTCATCAGAAGTTAGCATTGGTCATCAGAAGTTGCAAAGAACTGAAGAACAACTTCTGACGATTTACTCATCAGAAGTTTTATCAAGACATCAGAAGTTTCAGATTCTCAGAAGTTAGCTTTAACAGTTGTTGTCTGTATAAAGCAGCAGTAGTTAGTATATTAGTATTTTGTTTTCCACTAGGTATTTGTTAATGTATTTAGTACATCTAAAGAGTGGGTGGAAACAGTCAGGCATGTATTCTATAAATACCTGACTACCACCAACACTTAGACTTGCACTTGGCCACATGTATTCATACATTTGAACATTTGCCTAATAACATACAAATATTTAAGTTAAACTCTATTATCTCACTTATGTTTGTTTTGTTGTTATAATTCATGTTGTGATAGCTTAATCCGAGGGGGAGTCTGAGTCAACAAAAAGGTTAGTCACAAGGTGTCAATTGTCAAGCTTATTTCCGCTGCATACTCATAAAACATGATAATTGCCCCTCTGTGCTCACCCACGATCCCAACACATACATTCTAATCTGCCTGATAAAATACGTGAAGCCCAGGGCGAGGCTTTGAAAAAGGAAAACATCGGGCTAGAGACTTGCATGGTGCTGATAAACACCTGGAACTGAAGACGGATGGCCTTCAGTACATCATGAATCGGGTCTGGATTCCACGTTTTGGGGATCTCAGACAACTAGTGCTCGATGAGGCTCACACATCTCGTTATTCGGTACATCCTGGTTCGGATAAAATGTACCAAGACCTCAAAACTCTTTACTGGTGGCCAAACATGAAAGCAGAGATAACTACTTATGTTAGTAAGTGCCTGAAATGTTCTAAGGTTAAGATTGAATATCAGAAACCTTCGGGCTTGCTCCAGCAACCAGAAATCCCTATGTGGAAATGGGATGGAATTTCTATGGACTTTATCACAAAGCTTCCTAAAACGCCAAGTGGACATAACATGATTTGGGCCATCGTCGATCGTTTGACCAAATCCGCACATTTCCTGGCAACAAAGGACACAGACAAGTTGGAGAAGTTGGCCAACATCTATATCAAAGAAGTTGTCTCTAGGCACTGGGTGCCTACTTCTATCATATCGGATCGCGAAGCGCGATTTACATCTCATTTTTGGGAAACTCTCCAAGATGCTTTGGGAACTCGTTTAGACATGAGCACAGCCTATCACCCTCAGTCGGATGGGCAGAGTGAACGTACCATCCAAACACTTGAAGATCTACTACGAGCATGCGTGGTGGACTTCGGAAACAGTTAGGACAAGCACTTGCCTTTGATTGAATTCTCGTATAACAATAGTTATCACACCTCAATTCAATGTGCACCTTTTGAGGCACTTTATGGACGCAAGTGTAGATCTCCCCTCTGCTGGACTGAAGTTGGGGATAGTCAACTGACTGGTCCCGAACTTGTGCACGAGACTTCTGAGAAGATAGTGCAAATCAGAAACCGGATGGCTGCTGCTCGTGATCGCCAGAAAAGCTACGCTGATAAACGTAGGAAACCTTTGGAATTCCAGGTTGGAGACAAGGTACTATTGAAGGTGTCACCATGGAAGGGGGTGATACGCTTCGGAAAACGGGGAAAACTGAACCCACGATACGTTGGACCATTCGAGATTGTCAAAAGGACTGGTCCAGTACCTTATGAATTAAACCTGCCTGAGGAACTCAGTGGAGTACACAATGTATTCCATGTATCAAATCTCAAGAAGTGTCTATCAGATTCAACGTTAGTAGTGCCGCTGGAGGAGATCCAGGTGGACGACCAACTACGGTTCGTGGAAGAACCAGTGGAAATTCTTTAGCAGGGCGTCCAGAAACTCAGGCAAAGCACCATACCTATTGCTAAGGTGTGATGAAATTCCCGTCTAGGACCGGAATATACGTGGGAACGCAGGGATCAAATGCGGCTCAAATACCCACATCTCTTTACTAAACCTGAACCTGTGCATAGATCAAATGCTGAACATAAAGCAGCTCGCTCAAAGTGAATTTCGGGGCGAAATTCCTTTCAAATTGGGGATGATGTGACATCCGGGAACCAAACACACATTTTTCTAGCTGGCTTTATTGTTTACTTGCTGAATTTCGGGACGAAATTCTTTTCAACTTGGGGATGATGTGACACCTCGCATTTTCAGGTTAATACTTTTACTGAACTCTAGTTAACTTACATGTTCATACGTGGTTAGATACTTAACTAGGGTTAGTTAAGTAGGCCTAACATATGTTAGATGATATTAACATATGTTTTAACTAGGAAAATCCTTATTGTGACACACACACGAGTCCCGTATCCCGAACGTTGGTGATTTATCTGACATACATAATATTATGTACAATTGAATTATGATGAAAGTGAAGTTACATGCTTATGTGGATTACATGTTTACATGAATTACCACTTGATTGATAGTTAATATGTAAATCACGCAAAATACGGGCACCTTATGGTTAATATGTTATGAGATGATAAAAACAATAGTTTTTATGCAATTTAGGGTGATTAATATTATCGGGTCCGGTATTGGGCTAAAACATGGTTAACGGGTCCAATTAGGGGGCTAAAAGGGCTGTTGGGACAAAGAGGATTGACGAAACCACCTTTTGATAACCTTAGTCTTTTCCATATCTGCCTAAGTATAGAACTGCTGAAGAACATAGAGAAGAAGTACTGAAGAACAAACACAAAGTACTGAAGAGTAAACTCATCAGAAGTTCTGAAGTCTAACCAGACATTTCACTGAAGAACTGCTGAAGACAAACTGCTCATCAGCAGTTTGTCACTCATCAGCACTTTCCCTCAGAAGCTTCTAACCGACTGAAAATCAGCAGTTTTACATATTATATTGTTTTGTTAAAGTCTTGATTTCAAGTTTCAATGTACAGACTGTAGTAACCTTATCTTAGCATAATATCTTTGTTAAATATCTTAGATTACTTCAGACTACAGTTTAGTACATTAGTCTATAAATAGGTGAGTTTGTTCATCTATTTTGATATGTGATTTTGTGTAATATCTTTGAACTTATATTGAAATCCTTCGGGCTTTAAACTTATAATTTCCACTTCACATCTGAGAAACATAAACTGCTATTACTGCTTTATACTTAGATCATTTATTGTTTCTCATTTATTGTTCAGTCAAGGGGGAGTAATAACTCCTCATCAAAGTGATCTTTTAGACCTTTGAACACTTGTATTTCCGCTGCTTAATAACTCTTATATAAATCTGATAAACACATAAGTGTTCATAAAAACAGCCACTGATCCAACAATTGGTATCAGAGCATCTGGTTAATCTGATCAAAATCAATCTAACAAATTGAGATTCAGACACAGGCTCAATATTGATATTCAATAAAAAGGATAAAAGGCTCACTTTTTAAATCCATCACTTTAAGAAAGTATTGACAAATCCAAACTTCTTAAAAATGGATCCCTACAATACTGGATCTGCCAACAAACCTGCCATGTTAGTCAGAAATGAATATAACATATGGTCTAAAAGGTTGGCACACACTATTTCACAAACAAACACTGGATGTTGGAGGTCTGTAGTTTTTGGACCTCACAAACCAATTGTTACTGATCCAGAGGGTAAGACTGAAAGACCAAAAGACCCAAAAGAATACACGGAGGAAGATTTCCAAAAGTTTGAGCTTGATGCAAAAGCTTTCTCCATGTTGGCTATGGCTCTCCCAAACGAAATTTATGCTGGCCTTTTACACTGTGAAAGTGCCAAAGAGCTGTGGGACTGCCTAAAAGAGCAGTTTGCAGGAACTGCTGAGGTGATAGCCAACATCAGAGAAATATTGGCTCAACAATATGAAACTTTTACTCACATAGAGGGTGAAACTTTAACTCAACAATTTGAAAGATTTTCTTCACTCATCTCTGAGTTAAAAATAAACAATCAGACCTATACAACTGAGTCTATGTTGCATAGATTTTTAAGGTCTTTACCTTCAAAATGGGAAACTTACTCTATAGTCCTCAGAACCAGTTCAGATTTTAACACCTTGAACCTAACTAGGTTACATGGTAAATTATTAACTTTTGAAAGAGAAATCAATCAAAAGAAAAAGTTGCAAGAATCTGGTAAAACTGCTGATGACTATACTCCGGGTAGCACAGCCTTGTTAGGACATGACTCACCATCCTGTTCTAATAATTTTGGTTCTTTTGACCACATTGACATAACAGCTGGGATCTCATCAGATGGATCTTTCCCAGCTTATGACAATGAAGAACTAAGTCAAACTGCTGACAACATGTGTTTCATCATGGATGATTTAAAATATTTTAGCAGTGATGACTTAGAAGAAATGGAAATATTGCACCAACTGGCCTTGTTAAGCTTAAAAACTAACAAATTTTATAAAAGGTCAGGAAGGAAATTTCCAGGACTAAACAATTCAACAAAAGTTGGTTTTGACAAATCTAAATTGAGATGTCATAAGTGTCAGAAGTTGGGACACTTTGCTAGAGAGTGTAGAAGCTCTAGCTATAACCAACCAATGTCCTCTGGAAATCAATATAACCCCTCATATAATAGGAATAATGGAACTAATGGGAGTGCTCATTTTGTACAGGCACAAGCTCCAAATGTCCAATATGTGCCACAAGTACAATATGTACAGATGCCTGCTCAACAACAACAGCAGCTCATGCCTCCATTTCCAACTGCTCAACTTCCTGCACAAACTCAACAACCCCCTCAGCAACAAAGCTTATTCACCTCAGGGTATGTTGACTGGAGCAGTCTTCCTTATGACACATCAGAATGCAGTCAGGATGCAGACAATAAGGTCTATGATGTCAACTGGGGAGAACCTGATAATGGCAGAAAGAACTTTGCCTTAATGGCCTTTGAAGGATACTCTTCAAATTCTGCTCTCACACAGGTATCACAACAATCTCTGTTAAAGCTTTGCACTAAATCTTGCAAAGAATCATTTGCTTTAATTAGAGAAACTAATGTGCATTTACAAGGCAAATCCAATGACATGGAAAGAAAATACACACAAATGAAGTGTGATTTGGAAAGAAAAATTATGTTGAAAAACAAAGAAATTTCCAAACTGAATGATAAATCCATTGAAACAGAAGCACAAATTAAAACTATGATAGACAGCCTAGGAAAAGTCAGACAAGAGCTTGCTGACACCAAGGTTGATTGTGAAAAATGGGTTGAGTCTTGTAAAGGGTATCAAATGTTACTTAACAAACAAACTGCAGCCAATGTTAAGTTTGGCATTGGATATACCCACACTGAATCACCAACAGATTTCACCCACAAAACTGATAATGATGGGAAGAAATTGATTCAAACTTCTGATATGGAGGAATGCACATCCAACCATCAGAACTTCCTCAAAAAGGGAAGTACTGCAGAAGTTAAAACTACTGACAATAAGCCATCAGCAGTTTCAACTACATCAGGAGTTGAGACCCTGAAAACTGCTGATGACCTATTTCAAAAATCAGATTTTGTCAGTAAATTGCCTTCCAGCTCTCTTGATCTATCTAAAAGGAAAGAGAAGGCAAAAGCATGTGAAATATGTGGTCTGTTTAACCACATAACTGAACTTTGCAAATTTAGAAAGGTAAATCAGTTAAATAAACAAAGACAACAACTGATTGTGGGAAAACAGATAAAACAAGATTATCAAAATACCTTTTTTCCCAACAAACAACAATCAAACAAAACCCTTTCTAAGAAGAAGCCTTTATCTCAACAAAGGTCATCTTCTCAAAGTTCAATTTCAGAAGTTTCACCTAACTCATCAGCAGTTTCACAAACTGCTGAAGTTAAAGATTTGATAAACCTGGTTAAACTTCTGATGACCAAAGTTGATGGTGGAAACCAAAAAGAACCCACCATTGTTCTTAATGACAAATCCATTGCCAAAAAGACATGGATTACTAAAAATGGTCCACAACAAGCTGCACCTGTTCTCAAGAGCAAACCCAAAGCCAAACTGGCTTGGGTTGCCAAAACTAACTAATTTGCTATCTTGTGCAGAGAGTCTCCAGAGGTTTGAACAGCATATGGTATGTGGATAGTGGAGGCTCAATGCACATGACTGGATGCAGATACCTGATAAACAATTTTATCAGTCAAAGAGAAGGATCTGTGTCCTTTGGGAACAATGCCAAGGGATATGTGCTAGGATATGGCAATGTATCCTCAGGCAAAATGCAGTTTGATAAGGTCAATCTGGTTGAAAACCTTGAGTACAACTTGCTGAGTGTCTCTCAAATGTGTGACAAAGGATATTCTTCCTTTTTCACAAAGACAGCATGCAAGATCATATCACCAGAAGGCCAGAAGTTGATAGAGAAGATCATTGAAGATCATACTTTGCTGATTGCCAAAAGATGTGGCAATGTCTATGCAGTGGACATTGAAAAAGACAAAGTATTGAACAAGACTGCCTGTTTCTTCTCAAAGGCATCAACTTCAGAAAATGATCTCTGGCATAGGAGACTTGGCCATGTGAACTTTAAAACCATCAATAAAGTCACAAAAATGGGCTTGGTCAGAGGTCTACCTTTGAAGGAATATCAGTGCAAAGAACACTGTGTTTCCTGTCTTAAAGGTAAACAGCATAAGTCCTCCTATAAGTCTATTGAAGAATCAAAAACAACTGCATGTCTTCAACTACTCCATATGGACTTATTTGGACCAGTCAAGATTATGAGCCTTGGTAAGAAGAAGTACTGCTTGGTCATCATTGATGACTACTCAAGATTCACATGGGTCTTCTTCTTATATTCCAAGGATGAGGCAGCTGAGATCATCAAGTTCTTTATTCTACAAGTAGAGAAGCAATACTCTCTATCTGTCAAAGTCATCAGGAGTGACAATGGGACAGAGTTCAGGAACAAAACTCTGGATGAATTCTGTCTGTCTAAAGGGATTGTTAGACAGTTCAGTATTCCCAGAACTCCTGAACAAAATGGTGTGGTAGAAAGAAAGAACAGAACATTAATTGAAGCAGCCAGAACAATGTTAGCTGATTCAGGCCTACCTTTGTATTTTTGGGCTGAAGCAGTCAACACTGCATGTTATGTTCAGAATAGAGTTCTTATCAACAAAAGACATACCAAGACTGCCTATGAAATTCTTCATGGCATTAAGCCCCTTATCTCCTTCTTCAGGGCTTTTGGATGTCAATGTTTTATCCTCAACATCAAAGACTCTATTTCTAAGTTTGCTGCAAAAGTTGACACAGGTTATTTTCTTGGTTATTCTCCTTTGAGAAAAGCTTACAAAGTTTTCAATTCAAGAACCAAGATAGTAGAAGAAACACTGAATGTCAAGTTCAATGAATCAAAACACACTCTTATTCCAGCAAATCCTGCTGAATTATTTGATCTTGACAGTTTTCATTTCGGACCTGAAAAGACTGTTGAATCATCCAAACCTCCTCAAAATGGTTTTCAAGGATTTGAAGATGATAGTCCTGCACCATGGACTCCAAACACAGTCAGAAGATCAACTATTAAACCTTCAGAAGTTTCAATAGCTTCAACTTCAGGAACTACTGATAAACATTTTGAAACTACTGATTCAGCTGAACCTAAAACTCCTGAAGTTCAAATAACAGCTGAACCAGATATTATCAATCTCAGTGGTTTATTTGAAGAACCTGTAGAGCCATCATCCAGTACAGGTTTACAACAACTGATTGAACACAAGGATCATCCATTGGATCAAATCATGGGTGATATTGCATCAGGGGTACTTACAAGAAACCAGCTTTCCAACTTTTGCTTATTCTCAGCATTCATCTCTCAGTTGGAACCAAAGAAGTATCAAGAAGCCCTCAAAGACAACAATTGGGTGCAAGCAATGCAAGAAGAGTTGCTTCAATTCAAGAAACAACAGGTTTGGGAAATCTGTCCCTTACCTGAAAACAAGCAACCAATTGGAACAAGATGGGTCTTCAGAAACAAATCAGATGAGGCTGGTATGATCATCAAGAACAAAGCAAGACTAGTGGTACAAGGTTATTCCCAAGAGGAAGGAATTGATTATGATGAAACCTTTGCACCAGTTGCAAGACTTGAAGCTATCAGGTTATTTTTAGCTTATGCAATTTCCAACAACATTAAAGTTTATCAAATGGATGTCAAAAGTGCATTTTTGTATGGAAAAATAAAAGAAGAAGTGTATGTCTGTCAACCTCCAGGGTTTGAGGATCCTTCTCATCCTGATTGGGTTTACAGACTTGACAAAGCTCTTTATGGGCTAAAACAGGCTCCAAGGGCCTGGTATGAAACACTTTCCAACTTTTTACTAAAGAATCACTTCTCAAGGGGATCCATTGATAAAACTCTTTTTATAAAACATGTTGGAAATCATGTCTTACTTGTTCAAATATATGTTGATGATATCATTTTTGGTTCAACAAATTCAAAACTGTGTGAAGAATTTAAGAAACTCATGCAATCAAAATTTGAAATGAGTACAATGGGAGATTTGCAGTACTTTTTGGGACTGCAAATCAAACAACAGTCAAATGGAACATTTATACATCAATCAAAATATGTTAAAGAATTATTGAACAAATTTTCTTTACAAGACTGTAAAACATGTTCCACTCCCATGACACCAATCACACAAGTTGAACCAGATGATCAAGGGAAACACATTGATCAAACCATGTATAGATGTATGATAGGTTCTCTTTTATATCTAACTGCTTCTAGACTAGATATCATGTTTTCAACTTGTGTCTGTGCTAGATACCAATCTGCACCAAGAGAATCTCATCTAATTGCAGTCAAAAGAATCTTCAGATATCTGAAAGGAACTCCTACTTTAGGGATTTGGTATCCTGCTTCAAGCAATACCAAGTTAACTGCTTTTTCAGATAGTGACTATGCAGGCTGCAAAATGTCAAGAAAATCAACATCTGGTGGTTGTCAATTCTTAGGAAACTGTCTGGTGTCCTGGCAATCAAAGAAACAAACATCTGTGGCAACTTCAACAGCTGAAGCTGAATACATTGCTGCTGCAAGCTGTACTTCACAGATACAATGGCTCCAATATCAACTGCTTGATTATGGAATCAAAGAGACCAAGACCCCACTTTTAGTAGACAGCAAATCTGCCATTAGCATCATTCAAAATCCTGTTCAGTTTTCAAAGACTAAACACATTGAAATCAGGTATCATTTCATAAGAGATTGCTATGAAAAAGGCAAGATTGAGGTGAAGCATGTCACAACAGCTAATCAAATAGCTGACATTTTCACCAAACCCCTTGATTCAACAACTTTTCAGAGGTTAGTATCCATGCTTGGGATGTTAAACTTAGAAGAAAGTCTGTAAGTGTTTCACTTTTTAATTCTGCACATATTTTATTTTTTCACTTACATACTTATCTGTCACAAACCTCTGAAGACCAAAAATTTGAGAAAAGAGAAAGTTCTGATGAACAAATTTTGAAAACTACTGATAAACATCAAAATGGGATATTTTCAAAATGGATATAACTACTGATGAAAATCAGAAGTTAGAAAAGTGTTTTAAAAGTCATTCGCATCAGCAGTTGAAACTGCTGATGAGATAACTAAAACCACTGATGAAGAAACCTTTCTTCTTCAGCAGTTTGACTAAAAGGGTAAAACAGACTTTTCACTCGTCAGAAGTTTGACCTAGTCGGTTAAAAACTTCTGATAAATACCCTGTTCCAACACTTATCCATTCAAAAAGCAAAATTCCCTCTTTCTCTCTCAAATTCAAAGCAAAACCCCTTCTCTAACCTAACAAATTACTGTTCGATCAAAAACATCCATGGCTCTCGTGTTAAAACAGGGACACAACCAAAGAGGCTACTTTGTTAAAGATGAAGCCTGGTCCCAGTATGATGAGATACTTGATCTCATCATGAAATCCCAATATTATGATGCTTTCACCATTGATCCACCCATTCATAAAGAAACTCTTAATGAGTTCTGGGCAAATTCAGAGACGGTGAAGGTGAACAATGAAGTGATTTCCCTCAAATCTTCCATAAAAGGGAAACTGATGGCCATCTCACCAGAAACACTAAGCATCAGGCTTGGTTTGAAGGATTCTGAGGCACCTGAGCATATTCCAACCTCAGATATTCATCTGACCATGACAGAGTGTGGCTACCAAGGTACTTTGGCACAAGCAAGAGTTTACAAAAAATATTTTGACCCACAATATAAACTGTTATTTCATTATATTATTATGTGTCTTAGTCCAAAAACTGGGTCAATAGATCAGATGCCTTCAACCTTTCAACCTATTTTTCATTCCATCATAAATGAAACTTCTTTCAAGGCATCAAAACTGTTTTTCAATGAACTGGTTTTACATCATGAAAATGATAAAAAGAAATTTTTGTTGTATCCAACGTTTGTTATGCAGTGCATAATAAAAGAACTTGGAGAGGGAGTACTTGAGGGAGAAACAACAACTTTAAATCCTTTAACTGCTCAAGTATTCTCTAGGCACAACAAGCCAGCACTTTTGCTAGAAGATGACCAAGGGGAAGAACAACCCATCCCCAAGGAACCCACATCTTCCAAACCTAAAAAGAAAACTAAAAAGCCTAAACAACAAAAACCAAAAACAACCAAGTCACTGAAAAAGAAAGTTCAGGAAGTGGAGAAACCTGAAACTACTGATGTGCAATCTGCACTTGAAAAGGAAGTGGCTGAAACATCCTCTCAGCACACTCCTTCTCCACCACCCAAAAGAAAACCTGTCACAGTTATATTTAAAAGAAAAAGATTTAAGAAACAAATAACTGTTGACCCTGCTTTTGAAACTGCTGAAACCATTCCTGAACCCACCCAAACTCCTGAACACCAACCCATCACAACTACTGAACCTGAACCCTCACATACAACCATAGAAATTGCCCAACTTCTCTCAGGACTTAAAGGAACCCATTCACCACATGTCACTCCCCTTACAACACATCAAATTGGGGAGATACCTTCAGAAGTTGACATGAATGTGGATCCCTTTAGCCCAACACAGAGAGATGAGGATGAACAAGAGTTTGTAAGCCCAAACTTGCAAACTTTTGATACTTTTGAGGCTGCTACTACTCACTTATCACCCAGTGGTGAACCTGAGGACAGAAGTAACATAGCTAAGACCTCAAACTTGGCAACTACTGATGAAGGCCTAAAGCCAGAGGTAGGAAAACCTCAGAACCAAGACAAAGAGGTTCATGAGACTACTGGTTTGGGTCCAGCTCATGATATAACTGATCCTGCCCTCTCTGAGGACACTATCTGGGATTCAGATGATTCCATTAAGTTGGTTGATGAATCAAACATTCCACAAACTGAATTGACGGTTGACATTGAAGGTCCTGCATCTAAGGTCTCCAAGCTCAAGAAGCTGGTCACCAAAGATCAGGTTAAAGACCAGTTAGCCCAAAAATCCCCAAAACTGGCATCTTCAGAGCAATCTGAAGATCACCCAAAAAGCACCCCTTCACCAAAACAACCTACCCAATTCACTGGGCTCACAAGCATAGATCTGAACCAACTATGCAGCCCAGATGGTCCCCTGTACCAGGCACTCAAACAAATCATAACTGATCAACTCAAACCCTTCACAACTGCTTGGGAGTTAAAAGCTAACAATCAGTTTGGGTTGATCAACTCGAGACTTGCTGAGTTGAACAAGAAGATGGATGAAACACAAGATCAACTGGCAAGGTTGTCTGCTGCAACATCTCATTCTATTAGGCTTCCAGAAGTGGATGAAGCCAAAAAGGGGGAGATGATTAAGGAACCAACAGATGCTACACAAAGACAAACTCCTGATCAAGAAGCTGATAGAGAAGCTGATAGACCAACACAAAGACCAGGAAAAGAAGTAGCACCAGAGTTCAAGTTATCTAAGGCATCAGAGGGAACTGCTGATTACATTTCTCAAACTACTGAAGACAATCCTTCAGTAGTTGTGACTCCACTTACCACATCAGCAGTTTTACCTCCTAAACCATCTTCAGAAGTTCCTAAGGCAACTGAAAAAGAACCTGCTCCCACTCCTTTGCCTACAACAACTTCCACAGCTGTCTTAAACCCTACTCCCATCAGCATGTCAAAAGATTTATTGGAGAAGAGTTTGAAAGAAGCAGCAAAGAAGGCAAAAGAAGACAGAGTATGGAACAGCCTAGAAACCAGAGAAGACTTGAGCTTTGAAGAAAAATTGGTCAAGTACCAAGAGAAACTTGATGAGCTTGAGGCTGAAGAGAGAGCACTTGAAGCTGCTGCTGAAGAAGACAAAAGAGCACAGCTTATAGCATTCATTACAAAGAACTCCAAATCAAAGCAAGTGGCCCTCAAAAGACTCTCAACACAAGAGCTGACCAGAAGAGCACAGATGCTATCTGATAGAATAGCAACTGAAAATGAGAGGAAAGCCAAAAGAGCTGAAGTGATTGAAGAGTTAGTGGCAAATGGCTATGGTTCAAAAGCCTCAATCAGCAAATGGAAAGAACAAACTTTGTATGAGGCTTACAAGAAATTCAAAGCAAAGAAAGTTGCTGAACCAGAAAGATTTGAAAGCCAAGAAGTCCAAACAACTTCTATTGTCAAAAGACCATCTGGTACATTAAGAAGGCCAGCCACCAAAAGAAAAGCAGATGGAGATCCCATTGTCAAGACTGACTTCAAAATGATTCTGCTAGAAGGAGATCAGCTTGTACATGGTGATTTTGATGTTGAAGAGAAACCCATCTTGACCCAATTCAGAGACAAGGCTACCTATGCTTATCAGTTACTGTTGGGTCTGCTGACCTGGAGAAGAACAGATGATTGAAAGCCAAAATATACTAAGTGTTGATCCTGAATAAATATCAGAGTTTACAAGAAAGCTTCCTCCAAAGAACTGCTGACTCCAAACTGCTGATGCTTAAACAACTGATACAAGACAACTGCTGCTGATGAAAGGTCTGATGAAGAAAGTCTGAAGAGCAAAAGTCTGATAAAGAACAAGTGCTGATCAAGATCTGAAGAACAAAGGACTGTTGAACCAACAGCATTTTGGTTCAACAGTTGTTAAGAAGACATCAGAGTTTATAGCTTAACAGAGTTTCCATTCAGTAGTTTCAATGTAACAGTAGTTTATTGTTTTATCAGATGTTGTAGTTTGTTAGTCAGTTAGGGGTCGCTTTCTAGGTGACGTCAGCTATGTGATCATCAGAGGTTTGTACTTGTCTATAAATAGAACAGTACTTGTACTGTTCTATTGGTCACTCGTCATTCTCTCTAAGACAAACAAACTCTGAGTGATCAGGCTGAGGGGGAGTTATAATTGTACCTTTGTAATCTTTCAACTTCAATGAAAGCTTTCGATTGATAACAATTATTCTCTATGTTTTGATTATTCTTTATTCCGCTGCACTTTCCATTTATACTTCATTCATATTACATCATTAATCAAAACAATCCAATACTCAGATCCTAACAATTGGTATCAGAGCTTGGTCAATTAAATCTGATCTAATCAATCAGTTTAATACACAGATCAGCTCACAATCATTGATATCGTTTGTTTGTCGGGTTAAAACAGAGTAATAGTTTATTTTCGTTTCAACAGTTAGTAAACAGACTTTGTTTTTGAAAAACCAAGAGAATGACTTCACTTAATCAAGATCCACACAACACTGGCACACACAACAAGCCACCGATGCTTGTCAGGTCAGAATACAACATCTGGCAGCGTCGGGTAGCTCATGTGTTAGCACAACAGAACACAGGGTGCTGGAAATCGGTAGTATTTGGACCACATGTTCCAATGGTACCGAGTGCCGAGGATCCAAAGATCCAAGTACCAAAGAGTGTTGAGAACTACTCAGAGCAAGATTTTCAAAAAATCGAGCTAGATGCCAAGGCTTTCAGCATAGTAGCCATGGCACTGCCGAATGATATCTATGCCGGTCTCTTGCACTGCAATAGTGCTAAAGAACTGTGGGATGCTCTTAAAGAGCAATTCGGGGGAACTGATGATGTGATTGAAAACAACCGTGAAATACTTAACCAACAATATGAAACGTTTAGTCACATAAAAGGGGAGTCATTAACACAACAGTTTGAAAGGTTTAACTGTCTAATTAGTGAACTAAAACTGGTTGGTCTAACTTTTCCTAATTCAACACTGAATCATAGGTTTCTTAGATCACTTCAGGACAAATGGGACACTATAGCTATTGTTATGAGAAACTCTATCGGATTCAAAGACCTAACCCTGACCCAGCTTCATGGTAAGCTCCTGACTTATGAAAGGGAGCTTAACCAGAAAAAGAAGCTCCAGGACTCTGGCAAAGTGTCAGATGACTATGTATTTGGTAATACTGCACTGTTGGGTCAGGATGATGGTTCTGGAAGTAGTAAGGATCAGAGTTATGATCATTACATTGACATAACAACTGGTTTCAACAATGATTCTTACTCATCACCAAACAACTGTGCTTTCACAGCCAGTGGTGACATCCAGGCTTCTGATAATACATCTTTTGTGTACAATGACTTGCAATACATTGACCCTTTGGACCTAGAAGAAATGGACATCTTACACCAGGTTGCGCTGCTCAGTATTAGAACAAATAACTTCTATAAGAAAACTGGCAGGAGGTTTCCAGGTTTACATGGTGGGTCAAAGGTTGGGTTGGATAAATCAAAGATGAAGTGTTACAAGTGTCATAGAATGGGTCATTTTGCTAGGGAGTGTAGGAGTCAAAATGGAGTTCCTATGATCACCTATCCAAATCAAAGACCACAGACCAACACTTATCAGACCATCCCAAATGTACCTAATGTGCAAAACACTGCTCACTTTGCACAGACCCAAACCACTGTTCCTGTGCATTATGTCCAAACCACTGTTCCTCAGTATCACTATGTCCAAACACCTGTTGCTCAGGCCCCTGTGCCAATGACTGTTACTCCACCCTCTGCTCCTGCAGAGACCAGTCAACCAGGTCAACAGAGTTTCTTTACTCAGGGCTTTGTTGATTGGAGCAGTCTACCAGATGAGATAACAGATGACAACATTGCTCTAGTTGCCAACACTGAAAAGGATTTTTGTTTTATGGCACTAGAAACAATTGTTGAAGAGACTGATTCTGAGGAAGTGGTGTCTGTGTCTGAAAATGTGACTGATGTTGTTGTTGGTGAGATTGTTTCAGCTGAAGAATCTGAAGTGGAGGTTGTGAATCTATCAGACCCCTGGGGTAGTGATGACTGTGACTGCCAGTGTAACTGTGCCTTGATGGCTGCTGCTAAGGTATCTCCTCAAATCTTAAATGACTTGTGCTCAGACAAATGTATTGTAGCATTTGCTAAGATAAAAGAGGTGAATGAAAACTTTAGAAAGAAAATTTTGGACTCAGAAATTCAGGTTGAAAAATTAACAAAAGAGTTAAAATCAAAAATATCTGAAAAGGAGTCTGAAATCAGCAGTCTAAAACATGAAGCAAGCATAACCAAAGACCAGCTTCAGACTATGATAACAAAATATCATAGTTGTAAGAAGGAGCTTGAGTCCACCCAAGTTGAATGTCAGAAATGGGTGGAATCATCAAAGGGTTTTGAGATGATTGTCAACCAACAATCTAAAAGTCATGTGAAATTTGGGTTTGGTTTTAAAACCACTGATCAAATTTCACAAATCACTGACAAAAAGGAACCACAGTTGGTAGAGGTCATCCCTACAAACTCAAAAGGTCAAGAAATCAAGGTTACTGAACCCAATGGCAAGAAAATCATTCTTGAAAAGTTGGAAGGTACACCCTCATTTGATGAAATTGAGAAATATCAATTCAAACCAACATGGTCAGATGAGTGTGAAGTCCTTGAAAATTTCAAACCAATGACCTTTAAAACCTCTGATGGCAAAATGGCACCACAGGCCAAGGTTATCCCTCTAGTAAGTCTTCCAACAGATGATGAAACATCTGTTGAAAAGAAGAAAGAAAAGGGGAAAGCAAAGAACAACTTGTTTTGTGATTTTTGTGAAAAGAAGAACCATGTCACCAAAAACTGTTTTCTTCTAAAAGCATATGACATCAACAAAACAACAAGTTTAAATGATTCAAAATCTAAAGAATGTGCAATCTGCAAGAAAAAGAATCACAAAACAAAAGAGTGCTTATATCTCAAAAATTTTGATGAAAAGATAAAAGAGTATAAAGCTAAAACTCTGGAGAGTCAAGTGATGAGTACTTCAAAAGGAAAATCCAAACAGACTTTTGAATCTGTCCAAACATCTGTTACCCAAAGTCTGAACAAAAACTCTGCTCCCAGAGAGGTTCAGGTAACAGATGCTCCACCTGTTAACAGATTACCAAGAGGATATGGACAACCCACTTGTCATCGTCTGCCACATGTTTATGATGAGCCCAAGAGGCCTTCAAAACCAAAAGTGAACAGACATCCTCATGGTTTTCAACAACTGATTGGAAATGATCAAACATCTGCTGGACCAAGTGTTGACATACAAGCACTGGCAAATGGTCAACTGCAGCTGTTGAATCTAGTTCAAAAGCTAGTCCAAACCACTGATCATTCTCCACAACTTAAGGCTGAGACAGCTAAGGACCCATCCAAAGCCAATTTGGCTTTGGACACTCACCAAAACTAAAATCCTTACTGATGTGCAGGGAGCTTCTGCTTGTTTAGACAGTTTATGGTATGTAGATAGTGGAGGCTCCAGGCACATGACTGGATGTAGAGCCCTTCTTCTGGACTTTCTTGCTCATGGAGGGGGTGATATATCTTTTGGTAATGATTCTAAAGGTAAAGTGTTGGGTTCTGGTACTGTCAAAGCAGGGAGACTTAAATTTGAAAATGTTAATCTAATAGACAATCTAAAATTCAATCTACTTAGTGTATCACAAATGAGTGACAAAGGCTTTGGGTCATTCTTCACTAAGCAAACCTGTAAGATTGTTGGCCCAGAGGCTGTAGAAAAGATTAACACCATCATTGCTGAGAGCAAAGCACAACTTGTTGCTCACAGAAGTGGCAATGTGTATGTGGTTGATATGTTGAAGGATAATCCAACTGCAAATGTCTGTCTGTTCTCAGCTGCCTCTACAAAAGAGACAGAATTGTGGCATAGGAGACTTGGTCACACCAACCTTCAAACTATCAACTCACTCTCCAAACAAAACCTTGTCAGAGGTTTACCATCAAAAGAATTCAAGTGTGATGAGCATTGTGTTTCCTGTTTAAAAGGCAAACAACATAAAAGCTCTTACAAGTCCATTGATGAGTCCAAAACCAGTCAATGTCTTCAAATGTTGCACATGGACTTGTTTGGCCCTGTAAAAATCATGAGTCTAAGAAGGAAGAGATTTTGTCTTGTCATAGTTGATGATTTTTCTAGGTTTACATGGACTTACTTTTTACACTCTAAAGATGAGACTGCAGGTATCTTGAAGGACTTTGTTACCAAAGTTGAAAAACAATATGACTTGCCAGTAAAAGTCTTTAGGAGTGACAATGGAACAGAGTTTAAAAATAAGGAGTTAGATGATTTCTGTGTGTCAAAAGGGATTGTAAGGCAGTACAGCATCCCAAGAACACCAGAACAGAATGGGGTGGTTGAAAGGAAGAACAGGACTCTCATTGAGGCTGCAAGAACAATGCTAGCAGATTCTGGTTTACCTCTGTCCTTTTGGGCAGAAGCTGTAAACACTGCTTGTTATGTTCAAAACAGAGTTTTAATCAACCCTAGACATCACAAGACTGCTTATGAAATTCTGTTTAAAATCAAACCACTGATATCTTTTTTCAAAATCTTTGGCTGCCCATGTTTCATTTTAAATCTTAAAGATTCCATTTCAAAATTTGCAGCCAAAGTGGATTGTGGATATTTTCTGGGGTATTCTTCTATTGCAAAGGCCTATAAAGTGTTTAACACAAGGACTAGAACAATAGAAGAAACTCTGAATGTAAAGTTCAATGAACTTTCCTCTTTAAAAATCCCAGCAAACCCTGCTGAGTTGTTTGACTTAGATAAATTCAAATTTGAAGATATTACTGTCAAAACTAACCCTGCAGGTACTCCACAATCTTCACAACAAGATTACAGAATAGATGTTGTGGTTCCAGACCACTACAAAGTCTATCATGTATCAGAGGAAGCAGAAGTTCAAAACAACTGTCAAAACTCTGTCACAGCTGAGTCAGCCACTGTTGGCCAGTCTTATCTTCAAACCACTGATTCACCCAGCCAATTCACTGCTCAATCATCTGTTGACAAGAGTCAATCATCTGTTGACAAAAGTCAGTCCAATCTTACACCACTTGGACCCATTCCTCCACCTCCATTTCAAACATCTGTTGCCTCTTCAGAAGTGCCAACAGATGTTATGTCAACAGAGTCTCCAAACCTCTGTCCTTCACCACAAAATGCCATCATACCATATCAGGGAGATTTAATCTACCTAAGAGCTCATCCACCAGATCAAATCATTGGCAACATCAGAGAAGGTGTGCTCACAAGGAGCCAATCTTCAAACATCTGTCTTTTTGCAGGCTTTCTATCCCTTACACAACCTGTCAAGTACCAAGAGGCACTGAAAGACAACAGTTGGGTAGAAGCCATGCAAGAAGAACTCCTTCAGTTTAAAAGACAACAAGTATGGGAACTTGTACCACTGCCTAAGGATGTCTGTCCTATTGGCACAAAGTGGGTCTTCAAAAACAAAACTGATGAAAGGGGTATAGTTGTCAAGAACAAAGCCAGGTTAGTGGTTCAAGGCTTCAGACAAGAAGAGGGTATTGACTATGATGAAACCTTTGCCCCTGTAGCAAGGCTAGAGGCAATCAGACTTTTCTTAGCCTTTGCTGTCAACCACAACATCAAGGTGTTTCAGATGGACATCAAGTGTGCCTTCCTATATGGCAAAATTCAGGAGGAGGTCTATGTATGTCAACCACCTGGTTTTGAAGACACATTCCATCCTGATCATGTCTACAAGCTTAACAAAGCTTTGTATGGACTCAAACAAGCACCAAGAGCCTGGTATGAAACTCTCTCTACTTTTCTCTTATCCATTGGATTCACTAGAGGTAAAATTGATAAAACCTTGTTTTTAAAATGGAAAGGAAAAGACTTAATGATTGTTCAAATATATGTGGATGACATCATTTTTGGATCCACATGTAATAAAATGTGTGAGGAGTTTAGGGAACTCATGACAGCAGAGTTTGAAATGAGTGCTATGGGTGAACTTCAGTGCTTTCTTGGTCTCCAAGTAAAGCAACTGCAAAATGGTACTTTCATTCATCAAAACAAGTATGTGAAAAACTTGTTAACAAAATTTGAGATGAATGATTGTAAGCCATGTAGTACACCCATGAGCACTGTCAAGCCACTCACTGATGATGAAAAGGATGAACTTGTTGATCAGACACATTATAGATGCATGATTGGGTCTTTATTGTACTTAACAGCATCCAGGCCAGACATTATGTTTGCAACCTGTGTGTGTGCTAGATCACAGGCTTCTCCTAGAAAGTCTAACCTTATTGCTGTGAAAAGGATCTTCAGATACCTAAAAGGTGCTCCCACACTTGGTATCTGGTATCCTGCTAATGGAAACATTGAGCTTTCAGGTTATTCAGATAGTGATTTTGCTGGCTGCCATACCACAAGGAAGTCCACATCAGGAGGGTGCCAGTTTCTAGGGAATGCCTTAGTTTCTTGGCAAAGCAAAAAGCAAGCAGCTGTTTCAACATCCACTGCTGAAGCTGAATACATTGCTGCTGCAAGCTGTACAGCCCAACTTATGTGGCTTCAAAATCAACTACTGGACTTTGGGATAACAGCACTTAGGACTCCACTCATGCTGGATAGCCAAGCTGCTGAAAATATCATCAAAAATCCAGTCTCTCATTCAACCACCAAGCACATAGATATCAGACATCATTTTGTCAGGGATAGCTATGAAAAAGGTTTGATTTCTCTGCACCATGTTCCAACAGAGGATCAGTTGGCAGATGTGCTGACAAAAGCTTTAGACACATCTACCTTCACAAATCTGATCTCTCGAATTGGAATGTTAAACATGGATTAAAAACAACAAAAATGTTTTCAATAAAATATTAAAATGTTTGCAGAAAATCAAATTTTGCTAAAATAACACTTTGGTTGAAAAATCTGTTTTAAAACCACTGATTCAGATAAAACAACCACTGTTTTATTAAAACCACTGTTAGTTGAAAAATCTGTTTCAAACATCTGATCAGATAAAACAACTGTTTTCATCAGTCTTTTGGTTAAACAACAGAGGTTGGCAACAGAGGTTTAACAAAACAGCTGTCTGCCACCAGATGTTTCAACCATCAGATGTTTGACACGTCTGCTCTCAAAAGCAGATGTTTGCCACATCAGCGGTTTCACCAGAGCCTATAAAACCCTGTTCTTTCCCCCAACAGCAGTTTTACTGTCTCATTGTATTCAAAATACTAAAAACCGCTTTCGTCTTCCTCATAACCCTCACTCAAAGATCATTACTTTCATAATCAAAATCCATTAAAATGGAACTTCAAACAAAAGCCACTCACAATTTCCTTCCATATTTGGTTAAAACCGAAGACAACACACCATTCCATTCCACCATTGACATCATAAATAACTCGAAATATAAAAATATTCTTGTTGCTGATGCCCCCATTCACCTAGAAACACTCCAAGAATTTTGGGCAACTGCTGAGGTTTTATATCAAGACAAAAAGCCTACGTCCATAATTTCAAAAATTGGAGCCACCAGTATCGCCATAACCCCTGAGATCATCTCCACTACCTTCTCACTGAACGACTTGTCAGGTATGGAAACTTTTCCTAAAACAGAGCTTCACACTGAGTTTCAAGAGAGGGGGTATGATGCTCAAATGACTGGTTCCACACTATATAAAAAGTTTTTCCCACCAGTCATGAAATTTTTCTTCCATACCCTCCTCCTCTGTGCCTCTGCCAAGACTACATCCTTCAATGAAATCCCATTGAGGATACAATACTTGGGATATGCTATGTTGTCAGACTCTGACTTCAATCTATCTCAGGGATTGTTTTCAGACTTGGTATCAAATGTGAAAGCCATAAAATCTGGCTCAAACAATGCTTTTCTGCTCTACCCTAGAATTCTAAGTGTAATTCTACAAAAGCTTTTACCTGAAAAGGATTTTCAAAAGGGAGAGTCATTTAAAATGAAAAGTTTAACTGATGAAACTTTTACTAGAATGCTGGGTTCTTCAACCCAAGAAAAAGCACAAAAAGTTCAAAAAGTTTCCAAAACACAACCAAAGAGGACAAAGACAACAACTGTTGTTGAAACCTCTGTTGGTGAGCCCACTGCTCCTGGTGATCATGGCACTTCATCCAGTGCTGTGAAACCCACACCAGCCACCAAAAGAAAACGTCCATCCACCAAAACAACCACCAAAACCAAAAAGGGACTTCTGGAAGATGAGATACCAGAAGCTAACCCTGTTGCATCACCAAAGCAACATGAAACCACTGTTGTTACTTCCTCACAACAGTTGGAGATATCTCAACCCAAGCAAACTCCTCAAGATTCCTCACAAAAGGAACTTGTTGTAAGCCAAAGGGAACCTCAAACTGAGGCATATGAGTCACTTGATCATATGTTTACAAGCCCCTCTCCCAGGGCTAATCAGCTTGTTACTCCACCTACATCACCACCACATGTCCCACCAACAATGCAACCCCTGTTTGAGGCTATTGATAAAACTCAGGACAATCCCAGTTCCTCTCAATCACCTATCACTGAGAGTATGCCACTACCAGTGACTGGGACTGAGGAAAATCAATCAGCCATCCCACAAACAGATGAGGAGGTTATACTCTCAGAAGTACATGTTACTTCTGATGAGGTTTCAAGAGAAGCAGCCACTACTGCTGTTGAGACCATTGTTTCACAGCAGGACAGTGGTTACATTGCTAAGACTTCCTTGAAGGCAACAACTGTTGAAGACACCATTGGGTCTCCAAAAACAGTTGGAAGTCCCCAGAACCAAGACCAAGGGGCAGCAGGTTCTTTCTCCAAGGACTCACCTCCTAGGACTGAACCAGCTACAACTACCTCTGGTAGGGACTCAGATGATCCTATTAATTTAGGTGATGAGTCAAAATTACAAGAATTGACGGTTAAAGTTCAAAACCTTGAATCCTCTGTTGCTGACATCAAATCTGATGTCAAGTCAATATTGGAAACACTGAATAACTTTACAAAGAGTCAACCATCAACTGCTGATGTTGCTAATGAGCTATGGAAATCCGTTTCCCCCATCATCATAGCTCATCGCAAATTAGCAGATCAGACACAAGAAACCTACATGACTGTGATCCGAAACATGGTAGATGCCAGATTCAATGATACAAAGGCTGATATCAAGGTGATCAAAGAACACTTGCTGAAGACCACTGGCTCTGCCCCTACCACAATTCTCAGAGATGAAGATGATGATGAGTACACTGCTGATGATGCCAAAAAGGGGGAGAGTGGCAGAGATAGGCTACGTAAATTAAAAACACAAATAGGGAAGAAGCCAACTGCTGACAAACCAGGGTCACCCAAATCAGCTCCACAAACACAACAACCAGATGTTCAGTTCCCTGTCTCTGAACCAGCTTCAGCATCAAAGGCAAAAGAAGTTGACACTTCAGCTAATGAAAGAGCTGAAAAGGCTGCTGAAGACAAAATGAAAAGGGCTGAAACATTGGAGGTAAAGGCAGAGAAGTTGGTACAACTGAAAAAGGAACAGCAACAGGAAGTGGAAGATGTGGGCACTTCAAAGAGAAGAAAAATGCCAGCCAAACACACTAGAAAACCACCTTCCAAATTAACTGCTGAAACTCCTGTTGTACAAACATCTGTTACCCAAACCACTGCACCTAAAACAACTGAAACAGAATCCACTGCTAAAACATCTGCACAACCCAAACCAGTAACCAAACCAGTCACTAAACCAACCACAACTCAACCAACTCCCAAACCTACTTCAACACAACCTAAAACCCAAACAACTGCTGGTTCCACAAAAGGACCAACAGATGTTTCTCAATCCACTACTACATCCTCACCTTCACCCAAAATCTTGTATAGCAGAAAAAGGAAATCCACCTTTGTTATACAAGATGAAAACATCCATAACACACCACCTAACACCCCAATCTCATCCACACCAGTCAATGCCATTCCACTCTCATCTTACTCACCACACACTGACCAATTCAGGTCACACAGACCACCATCAACCATCACCCCATTGGCTGAGAAGTATCCCCTTGAGTTGGATTTAATCAAGGGGGAACTTCAATCCTTCTATAATACTGATCAGCCATCAGAAAGATCCTTCCCTTCTCTTAAAGGCTTCCCTGTTCCACCTAACCTAGACACATATCTCAAATACAAGGGTGAACAGGCTGATGCTGTCATCAAAGAGAAGTGCAAAGGGAAGGATGACAGGACTGCTCAGGGCATCCATTCAGCAGAGCTTAGCAAACTCAGAAGGATTGAAGACTATGCTAAGACCCTGAGCAACTCCATGTCAACCATGCCTCTCAGCAGACACTTGGAGATGGAAGTAAGGGATTCACTACTGGAACAGATCTTGGCATCCAAGCCTTATAAAGCAACAAAGAATCAATTTACAGGCTGGACCACACATGCTCTAAGAGAAGAACTAATCAGAATAGAGAACATGGCCAAGAATCCTCCTGCTAAGGTCTCTGCTCCTGATTTCAAAAAGGGGAGAGATGAAGCTAGAGCCTTGAAATTCAGAAGAATGAGACAAGAGCTTGTAGCTGCTAAGTATGGAGAGATGAAATCTGTTGCCAGATGGTCAGAAATCAGGCTAATTGAGACATATAAAAAGCTTGAACAAGAAAGAAAGACCAATCCTGACCTTCCAAGAAAACCAGTGTATGATGATGCTCCCAAGAAACCTTCTCAGGCCTTCACATTAGATAGCTTGCTTGCAACCTCTGATCTATCTATTGCTGCTCAAAGGCAATACAAGAGGCAGAAGGAAATGTCTGAAGAAGACACAAGGAAGTTTACTAATACTTATGTGAAAGAGGGGATCTTGAACCAAATCAGATCCTTTTCTGATCCTGTGTCAGACAGGCTCAGAGAACTCATTGGAAGACCACCATCACCAAACTCATCTCAAATAAAGATGCATCCCAGTCACTCCTCTGATTCTAAAATTCTAAAATGGAAGTCTGATAAAGAGACCCATGAATTGACATTGCTCAGATCAGATGGTAGTGTTCAGAAGTTGAGCATGGATGAGGCACCTGGCCTAAGTGCTGAAGATCTCCAGTCACTTCTGAATTTGACACTGGATAGAGATGTTGAAGACCTCTTCTCTCTGCACTTTGAATTGCAATTAAAAGGGCAAATTAGAGAAAGTCTGATGAGGAATAAAGATCAAGAATAAAGCAGAGTTTTGGCATCATCTGTTCTAGGGGGAGATTGTTGGGTCTGCTGACCTGGAGAAGAACAGATGATTGAAAGCCAAAATATACTAAGTGTTGATCCTGAATAAATATCAGAGTTTACAAGAAAGCTTCCTCCAAAGAACTGCTGACTCCAAACTGCTGATGCTTAAACAACTGATACAAGACAACTGCTGCTGATGAAAGGTCTGATGAAGAAAGTCTGAAGAGCAAAAGTCTGATAAAGAACAAGTGCTGATCAAGATCTGAAGAACAAAGGACTGTTGAACCAACAGCATTTTGGTTCAACAGTTGTTAAGAAGACATCAGAGTTTATAGCTTAACAGAGTTTCCATTCAGTAGTTTCAATGTAACAGTAGTTTATTGTTTTATCAGATGTTGTAGTTTGTTAGTCAGTTAGGGGTCGCTTTCTAGGTGACGTCAGCTATGTGATCATCAGAGGTTTGTACTTGTCTATAAATAGAACAGTACTTGTACTGTTCTATTGGTCACTCGTCATTCTCTCTAAGACAAACAAACTCTGAGTGATCAGGCTGAGGGGGAGTTATAATTGTACCTTTGTAATCTTTCAACTTCAATGAAAGCTTTCGATTGATAACAATTATTCTCTATGTTTTGATTATTCTTTATTCCGCTGCACTTTCCATTTATACTTCATTCATATTACATCATTAATCAAAACAATCCAATACTCAGATCCTAACAGTTACAACAATCCATCCAAGAAGAAACACATACAAGGGTTGTTACAGAGCATCACCTGCCCAACATACCAATCCAAGGTGCTGCTGAATTACAAGGAAGTCAAGAGTCTCACCTGAGAGTCACTGAAATAGAAGACATTCCTCAATCAGGTCAACCTAAGGAAACTGGCTTAATTTCCTATGCCTCTGACTTTGACAGGTCAAAGGTAAACATTGTAAAATGGTCATTTACTGAATCCAACTCAGTACTTGTGACCAGGAGAGACCGTTCAAGTAAGGTCTATAGAAACTCAAAGGAGTTGAGTGTTTTATCGTCCAAAGACCTTCTCACCATACAACATTTGACACCTGAACTTGGTCCTCTCACTGAGCAACAAAGATGTACTCTTACCACCCGGATGACAGCAGAGATCTGGAGGATGCTAGAAGAGAGAAAAGGACAACAATAAAGGATAGATAAGGTTTTGGCTTCATCAATCCAGGGGGAGATTGTTGGGACAAAGAGGATTGACGAAACCACCTTTTGATAACCTTAGTCTTTTCCATATCTGCCTAAGTATAGAACTGCTGAAGAACATAGAGAAGAAGTACTGAAGAACAAACACAAAGTACTGAAGAGTAAACTCATCAGAAGTTCTGAAGTCTAACCAGACATTTCACTGAAGAACTGCTGAAGACAAACTGCTCATCAGCAGTTTGTCACTCATCAGCACTTTCCCTCAGAAGCTTCTAACCGACTGAAAATCAGCAGTTTTACATATTATATTGTTTTGTTAAAGTCTTGATTTCAAGTTTCAATGTACAGACTGTAGTAACCTTATCTTAGCATAATATCTTTGTTAAATATCTTAGATTACTTCAGACTACAGTTTAGTACATTAGTCTATAAATAGATGAGTTTGTTCATCTATTTTGATATGTGATTTTGTGTAATATCTTTGAACTTATATTGAAATCCTTCGGGCTTTAAACTTATAATTTCCACTTCACATCTGAGAAACATAAACTGCTATTACTGCTTTATACTTAGATCATTTATTGTTTCTCATTTATTGTTCAGTCAAGGGGGAGTAATAACTCCTCATCAAAGTGATCTTTTAGACCTTTGAACACTTGTATTTCCGCTGCTTAATAACTCTTATATAAATCTGATAAACACATAAGTGTTCATAAAAACAGCCACTGATCCAACAAGGGCCCTAAAACCTAATTGCTTGGGCAACAAGCCAAGCTTTCTTATAATTAGGAAACAAAAAAAAAAATATATAAACTCTAACCCCTACCCTATTTGCGCCGTTAGCAAACCCCCACCCCTCTCTCTCACTTTTTAACAAACATCAATCTTATTCATCCCTTCAAGCTAGTTTGGGTGTAACCTTTAGGCTTTGAGGACTCTTGCATTGAAAGGTATAATCATTACATGTTTTATGATGATTAATAATGCTTGAAAAGTTTAAAAATCATAGAGCATGCATATATATATATAGAATCGCATAACATGTGTTAGTAGGAGCTCTTGAACGTTCATTGTGATTTGATGATGATGATTGCTGTTAGTAATCATAATTAGGGTTTTTGTATGATAATATATGTGTTTAGTCAGAATAATATGAGTTATGCATGTATTAGAGATTTTTATACATGATTAGGGTTTTTGAATAACTTGGGATGCAAGTTTTAGTTTTTGGTGGATTCGTTATGACGTTTTGTATGGTCTGTATTGTGTTGTTAAATTGATTGTTTTGATGATTTCTTTCCATGATAGTAATGTACATGGTCTTAGCTTTTCATAATGGGCAAAACCATCAGATTTGGACATCGTTTGAGTCGTTGCAAAAACTTTAAATGGTCATAACTTGAGATTTACAAAGAGTTAAGCTTTGAAATTTCGACAGTAGGTTGACATTGGAAAAACTCGGATTTTCCAAGTGGATTCATCCCGTTTGGATGAATACACAATTTTTGGTAATTTTTCTACTAAACTGACCTGTTGTGGAAATTTTCTGGACATAGCTGTGTTGTACGAATTTTAATAATTTTTGTGTTTGGTTTTAAGACAAAACAAAAATATGGGTTAGCAACGGAATCCCAATGAATACTCAGTAAAAATTTGGGACTTTAATTCATTCGTTAAGTATTTTAAATAATTTGTTTTTCAGAGAGCACAATCTGTCCTAAAACCGCAGATTGTGTACGGGATCTTTATGTGACTATTTGGAGTCTTATATGATATGTATTTGACATGAACTTGTATGGACACTTGAATGAGATGTATTTGAAGTACTAAACTGATAATAATCACTATGATCATCAACAGGATACGTAGGACTTACTTGTGCATGTAGAGTCATTAGGTGTCACTACACGGTTTTGAACTTTTAAAAGTCTTAGACATTTGTAATAGGGAGTCGGTAGCACTTTACTATTTGTGGAATTTGGATTATTCATTTGCAACCTAAGGTGAGTTTCACTACTCTTTTCTCAAAAGCATGCGTCTCGGGTTGAGACAACTTACTTAACGTTTCTAGTCTGGTTTGGGACTATTTTTACAAATCCCGGGTTTTGGGGTGCAAGGTTCACGGGGTGAATCTACTTTTACTAATTCATGTTTATGTCCTTGATGAAGTAAGCCAATCCTATCTTTTAAGTCCTTCAAAATACCGAATCAATTGCCGGATGGGCAAGCGGGTTACTAGTTGATAGCGCTATTAGGTTTAACAAACCTCACATTGTGCTGGGAGCATGGGTGTGAACTATTAGCTTAAAACATATCATCATTGTTGATGGGCAATGATGTAAGGCATTATACTCACAGTTGTGGGAACTCGTTCATTAGCAGTTCGGTATTCGCCGGTATTAGTTATCATGAGTGGGTTAGCTACCCCTGTCATGTGAATTAGTTGTTTACTTGTGGCTGGGGAGGCCGACGTTTTTACTTGTTGTTATGTGGTCTGGGAGACCGACGCTTGTACTTGGTTACGTGGTTTGGAATCCTACGCTTTTACTTACTCACCTACTTTACTTAGTGAACTCACCAACATTGTTTGTTGACCCACTATTTACATGCTTTTGCAGGTAGTTAGCATCCGGTGTCACGATTAGGAAGCACTGCACGTTCACTATATTTGGGTCTTGGGCATACACCTAAATTATATATCATGCTTATACGTTTTCATTCATATGGTTTTGATTTGGGGGCGTTTCTTTGCGCATGGTTTTTAAAAGGTTTAATTTGGTTACGCTTCCGCAGCTTAACTAAACTTGGTTTTTGAAAACGAACTAAATGGTTTGGGCATTTAGAGTTCGTTCATATGACATATGTCTATGGGATCCTGGTATGTCATGCGCCTCGCGGTAAAACCCCGTAGTGGAAATTTGAGGGTGTGACATGCTTTATGTTCCGTGGTTGATCTATGTACGATTTCAGGTTTAGTAAAGAGATGTGGGTATTTGAGTCGCATCTGATCCCTGCGTTCCCACGTATATTCCGGTCCTAGACGGGAATTCCATCGTACCTTAACAATAGGAATAGTGCTTTGTCTGAGTTTCTTGACGCCCTGCTCAAGAATATCCATTGGCTCTTCCACGAACCGTAGCTGGTCGTCCACTTGAATCTACTCCAGTGGCACTACCAGTGGCTTATCCGATAAGCATTGCTTTAGGTTGGATACGTGGAATACATTGTGCACTGCACTGAGTTCATCAGGCAAGTTTAACTTTTAAGCTACCGGACCAATCCTTTCGACAATCTCGAACGGTCCAACGTATCGTGGGTTCAATTTTCCCCGTTTTCCAAAGCGTATCACCCCCTTCCAAGGTGACACCTTCAATAGAACCTTGTCCCCAACTTGGAACTCTAAAGGTTTCCTACGCTTATCAGCGTAACTTTTCTGTCGATCACGAGCAGCAGCCATCCAGTTTCTGATTTGCACTATATTCTTAGAAGTTTCATGCACGAGTTCGGGACCTGTTAGCTGGCTATCCCCAACTTCAGTCCTGCAGATGGGAGACCTACCCTTGCGTCTATAAAGTGCCTCAAAAGGCGCACACTGTGTTGAAGTGTGGTAGCTGTTGTTATAAGAGAATTCAATCAAGGGCAAGTGCTTATCCCAACTGTTGCCAAAATCCACCACGCACGCTCGTAGCAGATCTTCCAATGTTTGGATGGTACGTTCACTCTATCCATCCGTCTGTGGGTGATTGGTTGTTCTCATATCTAAGCGAGTTCCCAAAGCGTTTTGGAGAGTAGTCCAAAAATGAGAAGTGAATCGCGCATCGCGATCAGATATAATAGAAGTAGGCACCCCGTGCCTAGAGACTACCTCGAGCACTTACTAACATAAGTGGCTATTTCAGCTTTCTTGTTTGGCCACCAGTAAAGAGCTTTAAGATCTTGGTACATCTTGTCCGAACCAGGACATACCGAATATCGAGAGGTGTGAGCTTTATCGAGCACCAGTTGTCTGAGATCCCCAAAACGTGGTATCCAGACTCGATTCATAAAGTATCGAAGACCATCTGTCTTTAGTTCCAAGTGCTTACCAGCACCATGTAATGTTTCAAACCCGATGTTTTCTTCTTTCAAGGCCTCGCCCTGGGCTTCACGTATCTTATCAGGAAGATTAGAATGTATGGTAAGTTGTAAAGCTCGCACCCGTTTAGGTTTCGTTTCCTTACGACTGAGGGTATCAGCTACTACGTTAGCTTTCCCTGGTTGATACGTGATGGCACAATCATAATCATTCAGAAGCTCGACCCATCGACGTTGTCGTATGTTCAGCACCTTCTGATCAAATATGTGCTGGAGGCTCTTGTGATCAGTGAAAATCGTACACTTTGTCCCCTAGAGATAGTGCCTCCAAATTTTGAGAGCGAAAATCACCGCTCCCAGTTCCAAGTCATGGGTGGGGTAATTCTTCTCATGAACCTTTAGTTGTCGCGAAGCATACGCAATCACCTTTTCGCGTTGCATCAAAACACACCCTAAACCTTGGATAGATGCATCACAGTACACCACAAAGTCTTCCGTACCCTCAGGTAATGATAATATAGGTGCACTGCAAGGTTTTGCCTTTAATAACTGAAAAGCAGATTCTTGGGCATCTCCCCACTTGTAAGTAACCCCCTTTTGCGTCAAAGCAGTGAGGGGTTGAGCGATCTTTGAGAATCCCTCAATGAATCTGCGATAATATCCCGCAAGGCCAAGGAACTGTCGCACCTCTGTAGGAGTCTTAGGAGCCTCCCACTTTTTGATCGCATCAATCTTGGCGGGATTGAGATGTATTCCTACCTCATTCACCACATGAACCAAGAATTGTACCTCACGAATCCAGAAGTCACATTTAGAGAATTTTGCATATAATTGCTCATTTCTCAAGAGTTCCTAGATCAGTCGTAGGTGTTGCTCATGCTCTTCCCTGCTCTTGGAATAGATCAAGATGTCATCTATGAACAATATGACAAATTTTTCCAAATAAGGCTTGCACACATGGTTCATAAGGTCCATGAACACAGCTGGTGCGTTGGTTAGCCCAAATGGCATTACCAAAAATTCATAGTGCCCATAACGAGTTCGAAAGGCTGTCTTCGCCACATCCTCCTCTCGGAATCTTAGTTGGTGATACCCTGAACTTAAGTCAATCTTGAAATAGAAGCTTGACCCTTGAAGCTGGTCAAATAAGTCGTCAATGCGAGGCAAAGGGTAGCGGTTCTTAACTGTCACCTTATTCAACTTCCGGTAATCAATACACATGCGGAAATTCCCATCCTTCTTCTTAACAAACAATACTGGGGCTCCCCAAGGTGAAGAACTATGCTTAATGAAACCCCTATCCAACAGCTCTTGGAGTTGGGTAGATAGTTCTTGAAGTTTGACTGGTGCTAGGCAGTATGGTGCGCGTGCAACAGGAGCGGCTCCTGGTGCAAGATCAGTTTGAAATTCCACTTGACGAACAGGTGGAAGTCCAGGTAGTTCCTCTGGGAAGACATTTGGAAAATCCCAAACTACAGGGATGTCCTCAATTTTTGTTTCAACTTCAGCTCGAGTATCAGAAATGTTATCCAATATGGCTGGGTAGCCCTTCCGAATACACTTCTGGGCTTTCAAGTAAGATATGATGCCCACCATGGCACCACCACGATCACCCTAGACAGATAAGAGTTCTCCACTAAGGAGAGGGATATGAACAATCTTCTCCTGACAGAGAATTTCAGCGTGTTGCTTGGACAACCAGTCCATGCCAACCATGAGATCAAAGCTTCCTAGGGTGATAGGTAAGAGGTTGATGGCAAACAATTGTCCATATAGTTCGAGCTTACAATCATGATGGATGTGGGTTACCTCAATAGGCTTCCCATCAGCTAACTCTATAGGGTATTAAGAAGTGTAGGAACTATCCTTAGTTGTTTGCTATGTTTTGATGACACAAAACTATAGTCCACACCAGTATCATATAAAATAGAAGCTAGAGTGTCATTCAAGGAACACGCACCCGTCACGACATTGTTATCAGTCCTAGCTTCCCTAAAGCCAATCACAAATTCTCTTCCACGAACCTCATTGTTATTGTTGCCATTGTTGTTGTTGAAGGACTTATACCTCATACTATCCCACATTTTTTTGCTATCACCAAAAGTAGAAGATGAAGCACCCTGCTTCGGAAAAGTACCATGCTCAACAGCCTCGTCGATGAATTTGCGAGCCACGTGAAAGATTTGTTATATTCTGGATAGGTGAGCTGTAGTAGCCATGCAACGAACCTGTGGGGCCAACCCCTTTGGTATTTAAGCATATAGTAGCTATCTCCTATAGCTTGGTAGTGTAGGTGTCGATCTCAGACCCAACCGCCTTTAGGGAACAAATTTCTAAATTTCGTCACGGGAGGGTTAAAATCACCACCCAAGTATATGTAACTCATCGAGTGTGCATGTAGCATACATTACCCCATCCTGCCTGGGGCAAATGCACATGGCAAAGACTTATACTATCGAAGCAATTCGACGGTCTCCTTCAGTTCCGTTGGAGTTATCGAGGTTTACAACCAATAAAAGCCTTGAAAATACGATTGCAGGTTGTTGTTGTGGCATGTGCATTCAAGGTGTAAGAAAGTTCAAATGTTGGAGTCAGGGGAAATGAATGATTTAGCAAGATGAATCTTTACTAGCTTGGAAGATGCGAGGGCCTCAACCACCCAATCGTTGATCATAAGAACTCAGTCTTATCTAAGTTAACAAAGGGAAAGGAAAGAAAAGACAGGTAAGAAAAGGTAAGAGTCAATCGTCGCCACACACTATCTAGATAGTAGAGCCTTCACTCTCACTTTCCATGTGTTCGTCCTGCTCGGGTTTTCCTTTCGTCCCTTCTTCGCAGGTACCAGTGTTATATGGACCTCGTAACGTATAGTCTCCTACTCAGGTTCTGTGTAAGTCAGTTCAGTGGTCAGCTTCATCACTCGTTCCTCCAATCGTGGCTGTCAGTCATTAGTAGGTTTCGTCTTCCCTTGAAACCTTGCACTGTATCGTAGTCTTTACATAACTCCCCAAGAGTGTGTGTAACAAGCCCCGATCTGATGTGTTCCTATGAATCCACTATATACTTACGAGGAACAGTGACACACATGTCATACATCATTCGTTCGTACAGGGCGTAAATGTACTAGGGTAAGAATAAAATTCCATATGAGTAATCAGTCTCGTCTGAGTTTCAAATGAGGGTAAGAAAGGTCAAATAACAAGGAACATAAACTAATTGTCTCCTTGTTCAGTGAAAAGGATAAGTCTCGGTATTTGACTTTCTCCGAATTTGATTTGGTTTAATGGTACCACGTCATGCGCATCGTTCAGCTTCCTGTGTACGTGCGCCACAACGCTCGCAAGGGTTCTCTCCCCTGTACTAATGTTGTTTCCTCATCCATGATGTTTGTTAGGATACTAATCCCAGTAATGCGCCACCTGGTGTAACCCTGGGTTCCCACCAGTGACGTGTGTAGAATTAGGCTTAGAACTAGAAGGTAACATATCTCCTGAAATCATGTGTTGTAGATATATGTAGCCAAAAGCTAGTTGTGTACTTAAGCTGTAAGTGTACTAATACTTATGCTATGATGATTTTAGCCTAGACTCAACATGCAGTCCTAGTTCACTATAACCAATGGCTCTGATACCAATCTGTCACACCCTCAAATTTCCACTGCGGGGTTTTACCCTGAGGCGCATGACATACTAGGATCCCATAGCCATAAGTCATATGAACGAACTCTAAATGCCCAAACCATTTAGTTCGTTTTCAAAAACCAAGTTTAGTTAAGCTGCGGAAGCGTAAACCAAATTTAAACCTTTTAGAAACCATGCGCAAAACAACGCGCCCAAATTAAAACCATATAGAAATAAACGTAAAAGCACGATATGTAATTTAGGTGTATGCCCAAGACCCCAAATGCAGTGAACGTACAGTGCTTCCTAATCATGACACCGGAAGCTAACTACCTACAAAACCATGTACATGGTGGGTCAACAAACAATGTTGGTGAGTTCACAGTTTGGATAACAAATGTAAAGTTGTCAAAAGACCATAAGTAAAAGTAAAGTGTCATTAGTTTAAGCTTGTTAGGGGTAGCTAGCCCACTCATTGTAACGAAACAGTTGATTATTGGGAACATACAGAAGTTGTTATAAAGTGTCATTAGTGTCTATCAACACTAGAAGTTCAGCTCCTTTAGAGCGTGGTCAAAAGTTCATGCCCGTGACACAAGCACCTCAAGCATGAGGTTGCTGCACAACCTAATAGCGCTATCAACTAATACCCCGTTTGCCTCCAGCGATTAACCCAATAATATGTAAGGACTTCAAATGATAGAGTGTGTTTAGTTCACAAAGGACAGTAAAGTTTTAAACTGATAAAAGCGTGATCCACAAAAGGAATCGTAAAACCCGACCCACACAAGGAGTCCAAAGCATCTCAAAACCCGAGATGTAAAAGTAGTCCCAAACCGGAATAGAAAAAGTTAAGTAAGTTGTCTCAAACCCGAGACACATGCTTTTGAGAAAAGAGTAGTGAAACTCAACTTTGGTTGCAAGCAAATTATCCAAATTCCAAAACAATAGGGTTCTACCGACTCCCTATTACAAGTGTCACTAAGTGAGTTTATGTGTATAATCAATACACCATATAACCCGTTTGTCCAAGACGTTAAAATGTTCAAAACCGTGTAAGTGACACCTAGTGATTCTACATGCATAAGTAAACCCTATGGACCCATTGGTGATCGTAGTGATTATTATCAGTTTAGTAACTCAATTACACCTCATACAAGTGTCCATACAAGTTCATGTCAAATACATACCATATAAGACTCCAAATAGGCACATAAAGATCCTGAACACAATCTGCGTTTTTAGGGCAGATTGTGCGCTGTGAAAAACGAATTATTTAAAATACTTAACGAATGAATTAAAGTCCCAAATTTTTACTGAGTATTCATTGGGATTTAGTTGATAACCCATATTTTTGTTTTGTCTTAAAACCAAATATAAAAATTATTAAAATTCGTACAACACAGCTATGTTCAGAAAATTTCTACACACGTCAGTTTAGTAGAAAAATTCCCAAAAATTGTGTATTCATCCAAATGGGATGAATCCACTTGGAACCGCCGAGTTATTCCAATGTTAATCTATTGTCCAAATTTCATAACTTAAGATTCTTGTAAAACTCGAGTTATGATTGTTTAAAGTTGGGGGTTGATATTTTCGTAATAGAGTAGTAGGGGGCGATTAGGGTTGAGTTTAGGGGTTGCATGAGGCTTAAGAGTGTTTAAATAGTGGATTAAGGCGGTTAGGGTTTGTCAGACCCCCGTGAGCATTCGGGTGGCCTGCTTCGTTATACTGCATGTTTACTTCAATGTTTTCGATATTTTGGCCCATAACAAGTGTAACCCCATGCGTTAAGACCCCAACCATCCTACTGGTCCACCCGTTACGATTTTTATTAACGTTTTCGGTTTAAGTTCACGTAATCACATATAGTTTACACATAGTTTCAAAGAGTATCATAGGAGCATGTAATTACAATCAATCTCAAACAATCACTTCACCATCTTTTTGTTTAACAATTCACCAACGTTCGGGGTTCACTACTCATGTAAATAGTTTGGTAATTCCTCGAATTACCACTTCATGCAGTTATCAACCTAATACTGTGCAACGTGTGACTTATCTAGCTAACCTTAGTTATCTAGAGTGCATAGAATGTAACCAGATTTAGTTATTGTGAGAACCTGAAATTGCGGCGTATCACATTTAAGGTGTGCGCCCGGACCCGTTGGGCTTAGGGTGGCTCCGCCCATGGTAGAAACAATCGTTGAAGTTCGGTGGAGAAAAACGATTGTGGGTAAAAAATTCACTAACGGATGACGACTTATATTAGAATATCTTGAGCAAATATTAAAAACCAAGAGAAGGTTTCAAATACAAACTCTTCTAAATATAGAAAATCGTAGGAAAGCGGTATCAAACCGATTTTGATTGAACTCATTCTATTGGAATGAGAACCGTCTTATCGAACTTTACGATCTTATATTTTAGGTTTTTGTTCTTTTGTATTTTTAGTTTGTAGATTTTAGAATTTTTTTTAGATTATTGTGTCCTTTTCTCTTGGACACTCTGATACATTTCTTGCCATAGTATTTATATTGTGATACAATATGTTTTCTTGTATCATTCTCACCCTTTTTATTTATTTTACCCTTTGTAACATAACGTAATACTAAATACAAAACTCATATTAGTTAGAGATTCTCAACGAATTGAATCTCGAATATTGGAATTGATGGAGTTGAATTACTCGAATTTTGAAGCTGAATGCGAATTCAATTAGAAATTCGAATCAAATTCTAATTAATCTACCAAAGAGCCTTTAGTCTTGTGGTATCAAGGTGTTTGATAAGGTTTTGCCTTTCCAAGTGGTAAGGGGTTTAAATCCCATCGGTGACAAAAAATTAGCCGTTAAAACAAATTCTAATTCAGATGAAAAGTTCAAATGATGGCTTATTTCGAAATCGAACAAAGCAACTAACTAAATTAGACTTAAATTGAATACATTAGCTTTAATCGACTTAACGTTGTTCAGTATATAACTACTAGTTATAGAATTCCATTCATTCTACTTTATATCGACCATATGTTATATTCATTTCTGACTAACATAGGAGGTTTGTTGGCAGATCCAGTATTGTAGGGGTCCATTTTTAAGAAGTTTGGATTTGTCAATACTTCTTTAAAGTGATGGATTAAAAAGTGAGCCTTTTATCCTTTATTGAATATCAATAATGAGCCTGTGTCTGAATCTCAATTTGTTAGATTGATTTTGATCAGATTAACCAGATGCTCTGATACCAATTGTTGGATCAGTGGCTTAGTTTATGAACACTTATGTGTTATCAGATTTATGTATGAGTTTATTAAGCAGCGGAAAGACAAGTGTTCAAAGGTCTAAAAGATCACTTTGAAGAGGAGTTATTACTCCCCCTTGACTGAACAATAAATGAGAAACAATAAATACAGTTAAGTGTAAAGCAGTAAAGCAATTTATGTTTCTCAGATGTGAAATGGAATTATAAGTTTAAAGCCCGAAGGATTTCAATTTAGATCAAAGATATTACACAAAATCACATCTCTAAAATAGATGAACAAACTCATCTATTTATAGACTAATGTACTAAACTGTTGTCTGAAGTAATCTAAGATATTTTACAAAGATATTATACTAAGATAAGCTTATAACAGTCTGTACATTGGAACTTGAAATCTAGACTTTAACAAAACAATATAATAAGGAAACTGCTGATCTTCAGTCGGTTAGAAGCTTCTGATGCAAAGTGCTGATGAGTGACAAACTGCTGATGAGCAGTTTGTCTTCAGTAGTTCTTCAGTGAAATGTCTGGTTAGACTTCAGAACTTCTGATGAATTACTCTTCAGTACTTTGGTGTTTGTTCTTCAGTACTTCTTCATTTGTTCTTCAGCAGTTCCATACTTAAGCAGATATGAATTGGACTAAGGTTATCAAAAGGTGGTTTCTTCAATCCTCTTTGTCCCAACAATCTCCCCCTGGATTGATGAAGCCAAAAACTAATCCAATCTTTATTGTTGTCCTTTTCTCTCTTCTAGTATCCTCCAGATCTCTGCTGTCATCCGGGTAGTAAGAGTACATCTTTGTTGCTCTGTGAGAGGACCAAGTTCAGGTGTAAGATGCTGAATGGTAAGAAGGTCTTTGGATGATAAAACACTCAACTCCTTTGAGTTTTTGTAGACCTTACTTGAACGGTCTCTCCTGGTCACAAGTACTGAGTTGGATTCAGTAAAGGACCACTTAATAATATTTACCTTTGACCTGTCAAAGTCAGAGGCATAGGAAACCAAGCCTGTTTCCTTAGGTTGACCTGATTGAGGAATGTCTTCTATTTCAGTGACTCTCAGGTGAGATTCTTGACTACCTTGAAGTTCAGCACTATCTTGAATAGGCATGTTGGGCAGGTGATGCTCTGTTACAACCCTTGTATGAGTCTTCTCTTGAATGGATTGTTGTAACTGATAAGCATAAGTAGCCTTGTCTCTGAATTGTGTTAAGAGGGGTTTCTCTTCAACATCAAAATCACCATGTACTAACTGATCTCCTTCCAAGAGTATCATCTTGAAATCAGTCTTGACAATGGGTTCACCCTCTGCTTTCCTTTTTGTGGCAGGCTTCCTTAGTGCACCAGATGATCTCCTTACAATAGAAGTTGTTTGGACTTCTAGAGTTTCAAATCTCTCTGGCTCTGCAGCTTTCTTGGCCTTGAATTTCTTGTAAGCCTCATAAAGTGTTTGTTCTTTCCATTTGGAGACTGAGGCCTTTGAACCATAGCCATTTGCCACTAACTCTTCTATTATTTCAGTTCTTTTGGCTTTCCTCTCATTCTCTGTTGCTAATCTGTCTGATAGCATCTGAGCTCTTCTGGTCAGTTCTTGTGTTGAGAGTCTTTTGAGAGCCACTTGTTTAGATTTGGAGTTCTGTGTGATGAATGTTATTAGCTGTGCCCTGTTGTCTTCTTCTGCAACAGCTTCAAGTGCTCTCTCTTCAGCCTCAAGCTCATCAAGTTTTTCTTGATACTTGATTAACTTTTCTTGGAAATTCAAATCATCTCTAGTCTCTAGGCTGTTCCATACTCTGTCTTCTTTTGCCTTCTTTGCCGCCTCTTTCAAACTTTTCTCCAGTAGATCTTTAGACATGGAAATGGGAGTAGGGTTTAAAACAGTTGTTGAAGTTGTTGTAGGCAAAGGAATGGAAGCAGGTTCTCTTTCTGGTGCCTTAGAAACTTCTGATGTTGGTTTTGGAGGTAAAACTGCTGATGAGGTAACTTGAGTCACAACTGCTGAAGGATTGTCTTCAGTAGTTTGAGAAATGGGATCAGCAGTTTCCTCTGATGCCTTAGACAATTTGAATTCTGGTGCTACTTCTTTTCCTGGTCTTTGTGATGGTCTTTCAGCTTCAGGATCAGGAGTTTGTCTTTGTGTAGCAACTTCTGTTTCTGGTTCCTTAGTCTTCTCCCCCTTTTTGGCTTCATCCACTTCTGAAAGCCTCATAGAGTGAGAAGTTGCAGCAGACAACCTTGCTAGTTGATCTTGTGTTTGGTCCATCTTCATGTTCAACTCAGCAAGTCTTGAGTTGATAAACCCAAACTGATTGTTAGCTTTTAACTCCCAAGCAGTTGTGAAGGGTTTGAGTTGATCAGTGATAATCTGTTTGATTGCCTGGTACAGGGGACCATCTGGGCTGCATAGTTGGTTCAAGTCTATGCTTGTGAGCCCAGGGAATTGGGTAGGTTGTTTTGGTGAAGGGGTGCTTTTTGGGTGATCCTCAGATTGCTCTGAAGATGCCACTTTTGGGGATTTTTGGGTTAAGTGGTCTTTAACCTGATCTTTGGTGACCAGCTTCTTGAGCTTGGATACCTTAGATGCAGGACCTTCAATATCAACCGTCAATTCAGTATGTGGAATGTTTGATTCATCAACCAAGTTAATGGAATCATCTGAATCCCTGATATTGTCCTCAGAGAGGGCAGGATCAGTTATATCATGAGCTAGACCCAAACTAGTAGTCTCATGAACCTCTTTGTCTTGGTACTGAGGTTTTCCTACTTCTGGCCTTAGGCCTTCATCAGTAGTTGCCACATTTGAGGTCTTAGCTATGTTACTACTGTCCTCAGGTTCACCACTGGGTGATAAGTGAGTAGTAGCAGCCTCAAAAGTATCAAGAGTTTGTAAGTTTGGGCTTATAAACTCTTGTTCATCCTCATCTCTCTGGGTTGGGCTAATAGGATCCACATTCATGTCAACTTCTGAAGGCATCTCCCCAATTTGATGTGTTGCTGGGGGAGTGACATGTGTTGAATGGGTTGCTTTTAGTCCTGAGAGAAGTTGGGCTATTTCTATTGTTGTGTGGGAAGGTTCAGGTTCAGTAGTTGTGAGGGGTTGGTGTTCAGGAGTTTGGATGGGTTCAGGGTTAGTTTCAGTAGTTTCAAAGGTTGGGTCAACAGTTATTGGTTTCTTAAATCTTTTTCTTTGAAAAATAACTGTGACAGGTTTTCTTTTGGGAGGTGGAGAAGGAGTGTGCTGAGAGGATGTTTCAGCAACTTCCTTATCAAGTGCAGAGTGCACATCAGCAGTTTCAGGTTTCTCCACTTCCTGAACTGTCTTTTTCAAGGTTTTGGTTTGTTTTTGTTTTTGTTGTTTAGGCTTTTTGGTTTTCTTTTTGGGTTTGGAAGATGTGGGTTCCTTGGGGATGGGTTGTTCTTCTCCTTGGTCATCTTCTAGCACAAGTGCTGGTTTGTTGTGCCTAGAGAATACTTGAGAGGTTAATGGGTTTAAAGTAGTTGCTTCACCCTCAAGTACTCCCTCTCCAAGTTCCTTTATTATGCATTGCATAACAAATCTTGGATACAACAAAAACTTCTTTTTATCATTTTCATGGTGTAAAACCAATTCATTGAAAAACAGTTTTGATGCCTTAAAAGGTGTTTCATTTATGATTGAATGAAAAATAGGTTGAAAAGTAGAAGGCATCTGATCTATTGACCCTGGTTTTGGACTTAGACACATAATAATATAATGAAATAACAGTTTATATTGTGGGTCAAAATATTTCTTATAAATTGTTGCTTGTGCCAAAGTACCTTGATAACCACACTCTGTCATGGTTAGATGGATGTCTGAGTTTGGAATATGTTCAGGTGCCTCAGAATCCTTCAAACCAAGCCTGATGCTTAGTGTTTCTGGTGAGATGGCCATCAGTTTCCCTTTTATGGAAGATTTGAGGGAGATCACTTCATTATTTACCTTCACCGTCTCTGAGTTAGCCCAGAACTCATTAAGAGTTTCTTCATGAATGGGTGGATCGATGGTGAAAGCTTCATAATATTAGGATTTCATGATGAGATCAATCATCTCATCATACCGGGACCAGGCTTCATCTTTAACAAAGTAGCCTCTTTGATTGTGTCCCTGTTTTAACACGAGAGCCATGGTTGTTTTTGATCGAACAGTAATTTTTAGGTTAGAGAAGGGGTTTTGCTTTAGATTTGAGAGAGAGAGAGAGGGAATTTTGCTTTTTGAATGGATAAGTGTTTGAAAAAGGTATTTATCAGAAGTTTTTAACCGACTAGGTCAAACTTCTGATGAGTGAAAAGTCTGTTTTACCCTTTTTAGTCAAACTGCTGATGAAGAAGGTTTCTTCATCAGTGGTTTTAGTCATCTCTTCAGCAGTTTCAACTGCTGATGCAAATGACTTTTAAAACACTTTACTAACTTCTGATTTTCATCAGTAGTTATATCCATTTTGAAAATATCCCATTTTTTATGTTTATCAGCAGTTTTCAAAAATTGTTCATCAGTACTTTCTCTTTCTCAAATTTTTGGTCTTCAGAGGTTTGTGACAGATAGGTATGTAAGTGAAAATAAAATATGTGCAGAACTAAAAAGTGAAACACTTACAGACTTTCTTTTAAGTTTAACATCCCAAGCATGGATACTAACCTCTGAAAAGTTGTTGAATCAAGGGGTTTGGTGAAAATGTCAGCTATTTGATTAGCTGTTGTGACATGCTTCACCTCAATCTTGCCTTTTTCATAGCAATCTCTTATGAAATGATACCTGATTTCAATGTGTTTAGTCTTTGAAAACTGAACAGGATTTTGAATGATGCTAATGGCAGATTTGCGGTCTACTAAAAGTGGGGTCTTGGTCTCTTTGATTCCATAATCAAGTAGTTGATATTGGAGCCATTGTATCTGTGAAGTACAGCTTGCAGCAGCAATGTATTCAGCTTCAGCTGTTGAAGTTGCCACAGATGTTTGTTTCTTTGATTGCCAGGACACCAGACAGTTTCCTAAGAATTGACAACCACCAGATGTTGATTTTCTTGACATCTTGCACCCTGCATAGTCACTATCTGAAAAAGCAGTTAACTTGGTATTTCTTGAAGCAGGATACCAAATTCCTAAAGTAGGAGTTCCTTTCAGATATCTGAAGATTCTTTTGACTGCAATTAGGTGTGATTCTCTTGGTGCAGATTGGTATCTAGCACAGACACAAGTTGAAAACATGATATCTGGTCTAGAAGCAGTTAAATACAAAAGAGAACCTATCATACATCTATACATGGTTTGATCAATGTGTTTCCCTTGATCATCTGGTTCAATTTGTGTGATTGGTGTCATGGGAGTGGAACATGTTTTACAGTCTTGTAAAGAAAATTTGTTCAATAATTCTTTAACATATTTTGATTGATGTATAAATGTTCCATTTGACTGTTGCTTGATTTGCAGTCCCAAAAAGTACTGCAATTCTCCCATTGTACTCATTTCAAATTTTGATTGCATGAGTTTCTTAAATTCTTCACACAGTTTTGAGTTTGTTGAACCAAATATGATATCATCAAAATAAATTTGAACAAGTAAGACATGATTTCCAACATGTTTTATGAAAAGTGTTTTATCAATGGATCCCCTTGAGAAGTGATTCTTAAGTAAAAAGTTTGAAAGTGTTTCATACCAGGCTCTTGGAGCCTGTTTTAGCCCATAAAGAGCTTTGTCAAGTCTGTAAACCCAATCAGGATGAGAAGGATCCTCAAACCCTGGAGGTTGACAGACATACACTTCCTCTTTTATTTTTCCATACAAAAATGCACTCTTGACATCCATTTGATAAACTTTAATGTTGTTGGAAATTGCATAAGCTAAAAATAACCTGATAGCTTCAAGTCTTGCAACTGGTGCAAAGGTTTCATCATAATCAATTCCTTCCTCTTGGGAATAACCTTGTACCACCAATCTTGCTTTGTTCTTGATGATCATACCAGCCTCATCTGATTTGTTTCTGAAGACCCATCTTGTTCCAATTGGTTGCTTGTTTTCAGGTAAGGGACAGATTTCCCAAACCTGTTGTTTCTTGAATTGAAGCAACTCTTCTTGCATTGCTTGCACCCAATTGTTGTCTTTGAGGGCTTCTTGATACTTCTTTGGTTCCAACTGAGAAATGAATGCTGAGAAGAAGCAAAAGTTGGAAAGCTGGTTTCTTGTGAGTACCCCTGATGCAATATCACCCATGATTTGATCCAATGGATGATCTTTGTGTTCAATCAGTTGTTGTAAACCTGTACTGGATGATGGCTCTACAGGTTCTTCAAATAAACCACTGAGATTGATAATATCTGGTTCAGCTGTTATTTGAACTTCAGGAGTTTTTGGTTCAGCTGAATCAGTAGTTTCAAAATGTTCATCAGTAGTTCCTGAAATTGAAGCTATTGAAACTTCTGAAGGTTTAATAGTTGATCTTCTGACTGTGTTTGGAGTCCATGGTGCAGGACTATCATCTTCAAATCCTTGAAAACCATTTTGAGGAGGTTTGGATGATTCAACAGTCTTTTCAGGTCCGAAATGAAAGTTGTCAAGATCAAATAATTCAGCAGGATTTGCTAGAATAAGAGTGTGTTTTGATTCATTGAACTTGACATTCAGTGTTTCTTCTACTATCTTGGTTCTTGAATTGAAAACCTTGTAAGCTTTTCATAAAGGAGAATAACCAAGAAAATAACCTGTATCAACTTTTGCAGCAAACTTAGAGATAGAGTCTTTGATGTTGAGGATAAAACATTGACATCCAAAAGCCCTGAAGAAGGAGATAAGGGGCTTTATGCCATGAAGAATTTCATAGGCAGTCTTGGTATGTCTCTTGTTGATAAGAACTCTATTCTGAACATAACATGCAGTGTTGACTGCTTCAGCCCAAAAATACAAAGGTAGGCCTGAATCAGCTAACATAGTTCTGGCTGCTTCAATTAATGTTCTGTTCTTCCTTTCTACCACACCATTTTGTTCAGGAGTTCTGGGAATGCTGAACTGTCTAACAATCCCTTTAGACAGACAGAATTCATCCAGAGTTTTGTTCCTGAACTCTGTCCCATTGTCACTCCTGATGACTTTGACAGATAGAGAATATTGCTTCTCTACTTGTAGAATGAAGAACTTGATGATTTCAGCTGCCTCATCCTTGGAATATAAGAAGAAGACCCATGTGAATCTTGAGTAGTCATCATTGATGACCAAGCAGTACTTCTTCTTACCAAGGCTCATAATCTTGACTGGTCCAAATAAGTCCATATGGAGTAGTTGAAGACATGCAGTTGTTTTTGATTCTTCAATAGACTTATAAGAGGACTTATGCTGTTTACCTTTAAGACAGGAAACACAGTGTTCTTTGCACTGATATTCCTTCAAAGGTAGACCTCTGACCAAGCCCATTTTTGTGACTTTATTGATGGTTTTAAAGTTCACATGGCCAAGTCTCCTGTGCCAGAGATCATTTTCTGAAGTTGATGCCTTTGAGAAGAAACAGGCAGTCTTGTTCAATACTTTGTCTTTTTCAATGTCCACTGCATAGACATTGCCACACCTTTTGGCAATCAGCAAAGTATGATCTTCAATAATCTTCTCTATCAACTTCTGGCCTTCTGGAGATATGATCTTGCATGCTGTCTTGGTGAAAAAGGAAGAATATCCTTTGTCACACATTTGTGAGACACTCAGCAAGTTGTACTCAAGGTTTTCAACCAGATTGACCTTGTCAAACTGCATTTTGCCTGAGGATACATTGCCATATCCTAGCACATATCCCTTGGCATTGTTCCCAAAGGACACAGATCCTTCTCTTTGGCTGATAAAATTGTTTATCAGGTATCTGCATCCAGTCATGTGCATTGAGCCTCCACTATCCACATACCATATGCTATTCAAACCTCTGGAGACCCTCTGCACAAGATAGCAAATTAGTTAGTTTTGACAACCCAAGCCAATTTGGCTTTGGGTTTGCTCTTGAGAACAGGTGCAGCTTGTTGTGGACCAATTTTAGAAATCCATGTCTTTTTGGCAATGGATTTATCATTAAGAACAATGGTGGGTTCTTTTTGGTTTCCACCATCAACTTTGGTCATCAGAAGTTTAACCAGGTTTATCAAATCTTTAACTTCAGCAGTTTGGGAAACTGCTGATGAGTTAGGTAAAACTTCTGAAATTGAACTTTGAGAAGATGACCTTTGTTGAGATAAAGGCCTCTTCTTAGAAAGGGCTTTGTTTGATTGTTGTTTGTTGGGAAAAAAGGTATTTTCAAAATTTTGTTTTATCTGTTTTCCCACAATCAGTTGTTGTCTTTGTTTGTTTAACTGATTTACCTTTCTATATCTGCAAAGTTCAGTTATGTGGTTAAACAGACCACATATTTCACATGCTTTTGCCTTCTCTTTCTTTTTAGATGAATCAAGAGAGCTGGAAGGCAATTTACTGACAAAATCAAATTTTTGAAATAGGTCATCAGCAGTTTTCAGGGTCTCAACTCCTGATGTAGTTGAAACTGCTGATGGCTTATTGTCAGTAGTTTTAACTTCTGCAGTACTTCCCTTTTTGAGGAAGTTCTGATGGTAGGATGTGCATTCCTCCATATCAGAAGTTTGAATCAATTTCTTCCCATCATTATCAGTTTTGTGGGTGAAATCTGTTGGTGATTCAGTGTGGGTATATCCAATGCCAAACTTAACATTGGCTGTAGTTTGTTTGTTAAGCAACATTTGATACCCTTTACAAGACTCAACCCATTTTTCACAATCAACCTTGGTGTCAGCAAGCTCTTGTCTGACATTTCCTAGGCTGTCTATCATTGTTTTAATTTGTGCTTCTGTTTCAATGGATTTATCATTCAGTTTGGAAATTTCTTTGTTTTTCAAAACAATTTTTCTTTCCAAATCACACTTCATTCGTGTGAATTTTCTCTCCATATCATTGGTTTTGCCTTGTGAATGCACATTTGTTTCTCTAATTAAAGCAAAAGATTCTTTGCAAGATTTAGTGCAAAGCTTTAATAGAGATTGTTGTGATACCTGTGTGAGAGCAGAATTTGAAGAGTATCCTTCAAAAGCCATTAAGGCAAAGTTCTTTCTGCCATTATCAGATTCTCCCCAGTTGACATCATAGACCTTATTGTCTGCATCCTGACTGCATTCTGATGTGTCATAAGGAAGACTGCTCCAGTCAACATACCCTGAGGTAAATAAGCTTTGTTGCTGAGGGGGTTGTTGAGTTTGTGCAGGTTGTTGAGCAGTTGGAAAAGTAGGCATCAGCTGCTGTTGTTGCTGAGCAGGCATCTGAACATATTGTACTTGTGGCACATATTGAACATGTGGAGCTTGTGCCTGTACAAAATGAGCACTCCCTTGAGTTCCATTATTCCTATTATATGAGGGGTTAAATTGATTTCCAGACATTGGTTGGTTGTAGCTAGAGCTTCTACATTCTCTAGCAAAGTGTCCCAACTTTTGACACTTATGACATCTAAGTTTAGATTTGTCAAAACCAACTTTTGTTGAGTTGTTTAGTCCTGGAAATTTCCTTCCTGACCTTTTATAAAATTTGTTAGTTTTTAAGCTTAACAAGGCCAGTTGATGCAATATATCCATTTCTTCTAAGTCATCACTGCTGAAATATTTTAAATCATCCATGATGAAACACATGTTGTCAGCAGTTTGACTTAGTTCTTCATTGTCATAAGCTGGGAAGGATCCATCTGATGAGATCCCAGCTGTTATGTCAATGTGGTCAAAAGAACCAAAATTATTAGAACAGGATGGTGAGTCATGTCCTAATAAGGCTGTGCTACCCGGAGTATAGTCATCAGCAGTTTTACCAGATTCCTGCAACTTTTTCTTTTGATTGATTTCTCTCTCAAAAGTTAGTAATTTACCATGTAACCTAGTTAGGTTCAAGGTAGTAAAATCTGAACTTGTTCTGAGGACTATAGAGTAAGTTTCCCATTTTGAAGGTAGAGACCTTAAATATCTATGTAACATAGACTCATTTGAATAGGTCTGATTGTTAATTTTTAACTCAGAGATGAGTGAAGAAAATCTTTCAAATTGTTGTGTTAAAGATTCACCCTCTATGTGAGTAAAAGTTTCATATTGTTGAGCCAATATTTCTCTAATGTTGGCTATCACCTCAGCAGTTCCTGCAAACTGCTCTTTTAGGCAATCCCACAGCTCTTTGGCACTTTCACAATGTAAAAGGCCAGCATATATTTCGTTTGGGAGAGCCATAGCCAACATGGAGAAAGCTTTTGCATCAAGCTCAAACTTTTGGAAATCTTCCTCCGTGTATTCTTTTGGATCTTTTGGTCTTTCAGTCTTTCCCTCTGGATCACTTACTACTGGTTTGTGAGGTCCAAAAACTACAGACCTCCAACATCCAGTGTTTGTTTGGGAAATAGTATGTGCCAACCTTTTAGACCATATGTAATATTCATTTCTGACTAACATAGGAGGTTTGTTGGCAGATCCAGTATTGTAGGGGTCCATTTTTAAGAAGTTTGGATTTGTCAATACTTCTTTAAAGTGATGGATTAAAAAGTGAGCCTTTTATCCTTTATTGAATATCAATAATGAGCCTGTGTCTGAATCTCAATTTGTTAGATTGATTTTGATCAGATTAACCAGATGCTCTGATACCAATTGTTGGATCAGTGGCTTAGTTTATGAACACTTATGTGTTATCAGATTTATGTATGAGTTTATTAAGCAGCGGAAAGACAAGTGTTCAAAGGTCTAAAAGATCACTTTGAAGAGGAGTTATTACTCCCCCTTGACTGAACAATAAATGAGAAACAATAAATACAGTTAAGTGTAAAGCAGTAAAGCAATTTATGTTTCTCAGATGTGAAATGGAATTATAAGTTTAAAGCCCGAAGGATTTCAATTTAGATCAAAGATATTACACAAAATCACATCTCTAGAATAGATGAACAAACTCATCTATTTATAGACTAATGTACTAAACTGTTGTCTGAAGTAATCTAAGATATTTTACAAAGATATTATACTAAAATAAGCTTATAACAGTCTGTACATTGGAACTTGAAATCTAGACTTTAACAAAACAATATAATAAGGAAACTGCTGATCTTCAGTCGGTTAGAAGCTTCTGATGCAAAGTGCTGATGAGTGACAAACTGCTGATGAGCAGTTTGTCTTCAGTAGTTCTTCAGTGAAATGTCTGGTTAGACTTCAGAACTTCTGATGAATTACTCTTCAGTACTTTGGTGTTTGTTCTTCAGTACTTCTTCATTTGTTCTTCAGCAGTTCCATACTTAAGCAGATATGAATTGGACTAAGGTTATCAAAAGGTGGTTTCTTCAATCCTCTTTGTCCCAACAAATGTAATCAACACCAACATTGTGGTCGAATCAAAACGGGAGTTAAATCGTATTTATACCGTATATAGCGTAACTTAATAGAAAATCATAAAGTAAAACAAACATTTAGCCAGTTCAACCAATAATAAAACAAAATAAATGTAGAGGGATTGAAGTTGCAATTTATTAAAACATTGATAATAAAACAAAATAAATATAGGGGAACTGAAGTTGCAATTAACTGAAACATGAGGGGTGGCAGTGGAAGGTAGGGAGACTAAACTTGCAATTAGCTGAAACATAAAGTAAGGGGACTAAACTTGCAATTAACTGAAACATGAAAGGTTAGCAGTGAACAGTGTCCACCGACACTTGTCCTTAGTATAGAGGTAATATAAAGAAGGGAAATTGCATTATAACACCCTAAACTATTGACAATTGGCCGTTGACGCACTAAACTACAAAATTGAACAACGCCGCACTGTACTTTTAACTTATTCGTCTTTATCACCCTCAGACTAAGCATGGTTAATTTTTACTGATCTGGTATGGTGACGTGTCCATTTCTGCTGACGTGGCATGAGAAATTGGATTTTAACACCCTGAACTATTGATTATTGGCAGTTGACGCGCTAAACTACAAAATTATTAGATTTCTGCTTGGTTCAAGAGTTTCATGTCTGATTGTGTTTGATTTGGTTTGTGGTGAATCAATGTTAACATACACATATAAAGGTTAACAAGTTTGATTTGCTAACCATTTATATCTTTGTGGTGAATCATTTTGTTAACCTACACATACATATGGTTAACAGATCAAACACAAACGAAATATATTCAAGTGTGTTTATTGTCCAAAATGATTGACCACAAAGATGGATCTTCGTCCAATGATATAAAAAACCTAATGACTGAACAATACAAATAATCAAAATATAGAAGACAGAGATGATGACTTGAAACTCTTGAACCAAGCTCAAATCCATCAATTTTGTAGTTTAGTGCGTCAGCGGCCAATAATCAATAGCTCAGGGTATTAAAATCCAATTACCCATTCCATTTTAGCAAAAATGGGCACGTCAGTTAAAAATGGACACGTCACCATGCCACGTTAGCAAAAATTAACCATGGTTAGTCTGAGGGTGATACAAGCCAATAAGTTCAAAGTATAGTGCGGTGTTGTTCAATTTTGTAGTTCAGTGCGTCAGCAGCCAATTGTCAGTAGTTCAGAGTGTTATAATCCAATTTCCCTATAAAGAATACCAAAAGTAACAAACATATTGATATGGCCTGCTAGTTTAGCTTGTTTCCTCCTTACTTTTTTTGCGCGGCTTCAAATCTACTTCACCCCAGTTTCTTTCTAACATCTTTCATGCTAGCTATGTTTTTTATTTTTCTTTTTTTGTTAATTTGTTCTTCTTATATCATTGTTGTTATTTCTTACTCACCAAATAAGAAACCATACATGGACCTAATTATAGTCAAAGTCAAGGATGATATTTAAACAACCTAATTATAGTCAAAGTGTAGATGCGTTTTGCGACTAGTGATTGGATAGTTAACATGTGTTAGAAGGCTGATGTGGGCGAAGGTAAGATGATATGGGCGAAGGTGAATATTCAGTGGGCGAAGGTAGAAAGAACTGGACGAAACTGGAATGGAGCTACACAGAAGGAACACATTCGACCATGTAAATGGGCGAATGTGGAAAAGACTCACATTCGACCATTCACAGTGGGCGAATGTGCAGTGCCTATAAATAGATTTTGTGTTTTTGTAATGTTAAGAGAGTCATTAGGTGTGTGTGTTTTGAGGTGTTGTTCCAGGATAGTTTGAGAGAGTCTGTGTTTGAGTTAGATTAACTGTATTGACATTGTAATCAAGTTTATCATCAAGTTAATCTATGAAAATGATTGAAAATGACTTTGATTGTGTTTTGATTTGAGTTTACATCAGTTTGTTCAAAGCTAGGGTTTCCGCACCTGGTTTTGTAACTTGTATGATCATATAATCCTGTTTTCGTGTCAAATCTTCCCCTCTCCAAAGTGGTATCAGAGCGTAGAGGATCATACAACAACAAATTGATAAACTAAGAGCTGATTTGGACATTATTTTGATCAATTCACATCTGTTTTTGCATAAAAATGGTTTTTGAGTGTTTTTGAAGGATTTAGAGTTGATTTTGTGGTTAAAATTCAAAATTCCAAGAATTAAACTTGTTCCAAATCATCTCCGAAGCAAAACCTGATCAAGATCATTCAAATTCACAAACTTTTGAAAATCAGAGATCAAAATAACCGTTTTTCAAAGTGTAACCGTTTTTTAAACCTGTTATGGGCGAACCTGGAACTGTGTGGTCGAACGTGTAGAGTTTTGGGCGAACCTGAGAGAATTTTGGGCGAATCTAGGATATTTTTGGGCGAACCTGAAGTTATCTGTTGAATTTTTCACTTTCGGGTCACATTTTTCACATTCGATTGATCGGGGGTACGAACCTAGAACTAAAACGGGCGAACCTGGATTAATATGGACGAACGTGGAAAATTGTTAATGTGTTTTTACTTTCTGGTGAACATTTACATTCGGGTGAGTGTTTAGGGACGAAAGTGCATCAGAAGGGACGAAGGTGGAGCATTTCTGGGCGAACCTAGACTAGTTTTTGGAAAATTTTTCTAAGTGTTGAATTTTTTCGAAGTTCGTGATCATGTGTAATTTTCCAACTACTCCGACACTAGCAACTACACAACCACAACAGCAGGTGATGGACCCATGGACGGTAGCAGCACAGAAGACGAGCACACAGTCTTCACAGCCGGTTAACTATATGACTCAAAGTGCACCTCCAACACCACAATCTGACTACTGGGGAGTAGCAGCATCGGTGGTAAACACTCAAACTACAAATGCTATTTCCACACTGATTAATGATTTGTCTTCAGGTAGCGGGAATCGGCCACCGAAGCTTATGGAGATTCAAGAATACAATCAGTGGCAGAAAAAGTTCAAGATACATTTGGAAGGCATGGGAGTGGAGGGTGTAGAGGCATGGAATATGATTGCTAAAGGTTACACACCACCAGTTTTGGAGAACACAGGTGAACCAGTGCCATTGGAGAGTATGGCTGAGGATGAGAAAAAGAAGTTTGCTGTGGAGAAAAAGGCGTTTTCCCAATTGACACAGGCAATCACAAATGATCTTTTGCATCAGTTTGGGACTTGCACAACGTCTAAGGAATTGTGGATAGCACTTAAAAGAAGGCATGATGGCAATGAGAAGACTAGAGGTCTAAGGATGGAAGAACTGAGAAAGGAGTTTGAGAATTTTTCTTATATTGGAAATGAAACCTTGAAAGAACTAACTCCTAGATATAGTCATTTGTTATCTGAATTGTCTAGCTATGGTATACAGATTCCTATGGCAAAGCAGGTGGACAAGTTTGCAGATGCATTACCACCAAACTGGGATCAGCTTGTGGAAGTCCTTAGGGAGAAGGATGCTTATCAATACTGGTCTATTCAGGAGTTCATAGAGAAGCTGGAAAACAAAGAGTTGGAAGAGAAGAGGAAAGCTAGAAGAGCACAGATTCCTCAGAATCCCAATTTATACTTTGGAGGATCTCCAGTTCCAGCTAGTACATCAAGCTCAGGAGGGCTAGTAGCACCACATGTTGCATGTATTTCCAATGTTATGGAATCATCTACCATCAACTACCATCAACAAACATCATCCTTTTCACAACCATCAAACCCACCACCACAACAACAATACAACAATTCATACATTCCACCATTCTCCCCAATGCAACAAGCAGCTTTCTATACTGCTAGCCAATCTCAACAACAACCAATGAACCAACCTAATCAACACACGGTGGTTTTGGAGACATCTAACTTGGGTAATGTGACGGTTGAAGTTGCTCAACAACACATTGCATTAGTCTCTGCAATGGTCTCATCCTACAATGGATTAGTTGCTAGTCAAATTGGGAATAACAACTTAACCAATGAAGACTACGCACAGATTGACAAGGAAGAGATGGAACTCATTGATATCCAATGGGCCTTTGCGAGCATTATGAGAAGAGCAACGGAATTTATTGAGAAGACAGGTAGAACTGATTTGGGAACTTCTCCTAACACAACCTACGGGTTCAACAAGGAGAAAGTTACTTGTTTTAACTGTGGAGGGAAAGGTCACTTTAAAAGAGAATGCACCCAGCCACCAAAACAAGGCAATAGGAACCCATTCAATGCAAGCTATCAGAATCGTCAACAACAAAACCAAAACCAAGTTTCTTACCAAAACAACAACAACTACCAAAACCGTCAGAACAATTTTAATAACAACCAAAACAGACAACCAAACACACCAAACCAGACACAAAATCAATCACCAAACAATGCTAACCGAACAGTCATACCAATAACCACACCAAATGAGACACATCAGAACACCAATCAGAATCAAGCATTGGTGACTCAACAAGATGAGAGGTTTGACTGGTCGAGTATGCAGATAGGTGTTGAAGAAATTACTACTGGTGGCAATGTGGCTTGTGTTGCATATCAGGTTGATATTGAAGATTCAGTGTCGGTGGATGAGAAGGTAGAAACTGAGGTTGAAAGTGATGAGTCTGAGGCTGAGATGGATGAGGAGTTTGAACCTGTTAAGGTTAATGCTGAGGTTAATGTTGAGGTTAAGACTGAAGAGACAAATTCTGGAGTTGTGATTGATACTGTTTCTGATGTTCCTGAGGAGTGTGAATCGGTTTATTCTGATTCAGACAGTGAATCGGATACAGAAGCAAGTGTTGATTCTCTAGATGATGATATAGATCAGTTGCTAGCAGAAGCGGATTTTCTGATGACAAGGAAGTCGTGCATTGCAGATGATGCTTTCACAAAGATTGACTATTCAAGATTCTTTGCAGGAAAGGAAGCTCATTTCGCATTGATGGCCATGACTGATCCGCCAAAACCTGTAAGTTCTGAGTGTAGCACTGATGTTACAAGTGATAAATATTGTGGTACATGTGATAGATTGACTGAGGAGAATAAAGAACTCCGTGTTCAACGTGATAGTGCTATCATGAACAGTCAATCTACTCGCAAAGAGTTGAATGCTTTCAACAAAGTTTTAGATGGTTACAAAAAGGACATTTCCGACTTGAAAAACACTTTGTCTTTAAAACAATTGGAAATTAACAACTATATCAATGAAATTGAAAACACCAAGTTGGAAATGGCCGCCATCAAATGCTTTGCTGAGAAAGTAAACAAAAAGCTGGAAAGTTATAAGCATATTGCTTATGTGGTAGACCACATCATTGATGATCAAACCACAAATTATCGGTCTGTACCATCTCCGGTTCTTTTTGAAAACCATAATTGTCACCAAGTGACACCGGAGAGTTCGGTAAAATCTGATTCAGCATTGGAAAATGAATCTAATACTTCAAGTATTGGTGATCCACATTCCGATGTTAGACCGATTTTGGGTATCAATGATGAGGGTGTTACTGCTGAGAGTGTGGATTCAGACACTGAGAGTGATGACACTGGTTGTAATCAAACTGTTAATGCATGTGAAATTCCAAAAGAAAATCACATCATTACAATTGAACTAGTTTCACCATCTCAGATTGTAATTCCGATGGCAAATGCTCATCGTGAAAAGAAATCTGAAAAGAATGTTGTGAAGAAAGATCTTGAGAAAAATGTGGTTAAGAAAGATCTTGAAAAGAGTGTTAAGAATGAACAATGTGACAAACCTGTCAAGGTGTTTTATCGGATGGAAGGATCCGATAAGATCATCTCTGATGAGGACTTTCCAATAAAAAATGCCAATTATGCTAAAATACAAAAGATTTGGCAAGAAAGCACCATTTGGTTCCCAAAACATGAGAGAACAAATGAGATTCCACCGGCATTATTAAAGAAATTGTATTTGGATGTTCCTCAAGAACCAAAGGTCCATGTCACAGAGTTTGTTCGACCCAAAAACAGAGCTAATGGTTTTAATGAGCCTACTTACTCAAAAGGGCCACTCCCTGAGAGTTTAAGGAAGCAACAGTACAATGATCAATATCCTGTTAGATCATTTGCTCAACCAAATGTTCCAAATGTTTTTGAAGAGTACCGTGCGTGCTTTAAATGTGGGGAACGAGGGCATTTACTTGCTCAGTGCCCATATGTAAGGCATAAGAAGCACGAGGTTGAAGTGAGGAATTCCATGAGGAAACCGATTGATCATTATGTTCCACCACATAGGAGAGTTGTTCCTCAGCAACCACAACCGTTTTATAATCAAAACAATTTTCACCAAATGAGGAACACTCGTCCAATCCAATATGATCGAAGGAATCGGATTGCTATGGAACAATCATGGAGGAAGCCTGTGGTGAACACAACAGTTGATAGGCAAAAGGTTCCACCAAAACCGATTGTTAAATCAAATGTTGGACCTAAGTCTGTTAAATCAGATAAGGTTACCAAGAGAGTTACATTTGCTAACAATGTTCAGAAACCGACTGAGAACCCAAAGTCTCAGATTCGTATCTTGAAAAGGTCTGAACAATCTTGGTCACCCAATGGTACTCCAGGAGCCTCAACTTCAAGAGTTAATGAGAAAAAGGAAACTGTTTTGAACAATCAGAAAAAGATTGATCAAAAAGTTGTTGAAAATGCTTGTGAGAATGTTACTTTGAAACCTGATGTTCAAAGACCCAAGACTCAGGCTTGGGTCCCCCGAAAGAACTAACTGATTTACTTTTTGTGTGCAGGGAGCTTCAGCTGGCCCTATTAGCAGTCTTTGGATTGTTGATAGTGGAGCTTCAGGCCACATGACAGGGGATCTTGCGTTGCTGTTTGACGTGAAGAACATCAATGGAGGGTATGTAGCTTTCGCGGGTAATAAAGGTGGATATATCACAATGGAAGGAAGTGTGAGCAATGGGATAGTGAGTTTCGAGCGGATTTCGTATGTGAAGCAGATTGATTATAATCTGTTGAGTGTCAGTCAAATATGTGATAAACAATTTACTGTGCATTTTGATGACAAATCCTGCTATATTCTGAAACCGGGCTTTACAATTCCTAAAGAGTGGATAATGTTGAAGGCACCTCGAGTCAACAATCTATACATTCTTGATATGTCCAAGGCGATGACATCACAGGGGCAGATCACATGTTTTCTGTCAAAAGCGACAGAGAAAGAATCGATAATGTGGCACCGAAGAATGGGGCACATTCATCTGAGGAAAATGAACCAACTTGTGAGAAATGGACTTGTCGATGGAGTAAACGTGAAACATTTCCATCTGAATGACAAGTGCATGAGTTGTAAAAAGGGGAAGCAACACAAACAGTCCCACAAAGTGAAAAAGGTCAACTCTGTTGAGATGCCACTTGAGCGACTGCACATGGATCTTTTCGGACCGGTCAAGAGCAAAAGTCATCTTGGAGAGCTTTATTGTTTAGTCGTCACTGACGATTACTCAAGATTTTCATGGGTGATGTGTTTGCAGAACAAAAGTGACACCTTTAACAACCTGAAAATTCTGTTCACTCGATTGGAGAATCTCTACAATGTGAAGATAAAGAGAATTCGGAGTGACAATGGGACGGAGTTCAAAAACGCCAAGATGGATGAACTTTGTGAAAGCAAAGGGATACATCATGAATATTCGGCTCCGTACACCCCACAACAGAATGGTGTTGCTGAACGAAAGAATAGGACTCTAATTGAAGCGGCTAGAACAATGCTTGCTGATTCAAATCTTCCAGTAATGTTCTGGAACGAGGCGATTTATGCAGCTAACTACACATTAAATCGGGTTCTAACAGTGAAGAAGTTTGGTAAAACATCTTATGAGCTGTTACACCGAAGAAAGCCGAACTTAGAGTATCTAGAACCTTTTGGGGCGCCATGCACTATGTTGAATCCAAGCGAGAAGTTTAGTCCTAATGCCGAGGAGGGTTACTTTGTTGGATATGCAACCCCGCTCAAACGGGTATACAACAAGCGAACTCGTCGAGTGGAAGACTGGGCTAACGTGGAAGTTCAACGATATACTCAAAATCTTCAAGGCACGGGTCCTGATTGGATGTTTGATTACAAAGATTTCTTTGAATCATTCAATCTAGATAGCTTGGTTGAAGAAGCTGTTATCAGATTACTTTACGAGTGTGAAAATGCAACGACTTCACAGTTGGTGCGTCCGATCACCGTGAACCCCCTACCAGCTTCTAATGATACCAATGCTCCTATACAAGAAGAAGAAGTGTTTCAAGAGGCTTCAACTTCATTAGACACTTCAGAATCTGAAGATGAACAATTTGAAGAAGCCATTCTTGAACAGGCAGAAGAACCAGAGGCACCGCCAGTGAACCCAACTCCAACTTCAGATGTGGCTTCATCATCAAATACGGTTCATGATCTGGATGCTGTAGAGAACTTGACTGTTCAGACGGGAGTGTAAGTACCTGATTATCCGGAATCTCGGATTCATCGTATTCACCCGCTGGAGCAAGTTATCGGTGATCCTGGAAGCAGTGTTATGACCAGAGGGCAGCTTAAAAGCGTTAATTCGCCAGATAGTTTTGGTGCTTTAGCTTTATATGCCAAAATTCAACAATCTGGTAGTCAAAATGATTGGTCGTTTGCGTGTTATGTGTCGCAGGTAGATCCAAGGACATACAAGGACGCTTTAAAGGATGATGCCTGGGTGGAAGCTATGCAGAAGGAGTTATTACAATTCCAGAAATTGGGAGTTTGGACGCTCACGGATTTGCCGCCGGATAGGAAGAAGATAGGCACTAAATGGGTGTTTAAGTGCAAGAAGGATGATCGTGGGGTTATTGTTCGTAACAAAGCCAGATTGGTCGTGCAGGGTTTCCATCAAATCGAAGGGATTGATTATAACGAAATCTATGCACCGGTAGCACGAATCGAAGCTATTCGGATGTTCCTTGCGTTTGCTTCATACAAGAAATTCAAAGTTTATCAAATGGACGTTAAGAGCGCATTTCTGTACGGGAAAGTCAAGGAAGAGGTTTTTGTCGGGCAGCCACCAGGCTTTGAGGACCCAATCCACCGGGATAAGGTCTACGTGTTGAACAAAGCTCTATATGGTTTGCACCAGGCTCCGAGACAGTGGTACGAGGAGCTAAGTACATACCTCATCTTCAAAGGATTTAAGCGCGGCCTCGTCGATTGCACCCTCTTTACGAAGAAGACGGGAGATGATTTGCTTCTAGTGCAGATTTACGTTGATGATATAATATTTGGTTCAACTAACGAGCTTTTATGCAGGGAGTTCGAAACTGTCATGCAGGAAAAGTTCGAGATGAGCGCAATGGGGGAGATGCAGTTTTTCCTAGGCTTACAGGTGGACCAAAGACCCGACGGGATCTTCATTCACCAGACGAAATATGTCTCCGACATCTTGAGCCGGTTCCAGATGGAGGACTCAAACCCGATGGATACCCCGATTCAACCCAATCACGGGATTGGAGTGGACGCTAAGGGGGAGCTGACGGACCCATTTACATACAGAGCAATCATCGGATCTCTGATGTATTTGACGGCGTCTCGACCAGATATTATGTACGCAACGTGTCTCTGTGCCCGTTATCAATCGAAGCCGAAACAAAGTCATCTGACGGCGGTCAAGCGTATCCTTAGATATCTGAAGGGTTGTCCCTCCAAAGGACTTTGGTACCCTAATGATGATAATTTTGATTTCATATCTTTTAGTGATGCAGATTGGGGCGGCTGTGACAAAGATAGCAAATCTACTACAGCTGGTTGCCAGTTTTTAGGGAGCAGGTTAATCACCTGGCAATGCAAGAAGCAGACTTCCGTGGCGCTTTCTACCTGTGAAGCCGAGTACATTGCAGCCTCGAGTTGCTGTTCGCAAGTGCTCTGGATCCAACAGCAGATGGTGGATTACGGTTTGCAGTTTCTTAAAACCCCTATATACTGTGACAACGAAGCCGCAATTGCATTAACTAAAAATACTGAAAATCATTCTAAAGCGAAACATATCCGGATCAAATATCATTTTATCCGTGATTGTTACGCTAAGGAATTGATAGATATGGTCAAAATCCATACTGACTATCAACGTGCAGATTTGTTTACAAAAGCTTTTGACAGATCCCGCTTTGAATATCTTTTAAAAGTAAACAATATAAAGGACAAACAGGACTAATCGGCACCTCGGTTTATCGCTTTTAGTTTTTAGTTTTTATATTTTGCTAATTGGGAATTTCTCTTTGCTAATTGGGAATTTCTCTTTACTATCGTAATCCTCAAAGAAGTTGATGCTTTCGAGGGGATTGTTTAATTCTCAAAGAAGTTGATGCTTTCGAGTGGATTGTTTCTTTCAAATTTTTGTTTTTATTGTTTTTCAAATTCTTTTAAATTCAAAAACTCAAAAATATGTTCTTTATTTTAGGGGGAGCCATTTTATCAGAAAAGCCAAAAACATTATAAAATTCAAAAAGACCTAAAAATTAGAAAATCAAAAATGATTTCCTGGTAAAAAGAGGAAATGATAGTACATCAGTGGGGATCTGACACAGGCTAAAGAATTGTATAGTATATGAGGCGTGTGTTGAGTACGTGTGATATGCTGATAGGCTTCGTAGACTAAATATTGCGTGCATTGGTGATACAAACATAACAAACTACGCGTTCGTGGCTGAACACCTCATGGGCATATGGTCTTAGTACCGTAATTTCGTTTGATAGGATTGCCAAAATCTGAGGTTTCGGGTCGTTATGTTATGGTTATCCGGGATATTCTGATAAACTTTTGTCGTATTGATTTACGGACCTAGTTTTATCAGAATATTTGCTAAAAGAGCTTAATTGCCAAAACCGGAAGTTACCGAATTGAGGAACTTTATGTTTTAACTGATCATAGATCATTATTACATCGTATTGATCATCTGATGCAAATCAGTGATTAATATCAGCCTCAACCTACTGTATACGCACATGTTACTCTGCTGCATTCAATTGCTGACCTGTACACCTCTGTGCTATATACTTTGTAACTTTTACGGATAACTCTGGCATAATCACGCGTTACGACGAAGCTTTGTGCAATTACTTGATATGGGAGTATGTCGTGTGTGTGGGCACCACTTCGTGTTAGTCTAATACACTTAACTCGTATCATTTTAAATCATTGCGTAGTTGTCTGCATGTGAGCTTACGTGGACCACAATATCAGCAATTGTCATGTCACATACTGTTTCTAATGATAATATTAAACAAAAAGATCAACGCTGTGATCAGATTTCTCAGAAAACTGATATGATCCTCTGACCGGATTTCACAAAAAGTTTACTGCTTTCATTTACTTTGCTGCTTTTTATTTTGTTGCAATTTACTTTTATTGTCAAAAAGATACAAAATCCAAAAAGATTTTAGGTGTGTTTTGATAAAATTTCAGAAAAATCCAAAAATTTTTTGCATTTCTGCTTTATTTTTGATAACCGGGGATGCTTGATAGTCAATTTCTGAGATTTGACAACACCATCTGGGCTTTGTATCATTCTAAATGTGAGAATATGTGTTTTGAATGCTAAACGGATTGAAAAATGTTGAACGGGATTCGAATTCGTGATTTGGCAAATTTTCAGAATTTTCCATTTCACATTCGCCCCTTAAATGGGTCGAATGTGGAAAATTCTCTACATTCGGGTTGGTGAAAACGGGCGAATGTGGATTATTAATCACAATCCACTTTCGGGTGAACAAAGTTTTACATTCGTGCCATTCAGTTGGGGCGAATGTGGAATTCTCTCACATTCGTCCACTACCAATGGGCGAATGTAGGTGGCTATATATAAGCTGATAGCAGATTCATCCCTCATTCAAAATTTTTCAAAATTTTTACCAAGTACCAGACCTTGTTGCTTTAGTTTCTCTTGCTTGTGCGTTTTATTCCTCATTCAATCCTGATCATTTTAATATCAATTTTACAGGTAATGATGAAGGAACGAGTTCAGAATCATGTGTTTTATAACTGGACTTAGGGTTTAAGATTTCATGGATTTTGAGTGAATGTTTATGCTTAATTTTGATTCACATTCATTCCACATAAGTTTTAGGGGGAGAGTGTAAAACGAATTAGGATAATTTCATTGATAAATGGTTGATTGATTGATTAAATCTATAAAACCCTAATTCGTAGTTAAAAACTGATGTAGAATGAATGTTAGGAACAATTGACTAATCACGAGTCTTTATCGGTCCATTTAGAACAGGTTTAAATCAAAACAAAGTGTTAAAAACAGATTTGCAAAATTTTTGAATTTGGGGAAGAACATGGTTCACCTTCGGGTCATCGTTTGGACGAAGGTGGAAATATTTTGGACGAACGTACCTCAAAATGGGCGAATGTACATTTGTATGCAATATCATTTTACATTCGACCAGAATGTTGTACATTCGACCAGAATAATCTACATTTGACCAGGATTTTTGGGCGAATGTGGAATTCTTAAAAACTTTAAAATTTAGAATTTTGTCGATTTTGTGTTTTGACGTTTGTTTCTGATTTTGTGTGTTTAGATGGCTGATCAGACTGAGAATGTGGCAATTCCAGTTGAAACTGTTGTTCCTGATATAGTTCCAGAACCTGTTCAGGAAGGTGAATCGTCAAGTGGAAGCAAATGGCCGTTCGAGAAGAATCACAATTGCTGTGCTTATTTGGGGGACGTAGAGAAGAACGTGGAGTTTGCTGACATAATCAAGTTCATGAAGAGATGCAGAGTAGTTTATGCTTTGGCTACACCAACTATTATCTACAAGGATATAGTTGAAGATTTCTACAACAACGCTAAGTATGATTACTTTGATAATCAGACAATAATAAAGAGCAAGATTCAAGGAATGGAGATGTTCATTACAGAGGCTGACATCAGAGAAGCTCTCCAGATTAAGTTTGAAGTAAGTGAAGATCCAAGAGAACTCTCGTGGACTGAGCAGAAAGCTTGTTTCCTTAGAATGAAATACAAAGGACCTATTACTGATGGTTCAATGTACAAAGGGAAATTGAGCGTACAGTTTAAGTATTTTGCTCACGTCATCATACATGTGTTTGGATGTGTTAGTGGAGGATATGACGTGATGAGAAAGAGTTTGAGCTCATTAATGGTTGCGTTGACTCTCAACAAACCATTTAATGTTGCAGGAATGATTTTGGATCATATGCTGGAGATGCTGAAGGGTTTAAAGAAGAAGTATTTCATGTTATACCCTAGATTCTTGATGATGATCTTTGATCACAAGTATCCTGATTTGAAGAAAGATCCAACCCAGATACTTGCTCAGGATCACATGAACATTAGAACTTTGGCAAGAATGAAAGGATACAAGGGTGTGCCAGACAATGAAAGGCCACCGTACAGAAGGTTGTTTGGAGCCTTAGCTAGAGAGGATTACAATGATCCAGGAAAGAATACAGCTAGGCATCCTGATAGTGATTCTGATAATGATGATCCCTTAGTATATGCTGATGCTAATACTAAGAGGAAGAGGCAAGTAGTCAATCCTGGAGCCAAAGGGAAGGGCAAAGGAAAGACTGATCAGGGAAGTTCAAAGCAACAGGCTGTGAGAAAGAAATCTACTGCTAAGAAAGGTACAAGTTTGGTGGATGAGGAATCTGTAGATTCAGAAGAAACAGAGGAGGAGGAACAGTGGGATTCGGATGCTGAAAATCTCCGGGCCACCAAACGTAAGGCCACTATGGTTGGTGAGTCTGAATCATTAAACAGATCGATTGCAGAAGCTGAGAAGAGCAAGAAGTCTGTTAGTGCTGAAGATGAAGTTTTAGGTGTGAATATGGATGAGTTGAACGAAGGAGAAACTGTAGTTGTTAACTTGCCCAAGCCTAAACACAAAACCATGGCTAAGAAAACCAGTACAAAGCAGCTAAGGGAGAAAGAGTTAGCTCAACTCTTGAGAGGAAAAAGATTACCTGAAGCTGGAACGTCATCAAAGCAATCTTCACCAGTCACAAAGAAACAGAAGACTAAAGAGGCAACAACATTACCAGTGGATGAGTTCAATGTAGCACTGGATAAGGTACTTGACATGTTTAGAAAGCCTCAGAAAGAGAAAGAAGCTGAAGTTGAGCCATCCAGATCAAAATCCAAGTCAAAGAAAGTCACTGTGGATGATGATGTTATGAAGCAGGTAAATAAGAAGATGGACGATATGATGAAGATGATTGTGGCTCAGCAAGCAGAAATAGCCAAGTTCAAGCAAAATGAGGAAAAGATGCTTCAGATTGTTGTAGCTTCAAAGTCGAATCAGGATGAAATTGATGAGAAGGTAAAGAAGCTAGAAGCAAAGAACAAAAAGCTTGAAGGAAAATGTTTGAGGAACAAAAACAGGTTTAAGGCTATAAAAGAAGATAATAAAGAACTGAAGGCTGAGAATAAACGCCTAAGTGAGTTGATAGATAACCTGTATAATGTTGCACCCAAATTGAAGGAGGGTGAGGAAGACAAAGAAAAAGAAGTAGAACAGGTTGATTTTGAACCGTCTGAGTCTGATAAAGAGGAAGATGATGATGAGGATGATGAAGAATCGGAAAAGAGTGATGATGAGGATGATAATAATGATGATGATGATGATGTAGAAGGTTCGGGAAGTCAAAAAGAAGATGAGAGTAGCAGTAATGATGATAATGATGGAGGAGATGATACATCAAAGTTTACATTTGAGAAGAGACCACCTTCGAAGAAGAAGAAAGATACTGGAGAATCAAGTTCAAAGAAGAAAGGTGAGAACGTTGATTCAGATGAAAGTATATTCTGGAATGAGAAGGTGAGGTCCTTGACTGATGATGCTAAACAAGTTTACAAGGACATGTTAGAAAGAAGAGAATGGACCATTGAGTTCACAGGTCGTTTTGCTGAAATATTCCAAACTGACGATATGAGATATGAATTGGAATATAACGATCCTGATTTAGAAGAAGGGGAAGTACCTGCATCTGTGGCAAAGGAGATTTTAGATGGACTTGCACAGAGGGTAGGGAAAACGTTTGAAGAGTTTATTGTAGATGAGTCGATTCCACATATTCCTGAAAAGGATATTGGAAGTCACTCTGATGATAAAGATACCCCTGAATTTGAAGAAGTGGAGATAGAAGATATAACGCATGAGGAATACCCACAATACTTCAGACAAACTGATGAAGATGTGGTGTTTCCTGATTTTACTGAAATTCCTAACACTTCTGCGAAGAAGAAGGCTAAGCAGAGAAGTGCAGAATTTGTGGAGAAAGTATTTGGAGCTGATAAGCCAGAATCTTCAAATAAATCTGATGAATTGAAGAGTTATTTGAAGAAGTTAAGATTAATGGATGAGAACCGACCAAAGCCTGAAGCTCAAGGAAACTTCTACAGATTTCATAATGCTAAGTTCAGAGGCAGAGCTCTCGGGTGGACATATTTGGGCAGGCTGAAGTGTCTAGCTGCCAAATGGGAATCAGGGATCTTGTACTTTTACAGATTCATTGACTTGCTAACTCTACCGTACTGGGCGGTTAGAGATTTATGCAGATTCCAAATGTCAGGTGCTTCAGTTAATAATTCACATGTCGGTTGGTGCGCAGACAAGCTGGTTTGGGAGAGCAGAACTAGATGGAATAGATTCAAACCACAATATCCCCGGAGGAAAGTTCACAGGGATATTGATCCCAGAACCAAGCTGAAACGGGTTACCTTGATATATAAGGCACCTGAAGTGATGAGGAAAATACCTTTGATGCCCATGCCTCAACATTTCAGTGCTGACTTCATTTTCTGGTATTATGATTGGAGAAAGGCAGAAGCGGTAATTGTGTTGAGAGATGGAAAGGATAAATACAAGCATGTGCATGTATTTGATCCTATGTGGTTGATAAATTGCACTTTCGAAGACATCATCATGCTCTTTTACAATCCGATTCATCATGAGCCGAACGACGCTGATCAGGCAAAGAAATACACTCAAGTGGTTGGTGTTTGCTTTGCATATGATATAAATGCGGGTAGTAATTTGGATGGAAAACTTGGCAAAATGGTGAAGATGGCAAACGTGTCGAAACCGGTGAAGAGAAGGTTAGAGCCTGAGATGACAAAAGAGCAGAAGAAAGTGCTCAGAATCAAGTTGCTGAACAAAGCTATGGACGAGGACAGAAAACGATCCAATCAATAGTCGAGGGGGAGTTTGTAGATGCGTTTTGCGACTAGTGATTGGATAGTTAACATGTGTTAGAAGGCTGATGTGGGCGAAGGTAAGATGATATGGGCGAAGGTGAATATTCAGTGGGCGAAGGTAGAAAGAACTGGACGAAACTGGAATGGAGCTACACAGAAGGAACACATTCGACCATGTAAATGGGCGAATGTGGAAAAGACTCACATTCGACCATTCACAGTGGGCGAATGTGCAGTGCCTATAAATAGATTTTGTGTTTTTGTAATGTTAAGAGAGTCATTAGGTGTGTGTGTTTTGAGGTGTTGTTCCAGGATAGTTTGAGAGAGTCTGTGTTTGAGTTAGATTAACTGTATTGACATTGTAATCAAGTTTATCATCAAGTTAATCTATGAAAATGATTGAAAATGACTTTGATTGTGTTTTGATTTGAGTTTACATCAGTTTGTTCAAAGCTAGGGTTTCCGCACCTGGTTTTGTAACTTGTATGATCATATAATCCTGTTTTCGTGTCAAATCTTCCCCTCTACACAAAGTCAAGGATGATATTTAAACAACCTTTTCATTGCATACAACTAAAATTAATGAACTTTAAAATAATATATTTATTAATTGTTTTTATATACTGTTTTTACTACTTTTAATAACTAGTTAGTAAATTAAAATTCAAAATAATAACATCATAATGATTTTAGAAAATAATAAAAATTGAGAAAAACATGTTTTCCTAATAAGATTTAAAATACGTATATTAATTTTTCATTACGTCATGCGTGGGTCGTAAACCTCCTTAACTTTGATTACATAAGTTCAATTTTGGGCTTGTTACCTTTATACTTTTTGGGGTTTCTTTGTTTAATAAAGCGAGTACCAAAACCGACTGTGTTCCCACTCGCCACAACATGCATGATTGATTTCGTTAGGGCCTAAGGGCCTTTTTTCCAACTGGTGCAAGCTACTTGAATCCTCAGTACCGACTCTTTGTAGCATAATAACACAGTTTGAAGTAGTTATACTGCTAGGAAGCTTAGGCTAGGCGCAGCATGGTGTAGCCAGCGGTGTCACACCCTCAAATTCCACATGCGGGGTTTTACCGCGAGGCGCGTGACAAACCAGGATCCAAGTCAACGATCACAATCAACAATACTATATGTACACATGCAAATTTAAAAACATAAGTTTAAATCCATAAAACAGTAGCGGAAGCTTTGTTTACAATCCAAAATCCAAAAGTATTCCAAATTGTTCAACATACGAAAACATGAACCCTAAACTAGACGCCGTGCAGACGCGTGCGCCTAAGCCCTGGGATGCTACCTTAGCGACCTGAGAAAAACATGCCAAAAGTTACGTCAACACAAAATGCCGGTGAGCTCACAGGTTTTAATAAAAGTTACCAAGTTCCACCTGTCAATACAATGAAATGTTCAACCAAAGTACGCTAGCTAGGCGTATGTTTTGTTACTACTACGATTGGAAACCATTACTGGACACGTCACAAGTTACCAATGTTACAGCCCGAATAATGTTACAAGTTACAAGGTCGAGACAATATGCACCCGCCCGGCCCTCCAAGCCGACGAGTGGGGCAGGTCACGCCCAATAGATCTATTCACATTTCCCCCGTTGTGCTACACCGCACATTCATGGTTTCCCCGGGACTTAAAAGTTCGTATAGCAACTCTAAATAACCCATAGTATGACAAAAGTTCTCAAAACATAGTTCAACGCATGTTTTCTTCCCCAAAAGTAAAACCAGAGAAAGTGGGGCCGTGAACTCACCTTAGGTTGCGTTACTTTGAAAGTAATTAAAAATCAGCAAGCTATGCTAGTCCCGTAAAGCGGTGACCTAACACATGATAGTTACAAATACTTAGACTATTAACCTGTAGGTTAGTTTGTCCCTAGATGTCCAGACCATAACCAGGTTCGTTTGAAAACACGTTGACTGTTAAGCTGACCAAATGTACAAGACTCGACATCCCATTGGTGACCCGAGACTCCACGTGTTAACCTTATACTCTAAGTCATACAAATCATGCAACCATGCTTAACATGTGTTAAAGTTTAACAAGTCTAGCACATAGTTCAATCAGCGCACAAATAAGTCCGAGCACGTGTTACCAAGTTACTAGGTATGATACGGGGTTCTTAGCATGTTCCTAGGTGTCAAATCGGGCCTCGGAATTCCAAAATATACTTACAGCAGCAGTACATGCGATTAGGAAAAGTCAACTTGCAATTAGGAAGGTCACCTGGTGATTAGGAAGGCTAATCGCCCCTTAACATAGGCGATTAGCCCTATTCTAGTACTCTATAGGCGATTAGGGCTATAAGACATGCAATTCAGAGCTTAACTAGTGATTAGGATCGTAATCGCATGCCATGAAGGCGATTAGGCCCCCAATCGCCTACCCTATAGGCGATTAGGTACCTAAATGCCTTCAGTATAGGCGATTGGGCTCCCAATCGCCTACAACATAGGCGATTAGGGTCCCCAATCGCCCCCTGCAGAGCTGTTCCGGTTTTTCGCACGTTTAACCCTCCAAATCAGATCCGGAACGTGTGGAAACACCAAATATCAATCATACAACATTATCAAACATATTTCAAGCAAAACCCCTAGCTTATCATCGTCCTACCAGTCCCGAATGCGAGCGTTTTCCCCAAATAGCACACTTAGCATGGAAACATCACATCAACATGCACAACTTTTACCCTAAATAGCAAATACTCAGATTTCATCATGTAACAACGTTGTTCGATCATTCCTACTGTTCTAGCATCATCCTATAGCAAACCCTAACATCATACAATTAACAAAACACCTCATATTATCCTCAATCATTCAAAATCATTCAAATGGGTCAAAATACCAAATATCCACAATACGCTACCAAAACCATCCAAACCCCTAAGACATCATCATCCTAATACATACAAGCTGTAAACACCTTAACAACAAAATAACAATCCTTTTTCAATCATAAAAATCCTATCTTTTAATCATATTCAACACATACAACATGCATAAGAGTTTGGACTTGTTTAAAAACGATTTTTAATAGGTTTTCAAAGACATAAAAGTTTATAAATCAGGTCTGGACCTTTAGGGAGCAAAACATAATCATATAAAGGTTTATAGATGAAGAACACACCTTGGATTTATGAGAAACTGATGTGTAAAGCTTGGAAATGTGTGTTTTGATGCAAAAACGTGTTCCAGAGGGTGTTTGTGTAACAACCCGACCAAGAGGGGGTTGGACGTTACGACAGTTTGGTAACAGACTTGCACAACGGAAGCAACGATAACAAATATTTAATATTTGTACAAGTTTTAGTCACAAAGTAATACAAATACAATGTAAAATATAATTAAATCTAATGCGAAGACGAAACGCGGCGGTCGTCGAAGCAGTGTAGTCCCTTAGTCGATCCAATCTCTATCCCACTTATCTCTAGATGCTCTAACCGCAACATATAGCTGAATCTTCTAACCAATAATCTCTAATCCGCTACTAGCTATCATATACCTTGTTTTGCCATCCAATCATCCGCAGTACCTGAACACATGCTTAAAAGAGTTTGGGTCAGCAAAATATGCCGGTGAGTCCGTGTAAGTAGTTCAATGGATCCAAAAACAGTTTATCAGTTCAAAACAAGTTTACACAGTTCAACACACGTGATGTACAAGCAACACCTCAACCCTAACGTGGACTCTATCTACTGCCATTATAGGTCCTGGCAAAATATATGCCGCAACCCAGGTGGAGGGTTTCCCGGGCCCTTACGTCCCGAGTCCACCTTGCGTGGGGGTTTCCCCAAGTAGTACTACCCATATATTAAGCGGCTCACCTCTGAGTTAATGAGTGTCAGTATAATCCGGCAGCCAGTATCTTGTCACATCACAACAGTTTATAAAATAGAAGCATGTATTCACCCCAAAACATTTATAAAACAGAAAAAGGGGAAGTACACGAACTCACCTTGGTAGCGTTTCACGTCATGTCATGTCAAATAGTCATATGGCTTTCCAAGTTAAGATCCTATCTTGGCAAGATCCTACTCAATACATTACAAACATTAGTACGTCTAACTCTTCTTGCGGTTGCACGTGTGGGCGCTTAGGGCCTTTACTTATAGATTACTTGTCGTGTTAATTTATTATTGTTAACTAAATAATCTAGTTTCACATCATGGCGTTTATGTATTCTTACAATATTTCAAGTAGTGGGGTAATAACGAAAGTATATACAGGCGTCTAAGGTCCCAATGTCCTATGCTTCATTATTATCTTCTTATGTCCGAATCTTCCTCATTAATGACTCAATTCTAACATAATGACAAATTATATTTTATCTCTTGTGTCCAAACAATGTATCTTAAAGTGTTATGTCTTATGTCCGAAGTCCCACTATACATCAACTAAGTCACTCATTGTCCTTTATGTCCAAGTTATGTATTAAGTTTATACTTGATGTTCAAGTTCATGTGATTCACTTTAAGTCCAAAGTCCCATAATGATAATCTTATAATCTCTGTCCAAGTACCAGTCCCACCAAAGGTTATATATATGAGTGTACATCATATTATATATATGTCCAGGTCTGTAAGCATGTTAATGTCCCACACGTGCGCACTAGTTATGTATAAACATAGCGTTTGAACTAGTTATACCTTTCCAGATTGTGGTTCTAAGATATTGACTAATGTTGGCCAGGTCTGGGTTTGACTTCTGTTGACCGGTTGGTGACCCATAACCGAAGCTCCACCCGTACCCCCTCCATAAACACCACATCCTTCACCATAGCCTTCTGCTTGAACCCAACCACCACTTGACCTCCACCGTAACCACACCACCGTCGTCCTCAGTTAAGTATCCACAACCGTCTCCACCAATCAACTACCTCTACCTATTAATCATCATTGATACCCAATCAATCTTCCTTAATAATAATCACTAAATCTATATCAAGAATCAAGGACCTTGGTGTCATACCTGTTTGCTTGGAATCTAATCGAAACCCTAGTCTCAGCCGCTGTCGTCAACTCGTGCAGGTCAGCCGGCCGAAGGCCAAAGCCAGCGACCCTTCACCTTGACTCTCTATCCTCAGATCTATCTCTCCTTCTCCTCCTGATTCTCTCTTTCTTTCTCGTTCTCTGTTGCTGATACTCTCTCTCTCTCTCGGATCGTTCCTCTCTCTCTTCTCTGGATCCACGGGTATAGAAGAAGAAGATGGAAAGAAATGGTTGTGTGTTTTTGGTATAGATTGCCGGACGTCCGCCGGAGCTCCGCCATAGAGGCGGCAGGAGCCACCGTCCTTGCTCCTCTCTCTCTTTCTAGTCTAAATGTGTTTGTGTGTGTTATAGGATTGTATGTTTTTCATCAGGGAAAATGGGATGGAGGGTTGGGTTATTTATAATAAGTGTAGATAATGGTTTTAATAAAAAACCATCAACACCCCTTGTTTTTGGGTGTTGTGTTGGCAAGCTATAATGGGGACATGTGTCCCTCCTAGTGGGGTGATATGTGTCCCCAAGAGTGGTTAGTCATAGGTACGGGTTCGTCATCGGGTGTCGGTCCGGTCATGTAACGGGTATAATATTATTCCCTTTTGTCAAAATAATTATCCAATTCGCCAGCTCGGCTTCGTATTCATTTACACGTAATTATTTTATTATCTTTGGTCATTTAATAATTATATAATAATAATATTGTGCGAAAAATTTTGGGCCCTAGGTCCGGGGTGTTACAGTTTGTGAGTTGGGATAGGTTATGGGACGGCTAGGGTTGCACTAATGGTGTTTTGGAGGTCAAGGGTGGTATTTATAGGCGTTTCTAGTCGTTTAAAAAAGTCAGGCGATTGTGCAGCATTACCAGGCGATTAGGGGTCCTAATCGCCCTCAGTAACATGCGATTAGGCCTAATCGCCTATGGCTATAGGCGATTAGCCTGCCAATCGCCTGTTAAGGGCTCCCAATCGCCCCCTAAGCTGCGTAATCACCTATAATGTCATGCAATCGCGTGTAATCACCGTTTTAACATATGTAAACACGTATACACATACCGACAAGTCACATAAAGATTATAAACACATAATTCATGGAAACAAATACGTTCACACTCGTTCACCAATTCCCGGGACTCGAGGCTTGTGTGTTTACTAAGGTTCGACGATTCTACGAATCGTCAATCCTTGCACACCTGGTTAATGACTGACATCTAACGACCCTCTAGGCTGTAGTAACGACTCCCGAACCATAACACGACTCAACCGACCTAGTTAAGTATAATATACGCGTGACTCGCTAAGGTAGACTTTGACCCAAACAATGTTATGAACCTGAGTTTGCCGGGTGTCACAAGCGGCGACAACACCATCCCCGGTCCATCATTAACAAGAACGGTATTTGGTTGCGGTGCTAGCCGTCCCTCCACCTCATCCATATACCATCTCTAACCATTTCTATCCAATGATGCTCATCATCATAGTGCACACCACCCACTTGGCCCATCATACTGAAGATGCCCCTCCCCCATTGACACATTTGCCTACGTGGAGGCCCATCCTCCCCAAACCACACCGTTTAGCCTTATAATCATACAACCATTTATTTCCTTATCTTAGTTAATTTATACCTTTAATATATGAAATTTGAATAGATACGAAACTCAAGGCGAATTGATGATTCATAAACACAAACCCTAGAATCGTATGGAACTATGCATCATATTTGAATCAACATTATCATTATATGTATAGATAGATTTTCTTTAGGTTTAAATCTTCAAAAGCGCAATGTGTGAAATGGGATAGTTAGATTCATTAAACCACCCACCTTGATGGAGTGGTAAGGGGATGAAGGATAGTTCATGGAGACCGAAAGGTCACAAGTTTGATCCCGAGCCAAATCGGGTTTTAGTTCCACCATGTGATACGCCACATAGGCATTTCTCGTGGCGGCATAATGTTTGTCATGTGGTAGGTGACAGAAAATGTTTCCCGGGAAAAATCGCAACCTAAACTCTTAAGCGAGTGTAGATCTGGTTAAGACAACATAGTCTAACCATAGTGAGGTGAGGGCCTCCAATTAAGAGGAGTGAATATCTCACACAATATTAAGAAACTCACCTTTCAAAAAAGGTTAGATTCATTGAATTCCTAAGACATGAAATATTATGTAGTTTTGAAACATTGAGTTTTCTTTTTAGTTAATGATTCTAAATTCACTACAAATCAAAGGAGCTCATCGATGGATAAATGTGTTTGGCTATTATGGATGTAGAAACCAGTGGTAGATCCAAGAAAAGTTTTCATGGGAGGCGAAATCTCTAAGCCCCTAGGTCGTTTATCCATCAGGTGGCCCAGGTTGGGTCGGGTCGTATACAAAAAATAATAACACTAAAATTATATAATCGACCAAAAGAAGTCAAAAGTAATTTAAACGTCATTACATATGCATTACAAAATTCTAAAGTTGTTCACTTTGGGTCTTCATTTTTCGGAATCTATCTATAACATCTTCTATCTCCATGTTTCTAAGCAAGTCCTTTTCAATTAAAGCAATACAACTATCTTTTAATTCTCATCACCAATCCTATTACGTAAAATGTTCTTCACAATCTTCATCGCCAAAAAGCTTCTTTCAACGGTTACGGTTGTGACGGGTAATGTGAGTGGTAGCTTCAATAAACCATTCAATTTGGTAATTCGTGAATCCATCAATGTACAGGACTTGATAAACCATTCAATTTGGTAATTCGTGTATCCGCTTTTACATTATTAGTGTAGGTTTCAAGTTCAATTGGAAGCTTCTTTTCTCTTCATCATAAACATCATGAGGATAAATCTCAGCTAATCGTAGTAGTTTTTTAACATCGACACACCAAAACTATCACAAGGACTCAAGCTATTAATACGAACAATTAACTCAGATGTTATCTCATTAAAACGGTTTCAAAATTCTTGGATTTGCATATCTAGAATCGAATTAAAGCATTCACCCTCATAATAGTGGCCAAGTATGATGTTTGTTTTTTTTCTTGGTATCTTTGGGTCAACGTATTCGCCATCTATGTTTACCACTTCAAGCTCATGCTTATCACAAAAAGAGTTAACTAACTCTAACAATTTGTCAAAACCCTCCAATCTACACTTTGTAAGCTGGTTCTTGGTATTAGAAACCAATGAAACTACGTTTTAGGAAGTAGGTACATTCTTCTTCTTTTTTTTAAGGTGTACGCCCGGACCCGTTGGGCTTAGGGTGGCTCCGCCCATGGTAGAAACCATCGTTGAAGTTCGGTGCAGAAAAACGATTGTGGGTAAAAAATTCACTAATAGATGACGACTTATATTTGAGCAAATATTAAAAACCAAGAGAAAGTTTCATATACAAAGTCTTCTAAATATAGAAAATCGTAGGAAAGCGGTATCAAACCGATTTTGATTGAACTCATTCTATTGGAATGAGAACCGTCTTATCGAACTCTACGATCTTATATTTTAGGTTTTTGTTCTTTTTTATTTTTAGTTTGTAGATTTTAGAATTTTTTTTTAGATTATTGTCTTTTTATTTGGTGTTGTGTCTTTTCTTTTGGCATTATGTTTTATTAGCGATTCATTGTGTCCTTTTCTCTTGGACACTCTGATATATTTCTTGCCATAGTGTTTATATTGTGATACAATATGTTTTCTTGTATCATTCTCACCCTTTTTATTTATTTTACCCTTTGTAACATAACGTAATACTAAATACCAAACTCATATTAGTTAGAGGTTCTCAACGAATTGAATCTCGAATATTGGAATTGATGGAGTTGAATTACTTGAATTTTGAAATTTTGAAGCTGAATGCGAATTCAATTAGAAATTCGAATCAAATTCTAATTAATCTACCAAAGAGCCTTTAGTCTTGTGGTATCAAGGTGTTTGATAAGGTTTTGCCTTTCCAAATGGTAAGGGGTTTAAATCCCATGGGTGACAAAAAGTTAGCCGTTAAAAAAAATTCTAATTCAGATGAAAAGTTCAAATGATGGCTGATTTCGAAATCGAACAAAGCAACTAACTAAATTAGACATTAATTGAATACAAGAGCTTTATATCGACTTAACATTGTTCAGTATATAACTACTAGTTATAGAATTCCATTCATTCTACTTTATGATTTTAATTTTCAAATCAACTATTAATAATTTTACTTAATATATACTTATTTCAGTTTATTTCTTTCCTATTACATATAAATATATTATTCCTAACTTGTCCATATGAGTAAATGATGATACTAATTTCATTAATATGTGTAGAACACTCATTTATTACTAATATTCCTTGCAATCTTTTTTATGCAAGCGGTTCCTATATAAACCCTTTCCTAAAGTTTCAAAGAACATATTTAAACTTGATTTAGAAAAAAAAAACTAAACGTTGACATCGGTCAGATTTGTTGCTCTCCTTGTTGTAGTAATAATAGCATCCGCTGTGTCAAACGATCATGTGACTAGCGTAGGTAAGTTATATGTTGCTAAACGTACCATCTCTTACAAAATTGAGACAATGGTCCAATTTTTTACTTTTTTTTAAACCATTTTTCTTGGTGGATGCGTTTAATCTTTAGATGCACCAGTAAATTATTTGTTTTATATCTTCATTTATCATGAAAATGTTCTTTCATTATAACAATCTAATGTTTACATACAGGAGCATATACAATGACATGTACAAAATCGTGTTGTAATGGCGTAGATTGCAGAGAGTTATGCAAGGGGAATATTGCACTTTGTAAACCCGGTGAAGCTTGTAATCGTCAAGGAGGATTATGTTGCTGCGCCTTGTGAACAACGTTATTCAATTCCTAAACATGTTACATTGATGATTTTTATTACGTTTTGTGTCCCGAATAACTTTTAATTTTTTCACATGTTCTTCTTTTTTCTTTATGATTATATCCACTCGTTTGAAAAATCGGATCAAGGTTCGAATTTCGTCTAATATACAGAAAAATGAAGCATAATATACATTTTAGTAATCGCATAATAAACAGAATCAAATAGGCAGACTCGGGTGCATGGTTTCTAATGAACCTTTGAAAAGGTCCTGAGTATGTTCACCTATGTTGTTCTTTTAGTTTTCATTAATAAAATTTTTGTTTTACTTAAAGAGCCACATGAGTGAGCACAAAGAAGCACTTCATTTGGTCTTTGCTCGATGGGTGGGAAAGGTCCCTTTATGTATCATAAGTGCATTGTACCCCATAAAACTTAAGGGGTGTTTCGGCTTTATTTGTATTTTAGATTATGTTTACAATTTTATTCAATTTACAGAATTAAATCATTTACCTTTAAATGACACAATATTCAAGGAAATTATAGGAGCCAGAGAAGGTGGGACTACTTTTTAGTTGGACATATTTATTAGATAATCTAATAAAAGGGGTGCTTTGGTCTCTAGATCACCACTTCAGTAAAGGTATTTTGTTGAATGCAAATTGATTACCCTTTGTCAGAGATCAATCTAATTGGAAGCAAATGTTTGGCGATTCTCCACCTCTTGATATCGAATTTTATTCCATCTATGTCCTTCCATGTAACCAAATACAAATTTCAAATAGGCTATTATCAAATCGAACTAAAGAAATTAATTAGGTTTAGAAACATGTTCATCGTCATCAATCCATGATATTGCAAATAGGGTTAAATTAGGAAATCAAAGAAAATCATAAAGGAAAACAAACATTTGGCCGGTGTAGCCGGTAATAGAAATAAATAAATATAGAATGTAATCAACACCAACATTGTGGTTGAATCAAAACGGGAATTAAATCGTATTTATACCGTATATAGCGTAACATAAAAGAAAATCATAAAGTAAAACAAACATTTAGCCGGTTCAACCGATAATAAAACAAAATAAATGTAGAGGGATTGAAGTTGCAATTTATTAAAACATTGATAATAAAACAAAATAAATGTAGGGGGACTGAAGTTGCAATTAACTGAAACATGAGGGGGGTGGCAGTGGAAGGTAGGGGGAGTGAACTTGCAATTAGCTGAAACATAAAGTAAGGGGACTAAACTTGCAATTAACTGAAACATGAAAGGTTAGCAGTGAAAAGTGTCCACCGACACTTGTCCTTAGTATAGAGGTAATATAAAGAAGGCAAATTGGATTATAACACCCTGAACTATTGACAATTGGCCGTTGACACACTAAACTACAAAATTGAACAACGCCGCACTGTACTTTTAACTTATTCGCCTGTATCAGCCTCAGACTAACCATGGTTAATTTTTACTGATATGGTACGGTGACGTGTCCATTTTGGTGTCCATTTTTGCTGACGTGGCATGAGGAATAGGATTTTAACACCCTGAACTATTGATTATTGGCAGTTGACGCACTAAACTACAAAATTAATAGATTTCTGCTTGGTTCAAGAGTTTCAAGTCTGATTGTGTTTGATTTGGTTTGTGGTGAATCAATTTGTTAACATACACCTAAAAATGGTTAACAAGTTTGATTTGCTAACCATTTATATCTTTGTGGTGAATCATTTTGTTAACCTACACATACATATGGTTAACAGATCAAACACAAACGAAATATATTCAAGTGTGTTTATTGTCCAAAATGATTCACCACAAAGATGGATCTTGGTCCAATGATACAAAAAACCTAATGACTGAACAATACAAATAATCAAAATATAGAAGACAGAGATGATGACTTGAAACTCTTGAACCAAGCTCAAATCCATTAATTTTGTAGTTTAGTGCGTCAGCGGCCAATAATCAATAGTTCAGGGTATTAAAATCCAATTACCCATTCCATGTTAGCAAAAATGGGCACGTTAGTAAAAATTAACCATGGTTAGTCTGAGGGTGATACAAGCCAATAAGTTAAAAGTACAGTGCGATATTGTTCAATTTTATAGTTCAGTGCGTCGGCCGCCAATTGTCAGTAGTTCAGAGTGTTATAATCCAATTTCCCTATAAAGAATACCAAAAGTAGCAAACATATTGATATGGCCTGCTCGTTTAGCTTGTTTCCTCCTTACTTTTTTTGCGCGGCTTCAAATCTACTTCACCCTAGTTTCTTTCTAACATCTTTTATGCTAGCTGTGTTTTTCATTTTTCTTTTTTTGTTAATTTGTTCTTCTTATATCATTGTTGTTATTTCTTACTCACCAAATAACGAACCATACGTGGACCTAATTATAGTCAAAGTCAAGGTTGATATTTAAACAACCTTTTCATTGCATACAACTAAAATTAATGAACTTTATAATAATATATTTATTAATTGTTTTTATATACTGTTTTTACTACTTTTTAATAACTAGTTAGTAAATTAAAATTCAAAATAATAACATCATAATGATTTTAGAAAATAGTAAAAATTGAGAAAAAAATGTTTTCCTTATAAGATATAAAATACGTTTATTAATTTGTCATTACGTCATGCGTTGGTCGTAAACCTCCTCAACTTTGATTACATAAGTTCAATTTTGGGCATGTTACCTTTGTAATTTTTGGGGTTTTTTTGGTTTAATAAAGTGAGTACCAAAACCGACTGTGTTCCCACTCGCCACAACATGCATGATTGTTGGGACGAAGAGGATTGAAGAAACCACCTTTTGATAACCTTAGTCTTTTCCATATCTGCCTAAGTATAGAACTGCTGAAGAACAAATAGAAGAAGTACTGAAGAACAAACACAAAGTACTGAAGAGTAAATTCATCAGAAGTTCTGAAGTCTAACCAGACATTTCACTGAAGAACTACTGAAGACTAACTGCTCATCAGCAGTTTGTCACTCATCAGCACTTTCACTCAGAAGCTTCTAACCGACAGAAGATCAGCAGTTTTACTATTATATTGTTTTGTTAAAGTCTTGATTTCAAGTTTCAATGTACAGACTGATGTAAGCTTATCTTAGCATAATATCTTTGTTAAATATCTTAGATTACTTCAGACTTCAGTTTAGTACATTAGTCTATAAATAGATGAGTTTGTTCATCTATTTTAATGTGTGATTTTGTGTAATATCTTTGAACTTATATTGAAATCCTTCGGGCTTTAAAACTTATAATTTCCACTTCACATCTGAGAAACATAAACTGCTATTACTGCTTTATACTTAGATCATTTATTGTTTCTCATTTATTATTCAGTCAAGGGGGAGTAATAACTCCTCATCAAAGTGATCTTTTAGACCTTTGAACACTTAACTTTCCGCTGCTTAATAACTCTTATATAAATCTGATAAACACATAAGTGTTCATAGAAACAGCCACTGATCCAACAATTGGTATCAGAGCTTCTGGTTAATCTGATCAAAATCAATCTAACAAATTGAGATTCAGACACAGGCTCAATATTGATATTCAATAAAAAGGATAAAAGGCTCACTTTTTAAATCCATCACTTTAAGAAAGTATTGACAAATCCAAACTTCTTAAAAATGGATCCCTACAATACTGGATCTGCCAACAAACCTCCTATGTTAGTCAGAAATGAATATAACATATGGTCTAAGAGGTTGGCACACACTATTTCTCAAACCAACACTGGATGTTGGAGGTCTGTAGTTTTTGGACCTCACAAACCAGTTGTTACTGATCCAGAGGGAAAGACTGAAAGACCAAAGGATCCAAAAGAATACACGGAGGAAGATTTCCTAAAGTTTGAGCTTGATGCAAAAGCTTTCTCCATGTTGGCTATGGCTCTCCCAAATGAAATTTATGCTGGCCTTTTACATTGTGAAAGTGCCAAAGAGCTGTGGGATTGCCTAAAAGAGCAGTTTGCAGGAACTGCTGAGGTGATAGCCAACATAAGAGAAATTTTGGCTCAACAATATGAAACTTTTACTCACATAGAGGGTGAAACTTTAACTCAACAATTTGAAAGATTTTCTTCACTCATCTCTGAGTTAAAAATAAACAATCAGACCTATACAACTGAGTCTATGTTACATAGATTTTTAAGGTCTTTACCTTCAAAATGGGAAACTTACTCAATAGTCCTCAGAACCAGTTCAGATTTTAACACCTTGAACCTAACTAGGTTACATGGTAAATTATTAACTTTTGAAAGAGAAATCAATCAAAAGAAAAAGCTACAAGAATCTGGTAAAACTGCTGATGACTATACTCCGGGTAGCACAGCCTTATTAGGACATGACTCACCATCCTGTTCTAATAATTTTGGTTCTTTTGACCACATTGACATAACAGCTGGGATCTCATCAGATGGATCTTTCCCAGCTTATGACAATGAGGAACTAAGTCAAACTGCTGACAACATGTGTTTCATCATGGATGATTTAAAATACTTTAGCAGTGATGACTTAGAAGAAATGGAAATATTGCACCAACTGGCCTTGTTAAGCTTAAAAACTAACAAATTTTACAAAAGGTCAGGAAGGAAATTTCCAGGACTAAACAATTCAACAAAAGTTGGTTTTGACAAATCTAAATTGAGATGTCATAAGTGTCAAAAGTTGGGACACTTTGCTAGAGAGTGTAGAAGCTCTAGCTATAACCAACAAATGTCCCCTGGAAATCAATATAACCCCTCATACAATAGGAATAATGGAACTAATGGGAGTGCTCATTTTGTACAGGCACAAGCTCCAAATGTTCAATATGTGCCACAAGTACAATATGTACAGATGCCTGCTCAACAACAACAGCAGCTCATGCCTCCATTTCCAACTGCTCAACTTCCTGCACAAACTCAACAACCCCCTCAGCAACAAAGCTTATTTACTTCAGGGTATGTTGACTGGAGCAGTCTTCCTTATGACACGTCAGAATGCAGTCAGGATTCAGACAATAAGGTCTATGATGTCAACTGGGGAGAACCTGATAATGGCAGAAAGAATTTTGCCTTAATGGCCTTTGAAGGATACTCTTCAAATTCTGCTCTCACACAGGTATCACAACAATCTCTTTTAAAGCTTTGCACTAAATCTTGCAAAGAATCATTTGCTTTAATTAGAGAAACCAATGTGCATTTACAAGGCAAATCCAATGACATGGAAAGAAAATACACACAAATGAAGTGTGATTTGGAAAGAAAAGTCATGTTGAAAAATAAAGAAATTTCCAAACTAAATGATAAATCCATTGAAACAGAAGCACAAATTAAAACCATGATAGACAGCCTAGGAAAAGTCAGACAAGAGCTTGCTGACACCAAGGTAGATTGTGAAAAATGGGTTGAGTCTTGTAAAGGGTATCAAATGTTACTTAACAAACAAACTGCAGCCAATGTTAAGTTTGGCATTGGATATACCCACACTGAATCACCAACAGATTTCACCCACAAAACTGATAATGATGGGAAGAAATTGATTCAAACTTCTGATATGGAGGAATGCACATCCTACCATCAGAACTTCCTCAAAAAGGGAAGTACTGCAGAAGTTAAAACTACTGACAATAAGCCATCAGCAGTTTCAACTACATCAGGAGTTGAGACCCTGAAAACTGCTGATGACCTATTTCAAAAATCAGATTTTGTCAGTAAATTGCCTTCCAGCTCTCTTGATCTATCTAAAAGGAAAGAGAAGGCAAAAGCATGTGAGATATGTGGTCTGTTTAACCACATAACTGAACTTTGCAAATTTAGAAAGGTAAATCAGTTAAATAAACAAAGACAACAACTGATTGTGGGAAAACAGATAAAACAAGATTTTCAAAATACCTTTTTTCCCAACAAACAACAATCAAACAAAACCCTTTCTAAGAAGAAACCTTTATCTCAACAAAGGTCATCTTCTCAAAGTTCAATTTCAGAAGTTTCACCTAATTCATCAGCAGATTCACAAACTGCTGAAGTTAAAGATTTGATAAACCTGGTCAAACTTCTGATGACCAAAGTTGATGGTGGAAACCAAAAAGAACCCACCATTGTTCTTAATGACAAATCCATTGCCAAAAAGACATGGATTACTAAAGATGGTCCACAACAAGCTGCACCTGTTCTCAAGAGCAAACCCAAAGCCAAACTGGCTTGGGTTGCCAAAACTAACTAATTTGCTATCTTGTGCAGAGAGTCTCCAGAGGTTTGAATAGCATATGGTATGTGGATAGTGGAGGCTCAATGCACATGACTGGATGCAGATACCTGATAAACAATTTTATCAGTCAAAGAGAAGGATCTGTGTCCTTTGGGAACAATGCCAAGGGATATGTGCTAGGATATGGCAATGTATCCTCAGGCAAAATGCAGTTTGACAAGGTCAATCTGGTTGAAAACCTTGAGTACAACTTGCTGAGTGTCTCTCAAATGTGTGACAAAGGATATTCTTCCTTTTTCACAAAGACAGCATGCAAGATCATATCACCAGAAGGCCAGAAGTTGATAGAGAAGATCATTGAAGATCATACTTTGCTGATTGCCAAAAGATGTGGCAATGTCTATGCAGTGGACATTGAAAAAGACAAAGTATTGAACAAGACTGCCTGTTTCTTCTCAAAGGCATCAACTTCAGAAAATGATCTCTGGCATAGGAGACTTGGCCATGTGAACTTTAAAACCATCAATAAAGTCACAAAAATGGGCTTGGTCAGAGGTCTACCTTTGAAGGAATATCAGTGCAAAGAACACTGTGTTTCCTGTCTTAAAGGTAAACAGCATAAGTCCTCTTATAAGTCTATTGAAGAATCAAAAACAACTGCATGTCTTCAACTACTCCATATGGACTTATTTGGACCAGTCAAGATTATGAGCCTTGGTAAGAAGAAGTACTGCTTGGTCATCATTGATGACTACTCAAGATTCACATGGGTCTTCTTCTTATATTCCAAGGATGAGGCAGCTGAGATCATCAAGTTCTTTATTCTACAAGTAGAGAAGCAATACTCTCTATCTGTCAAAGTCATCAGGAGTGACAATGGGACAGAGTTCAGGAACAAAACTCTGGATGAATTCTGTCTGTCTAAAGGGATTGTTAGACAGTTCAGCATTCCCAGAACTCCTGAACAAAATGGTGTGGTAGAAAGAAAGAACAGAACATTAATTGAAGCAGCCAGAACAATGTTAGCTGATTCAGGTCTACCTTTGTATTTTTGGGCTGAAGCAGTCAACACTGCATGTTATGTTCAGAATAGAGTTCTTATCAACAAGAGACATACCAAGACTGCCTATGAAATTCTTCATGGCATTAAGCCCCTTATCTCCTTCTTCAGGGCTTTTGGATGTCAATGTTTTATCCTCAACATCAAAGACTCTATCTCTAAGTTTGCTGCAAAAGTTGACACAGGTTATTTTCTTGGTTATTCTCCTTTGAGAAAAGCTTACAAAGTATTCAATTCAAGAACCAGGATAGTAGAAGAAACACTGAATGTCAAGTTCAATGAATCAAAACACACTCTTATTCCAGCAGATCCTGCTGAATTATTTGATCTTGACAGTTTTCATTTCGGACCTGAAAAGACTGTTGAATCATCCAAACCTCCTCAAAATGGTTTTCAAGGATTTGAAGATGATAGTCCTGCACCATGGACTCCAAACACAGTCAGAAGATCAACTATTAAACCTTCAGAAGTTTCAATAGCTTCTACTTCAGGAACTACTGATGAACATTTTGAAACTACTGATTCAGCTGAACCTAAAACTCCTGAAGTTCAAATAACAGCTGAACCAGATATTATCAATCTCAGTGGTTTATTTGAAGAAACTGTAGAGCCATCATCCAGTACAGGTTTACAACAACTGATTGAACACAAGGATCATCCATTGGAACAAATCATGGGTGATATTGCATCAGGGGTACTCACAAGAAACCAGCTCTCCAACTTTTGCTTATTCTCAGCATTCATCTCTCAGTTGGAACCAAAGAAGTATCAAGAAGCCCTCAAAGACAACAATTGGGTGCAAGCAATGCAAGAAGAGTTGCTTCAATTCAAGAAACAACAGGTTTGGGAAATCTGTCCCTTACCTGACAACAAGCAACCAATTGGAACAAGATGGGTCTTCAGAAACAAATCAGATGAGGCTGGTATGATCATCAAGAACAAAGCAAGACTAGTGGTACAAGGTTATTCCCAAGAGGAAGGAATTGATTATGATGAAACCTTTGCACCAGTTGCAAGACTTGAAGCTATCAGGTTATTTTTAGCTTATGCAATTTCCAACAACATTAAAGTTTATCAAATGGATGTCAAAAGTGCATTTTTGTATGGAAAAATAAAAGAGGAAGTGTATGTCTGTCAACCTCCAGGGTTTGAGGATCCTTCTCATCCTGATTGGGTTTACAGACTTGACAAAGCTCTTTATGGGCTAAAACAGGCTCCAAGAGCCTGGTATGAAACACTTTCCAACTTTTTACTAAAGAATCACTTCTCAAGGGGATCCATTGATAAAACTCTTTTCATAAAACATGTTGGAAATCATGTCTTACTTGTTCAAATATATGTTGATGATATCATTTTTGGTTCAACAAATTCAAAACTGTGTGAAGAATTTAAGAAACTCATGCAATCAAAATTTGAAATGAGTACAATGGGAGAATTGCAGTACTTTTTGGGACTGCAAATCAAACAACAGTCAAATGGAACATTTATACATCAATCAAAATATGTTAAAGAATTATTGAACAAATTTTCTTTACAAGACTGTAAAACATGTTCCACTCCCATGACACCAATCACACAAGTTGAACCAGATGATCAAGGGAAACACATTGATCAAACCATGTATAGATGTATGATAGGTTCTCTTTTATATCTAACTGCTTCTAGACCAGATATCATGTTTTCAACTTGTGTCTGTGCTAGATACCAATCTGCACCAAGAGAATCTCATCTAATTGCAGTCAAAAGAATCTTCAGATATCTGAAAGGAACTCCTACTCTAGGGATTTGGTATCCTGCTTCAAGCAATACCAAGTTAACTGCTTTTTCAGATAGTGACTATGCAGGCTGCAAAATGTCAAGAAAATCAACATCTGGTGGTTGTCAATTCTTAGGAAACTGTCTGGTGTCCTGGCAATCAAAGAAACAAACATCTGTGGCAACTTCAACAGCTGAAGCTGAATACATTGCTGCTGCAAGCTGTACTTCACAGATACAATGGCTCCAATATCAACTGCTTGATTATGGAATCAAAGAGACCAAGACCCCACTTTTTGTAGACAGCAAATCTGCCATTAGCATCATTCAAAATCCTGTTCAGTTTTCAAAAACTAAACACATTGAAATCAGGTATCATTTCATAAGAGATTGCTATGAAAAAGGCAAGATTGAGGTGAAGCATGTCACAACAGCCAATCAAATAGCTGACATTTTCACCAAACCCCTTGATTCAACAACTTTTCAGAGGTTAGTATCCATGCTTGGGATGTTAAACTTAGAAGAAAGTCTGTAAGTGTTTCACTTTTTAAATTCTGCACATATTTTATTTTTCACTTACATACTTATCTGTCACAAACCTCTGAAGACCAAAAATTTGAGAAAAAGGAAAGTTCTGATGAACAAATTTTGAAAACTACTGATAAACATCAAAATGGGATATTTTCAAAATGGATATAACTACTGATGAAAATCAGAAGTTAGAAAAGTGTTTTGAGAGTCATCTGCATCAGCAGTTGAAACTGCTGATGAGAAAACTAAAACCACTGATGAAGAAACCTTTCTTCTTCAGCAGTTTGACTAAAAGGGTAAAACAGACTTTTCACTCGTCAGAAGTTTGACCTAGTGGGTTAAAAACCTCTGATAAATACCCTGTTCCAACACTTATCCATTCAAAAAGCAAAATTCCCTCTTTCTCTCTCAAATTCAAAGCAAAACCCATTCTCTAACCTAAAAATCACTGTTCGATCAAAAACATCCATGGCTCTCGTGTTAAAACAGGGACACAACCAAAGAGGCTACTTTGTTAAAGATGAAGCCTGGTCCCAGTATGATGAGATACTTGATCTCATCATGAAATCCCAATATTATGATGCTTTCACCATTGATCCACCCATTCATGAAGAAACTCTTAATGAGTTCTGGGCAAATTCAGAAACGGTGAAGGTAAATAATGAAGTGATTTCCCTCAAATCTTCCATAAAAGGGAAACTGATGGCCATCTCACCAGAAACACTAAGCATCAGGCTTGGTTTGAAGGATTCTGAGGCACCTGAGCATATTCCAACCTTAGATATTCATCTGACCATGACAGAATGTGGCTATCAAGGTACTTTGGCACAAGCAACAGTTTACAAAAAATATTTTGACCCACAATATAAACTGTTATTTCATTATATTATTATGTGTCTTAGTCCTAAAACTGGGTCAATAGATCAGATGCCTTCAACCTTTCAACCTATTTTTCATTCCATCATAAATGAAACCTCTTTCAAGGCATCAAAACTGTTTTTCAATGAACTGGTTTTACATCATCAAAATGATAAAAAGAGATTTTTGTTGTATCCAAGGTTTGTTATGCAGTGCATAATAAAAGAACTTGGTGAGGGAGTACTTGAGGGAAAAACAACAACTTTAAATCCTTTAACTGCTCAAGTATTCTCTAGGCACAACAAACCAGCACTTTTGCTTGAAGATGACCAAGGGGAAGAACAACCCATCCCCAAGGAACCCACATCTTCCAAACCCAAAAAGATAACTAAAAAGCCTAAACAACAAAAACCAAAAACAACCAAGTCACTGAAAAAGAAAGTTCAGGAAGTGGAGAAACCTGAAACTACTGATGTGCAATCTGCACTTGAAAAGGAAGTGGCTGAAACATCCTCTCAGCACACTCCTTCTCCACCACCCAAAAGAAAACCTGTCACAGTTATATTTAAAAGAAAAAGATTTAAGAAACAAATAACTGTTGACCCTGCTTTTGAAACTGCTGAAACCATTCCCACCCAAACTCCTGAACATCAACCCATCCAAACTACTGAACCTGAACCCTCACATACAACCATAGAAATTGCCCAACTTCTCTCAGGACTTAAAGGAACCCATTCACCACATGTCACTCCCCTTACAACACATCAAATTGGGGAGATGCCTTCAGAAGTTGACATGAATGTGGATCCCTTTAGCCCAACACAGAGAGATGAGGATGAACAAGGGTTTGTAAGCCCAAACTTACAAACTTTTGATATTTTTGAGGCTGCTACTACTCACTTATCACCCAGTGGTGAACCTGAGGACAGTAGTAACATAGCTAAGACCTCAAATCTGGCAACTACTGATGAAGGCTTAAGGCCAGAGGTAGGAAAACCTCAGAACCAAGACAAAGAGGTTCATGAGACTACTGGTTTGGGTCCAGCTCATGATATAACTGATCCTGCCCTCTCTGAGGACACTATCAGGGATTCAGATGATTCCATTAAGTTGGTTGATGAATCAAAACTTCCACAAACTGAATTGACGGTTGACATTGAAGGTCCTGCATCTAAGGTCTCCAAGCTCAAGAAGCTGGTCACCAAAGATCAGGTTAAAGACCAGTTAGCCCAAAAATCCCCACAACTGGCATCTTCAGAGCAATCTGAAGATCACCCAAAAATCACCCCTTCACCAAAACAACCTACCCAATTCACTGGGCTCACAAGCATAGACTTGAACCGACTATGCAGCCCAGATGGTCCCCTGTATCAGGCACTCAAACAAATTATAACTGATCAACTCAAACCCTTCACAACTGCTTGGGAGTTAAAAGCTAACAATCAGTTTGGGTTGATCAACTCGAGACTTGCAGAGTTGAACAAGAAGATGGATGAAACTCAAGATCAACTTGCAAGGTTGTCTGCTGCAACATCTCAATCCATTAGGCTTCCAGAAGTGGATGAAGCCAAAAAGGGGGAGATGATTAAGGAACCAACAGATGCTACACAAAGACAAAATCCTGATCAAGAAGCTGATAGACCAACACAAAGACCAGGAAAAGAGGTAGCACCAGAGTTCAAGTTATCTAAGGCATCAGAGGTAACTGCTGATTACATTTCTCAAACTACTGAAGACAATCCTTCAGCAGTTGTGACCAAACCTACCACATCAGCAGTTCTACCTCCTAAACCATCATCAGAAGTTCCTAAGGCAACTGAAAAAGAACCTGCTCCCACTCCTTTGCCTACAACAACTTCCACAGCTGTTTTAAACCCTACTCCCATCAGCATGTCAAAAGACTTATTAGAGAAGAGTTTGAAAGAAGCTGCCAAGAAGGCAAAAGAAGACAGAGTATGGAACAGCCTAGAAACTAGAGAAGACTTGACCTTTGATGAAAAATTGATCAAGTATCAAGAAAAACTTGATGAGCTTGAGGCTGAAGAGAGAGCACTTGAAGCTGCTGCTGAAGAAGACAAAAGAGCACAGCTAATAGCATTCATCACAAAGAACTCCAAATCCAAACAAGTGGCCCTCAAGAAACTCTCAACACAAGAACTGACAAGAAGAGCTCAGATGCTATCTGACAGAATAGCAACTGAAAATGAGAGGAAAGCCAAAAGAGCTGAAGTGATTGAAGAATTAGTGGCTAATGACTATGGTTCAAAAGCCTCAATCAGCAAATGGAAAGAACAAACTCTCTATGAGGCTTACAAGAAACTCAAAGCAAAGAAAGCTGCTGAACCAGAAAGATTTGAAAGCCAAGAAGTCCAAACAACTTCTATTGTCAAAAGACCATCTGGTACATTAAAAAGGCCAGCCACCAAAAGAAAAGCAGATGGAGATCCCATTGTCAAGACTGACTTCAAAATGATTCTGTTAGAAGGAGATCAGTTGGTACATGGTGATTTTGATGTTGAAGAGAAACCCATCTTGACCCAATTCAGAGACAAGGCTACCTATGCTTATCAGTTACAACAATCCATTCAAGAAGAAACACATACAAGGGTTGTTACAGAGCATCACCTGCCCAATATGCCAATCCAAGGTGCTGCTGAATTACAAGGAAGTCAAGAGTCTCACCTGAGAGTCACTGAAATTGAAGACATTCCTCAATCAGGTCAACCTAAGGAAACAGGCTTGGTTTCCTATGCCTCTGACTTTGACAGGTCAAAGGTAAACATTGTGAAATGGTCATTTACTGAATCCAACTCAGTACTTGTGACCAGGAGAGACCGTTCAAGTAAGGTCTATAGAAACTCAAAGGAGTTGAGTGTTTTATCGTCCAAAGACCTTCTCACCATTCAACATTTAACACCTGAACTTGGTCCTCTCACTGAGCAACAAAGATGTACTCTTACCACCCGGATGACAGCAGAGATCTGGAGGATGCTAGAAGAGAGAAAAGGACAACAATAAAGGATAGATAAGGTTTTGGCTTCATCAATCCAGGGGGAGATTGTTGGGACGAAGAGGATTGAAGAAACCACCTTTTGATAACCTTAGTCTTTTCCATATCTGCCTAAGTATAGAACTGCTGAAGAACAAATAGAAGAAGTACTGAAGAACAAACACAAAGTACTGAAGAGTAAATTCATCAGAAGTTCTGAAGTCTAACCAGACATTTCACTGAAGAACTACTGAAGACTAACTGCTCATCAGCAGTTTGTCACTCATCAGCACTTTCACTCAGAAGCTTCTAACCGACAGAAGATCAGCAGTTTTACTATTATATTGTTTTGTTAAAGTCTTGATTTCAAGTTTCAATGTACAGACTGATGTAAGCTTATCTTAGCATAATATCTTTGTTAAATATCTTAGATTACTTCAGACTTCAGTTTAGTACATTAGTCTATAAATAGATGAGTTTGTTCATCTATTTTAATGTGTGATTTTGTGTAATATCTTTGAACTTATATTGAAATCCTTCGGGCTTTAAAACTTATAATTTCCACTTCACATCTGAGAAACATAAACTGCTATTACTGCTTTATACTTAGATCATTTATTGTTTCTCATTTATTATTCAGTCAAGGGGGAGTAATAACTCCTCATCAAAGTGATCTTTTAGACCTTTGAACACTTAACTTTCCGCTGCTTAATAACTCTTATATAAATCTGATAAACACATAAGTGTTCATAGAAACAGCCACTGATCCAACAATGATTGATTTCGTTAGGGCCTAAGGGCCTTTTTTCCAACTGGTGCAAGCTACTTGAATCGTCAGTACCGACTCTTTGTAGCATAATAACATTATTTAACATTACCAAAAGATGGCAACTCAATGAGATTTAAAACAAAATTATTGGCAACTCAACGCAATTCAGTAGTTAAAAACTTAAAATCGGTAAAAAAAACTCAATAAGTTGTGAAGAGTATTAATTTCATAGAAATCATACCAATTTCAAATTATAAAAAGACCTTCCTCAATTGCAGTTTGAAGTTGTTATACTGCTAGGCAGCTTAGGCTATCCGGTGTAGGGAGCAGCATAGGCGCAGCATGGTGTAGCCAGCGGCGACAACACCACCCCCGGTCCATCATCAACAAGAATGGTATTTGGTTGCGGTGTTAGCCGTCCGTCCACCTCATCCATATACCATCTCTAACCATTTCTATCCAATGATGCTCATCATCAAAGTGCACACCACCCACTTGGCCCATCATACTGAAGATGCCCCTCCCCCAATGACACATTTGCCTACGTGAAGGCCTATCCTCCCCAAACCACACCGTTCAGCCTTATAACCATACAACCATTCATTTCCTTATCTTAGTTAATTTATACCTTTAACATATGAAATCTGAATAGATACGAAACTCAAGGCGAATTGATAATTCATAAACACAAGCCCTAGAATCCTATAGAACTATGCATCATATTTGAATCAACATTATCATTATATGTATAGATAGATGTGCTTTAGGTTTTGATCTTCAAAAGCGCAATGTGTAAAATGGGATAGTTAGATTCATTAAACCACCCACCTTGGTTGAGTGGTAAGAGGATGATGGATAGTTCATGGAGACCGAAAGGTCACTAGTTTGATCCCGAGTGATACGCCACATAGGCATTTCTCGTGGCGGCATAATGTTTGTCATGTGGTAGGTGACAAAAAATGTTTCCCGGGAAAAATCGCAACCTAAACTCTTAAGCGAGTGTAGATCCGGTTAAGACAACATAGTCTAACCATAGTGAGGTGAGGGCCTCCAATTAAGAGGAGTGAATATCTCACACAATATTAAGAAACTCACCTTTCAAAAAAGGTTTGATTCATTGAATTCCTAAGACATGAAATATTATATAGTTTTGAAACATTGAGTTTTCTTTTTAGTTAATGATTCTAAATTCACTACAAATCAAAGGAGCTCATCGATGGATAAATGCGTTTGGCTATTATGAAGGTAGAAACCAGTGGTAGATCCAAGAAAAGTTTTCATGGGAGGCGAAATCTCTAAGCCCCTAGGTCGTTTATCCATCAGGTGGCCCAGGTTGGGTCGGGTCGTATACAAAAAATAATATCACTAAAATTATATAATCAACCGAAAGAAGTCAAAAGTAATTTAAACGTCATTACATATGCATAACAAAATTCTGAAATTTAAAGTTGTTCACTTTGGGTCTTCATTTTTCGGAATCTATCTATAACATCTTCTATCTCCATGTTTCTAAGCAAGTCCTTTTCAATAAAAGCAATACAACTATCTTTTAATTCTCATCACCAATCCTATTACGCAAAATGTTCTTCACAATCTTTCAACTGTTACGGTTGTGACGGGTGATGTGAGAGGTAGCTTCAATAAACAATACACCAATATAAAGTTACAGTCTTTCTTTGTTTCAACCATCAATGTACAGGACTTGATAAACCATTCAATTTGGTAATTCGTGTATCCGCTTTTACATTATTAATGTTGATCTCAAGTTCAACTGGAAGCTTCTTTTCTTTTCATCATAAACATCATGAGGATACATCTCAGCTAATCGTAGTAGTTTTTGAACATCAACACACCAAAACTATCACAAGGACTCAAGCTATTAATACTAACAATTAACTCAGATGTTATCTCATTAAAACGGTTTCCAAATTCTTGGATTTGCATATCTAGAATCGAATTGAAGCATTCACCCTCATAATAGTGGCCAAGTATGATGTTTGTTTTTTTTCTTGGTATCTTTGGGTCAACATGTTAGTACATGATGTCCCTAAGCTAGTATATTGGATGTTTGGACGTATTTCGGGGTGTTTGGAGACGTTTATAAGCGTTTTAGGGAGTTCGAGAGGCTGTAGGCGATTGTGGAACAGTTACATGCGATTGGGCCCCTAATCATGTTACTATTCACACGACTGGACTGGTTCCTATAGGCGATTAGCCCATAATCGCCTATAGCTGACCTGCTAATCGCCTGCTAAGGTCTGGTCGTACCCGGGAGGTATAAATAGGCCTATTCTCAACCCTAGAGCTCAGTTTTTGCCACACACACTCCAAACACCCTCCCCTGGTCTGAGACGTCTGATTTGATCATTGTAAACACTCGAGCTCTGTTTTAGTGATTAATCTATAATCTTTTGACCCGTTTGTGTGTTGTAACTACTCGTTTATCATTGTTTCAATATCGTATCTGTTATTAAAGCATATTAGAGGGATTCCGCACCTCTGGTATAAACCCCGTGATTGTCGGATTACGCGTTCGCCGGTCCTAACAAGTGGTATCAGAGCCGAGGCTCTTATCACGGGTGTTTTAATAACAAAAACGAGTGAAAACAGGTTGTTTTTGTTGTAAAAGTTGAAATTTTTGATCAAAAACCTGTTTGAACTTTGAAACTTTGAGTTTTTATCCAAAACCCATATTTTTCAAAATCTTAGTGTGTGTTTACGGTTAAAAACGTGTGTTTTTGATCAGGTTTTGTTCTAAAACTGTTTTGGTGATGTGTCTAATCATTTGGGATCAAAACACAATGTTTTAGATAAGATTTTGAGGCAAAATAGGTGAATTTTGAGCAAAAGTGCGGTTGCAGATCAGATCAGGCGATTACGCAGACCTAATCACATGCAAATTTTGAGCGATTAGGTTTAACTAGCGATTAGGCCTAATCACCTGATAACCCCCAATCGCCCTGAAACACCTAATCGCGTCACTGTTCACTAGCAATTAGCCCTAATCACGTGTTAAAAACCCCCAATCGCCTATATTAAGTAGCAATTGTAATCATAATCGCCTATAAGGTTCTGGAACGTAAAATTTGACTAAGTATCGGACTATTATCAAACCTTAACATATGGCGAACCCTTGGGGACATCTGAGTCAACCGAGACCTCAGTATAACCAACAAATGAACAATCAAATGAACAATCAATCTAACGTGCCCACGAACCCTTGGCAATTCTCAGCAGAACGAAACGCGCAACGGATGCAGCAATCGCAAATGCAAGCGAATGTTGCCGGAATCAATCCGTGAGCGCTAGCTGCTCAACAACAGGCAATGAATGCGAATCCTTGGGCACTAGCAGCTGCTGCAAACTCTCAGACAAATCATCTGTCTTCCGTTCTCATGAGTGACTTAGAGACGGGTAGTTCTAACAGGGCACCGAAACTGCAGTACATGTCAGACTACCATGGATGGAAAGGCAGATTTCAGACGCATGTTGAGGGTACCGATGGTTTAGTATGGTCAGCTATCGAGAATGGGTACACAAGGCCGTTGGTTGAGAATTCTACTACTCCGATCTCATTGGAAGATATGACAGAAGATCAGAGGAAGAAGTATAATTATGAGAAGAAGGCGATGGCAGCGTTGAAGCAAGCACTTCCTAAAGACATACTTCATCAGTTTGCGCAGTGTACTACTTCGCAGATGCTTTGGTTGGCGCTTGCTGAGCGAAATGAGGGTAATCAGAAGACGCGAAAGGTGAAAGTGGATCAGTTGAAGAAGGAGTTCGAGAACTTCAACGCGATGGGAAATGAATCGCTAAGAGATCTGACGGCTAGATATTATCACTTGATGTCCGAGATGTATCAGTATGGGGTTATCTACACTTCTGCAAAACTTGTTGAAAGACTAGCAGAGGCGCTTCCTTCACACTGGCATCAATGGCTGGACATCCGGAAATCCAATAATGTTTATCAGACACTTTCCATCAATGAGTTCGTGGCAGAGCTGGAGCACAAGGAGATCGAAGAGATCAGGAGAGCTAACAAGCCGCCCGTTCTTCAGAATCCCAGTATCTACTACGGGAATCCAGCTCAGGACATCAGTGTGGGTGGATCCAAACCACAGACTGCTTTCGTGGTCAATCCTGATCCAGTCTTTGCGTTTGACAACTATGGTCCCCCATCTGACGTTCCTCCACCAGTCCTTCCTTGGGGTCAAGGAAACCAGTATCCTTCGAATTATAATACTAACCAATTTGGTGTTAATCCGTTTTCTCATCTTGCAGCACCAGCACAGGCAACCTCCAACTTTGGTGGACCTTCTTCGTCATGGTTTGGTGGTGCTCCATCTACTAACTATGGTGGATATGGAGGTGCTTCTACTTTGAACCAGGGTGGCTATCGGACCAATCCAGTTGCAGAGCAACTGAACACTACGGGTTTTGAGAAGGTGACTGTAGAGTTAGCCCAAGAACACATGGCTCTGCTGTCAACCTTGGTCAATTCCTATAGTGGATTAGTTGCCGGGCAGATCGGGAATCCTTATCTCACTCAAGAAGATTATTCTCAGATCGACAAGGATGGCATGGATTTGATAGACATCCAGTGGCACTTCGCTAGTGTTGTGAGAAGGGCAAAGGATTATATGGACAGAACCGGAAGGAGAGATGTGCTGATCAACAACAACACTAAGTTTGGGTTTGATAAAACAAAGGTCACCTGTTACAACTGTGGCAACAGAGGACACTTTGCCAGAGAATGTGACCGGCCTAGGAAATAGGGAAATCAGAATCCCTTCAACAACAATAGAGGCAATCAGAATCAGAGTCAACCAGCTTAGACACAACCTAACCAAAATACTGAACGAGCTCTTGTCCCAGTAAACAACCAGAACTAGAGGCCTCCGGCAAACAACAATCAAGCCCTGGTAATTCAAGAAGATGAAGGCTTTAACTGGAATAACCTCATCACTGGTGAACAAGCTCCGCAGGGTGGTGCGGCATGTTTTGCCCAAATAATGTCTGATACTCAAGAAGAAGTTAAAGAGTGTCCGAGTCAGTCTGAAGTAGTTATTCCTAAAGTTGAAGCTTCTGACTGTGACTCTGACTGTGATTCTGATATGGGCATGGATTTGGAAGATCTGTTAGCTGAAGCAGATGCCTTGATCAGCAAAAGGTCGATTCTTGTTGATGCTGACTTTACAAAGAACAACCTTGCTGAATTCTTCGGATCAGTGAAGACGGCTGCTCATTATTCTTTGATGGCTATTATAGATTCGTCTGATAAGGTATGTTCTTCTTCCAATCCTAAACCTGATTGTGTTGAATGTGGCAAGCTTAAGTACAGAATTGTTGTCTTAACAGACGAAAATCTGAACTTGAAAGCAGACTTAGGTCAATGCCAACAGAGCAATGATGTTTTGAGAGCTAATGAGAAGGCCCTCAAAATCACCATTGATACTCTGAAGAGAGACTCGACTGAGTGTGATCAGCTTAAATTCATAATCAAAGAATTAACTGATGAGAATCTGAATTTAAAAGCTGATGTAGGTCCGTTACAAAGGTCAAATAATTACTTAAAACAAAAGGAGAAACGTTTTCTTAGTACTGTTGAAAACTATAAAAAGGATGTTTCTGAATTGTCTAAAACTCTAGCTAACAAGCAAATCGCTATCAATAATTACATTAATGAGTTAGAAGACACTAAGAAACATTTGGCCATTGTTAACTGTGACTATGAGAAGATCAAGAAGAAACTTGAAAGTTACCTGAACTGCAAGTATGTTCTTGACCATATCATTGAACACTCAAAAAAGGATAGCAACTCCACCAGTCCCAAATATGCTCAGTGTCCTCCTCCGGTGAGATTCGAAAATCATCACTACGATATTTTACCGAAGGAAGAATTTGTGGACTTGGCAGCAGAAGCAGCTAAAGCTGCAGAAGCGCCCAAAGTGATAGAAGCAGCTAAACCTGCCAAAGTCACTAAGGCTGCTCCTCCTTCGCCCAAAGTGATAGAAGCAGCTAAACCTGCTGAAGTCACTAAGGGTGCTCCATCTGTTGTTGTTGCCAAAGCAGGTGAGATTGCTGATGATGCTAGTGTCTGCGAGACAGACTGTTCTGATGATGAGCTTGATGAGCCAGAGAGGTATGCACCGGTTAAGAATGCGGATATTCCTATCCAAAATCACCTCCTGTGTGATCCTGAACCGAAAGTGCAAACCCCTGTTGGTAAAAATGTCAAAGTGTTCTATAGATTAAAAGGATCTGATAAAATCTATGCTGATGAGGTAAGTCCTCTACGATTTAGAGCACCTGGATGTGTTGATAAAATCTGGCAAGAGTCCACCATTACTATTGAGAAAGAACAATGGGGACACGGGAAACAGGGTCAGGGTAATTAGTCCAAGAAAAACAAGAATAAAAATCGAAAGAAGAACACTTTTTAACCCTAAGAATCAAGCTCAGGAGAGATCTCCTAAGAACCATGTCACTCAGTTTGTCAGATCTTCAGGCAATGAGTATGATAATTATCCTAAAACAGACTGGCAAAAAGAATGTTTGAAGGATTTAAAACACAAAAACTCATTTGCCACGAAGTCTAACAAAAGGAGTAAGGATGGAAATGCTCCACCATTTGAGGAGTATAGATCCTGTCACAAGTGCGGGGTACATGGGCATTTAGTTGCTGCTTGCCCCGAATTGAGACGCAAGAGGATCGAGGTAGATGATGCTCCAAGTTCTAGCAACTCTAAACCACCTGTTTCTCCTAAGCTTTCTGAGAAGCAACAAGGTAAGCAGGTAGTTTATGACAATCGAAACAAGATTGCTATGAACCAAAAGCCAGTTGATGGCAGGGGTCCGCAGTCTAGGGGGAGCCAAGTTCCCAAAAAGGTTCAAGCAGCGCCTAAGCCATAAGCACAGGCTGCAGCTGAACCTCAAGGTAACCCTAACACTGCTCCACGTGCAGTTAAGTCTGAAGTGGATCCAAAAGCTGTCCCACCTAAGGAATCTGAGGCTGGACCTTCTAGCCCCAAGGCAAAGAAGAAGCCCAAGCCAAAGAGATCGGAACAGACTTGGAGACCCAAGTCACCGACCAAGAATGGAGAATCATCTGCTAGTGCTGAAACTGCCGGACCATCGGAAGCAACACCAACTCCTAACGGAAAGTGGGTTGACTTTCTGACTTTGGATGTAGATGGTAGACCCAAGACCGTCAAGGCTTGGGTCCCCCTTAACCACTAAACTTTGAATGTTGTGCAGGGAGTTCCACAGGGCCTTATCAGCAGCCTCTGGATTGTTGATAGTGGAGCTTCTGGGCACATGACATGCGACTTATCCCTGCTATTTGACATCAAGAATATCAACGGGGGGGGGGGGGGGGGTATGTTGCTTTTGCTGGTAACAAAGGGGGATACATCACGAAAGAAGGCAGTATGGGGAATGGTATTGTAAGCTTTGAAAAGATAAGCTTTGTGAAACAGATAGACCACAACTTGCTAAGTGTCTCACAGATCTGTGACAAGAAATACACAGTGTTCTTTGATGACAATGCTTGCTTCATTCTGAAGCCTGGCTTTAAGATTCCGAAACAATGGATTATGATCTCAGCTCCAAGAGTTAACAACTTGTATATTCTGGATATGAGTCAAGCCGTAACAGCTAAGGGGAGGTCACTTGTTTTCTGTCTAAAGCTACAGAGAAGGAGTCTATTATGTGGCACAGACGAATGGGGCACATTCACTTGAGGAAGATGAATCATCTGGTTCAGAATCAGCTTGTGGAAGGTGTTTCAGTCAAGAATTTTCATCTAAATGACGTCTGTGTTTCATGTAAGAAAGGGAAGCAGAAGAAGAAATCTCACAAACCTAAGAAGGTCAACTCAGTCAGTATGCCTCTCGAGCGGTTGCACATGGATCTGTTCGGCCCAGTCAATCGTAAAAGCAAGAATGGAGATTTATACTGTCTGGTTGTCACTGATGACTATTCAAGGTTCTCTTGGGTTGTATGCATGCAGCATAAAAGTGAGACTTTTGAGTTTTTGAAAGATCTGTTCACCAAACTAGAAAATATCTATGGGCTGAAGATCCGCAGGATTCGAAGCGACAATGGAACAGAATTCAAGAACAATGCTATGGAGTCACTATGTGCAGCAAAGGGTATTCATCACGAATTCACAGCGCCATACACTCCTCAGCAAAACGGGGTTGCAGAAAGAAAGAACCGAACTCTTATTGAGGCAGCCAGGACAATGCTCGCAGATTCAAACTTGCCTGTCATGTTTTGGAACGAGGCAGTTTACTGCGCGTGTTACACTCTAAATAGGGTTCTTACGGTTAAGAGGTTTGGGAAGACTTCTTATGAACTTCTAAACCGGAGGAAGCCGAACTTAGAGTTTCTGGAACCTTTCGGAGCTCCATGCACAATGTTACATCCCGATGGGAAGTTTGGTGCAAAGGCAGAGGAAGGTTTCTTTGTTGGATACAGTACTCCTAACAAGAGGGTATACAACAAAAGAACCAATAACGTTGAGGATTGGCTTAATGTCGATGTTCAGCGTTACACTGTCAATGCGCCCAGTGTTGGACCCGATTGGTTGTTCGACTATAAGAGTTTGTTTGATTCTTTCAACCTGGATAATGTGGTAGATGATGCTGTTGCGCAAATGTATTACGAGTGTGAAAACGCAGCTAGCTCACCGCTAATGCGTCCGATCGTGGTTAATGCACCTGCGCCTGCCGCATCTGATGCCTCTGCATCCATGGGTTCCCCTGATAAAACCGTAGCAGTTGAAGTTAAGGAAGTCTTTCAGGAAGCGTCAGAGGTTATGGAATCTTCTTCAGATGAGGAATATACTGAATCTCGGGAAACTCTTACTGAAGAACTAGCTGGAAATGGTGAATCTGCCAATACAGCTCCAGTTCCTCCTACAGGGAATGATCAAGCTGGTCCTTCTTCTTCAGCAGCTCCTGGAATTGGTCTACAGATTGATTTCTCCGGTTTTAATTTGCAACCCGCTGCTCCTTCTAGTTCAAGTGCCGCTGAGACAAATATTTCTCAGGGACTTGAAAATCTCAATCTGCGTTCGGATGATCCAGTGCCGGCACATCCGGAATCTCGGATTCACGACACTCATCCACTGCAGCATGTGATTGGTGATCCGGCTGGTAGAGTGATGACACGTAGTCAGCTCAGAAATGCCAGTCCAAGTGATAATTCAGCAACCCTAGCTCTTTATTCGGAGATCAGAAAAGCAGGTCATCAGAACGATTGGTCTTTTGCTCTATATGTAGAGGAAGAAATTTGACAACAATACAGGATTATATGATCATACAAGTTGCTAAACCAGGTGCGGAAACCCTAGCTTAGAACAAACTGATATAAACTCAATCAAAACACAATCAAGATCATTTTAAAGGCTTTTCATAGATTAACTTGTTCAAATAAACGTTTACAGACTCAATACAGTTAATCTAGAACTCAAGCTATCACTCTCAAACCTCTCAGGAACACACACACAAAACACACACTCTCTATGACTCGTTATACATTACAAAAACTTGAAATCTATATATAGTAGCTGTACATTCGCCCAGATGAACTGGTCGAATGTAAGCTTTTCCACATTCGCCCAGATGAACTGGTCGAATGTGTTCTTCTGTGCATCCCTGTTCCAGATTCGTCCACATACAAAGTACCTTCGCCCACTTCTTTTCTCCTTCGCCCCTTCTGATTCTCCTTCGCCCCTTAACACATGTTAATATCTAATCATTAGTCGCAAAACGGTATCTACAAACTCCCCCTCGACTATTGATTAGATCTTTTTCTATCTTCATCCATGGCTTTGTTCAACAGCTTGATTCTAAGAATACTCTTCTGTTCTTTCGTCATCTCCGGCTCTAACTTTCTCTTAACCGGCTTTGACACATTCGCCATCTTAATCTTCTTGCCAAGCTTCCCTTCCAAATTACTTCCAGCGTTAATGTCATAAGCAAAGCAAACACCCACAACTTGTGTGTATTTCCTTGCTTGATCTGCATCGTTTGGCTCATGATGAATCGGATTATAGAATAACATGATGATGTCTTCGAAGGTGCAATTGATCAGCCACATAGGATCAAATACATGCACATGCTTGTATTTATCCTTTCCATCTCTCAACACAATCACCGCTTCTGCCTTCCTCCAATCATAATACCAAAATATGAAGTCAGCACTGAAGTGTTGAGGCATAGGCATTAAAGGTATCTTTCTCATAACTTCAGGTGCCTTATATATCAAGGTAACCCTTTTCAACTTGGTTCGAGGATCAGTATCCCTGTGAACTTTCCTCCGGGGATATTGAGGCTTGAATCTATTCCATCTCGTCCTACTCTCCCAAACCAATTTGTCTGCACACCAACCAACATGAGTATTATTCACTGAAGCACCTGACATTGGGAATCTGCATAAATCTCTAACCGCCCAGTACGGTAGAGTTAGCAAGTCAATGAATCTGTAGAAATACAAGATTCCTGATTCCCACTTAGCAGCTAAGCACTTCAGCCTGCTCAAGTATGTCCACCCAAGAGCTCTGCCTCTGAACTTTGCATTATGAAACCTATAGAAGTTTCCTTGAGCTTCGGGCTTTGGTCGGTTTTCATCCATCAATCTTAGTTTCTTCAAATATTCTTTCAATTCATCAGATTTATTTGAAGATTCTGGCAAATCAGCTCCAAGTACTTTTTCAACAAACTCAGCACTTCTTTTCCTTGCCTTTCTTTTAGCAGACGTATTATGCCTTTCAGTAAAATCAGGAAACACCACGTCTTCATCATTTTGTCTGAAGTACTGTGGATATTCCTCATGTGTAATATCCTCTATCTCAACTTCCTCAAACTCAGGGGTTTCTTTATCATCAGAGTGAGTTCCAACATCCTTTTCAGGAATAGGTGGAATCGACTCATCAACAATGAATTCTTCAAACGTTTTCCCTACTCTCTGTGCAAGTCCATCCAGTATCTCCTTTGCCACAGAAGCAGGTACTTCCCCTTCTTCAAGATCAGGATCGTTATATTCCAATTCATAACGCATATCATCTGTTTGGAATATTTCTGCAAAACGACCTGTGAACTCAATGGTCCACTCTCTCTTCTCTAACATGTCTTTGTAAACTTGTTTTGCATCATCAGATAACGACCTCACCTTTTCATTCCAAAACACAGTTTCATCATCTACATTCTCTCCCTTCTTCTTCGAACTAGACTCACCTGTGTCTTTCTCCTTCTTAGAAGGTGGTCTCTTCTCAAATGTGAACTTAGCAGTATCATCTCCTCCATCATTGTCATCACTGCTACTACTATCATCTTCTTTTTGACTTCCTGAACCTTCAGCATCATCATCATCATCATTGTTATCATCTTCATCATCACTCTTATCCGATTCTTCATCCTCATCATCCTCATCCTCCTCTTTATCAGATTCAGATGGTTCAAAATCTACTTGTTCAACCTCTTTCTCTGCATCTTCCTCACCCTCCTTCAGTTTGGGTGCAATGTTATATAAATCATCAATTAGATCACTAAGGCGTTTGTTTTCAGCCTTCAACTCCTTATTGTCTTCTTTAATTGCCTTGTATCTGTTCTTATTTCTCAGAACTTTACCTTCAAGCTTCTGATTCTTTGCTTCAAGCTTCTTTACTTTCTCATTTATTTCATCTTGATTAGATTTAGAAGCAACAACGATCTGAAGCATTTTCTCTTCATTCTGTTTAAACTTGGCAATCTCAGCTTGTTGAGCCACAAGCATCTTCATCATATCATCCATTCTTTTATTCATCTGCTTCATCACTTCATCATCCACAGTGACCTTCTTAGACTTGGACTTAGACTTAGATGGCTCAATCTCAGCTTCTTTTCCCTTCTGAGGCTGTGTAAACATGTTCAGAACATTATCCAGGGCAATATTGAACTGATCCACTGGTAATGTTGTAGCCTCCTTAGTCTTTTGTTTCTTAGCAGCTGGTGAAGATTGTTTAGATGATGTTCCAGCATCTGGTAATCTCTTTCCTTTCAACAATAAGTTCAACTCCTTCTCTCTGAGTTGCTTGGTGCTTGTCTTCTTAGCCATACTTTTGTGTTTGGGCTTAGGTAAATTCACTACAACGGTTTCACCTTCATTCAACTCATCAAGATTAACAGTCAACCCTTCATCTTCAGCATCAACAGACTGCTTACCCTTCTTAGCTTCTTCAATCGATCTGTTCAAAGATTCAGACTCACCAACCAAAGTGGCCTTTTGTTTGGTAGTCCGGACATTCTCAGCATCCGAATCCCACTGTTCTTCAGTCTCTGTTTCCTCTGAATCAACAGACTCCTCATCTACCAAACTCATTCCCTTCTTAGCAGTAGTCTTCTTCCTCACTGCTTGTTGTTTTGAACTTCCCTGATCTGTCTTTCCCTTGCCCTTCCCTTTGGCTCCGGGATTGACAACCTGCCTTTTCCTCTTCGTGCTTGCATCAGCATAAACAAGTGGATCATCATTATCACTATCACTGTCAGGATGCCTTGCTAGATTCTTTCCAGGATCCATGTAATCCTCTCTAGCCAAAGCTCCAAATAACCTTCTGTAAGGTGGTCTCTCATTTTCAGGCACACCTTTATAAGCTTTCATTCTCGCTAAGGTTCTAACATTCATATGATCCATAGCAAGTATTTGTGTTGGATCCTTCTTCAAGTGTGGATATTTGTGATCAAAAATCATCATAAGAAATCTCGGATAAAGCATGAACTTCTTAAGCTTCAATCCTTTCAACATTTCTAGCATATGATCCAAAATCATTCCTGCAACATTAAATGGTTTGTTGAGAGTCAACGCAACCATTAATGAGCTCAAACTTTTCCTCATTACGTCGTATCCACCACTCACACATCCAAACACCAGTATAATGACGTGAGCAAAATACTTGAACTGCACTCCCAGTTTCCCTTTATACATAGAACCATCAGTGATCGGTCCTTTGTATTTCATTCTCAGAAAACAGGCTTTCTGCTCAGTCCATGATAATTCTCTAGGATCCTCACTTGTTTCAAACTGGATCTGGAGAGCTTCTCTAATATCAGCTTCAGTGATAAACATCTCCATTCCCTGAATCTTGCTTTTAATGATCGTCTGATTATCAAAGTAATCATACTTGGCGTTGTTGTAAACGTCCTCAACTATATCCTTGTAGATAATAGTTGGTGTGGCCAAAGCATAAACCACTCTGCATCTCTTCAAAAACTTGATGATCTCAATGAATTCCACATTCTTCTCAACATCTCCAAGATATGCGCAACAGTTATGAGTCTTCTCAAACGGCCATTTAGAACCGCTTGATGATTCTCCTTCTTGCACCGTCTGTGGAACTGGATCAGCAACTGGAGTATCCACTGGAATCTCAACATTAGCTTGTTCTTCAGCCATCTGAAATGAAAAATCAAAATAAAACGTCAAAACACAAAATCGTCAAAATTTCAAAATTTTAGGTTTTGATATTCCACATTCGCCCAAAACGTAGATTACTTTGGCCGAAGGTATAATATATTGGTCGAATGTAAAGTGTATTTGATGAAAAAGATACATTCGCCCGTTTTAAGGTTTCCTTCGTCCACACAGTTCTTCCTTCGCCCATATCGACGAACCGAAGGTAGAACTGGTTATACCCCAAAATTTAAAATTTTATCAAACTTGTTTTTAACCCTTAATTTTGATTCAAATCTGACCTAACATGACCGATTAAGCATCGTGTACCATCAATTTCCTTTGCCATTCATTTTACATCAGTTTTTAAAACGAATTAGGGTTTTTATATTTCAATCGATTAATCAAGCAATTAATCCCTGTTATAATCCTAATTCTTAAAACATTCTCCCCCTAAAACTTATGTGGAATGAATGTGAATCAAAATCAGGCATTAAAATTCACTCAATCAACAAAAACTCTAAACCCTAGGTCCGGTGCAAAAAGCAAACGATTCCGGCTTTGTTCCTTGTCCATTACCTGTAATCTTTATACGAAAATGATCAGTAAGATGCAACGAACAAAATGCACAAGCAGGGAAATCAAAAACAACAAGGTCTTGGTACGAAGAAAAATTTTGAAAAAATTGAATGACTGGTCGAACCTGGTTTGGCATATATATAGGACTTCACCTTCGCCCGTTTCAAACGGCCGAATGTATCACATTTCCACCTTCGCCCCTAATCAAAGGCACGAAGGTAAAAGTTGTTTTACCCGAAAGTGGAATTTGGTTAAAACTCACATTCGCCCGTTGGAAGCTACCCGAAGGTAAACAAAAATTCCACATTCGTCCCAAATTAAGGGCGAATGTAAAATGGGAATTTTGAAAAATTTTGCCAAATTACAAATTCGAATCCCGTTCAACATTTTTCAATCCGTGAAGCTTCCAAAACACAAATTTTCACTTTTAGAATGATACAAATCCCAGATGGTGTTGTCAAATCTCAGAAACTGACTATCAAGCATCCCCGGTTATCAAAAATAAAGCAGAAATGCAAAAAAAATTTGGATTTTTTTTTTTGAAATTTTATCAAAACACACCTAAAATCTTTTTGGATTTTGTACCTTTTTGACATTAAAAGTAAATTGCAACAAAATAAAATGCATCAAAGTAAATGAAAGCAATAAACATTTTGTGAAATCCGGTCAGAGGATCATATCAGTTTTCTGAGAAATCCGATCACAGCGTTGATCTTTTTGTTTAATATTATCATTAGAAAACAGTATGTGATACGGCAATTGGTGATATTGTGATCCACGTAAGCTCACATGCAGACAATTACGCAATGCTTTAAAATGATACGAGTTAAGTGTATTAGACTAACACGATGTGGTGCCCACACACACGACATACTCCCGTATCAAGTAATTGCACAAAGCTTCGTCGTAACGCGTGATTATGCCAGAGTTATCCGTAAAAGTTACAAAGTATATAGCACAGAGGTGTACAGGTCAACAAATGAATGCAGCAGAGTAACATGTGCGTATACACTAGGTTGAGGCTGATATTAATCACTGATTTGCATCAGATGATTAATACGATGTAATAATGATCTATGATCAATTAAAACATAAAGTTCCTCAATTCGGTAACTTCCGGTTTTGGCAATTAAGCTCTTTTAGCAAATATTCTGATAAAACTAGGTCCGTAAATCAATACGACAAAAGTTTATCAGAATATCCCGGATAACCATAACATAACGACCCGAAACCTCAGATTTTGGCAATCCTATCAAACGAAATTACGGTACTAAGACCATATGCCCATGAGGTGTTCAGCCACGAACGCGTAGTTCGTTATGTTTGTATCACTAATGCACGCAATATTTAGTCTACGAAGCCTATCAGCATATCACACGTAATCAACACACGCCTCATAAACTATACAATTCTTTAGCCTGTGTCAGATTCCCACTGATGTACTATCATTTCCTCTGTTTTACCAGGAAATCATTTTTGATTTTCTAATTTTTAGGTCTTTTTGAATTTTATAATGTTTTTGGCTTTTCTGAAAAATGGCTCCCCCTAAAATAAAGAACATATTTTTGGTATTTTCATTTTTATGAAAAACAAAAACAAAAATTTGAAAGAAAACAATCCACTCGAAAGCATCAACTTCTTTGAGGATTAAACAATCCCCTCGAAAGCATCAACTTCTTTGAGGATTATGATAGTAAAGAGAAATTCCCAATTAGCAAAGAGAAATTCCCAATTAGCAAAATATAAAAACTAAAAACTAAAAAACGATGAACCGAGGTGCCGATTAGTCCTGTTTTTCCTTTATATTGTTTACTTTTAAAAGATATTCAAAGCGTGAACGGTCAAAGGCTTTAGTAAACAGATCTGCACGTTGGTAGTCAGTATGTATTTTGATCATATCGATCAATTCCTTAGCGTAACAATCTCGGATAAAATGATATTTGATCCGGATGTGTTTCGCTTTAGAATGATTTTCCGAATTTTTAGTTAATGCTATTGCGGCTTCGTTGTCACAGTAAATAGGAGTTTTAAGAAACTGTAAACCGTAATCCACCATTTGTTGTTGAATCCAAAGTACTTGCGAACAGCAACTCGAGGCTGCAATGTACTCGGCTTCACAGGTAGATTGTGCTACGGAAGTCTGTTTCTTGCATTGCCAGGTGATTAACCTGCTCCCGAAAAACTGGCAACCAGCTGTAGTAGATTTGCTATCCTTGTCACAGCCGCCCCAATCTGCATCACTAAAAGATATGAAATCAAAATTATCATCATTAGGGTACCAAAGTCCTTTTGAGGGACAACCCTTCAGATATCTAAGGATACGCTTGACCGCCGTCAGATGACTTTGTTTCGGCTTCGATTGATAGCGGGCACAGAGACACGTTGCATACATAATATCTGGTCGAGACGCCGTCAAATACATCAGAGATCCGATGATTGCTCTGTATGTAAAAGGATCCGTCAGCTCCCCCTTAGCGTCCACTCCAATCCCGTGATTAGGTTGAATCGGGGTATCCATCGGCTTTGAGTCCTCCATCTGGAACCGGCTCAAGATGTCGGAGACATATTTCGTCTGGTGAATGAAGATCCCGTCGGGTCTTTGGTCCACCTGCAAGCCTAGGAAAAACTGCATCTCCCCCATTGCGCTCATTTCGAACTTTTCCTGCATGACAGATTCGAACTCCCTGCATAAAAGCTCGTTAGTTGAACCAAATATTATATCATCAACATATATCTGCACTAGAAGCAAGTCATCGCCCGTCTTTTTCGTAAAGAGGGTGCAATCGACGAGGCCGCGCTTAAATCCTTTGTTGATGAGGTATGTACTTAGCTCCTCGTACCACTGCCTCGGAGCCTGGTGCAAGCCATAAAGAGCTTTGTTCAGCATGTAGACCTTATCCCGGTGGATTGGGTCCTCAAAGCCTGGTGGCTGCCCGACATACACCTCTTCCTTGACTTTACCGTACAGAAATGCGCTTTTCACGTCCATCTGGTAAACTTTGAATTTCTTATAAGAAGCAAACGCGAGGAACATCCGAATAGCTTCGATTCGTGCTACCGGTGCATAGATTTCATTATAATCAATCCCTTCGATTTGATGGAAACCCTGCACGACCAATCTGGCTTTGTTCCGAACAATTACCCCACGATCATCCTTCTTACACTTAAACACCCATTTGGTGCCAATCTTCTTTCTATCCGGCGGCAAATCCGTGAGCGTCCACACTCCTAATTTCTGGAATTGTAATAACTCCTCCTGCATAGCTTCCACCCAGGCATCATCCTTCAAAGCGTCCTTGTATGTCCTTGGCTCTACCTGCGACACATAACACGCAAACGACCAATCATTTTGACTACCAGATTGTTGAATTTTGGCATATAAAGCTAAAGCACCAAAACTCTCTGGCGAATTAACGCTCTTAAGCTGCCCTCTGGTCATAACACTGCTTCCAGGATCACCAATGACTTGCTCCAGCGGATGAATACGATGTATCCGAGATTCCGGATAATCAGGTACTTGCACTCCCGTCTGAACAGTCAGGTTCTCTACAGCATCCAGATCATGACCCGTATTTGATGATGAAGCCACATCAGTAGTTGGAGTTGGGTTCACTGGCGGTGCCTCCTGTTCTTCAGCTTGATCAAGAATAGCTTCTTCAAATTGTTCATCTTCAGATTCTGAAGTGTCTAATGAAGTTGAAGCCTCTTGAAATATCTCTTCTTCTTGGATAGGAGCATTGGTATCATTAGAAGCAGGTAGGGGGTTCACGGTGATCGGATGCACCAACGGTGAAGTTGTTGCATTTTCACACTCGTAAAGTAGTCTAATAACAGCTTCTTCAACCAAGCTATCTAGATTGAATGATTCAAAGAACTCTTTGTAATCAAACATCCAATCAGGACCCGTGCCTTGAATATTTTGAGTATATCGTTGAACTTCCACGTTAGCCCAGTCTTCCACACAACGAGTTCGCTTGTTGTATACCCGTTTGAGCGGGGTTGCATATCCAACAAAGTAACCCTCCTCGGCTTTAGGACTAAACTTTTCGCTTGGGTTCAACATGGTGCACGGCGCCCCAAAAGGTTCTAGATACTCTAAGTTCGGCTTTCTTCGGTGTAACAGTTCATAAGATGTTTTACCAAACTTCTTCACTGTTAGAACCCGATTAAGTGTGTAATTTGCTGCATAAATCGCCTCATTCCAGAACATTACTGGAAGATTTGAATCAGCGAGCATTGTTCTAGCCGCTTCAATTAGAGTCCTATTCTTTCGTTCAGCAACACCGTTCTGTTGAGGGGTGTACGGAGCCGAATATTCATGATGTATCCCTTTGTTTTCACAAAGTTCATCCATCTTGGCATTTTTGAACTCCGTCCCATTGTCACTCCGAATTCTCTTTATCTTCACATTGTAGAGATTCTCCAATCGAGTGAACAGAACTTTTAGATTCATAAAAGTGTCGCTTTTATTCTGCAAACACATCACCCATGAAAATCTTGAGTAATCGTCAGTGACGACTAAACAATAAAGCTCTCCAAGATGACTATGGCGCTTGACCGGTCCGAAAAGATCCATGTGCAATCGCTCTAGTGGCATCTCTACCGAGTTAACCTTTTTCACTTTGTGGGACTGTTTGTGCTGCTTCCCCTTTTTACAACTCACACACTTGTCATTCAAATGAAAATGTTTCACATTTACTCCCTCGACAAGTCCATTCCTCACAAGTTGATTCATTTTCTTCAGATGAATGTGCCCCATTCTTCGGTGCCACATTTTATCGATTCTTTCTCAGTCGCCTTGGACAAAAAGCATGTTATTTGCCCTTGTGATGTCATCGCCTTGGACATATCAAGAATGTATAAATTGTTGACACGAGGTGCCTTCAACATTATCCACTCTTTAGGAATTGTAAAGCCCGGTTTCAAGATATAGCAGGATTTGTCATCAAAATGCACAGTAAATTTCTTGTCACATATTTGACTGACACTCAACAGATTGTAGTCTATCTGCTTCACATACGATATCCGCTCAAAACTCACTATCCCATTGCTCACACTCCCTTCCATCGTGATATATCCACCTTTGTTTCCTGCAAACGCTACATACCCTCCATTGATGTTCTTCACGTCGAACAGCAACGCAAGATCCCCTGTCATGTGGCCTGAAGCTCCACTATCAACAATCCAAAGACTGCTAATAGGGCCAGCTGAAGCTCCCTGCACACAAAAAGTAAATCATTTAGTGCTTTCGGGGGACCCAAGCCTGAGTCTTGGGTCTTTCAACATCAGGTTTCACAATGACATTTTCACAAACATTTTTAACAACTTTTTGATCAATCTTTTTCTGATTGCTCAAAATTGTTTCCTTCTTCTCATTAACCTTTGAAGATGAGGCTCCTGGAGTACCATTAGGTGTCCAAGATTGTTCAGTCCTTTTCAGGATACGAATCTGAGACTTTGGATTCTCAGTCGGTTTCTGAACATTGTTAGCAAAGGTAACTTTCTTGGTAACCTTATCTGATTTAACAGACTTAGGTCCAACATTTGATTTGACAATTGGTTTTGGTGAAACCTTTTGCCTATCAACTGTTGAGTTCACCACAGGCTTTCTCCACGAGTGTTCCATGGCAATCCGATTTCTTCTATCAAAGTGCATTGGACGAGTGTTCCTCATTTGAAAATTGTTATGATTATAAAACGATTGTTGTTGTTGAGGAACAACTCTCCTATGAGGTGGCACATAATGATCAATCGACTTTCTCATAGAATTCCTCACTTCAACTTCGTGCCTCTTGTGCCTTACATATGGGCACTGAGCAAGTAAATGCCCACGTTCCCCACATTTAAAGCACGCACGGTACTCTTCAAAAACATTTGGAGCATTTGGTTGAGCAAATGATCGAACAGGGTATTGATCATTGTACTGTTGCTTCCTTAAACTCTCAGGGAGTGGCCCTTTTGAGTAAGTTGGCTCATTAAAACCATTAGCTCTGTTTTTGGGTTTAACAAACTCTGTGACATGGACCTTTGGTTCTTGAGGAACATCCAAGTACAACTTCTTTAACAAAGCTGGTGGAATTTCATTTGTTCTCTCATGTTTTGGGAACCAAATAGTACTTTCTTGCCAAATCTTTTCAATTTTAGCATAGTTGGCATTTTTAATTGGAAAGTCCTCGTCAGAGATGATCTTATCGGATCCTTCCATCCGATAAAACACCTTGACAGGTTTGTCACATTGTTCGTTTTTCTCATTCTTCTCAAGATCTTTCTTAACCACATTAAGATCTTTCTTCACAACATTCTTCTCAGACTTATTCACATGATGAATGTTTCTCATTGGAACAATTTGAGATGATGAAACTGGTTCGTTTGTAATGATGTGATTTTCTTTTGGGATATCACATGCATTAACAGTTTGGTTACAACCAGTATCATCACTCTCTGAATCTGAGTCAACACTTTCAGCAATAACACCCTCATCATTGATTCCCAAAATCGGTCTAACATCGGAATTTGGATCACCAACACTTGAAGTGTTAGATTCATTTTCCGATGCTGAATCAGATTTTACCGAACTCTCCGGTGTCACTTGGTGACAATTGTGGTTTTCAAAAAGAACCGGAGATGGTACAGCCCGATAGTTGGTTGTTTTATCATCAATGATGTGGTCTACCACATAAGCAACATTCTTGTAACTTTCCAACTTTTTGTTTACTTTTTCAGCAAAGCATTTGATGGCAGCCATTTCCAACTTGGTGTTTTCAATTTCATTGATGTAGTTGTTTATTGCCAATTGTTTTAAAGACAAAGTGTTTTTCAAGTCAGAAATGTCCTTTTTGTAACCATCCAATACTTTGTTAAAAGCATTCAACTCTTTGCGAGTAGATTGACTGTTCATGATAGCACTATCACGTTGAATACGGAGTTGTTTAACCTCCTCAGTCAATCTATCACAAGCACCACAATATTTTTCACTAGTATTATCAGTACTACATGCAGAACTTACAGGTTTTGGTGGGTCAGTCATGGCCATCAATGCGAAATGAGCTTCCTTTCCTGCAAAGAATCTAGAATAATCAATCTTTGTGAAAGCATCATCTGCAATGCACGACTTCCTAGTCATCAGAAAATCTGCTTCTGCAAGTAACTGATCAATATCTTCATCAAGAGAATTAACACTAGCTTCCGTATCCGAATCACTGTCTGAATCAGAATAAACTGATACACACTCCTCAGGAATGTCAGAAACAGTATCAATCACAACTCCTGAATTAGTCTCTTCATTTTCAACCTCAACATTAACCTCAGAATTATCCTTAACAGGTTCAAAATCACCATCCATCTCAGCCTCAGAATCATCACTATCAACCTTAGTTTCAACCTTCTCCTCCATCGTCACAGAATCTTCAAGATCAACCTTATATGCAACACAAGCCACATTTCCCCCAGTAATTATCTCCTCAACACCTATCTGAATACTCGACCAGTCAAACCTCTCATCTTGTTGAGTAACCAATGCTTGATTGGTATTCTGTTGTTCAGCTGGTGTAGTGATTGGTATGACTGTTCGGTTAGTATTGTTTGGTGTTTGGTTTTGTGTCTGGTTTGGTGTGGTTGGTTGTCTATTTTGGTTGTTATTAAAGTTGGTTTGACGATTTTGGTAGTTGTTGTTGTTGTTTTGGGAAGAAACTTGGTTTTGGTTTTGTTGTTGACGGTTCTGATAGGTAGCATTAAATGGATTCCTGTTGCCTTGTTTCGGTGGCTGTGTGCATTCACGTTTAAAGTGACCTTTACCCCCACAATTAAAACAAGTCACTTTCTCCTTATTGAATCCGTAGGTTGTATTAGGAGAAGTTCCCAAGTCTGTTCTACCTGTTTTCTCAATAAACTCTGTTGCTCTTCGCATTATGCTCGCAAATGCCCATTGAATATCAATGAGTTCCATTTCCTCCTTATCAATCTGTGCGTAGTCTTCATTGGTCAAGTTGTTATTACCAATTTGACTAGCAACTAATCCATTATAGGAAGAAACCATTGCAGAGACTAAAGCAATGTGTTGCTGAGCAACTTCAACTGTCACATTTCCAAGATTGGAAGTTTCCAAAACCACAGTTGGTTGGTTAGGTTGGTTCATTGGTTGTGGTTGAGATTGACCAGCAGTGTAAAAAGCTGCTTGTTGCTTTGGGGAGAATGGTGGAATGTATGAATATTGATATGGAATTTGTGGTTGTGGTTGTGATAAAGATGAAGTTTGTTGATGGTAGTTAATGATGGGTGAATCTACAGCATTGGATATACAAGCAACATGTGGGGTAACTAGCCCTCCTGAACTTGTACTTGCTGGAACTAAAGATCCTCCAAAGTATAAGTTTGGATTCTGAGGAATCTGTGCTCTCCTAGCCTTCCTCTTCTCTTCCAATTCTTTGTTTTCCAACTTCTCAACGAACTCCTGAAGAGACCAGTATTGAAAAGCATCCTTCTCCTTCAGAACATCAACATGCTGATCCCAGTTTGGTGGTAATGCTTCAGCAAACTTGTCCACCTGTTTTGCCATAGGAATCTGTACACCATAGCTAGACAATTCAGATATTAAATGATTATATCTAGGAGTTAGTTCTTTCAAAGTTTCATTTCCAACATAAGAAAAATTTTCAAACTCCTTCACAAGTTCTTCCATCCTCAAATTTCGAGTCTTCTCATTTCCATCATGCTTCCTTTTAAGCATATCCCACAAAGCCTTAGAAGTTGTGCACGTCCCAAACTGATGCAAAAGATCATTGGTAATAGCTTGTGTCAGTTGGGAGAATGCCTTCTTTTCCACAGCAAACTTCTTTTTCTCATCCTCCGCCATGCTCTCCAATGGCACTGGTTCACCTGTGTTCTCCAGAACTGGTGGTGTGTAACCTTTAGCTATCATATTCCATGCTTCAGCACCTTCCACTCCCATGCCTTCCAAGTGTATCTTGAACTTTTTCTGCCACTGATTGTATTCTTGAATCTCCATGAGCTTCGGTGGCCGAGTTCCGCTACCTGAAGACAAATCATTAATCAGTGTGGAAATAGCATTAGTAGTTTGAGTGTTTACCACCGCTGCTGCTACTCCCCAGTAGTCAGACTGTGGTACTGTAGGTGCACTCTGAGTCATGTAGTTAACCGGCTGTGAAGACTGTGTGCTCGTCTTCTGTGCTGCCACTGTCCATGGGTCCATCACCTGCTGTTGTGGTTGTGTAGTTGCTGGTGTAGGAGTAGTCTGATAACGCCACATAGTCACGCACTTTGAGAAATTCAACACTTAGAAAAAAAGTTTTCAAAAACTATCCTAGGTTCGCCCAGTAGAGATTAGGTTCGTCCCTTTTGTTTTAGGTTCGCCCAAAACAGTCACTCCCGAAGGTAAGATTTCACTAGAATGTAAAAATACACAAACACTCTTCTACCTTCGTCCAAACAATCCTAGGTTCGTCCGTTTCTGAAATACCTTCGTCCGCCCGATGTCCCGAACGTGAAAAATTGGACCCGAATGTAGAAAATTCAAATGAAACACTCTACGTTCGCCCTAAAACACTTTGGTTCGCCCAGAATTCCTATCACCTTCGACCTAAAACACTCACGTTCGCCCACAAACTCCAGGTTCGCCCATATCTGAACTTTTGAAAAACGGTTACACTTTGAAAAACGGTTATTTTGATCTCTGATTTTCAAAAGTTTGTGGATTTGATTGATCTTAATCAGGTTATGCTTCGGAGATGATTTGGAACAACTTTAATACTTGGAATTTTGAATTTTAACCACAAAATCACCTCTAATTCTTTCAAAAACACACAAAAACCATTTTTAGTTGAAAACAGATGTGAATTGATGAAAATTATGTCCAAATCAGCTCTGAGTTTATCAATTTGTTGTTGTATGATCCTCTACGCTCTGATACCACTTTGTAGAGGAAGAAATTTGACAACAATACAGGATTATATGATCATACAAGTTGCTAAACCAGGTGCGGAAACCCTAGCTTAGAACAAACTGATATAAACTCAATCAAAACACAATCAAGATCATTTTAAAGGCTTTTCATAGATTAACTTGTTCAAATAAACGTTTACAGACTCAATACAGTTAATCTAGAACTCAAGCTATCACTCTCAAACCTCTCAGGAACACACACACAAAACACACACTCTCTATGACTCGTTATACATTACAAAAACTTGAAATCTATATATAGTAGCTGTACATTCGCCCAGATGAACTGGTCGAATGTAAGCTTTTCCACATTCGCCCAGATGAACTGGTCGAATGTGTTCTTCTGTGCATCCCTGTTCCAGATTCGTCCACATACAAAGTACCTTCGCCCACTTCTTTTCTCCTTCGCCCCTTCTGATTCTCCTTCGCCCCTTAACACATGTTAATATCTAATCATTAGTCGCAAAACGGTATCTACACTATATGTTTCTCAGATGGAACCACGAACCGTCCAAGAGGCTTTGAGAGAAGAACCATGGATTGACGCAATGCAGACAGAGCTTCAGCAGTTCCAAAAGCTAGGAGTGTGGGACTTAGTTGACTTACCTCCAGGCGCAAAGAAGAATGGAACAAAGTGGGTCTACAAGTGTAAACGGGATGACCGCGGGGTAATTATAAGAAACAAGGCTCGATTAGTTGTCCTCGGCTTTCGTCAAATCGAAGGAATAGATTACAACGAAGTATACGCTCAAGTTGCGCGCCTTGAAGCTATCCGGATGTTCTTAGCTTACGCTTCGTACAAACGGTTTAAGGTGTATCAAATGGACGTGAAAAGTGCTTTTCTGTATGGTATCGTGAAGGAAGAGGTGTATGTTGCTCAGCCACCGGGTTTTGAGGATCCGCTTCATCGTGACAAAGTTTACAAGTTGAACAAAGCGTTGTACGGACTCCATCAAGCATAGCGTGAATGGTACCAAATGCTCAGCAACTATCTTATATCCAACGGGTTCAAACGTGGACTTGTGGATTGCACCTTATTCACCAAGGAAAAGGGTGGTGACCGTTTTCTAGTACAGGTTTATGTCGATGATATTATTTTTGGGTCTACTACCGATGCTATGTGCAGGGATTTCAAAAAGCTAATGCAGGAAAAGTTTGAGATGAGCTCGATGGGGGAGATGCAATTCTTCTTAGGTCTACAACTAGAACAACAAGAGTCAGGGATCTTCATCCACCAGACCAAATACGTTGCTGACATCTTGAGCCGGTTCCAGATGGAAGACTCTACTCCAGTAGGCACCCCAATTCAGCCCAGTCACGGGATTGGACCTGACGAGAAAGGACAAGCCGTTGATCCTTTTCTTTATCGAGCGATGATTGGCTCACTCATGTACCTCACAACATCAAGACCCGACATTATGTTAGCGACATGTCTACTATCCAGATACCAGTCAAGGCCGAAACAGTCCCACCTGGTTGCTGTGAAGAGGATCTTACGTTATCTAAAGGGTTGTCCGACCAAAGGTCTATGGTACCCTAATGACGATTAGTTTGACCTCGTCGCCTATAGCGATGCTGACTATGGCGGATGCAAACAAGATTTGAAATCCACATCTGCTGGATGCCAGTTTTTGGGACCAAGACTAGTCTCGTGGCAGTGCAAGAAGCAAGCCTCAGTCGCCCTATCCACCTGCGAGTCGGAATACATAGCTGCGTCTAGCTGCTGCTCCCAGGTTCTTTGGATACAGCAACAAATGAGAGACTACAGTTTGAAATTTCTAAATACTCCCAATAACTATGATAATGAGTCCGCTATAGCTCACGCTAAAGAATCAGTTAAACATTCCAAGGCGAAGCATATCTTGGTTAAGTATCATTTCATAAGCGATTGCTATGAAAAGAAACTTATCGATATGGTTAAAATCCACACGGATTACCAACGTGCCAATTTATTCACCAAAGCTTTTGACGGAGCTCGTTTCGAGTATCTGTTAATTTTAAACGGCATTAAAGAAAAGCAGGATTAGATCCTCATCGGTAGTCGTTTTTGTAAATATTTTTCTTCAAACACAGAAAAATCCAAAAATATTGTCTTTTTGCAAATTTTTAGATTTTTAGGGGGAGAAAATTCAGAAAAATACAAAAACATCAGAAAATGCAAAAATCAAAAAAAAATATTGAGAAAATCCAAAAAAAAATGAAAAATGCAAAAATGAGTTTCTTTGGTGAAAATGGGGAAGATGATATTAACCAATCAGTCGGACTGTCTGGACCTTTATCATCTTAAAAACATTGGATCTGATAAGTAGCCTCTACAATGATGTGTTGGTAGGCTCGAAATCATTTCCAAGCTCGGCACGGTGATATAAACCTAAAATCAACTGAGGATTGTGTGGATTAACGTCGCGTTGGCATATGGTCTAAAAGCCTAAATCTTGTTGATAGAATGCCAAAATCCGAGGTTTCTGGTCTTTAAGAGGTTGGTACATCCGGGGTGAACTGGACGTCTCTTAGAATAAAATGGGGTGGCATAAGTGACGTACGTTGGGTTCGCAACCTTCAACTGAGACACCTCTTTGCCATTCCCAGAGAAGAAGAAAAGAAAAACAAAAATAGAATAAATTCTGATAAGGAGACGTCTGGGAATCCTGTAAGAGCAAAAAGATCGTGAATGCCAAAACCCTATTCTAGAAGAGAATCGCTCTAAGGTATCAAATCAATCATATACCTAAAGCATCGTACCATGAAAAATAAAAAATATACGGTATTTGACTTGAACCCTGGTCTGGATCTCACTGGTCTCTCTGCTGCAGCGTTCTTGCAGACCTGATCACCACTGAGTCCATTCCTTGTAAATACGGATGAGAACAGCTTATTCACCGGTTACGAGGAAGCTTTGTGCATGCCTTGACGCGGGAATATGTCGCGTGTGCGGGGAACACCTTTAATCAGTCTTAATATTACCTTAATGTATCTAAAGTGCCTAGCGATAAAACTTGATTTTGAGTTTAGGTGGACAACAATGCTGACAGTTGTTGTAGGATGCTTATTGGTAATTTTAATCAAAAACTGATAGTATAAGGGTTCTAGCATAGTCCGTACACTGATATGATTCCTTAACTATTGAAACTCGCAAAAATATGATAGTGTATAGTTAGTTGCTTTCGTGTTTTTGCTTATTTTCTATTTAATTTTAGTAGTTTAGCTAATCTTGATTGCCGATGATGGAAACCTAATCCATTGCAATCTTACTTCTTCAAGAATAAAACGCCGAAAAACAACTAATTGGAAACTTGTGTTTTTGCCGGGTCAAAACCGTACTTTCTCTCAAGTACAAGGGTGGAAAATGTAACATTTTCAAGTATCTGAGTCACATCTGAGTCGTGTGTTAAAACGGGTTGAAAAACGCATGTTTTGGACCTTAACGGGTCAAAAATGTATGTTTTGGTGCTGTAGGGGCAATTTGGTAATTAGTGTGAAAAGGTAATGTGCAATTGGAGGCTAATCGCCTATGTGTGTAGACGATTGTGGTGTAATCGTGTGTATATACATCTGATTGTAAGCTAATCGTGTACAACAAAGGGCGATTAGGTCACCAAGTCTTTAAAACAATACCATCTGGTAATCGCGTGTTATCTAATGCGATTAACCGTAATCGCTTAAAATCTTTGGCGATTAAGACCCCACTCGTGCTACTGTAGCACACGAGTATACCCTACTCGTGCCACTGTAGGTAGCGATTACGGGGAGGTATATATAGGGGGACTTAGAAACTTTCTTTCATTATTTCAAAACTTTCTAAGTGTTCTTCGTTCCCTCTCAACCCGTCCTTAAACAAAACTCTGCCAAAATTTTGTTTGATTCCTAAAACTCGTTCATTATCATCAAGGTATCATTCTTACAAAGTTTCAGGTCCAAACATTACGATTTTAATGGTTAAATCCGTTGTTTTACAAGCCGAAACCCTAGGTTTCATAGGCTTGATCATTAGACCCGAAAACATGTTTGTTGATGGGTAATCTTGATTGGGGTTTCTTAATCGGGGTTGGGAGACTCTATCCATAACAAAACTTGATCCTAAAACAACAAGAATCTAAAAACCCCAATTTCAAATGAGTAAGAACTCTAAATTGACAAAACCGGTCAATTGACCCATCTAATGAACATTGACTTATTTTAGAGGGCTTTTGATCACCGGTTGTTTTAGGGTCTAATGTGACCAAAATCTTAACTCATCATGACCCATAACAGATTTTGACAATTTTGGTGAAGAGATTATACTGTCACACGATTAGGCATCCCAATCGTGTGAACAGTGACACGGTTAGGGATCCATCTCTGCCAATCGCCTATAATAACAAGCGATTAGCCTCAAATCGTGTATAGGGTAGGCGATTACAAATGCTAATCGCCTGTTGACCAAAATTTGTCAAACTGTTGTCCGTTTTTGTCCGTTTTGTCATATTCTTGAACTGTTTGTGATGAATTTGTCGTGTGTTTGCCTTATAGAATCATGCAGTACGGTACGTCTCCCAAGCATAACTGTCTGGCCTTTCTTGGACCCATAAAGAAGGCGGAATGCAAGCAGTTTGAAGGCGTGATCGAGTTCTTAAAGCGCTCAAAGATAAAGTATGCTATATCTACGGAGTATGCGGCGTACAAGAACATTCTTCAGGAGTTCTATCAGAATGCAAGCGTTGATGTCAACACAAACCCGGCTACTATCAGAAGCACAGTGCAAAGAAAGGAAGTCATTATCACTGAAGACTTGGTTCGTGAGATTCTTAAGTTTGAAGATGATAAAGATGATCCGATGGTGTTCGACTCTATTCTGATACGTGGTGGATTTCTAAGAATGAAATATGCTGATGACGTTAGAGCGCAGAAGATGCTGCAGAAAGGGAATCTCCCTCCAGAGTTAAAGTATCTGACGCACGTTGTGCTGAAGTGTATCGGTCCTCGCAAAGGAACTTTCGATGCGATCCGAGACACCTTAGCTTCAGCAATTGTTGCGTTAACGTTGAACAAGCCGTTCAACTTCTCTGGAATGATCATGCACCACTTAAAGGAAGTGATTCTGCAGAAAATGGCAAAGAAACCCTTCATTGTCTATCCTCGTTTTCTGCAGATGATCCTTGATAATCAGATTCCAAACATGGTGAAAAGTGTTGGAGAGCTGATTGAGATCAAGAAAATAGATGAAGTTGAATTGAAAAGAATGCTGCAATACAAGAATAAGCAGAAGTCAGAATATCCTCCAAGCCGTCGATTGTATGGGCTTCTAGTTAAAGAGGATTATGAGGCACCTCCAGGTAACAGGTGGAGGCATGACGACAGCGATTCAGAAGATGATATTCAGATTCACAGACAGGTATTCAAGGATGGTGATAATATTGGTAGACCTACAGTTGAGTTGGGAGTCAATACTCCGGGCAATACGGCTGATGCTGAACTGAGACATGATGATGATATGTTTGATCTTACGTCTCTGGATGCTGATGCACCCTCCAGTTCAGGAAAAGGTAAAGATAAGATTGATGAAGGCCCAGTTAACATAACAGACGTTGATGAAGATGATGACGACTCTGAAGATACTGAAGATGATTCCCTTGATGTACTCACTTTAGCAGAGGATAAAGCTCGCGCAGCTGAGGCGAGAGATCTTGCAAAAGATCCCACTTTCACTCCGGATAGTGGTGATCTTGCTGCTGATATCGATGCTGAACTTAGCACGCCTCCTCCTCCTCAGAAAAGACAGAAGTCTAAGGCAACAAAAGTAGGTAGGGGACAGAAGAGAATGGCAGAGAAACCAGCTGCGGCTGAAAAGACTCCTAAGAGATCGAGGGCAAGACGTGTGACCCTGAATCTCCCAGAGACCTTCGGTATTCCTGCTTCTCCTGCCGTAACAGCAACAACAGCAGCAACAGAAACAACCGCAGCAGCAGCAACCTCTTCAGTTCCTCTATCAGTTAGCGCAGCTATGCCTGCAGGTGTGACAATGTCAATGCCTTCCTCGGTAATCTTCACTGAGCCTGTCTCAGTTACCGTTGAAACGACAAGTTCACAAATTGTCTACAATCCGGTCGGTGATCGAATCCGGAAGTTAAGGGAAGCAGCGAGATCATCAACTGCTAAACCTTCAGGTCAACCTTCTTCCTCTTCGGCTCCAGCAACAAACGAACAACTTCAACGCCACGCCAGCGAACTTACTGCCTTAGTTGCTGCACAAGCGCGTGAAATAGCTGAGCTGAGAAGCATTATCGCCACAATAGAAGAGAATGAAACGACGATGTTAGAACTGATTGGCGAGACAATTACTACAAACACCGAACTGAAAGCTACTATCGACGCTCTCACTTTGTCTAATCAACAGATCTTGGAGTCGAACAGGCAGCTCATGGAATCACACCAGCAACTGATACAGTCAAACCAAAGTGCTTTGGCGAGACTTACAGGTGTTGAAGAAAAGTACAGTGATCTCCAGCTCGCTAATGTGAACAACGAGCGCCGAATCACCAAATACAAGAAGCAAAACTCAAGGCTGAGGACTAGGTTAAATGAGTTAGCTGGAACTCAACCTAGACTCACAGGTGGTTCGGAAGCTGGAGCTAGTACTGCTGGTGGTGATGATGATGAAGATAGTGAAGAAGACGACGATGATAAGGATGACGATGATGAGTCTGATGATAATGTTGATGGTGATGGTAAAGGTGGAGATGGTGGTGATCCTGGAGCCACAGGTGGTGGCGGATCATCGGGTGGTTCTGCGTCAAGACGTACTAAGAAGAGTCATGATCGCAAGGGCAATGATCCCGAAGCAGGTTCTTCTGCTCAGGGGGAGCCTGCACCTGTGAAGAGCAAGATCCAAGAGTTGCGAGATAAAATGAAGAAGAAAGCCATAGTTCAAGTTGAATATGTGGAGCTTCTGAATTGTTATTTCGCTTATGATGATGAAGGCAACTTGCTCCCTCCACCTGCCATGCCCGAATACGATCTAGAAGAAGGAGAGATACCTCCTGAGATGACATCAGACGACATAGCTAAGGTATACGGCTCTGCATTCTGGAGAATCTTCCAGTGCAAGTCAAAGTATCCCACTAGAGATGCATCCAGAAAACAACGAGGTGAATCTCGAAGATGGAACCAGTGTGCCGTCTCCTGAGTATGTTGTAGATGACTCGGGCGCTGGAATTCCTAACATCGATGAAGAGATGGTACGTGAGGCTGAAGAGAAGCTGAAATCTGACTCTACTGAAGTTCCTGATGAAGTTAAAACAAGACAGGACAAGATCAGAGAGCGATATCCCCAATGGTTCAAGCCCGAAGAGAAAAGAAAACCAGTCGAGCGAGCATCCATCTTCAAGAAGCGATTATCAAAGATGTCTTGCAATGTGATTAGTTGGGCGTATGTGAGTCACACTAGGATGCTCGGGGTGAAATGGCAGGAAGGTGTTTTGTATATTCGGGAATACGAGGATATTCTGAGCCTACCCTTCTGGTATATCCGTGATTTAGTTCGTCTTGATTATCCTTTGTACAAAGAGAAGGCTCCTCCTCTTCAGGGATTCTACACAAAGCTGAAGCGAGAAAGCACAGAGGGATGGAAAGATTTCACGCCTCAGTATCCCAGATCATATCAGACAGAAAAGATTCATCAGTTTACCTTGAAGCCTATCTGGGAACACAAGATCAAGCCGCCGAAGTGTGTCTCAAGGATTCCTATCGTTCCGGTTGAACAAGACTTCTCTTCCAAGCTGTATTACTGGCATTATGATGCAGCGACTATAGAGGCAGTGATTGTCTTGAGCAACCGTCCGAACCCGTGCAGGAAGATCAGGATTTGGGACCCAATGTGGTTGATCAACTGTCAGAGAAGGACGTGGAAACGATGTACCTGAATCCGATCATGCATTTACCTGATGAAGCGGCTCAAGCGATGAAGTTTCAAAGAGTAATCCGGTTCTGCTACGCCAACAAAGTACATGCAGGATGCGATTGGTCAAGAATCACAAGGATCAGGACAACGTCAAGTTAAGGATGAAGACTGAAGATGCTGCTAGTTATTTTGTTTAGCTGTATTTGTTTTCTGTTTATCGAGTCTGTAAAGTTGTTTGCTTTTGTTATAAACGTTGTCTTTTGTCTATCTCTGTACGTATACTAGCCTGGTCCAAGGGGGAGTCTGTTAGTACATGATGTCCCTAGGCTAGTATATTGGATGTTTGGACGTATTTCGGGGTGTTTGGAGACGTTTATACGCGTTTTGGGGAGTTCGAGAGGCTGTAGGCGATTATGGAACAGTTACATGCGATTGGGCCCCTAATCATGTTACTATTCACACGACTGGACTGGTTCCTATAGGCGATTTGCCCATAATCGCCTATAGCTGACCTGCTAATCGCCTACTAAGGTCTGGTCGTACCCGGGAGGTATAAATAGGCCTATTCTCAACCCTAGAGCTCAGTTTTTGCCACACACACTCTCCAAACACCCTCCCCTGGTCTGAGACGTCTGATTTGATCATTGTAAACACTCGAGCTCTGTTTTAGTGATTAATCTATAATCTTTTGACCCGTTTGTGTGTTGTAACTGCTCGTTTATCATTGTTTCAATATCGTATTCGTTATTAAAGCATATTAGAGGGATTCCGCACCTCTGGTATAAATCCCGTGATTGTCGGATTACGCGTTCGCCGGTCCTAACACAACCTATTCGCCATCTATGTTTACCACTTCAAGCTCATGCTTATCACAAAAAGAGTTAACTAACTCTAACAATTTGTCAAAACCCTCCAATCTACACTTTGTAAGCTGGTTCTTGGTATTAGAAACCAATGAAACCGCGTTTTAGGAAGTAGATACATTCTTCTTCTTTTTTTAAGGTGTGTGCCCGGACCCGTTGGGCTTAGGGTGGCTCCGCCCATGGTAGAAACAATCGTTGAAGTTCGGTGCAGAAAAACGATTGTGGGTAAAAATTTCACTAATAGATAACGACTTATATTAGAATATCTTGAGCAAATAATAAAAACCAAGAGAAAGTTTCAAATACAAAGTCTTCTAAATATAGAAAATCGTAGGAAAGCAGTATCAAACCGATTTTGATTGAACTCATTCTATTGGAATGAGAACCGTCTTATCGAACTCTACGATCTTATATTTTAGGTTTTTGTTCTTTTTTATTTTTAGTTTGTAGATTTTAGAATTTTTTTTTAGATTATTGTCTTTTTATTTGGTGTTGTGTCTTTTCTTTTGGCATTATGTTTTATTAGCGATTCATTATGTCCTTTTTTCTTGAACACTCTGTTATATTTCTTGCCATATTTTTTATATTGTGATACAATATGTTTTCTTGTATCATTTTCACCCTTTTTATTTATTTTACCCTTTGTAACATAACGTAATACTAAATACCAAACTCATATTAGTTAGAGGTTCTCAACGAATTGAATCTCGAATATTGGAATTGATGGAGTTGAATTACTCGAATTTTGAAATTTTGAAGCTGAATGCGAATTCAATAAGAAATTCGAATCAAATTCTAATTAATCTACCAAAGAGCCTTTAGTCTTGTGGTATCAAGGTGTTTGATAAGGTTTTGCCTTTCCAAGTGGTAAGGGGTTTAAATCCCATGGGTGTCAAAAAACTAGCCGTTAAAAAAACAATTCTAATTCAGATGAAAAGTTCAAATGATGGCTGATTTCGAAATCAAACAAAGCAACTAACTAAATTAGACTTAAATTGAATACATGAGCTTTATATCGACTTAGCGTTGTTCAGTATATAACTACTAGTTATAGAATTCCATTCATTCTACTTTTTTTTTTGGAGAGTAGTGTTTCAGCGGTAAATCCCGTGTTGCAAAGCGACCACTGCCCAGGATCGAATCCCATAGGAACCACACGGGTTTCTCCTTTCAAACCCAACGGTTATTTTTTCGGTGGAACGTGGGAATCGAACCTGTGACCAAACCCGGGCAGGAACCCTCCAAGGAGGTAAACCTTCCCACCTCAAACCAGCTGGGCTGGAGATCATTGGCTCCATTCATTCTACTTTATGATTTTAATTTTCATATCAACTATTAATAATTTTACTTAATATATACTTATTTCAGTTTATTTCTTTCCTATTACATATAAATATAATATTCGTAACTTGTCAATATGAGTAAATGATGATATTAATTTCATTAATATGTGTAGAACACTCATTTATTACTAATATTCCTTGCAATCTTTTTTTATGCAAGCGGTTCCTATATAAACCCTTTCCTATAGTTTCAAAGAACATATTTAAACTCGATTTAGAAAAAAAAAACTAAAAGATGACATCAGTCAGATTTGTTGCTCTCCTTGTTGTAGTAATAATAGCATCCGCTGTGTCAAACGATCATGTGACTAGCGTAGGTAAGTTATATGTTGCTAAACGTACCATCTCTTACAAAATTGAGACAATTTGCCAATTTTTTACTTTTTTTAAAACCATTTTTCTTGGTGGATGCGTTTAATCTTTAGATGCACCAGTAAATTATTTGTTTTATATCTTCATTTATCATGAAAATGTTCTTTCATTATAACAATCTAATGTTTACATACAGGAGCATATACAATGACATGTACAAAATCGTGTTGCAATGACAAAGATTGCGGAAAGTCATGCAAGGGGAAGATTGCACTTTGTAAACCCGATGAAGCTTGTAATCATCAAGGAGGATTATGTTGCTGCGCCTCGTGAACAACGTTATTCAATTCCTAAACATGTTACATTGATGAATTTTATTACGTTTTGTGTCCCGAATAACTTTTAATTATTTCACATGTTCTTCTTTTTTCTTTATGATTATATCCGCTCGTTTGAAAAATCGGATCAAGGTTCGAATTTCTTCTAATATATAGAAAAATGAAGCATAATATACATTTTAGTAACCGCATAATAAACACAATCAAATAGGCAGACTCGAGTGCATGGCTTCTAATGAACCTTTTAAAAGATCCTGAGTATGTTCACCTATGTTGTTCTTTTAGTTTTCATTAATAGAATTTTTGTTTTACTTAAAGAGCACATGAGTGAGCACAAAGAAGCACTTCATTTGGTCTTTGCTCGATGGGTGGGAAAGGTCCCTTTATGTATCATAAGTGCATTGTACCGGATATAGTTTAGTTTGGTTGTAAGTGTGTGATTCAGTCTATTCACACCATATTTATGAGGTGGGACTACTTTTTAGTTGGACATATTTATTAGATAATCTAATAAAAGGGGTGCTTTGGTCTCTAGATCACCACTTCAGTAAAGGTATTTTGTTGAATGCAAATTGATTACCCTTTGTCCGAGATCAATCTAATTGGAAGTAAATGTTTGGCGATTCTCCACCTCTTGAGATCGAATTTTATTCCATCTATGTCCTTCCATGTAACCAAATACAAATTTCAAATAGGTTATTATCAAATCGAACTAAAGAAATTAATTAGGTTTAGAAACATGCTCATCGTCATCAATCCATGATATTGCAAATACGGTTAAATTAGGAAATCAAAGAAAATCATAAAGTAAAACAAACATTTGGCCGGTGCAACCGGTAATAGAAATAAATAAATGTAGAATGCAATCAACACCAACATTGTGGTCGAATCAAAACAGGAATTAAATCGTATTTATACCGTATATAGCGTAACTTAAAAGAAAATCATAAAGTAAAACAAACATTTAGCCGGTTTAACCGATAATAAAACAAAATAAATGTAGAGGGATTGAAGTTGCAATTTATTAAAACATTGATAATAAAACAAAATAAATGTAGGGGGACTGAAGTTGCAATTAACTGAAACATGAGGGGGTGACAGTTGAAGGTAGGGGAACTAAACTTGCAATTAGCTGAAACATAAAGTTAGGGGACTAAACTTGCAATTAACTGAAACATGAAAGGTTAGCAGTGAAAAGTGTCCACCGAAACTTGTCTTTAGTATAGAGGTAATATAAAGAAGGGAAATTGGATTATAACACCCTGAACTATTGACAATTGGCCGTTGACGCACTAAACTACAAAATTGAACAACACCGCACTGTACTTTTAACTTATTCGCCTGTATCACCCTCAGACTAACCATGGTTAATTTTTACTGATATGGTATGGTGACGTGTCCATTTTGGTGTCCATTTTTGCTGACGTGGCATGAGGAATTGGATTTTAACACCCTGAACTATTGATAATTGGCAGTTGATGCACTAAACTACAAAATTAATAGATTTCTGCTTGGTTCAAGAGTTTCAAGTCTGATTGTGTTTGATTTGGTTTGTGGTGAATCATTTTGTTAACATACACATATAAATGGTTAACAAGTTTGATTTGCTAACCATTTATATCTTTGTGGTGAATCATTTTGTTAACATACACATACATATGGTTAACAGATCAAACACAAACGAAATATATTCAAGTTTGTTTATTGTCCAAAATGATTCACCACAAAAATGGATCATTGTCCAATGATACAAAAAACCTAATGACCGAACAATACAAATAATCAAAATATAGAAGACAGGGATGATGACTTGAAACTCTTGAACCAAGCTCAAATCCATCAATTTTGTAGTTTAGTGCGTCAGCGGCCAATAATCAATAGTTTAGGGTATTAAAATCGAATTACCCATTCCATGTTAGCAAAAATGGGCACGTCAGTTAAAAATGGACACGTCACCATGCCACGTTAGCAAAAATTAACCATGGTTAGTCTGAGGGTGATACAAGCCAATAAGTTAAAAGTACAGTGCGGTGTTGTTCAATTTTGAAGTTCAGTGCGTCAGCAGCCAATTGTCAGTAGTTCAGAGTGTTATAATCCAATTTCCCTATAAAGATTACCAAAAGTAACAAACATATTGATATGGCCTGCTAGTTTAGCTTGTTTCCTCCTTACTTTTTTTGCGCGGCTTCAAATCTACTTCACCCCGTTTTGCTAGTTCTAGTTTCTTTCTAACATCTTTTGTGCTAGCTATGTTTTTCATTTTTCTTTTTTTGTTAATTTGTTCTTCTTATATCATTGTTGTTATTTCTTACTCACCAAATAAGGAACCATACGTGGACCTAATTATAGTCAAAGTCAAGGTTGATATTTAAACAACCTTTTCATTGCATACAACTAAAATTAATGAACTTTAAAATAATATATTTATTAATTGTTTTCATATACTGTTTTGACTACTTTTTAATAACTAGTTAGTAAATTAAAATTCAAAATAATAACATCATAGTGATTTTAGAAAATAATAAAAATTGAGAAAAAAATGTTTTCCTTATAAGATTTAAAATACGTATATTAATTTGTCATTACGTCATGCGTGGGTCGTAAACCTCCTCAACTTTGATTACATAAGTTCAATTTTGGGCATGTTACCTTTATATTTTTTGGGTTTTTTTTTTTTGTGTAATAAAGTTAGTACCAAAACCGACTGTGTTCCCATCATCAACAAGAACGGCATTTGGTTGCGGTGCTAGTCGTCCCTCCACCTCATCCATATACCATCTCTAACGATTTCTATCCAATGATGCTCATCATCATAGTGCACACCACCCACTTGGCCCATCATACTGATGATGCCCCTCCCCCATTGATACATTTGCCTACGTGGAGGCCCATCCTCCCCAAACCACACTGTTCAGCCTTATAACCATACAACCATTCATTTCGTTATCTTAGTTAATTTATACCTTTAATATATGAAATCTGAATAGATACGAAACTCAAGGCGAATTGATAATTCATAAGCACAAACCCTAGAATCGTATAGAACTATGCATCATATTTGAATCAACATTATCATTATATGTATAGATAGATGTGCTTTAGGTTTTGATCTTCAAAAGCGCAATGTGTGAAATGGGATAGTTAGATTCATTAAACCACCCACCTTGGTGGAGTGGTAAGGGGATGAAGGATAGTTCATGGAGACCGAAAGGTCACAAGTTTGATCCCGAGCCAAATCGGGTTTTAGTTCCACCATGTGATACGCCACATAGGCATCTCTCGTGGCGGCATAATGTTTGTCATGTGGTAGGTGATAGAAAATGTTTCCCAGGAAAAATCGCAACCTAAACTCTTAAGCGAGTGTAGATCCGGTTAAGACAACATAGTCTAACCATAGTGAGGTGGGGGCCTCAGATTAAGAGGAGTGAATATCTCACACAATATTAAGAAACTCACCTTTCAAAAAAGGTTAGATTCATTGAATTCCTAAGACATGAAATATTATATAGTTTTGAAACATTGAGTTTTCTTTTTAGTTAATGATTCTAAATTCACTACAAATCAAAGGAGCTCATCAATGGATAAATGCGTTTGGCTATTATGAAGGTAGAAACCAGTGGTAGATCCAAGAAAAGTTTTCATGGGAGGCGAAATCTCTAAGCCCCTGGGTCGTTTATCCATCAGGTGGCCCAGGTTGGGTCGGGTCGTATACAAAAAATAATAACACTAAAATTATATAATCAACCAAAAGAAGTCAAAAGTAATTTAAACGTCGTTACATATGCATAACAAAATTCTGAAATTTAAAGTTGTTCACTTTGGGTCTTCATTTTTCGGAATCTGTCTATAACATCATCTATCTCCATGTTTCTAAGCAAGTCCTTTTCAATAAAAGCAATACAACTATCTTTTAATTCTCATCACCAATCCTATTACGCAAAATGTTCTTTACAATCTTCATCGCCAAAAAGCTTCTTTCAACGGTTACGGTTGTGACGGGTAATGTGAGAGGTAGCTTCAATAAACGATACACCAATATAAAGTTACAGTCTTTCTTTGTTTCAAACATCAATGTACAAGACTTGATAAACCATTCAATTTGGTAATTCGTGTATCTGCTTTTACATTATTAATGTAGGTCTCAAGTTCAACTGGAAGCTTCTTTTCTCTTCATCATAAACATCATGAGGATACATCTCAGCTAATCGTAGTAGTTTTTGAACATCAACGCACCAAAAATCGCAAGGACTCAAGCTATTAATACGAACAATTAACTCAGATGTTATCTCATTAAAACGATTTCCAAATTCTTGGATTTGCATATCTAGAATCGAATTGAAGCATTCACCCTCATAATAGTGGCCATGTATGATGTTTGTTTGTTTTTTCTTGGTATCTTTGGGTCAACGTATTCGCCATCTATGTTTACCACTTCAAGCTCATGCTTATCACAAAAAGAGTTAACTAACTCTAACAATTTGTCAAAACCCTCCAATCTACACTTTGTAAGCTGGTTCTTGGTATTAGAAACCAATGAAACCGCATTTTAGAAAGTAGGTACATTCTTCTTCTTTTTTTTAAGGTGTGCGCCCGGACCCGTTGGGCTTAGGGTGGCTCCGCCCATGGTAGAAACCATCGTTAAAGTTCGGTGCAGAAAAACGATTGTGGGTAAAAAATTCACTAATAGATGACGACTTATATTTGAGCAAATATTAAAAACCAAGAGAAAGTTTCAAATGCAAAGTCTTCTAAATATAGAAAATCGTAGGAAAGCGGTATCAAACCGATTTTGATTGAACTCATTCTATTGGAATGAGAACCGACTTATCGAACTCTACGATCTTATATTTTAGGTTTTTGTTCTTTTTATTTTTAGTTTGTAGATTTTAGATTTTTTTTTAGATTATTGTCTTTTTATTTGGTGTTGTGTCTTTTCTTTTGGCATTATGTTCTATTAGGGATTCATTGTGTCCTTTTTTCTTGGACACTCTGTTATATTTCTTGCAATAGTGTTTATATTGTGATACAATATATTTTCTTGTATCATTCTCACCCTTTTTATTTATTTTGCCCTTTGTAACATAACGTAATACTAAATACCAAACTCATATTAGTTAGAGGTTCTCAACGAATTGAATCTCGAATATTGGAATTGATGGAGTTGAATTACTCGAATTTTGAAAATTTGAAGCTGAATGCGAATTCAATTAGAAATTTGAATCAAATTCTAATTAATCTACCAAAGAGCCTTTAGTCTTGTGGCATCAAGGTGTTTGATAAGGTTTTGCCTTTCCAAGTGATAAGGGGTTTAAATCCCATGGGTGACAAAAAATTAGCCGTTAAAAAAAATTCTAATTCAGATGAAAAGTTCAAATGATAGCTGATTTCGAAATCGAACAAAGCAACTAACTAAATTAGACTTAAATTGAATACATAAGCTTTATATCGACTTAACGTTGTTCAGTATATAACAACTAGTTATAGAATTCCATTCATTTTACTTTATGATTTTAATTTTCAAATCAACTATTAATAATTTTATTTAATATATACTTATTTCAGTTTATTTCTAATAATTTTCTTCTATAAAAAGATGAACAGACCTTGATCCTCTACATTCAGGACAAACATATGCAAAGGTAGCCCCATGAGATCTTATTCACTTGGTACTATTATTTACCACTAAACATCAATAACCAGCCTTAAAAAATAGAAGGTAACAGTAGCATTAACAACATAAGAGCTGGTAAGATGCAGCTGAACCATCTTCACAAAAATGTCAACAACATGTAATATGATACATATATGATGTATTAAGTTATTAATTTTAATATTAATATTAAGATCATAGTGCTTTAATTTGTTGGGCCATTGGTAGTGATTCAACGTCGTAAAACTATTTTTTATTATTGAATATAAAACTATAAAAAAATATAATTCATTATTAATCACAGTGGGTTCATGAATTAGTTTATTGATTAAAATAATTCTTACAAAAATCTATGTTGATAATAATAAGTCTCATTTCATTTATTATGTTAGCGAATTATTGTGCGCAAACACAGTACATAACTATATGGACACATATCTAGATTTGGGAACTGGCAGCGGGACTTCCTGTGGTGCACTCCTGTACAGTGACTGCAGGTTCACGATTGCTTGAGTTGCTTTTACTGCTATCTGATGTTGAACGGTGTTTAGGAAGAACTTCAGGTCTTGAAGCTTGAGAGAATTGTACTCCAGAACTCTGACAATCCAATAAATTCAGGAGAAAATGATTACATACCGAGATGAAAATTGTTACATATCTAAATAATCACGTTTTAAAGATTCAGAAATATATATAAGGTTGTGTGTAGTGGTAACGTTATAGGGCGTTTTGATACCCTATAGCGCCCTGGAACACCGTCCCCCGGGGCGCTATAGGGCGTTTTATGGTGGCAGCTTTTTGGTAATAACGGGCGTTGTTGGATTGAGTTTGTATTGGGGAGTGTGAATGGACCGTTTGACAACGGTAAAACCATTTATTTTTTTTTAAACAAAATCTCTCTATATATATACACATACAACACAAACAACACACCACAACACAAATATATACACTTTTCCAACCAAACAAAACCAAATACAAACCCAAAACCAAACCAATGGCTGCGTGGACTAACCAAGATCAACTCGAGTTGGTGAGGGCGTGGATCAACACCAAGGAGAATCCGCAGAACAATAGGGAGCATTTTTGGCGCAATGTATTGGAGGAGTACAACCGAATTACCGACACGGACAACCGTACTGTCGATCAGATCACCGCTAAATGGTCTGCCATACAAAATAACTGTAGGCGATGGCACACAGTCTATGAAGCGACGGTGCAGGCGCACCCTGACGTTAGCCAACAGATGGCAATTCAACTGACACACCACGCTTATCGTCAACGCTACGACAGCGACTTCAACATCACCAATCTTTTGTCCTGGTCTATGATGCGTTTTTATTTTGTTTAATGTTTAAGGTTTTAGTGGTTTAATATTATGTTTTATGTTAGTGTTTTATTTGTAATGTTTAATATTTTAATATTTAAGGTTTGAGTGTTACAACTAGTTTTTGTGTTTTTATGTTAGTTTATGTAAACAGATTACATAATATTTAAAATTTAAAATTTAAAACATTACATTACATTATAAAAAAAGTTACAACTAATATTAAAAGACACTTCCTAAATTACTTATTTAAACATTACATATTCCTAAATTACTTATTTAAACACTAGATAATTCCTAAATTACTTATTTAATCCTAATTTTCTCCACTATGGAGAGTAGTTGTCCCAGTCCTCGAGTGTGTAGTACTCGGGAGATACGGAACGTGAGCTGTCCCGTCCATCGGACCTCGCATCCGAGGGGAAATAGTAGTACTCACGATGAGGAGTAGGTCAGCTGCAGAGGCGTTCCTCCTCCTCAATTTCCCCGAGGGCTTCCAAGTCCTCAGGAGTTGGGTCCCCATATTCACGGGGTGGGGGTAGTCTGGTGGTGGGGGGTGGGGATAGTCTGGTGGTGGGGGGTGGGGGTAGGTTGGTGGTAGGGAGTGGGGGTAGTCTGGTGGTAGGGGTGGTAGGGGTGGGGGTAGTCTGGTGGTAGGGGTGGGGGTAGTCTGGTGGTGGGGGGTGGGGGGTAGTCTGGGGGGGTGGGGATAGCAGCAGCAGTCCGGGGGTGGGGGCCGACAACATTAGTCGGTCCATTTCATTAATAGCCATGGCAAAATCCATGGCTCAGACCCATTCTTCATCCGTGAAGTCATCATCGACTTCAGGAGGAGGAAAGGTTGGTTGTGCAGCAGCAGCAGGAGGAGTGAAGGTTGGTGGTGCCGCAGGAGGAGGAGGAGGGGGATATAACCAATGTTGTGGAGGAGGAGGAGGAAGAGGAGGTTGTGCAGCAGGAGGAGGAGGAGAGGAGGTAAATGGTAGTCTCCGGGGCCGGCCCCGTCCCGGACCCGGCGAGAGTACTGCCGGACATTAGACGGTCCGGCAGCTTCTGGTTGAAAACCACCCATATTATTCATTGTGTTGAGGATGAGGAAGAGGTGTGACTGAGATTTGGGAGGGGGGTATTTATAGGGTGTGACTGACCATTTGGGGGGGGGGGGGGGAGTTTGAAATTCAAACTTTGAAATTTAAACGTTGGGGGGGGGGGCGGAAGTTTGAAATTCAAACTTTGAAATAGGAGGGAAACCGTTTGAAATTCAAACGATTTGGAACACTAACCGTTTGAAATTCAAATTTTTTTATTTTTTATTAAATATTATTTTTTAATATTAAATATTTTTTTATTATTTTATTAATTTAATAAACTTTCAGTTTAAATTTGTTTCAATGATATTAAAACTCTTAGGTTTCAACGGTTACAAAGCAAGGAAAAGAACCGAATTTTAATATGGAATGCAAACTTGAAATTAAATTTCGAGTTTTTTTAGTCCTATTCGAATACTTATCAACCCTATTAATGATGTAACCAATGCTATTAACAAAAAGAAAAAAAAAATCATGTAACAAATAAGAGAAAAGTACCCGTGTTTGTCGTCTCTGTTTACAGTCTTAGAGACAGCCAAAAATAAAACGTGTCTGTTTACAGTCTTAGAGACAGCCAAAAATAAAACATGGTTTGTGTATCAGAACCTTCACTAGTCCACCACAATAGCATAAATATTCTTAGAAAAAATCGCTATTCTGAACGGGAAAAAGCACTAAAAAGAAGAATCCAATCCAAATTATATTCCTAGAAATTTTCGAGATACTTGGATAACTTATTTTCTCCTTAGGTAACTCCTATGGATCGCACCTGATATTCATGTTTTGGTACTATATAGCCACGTTAAACTTGAAACAAATTATTCACACATACAAGTCATACATACATATGCACTAAAACTCCTATAAACAAACTCAAAAATAAAACCATATTGAAGCGTCGGAAATAGATCAACGAACACCAGAGCTACCACGATGATATATCATTGTATTCTCGACGGAAGCCTATCGGTGTCGGAAATAGAGAAGGATCGGAGACCGTACCATAGAAACTGCAGATGTGCCTTGCATAAAGCAAAAGATGAAACCTTAATGGCATGTTTCCAGCATAATAGAATATCATATGCTAAAAAACTGTCCGTAAAAGCGTTGTCAACCTCTTGTCAACAATTAAAACAATGCAATGATGATTCATCACACAGAAAAAGAAATGATGCATTAGCTGGGAAATATATTAGGAAATCCAGCGAATGTGTGTGCCGTTACGTACCCTCCAATTATTGTATATTTTTCTAAGTTTCATGTGTGTAGTTGAGCACCATCTACGATCGATAATTACATACTGAATAATGTACATTGACATACGACAACAGTATCTTCATGTTCAAATTACATATTTTTTAAATTTTCCAAAGAAAACTCCTGGTAACTATAATCTGAAAAAGTTGATGTGCGTTTCTTGTCATGAAATTTATTTATGTAAGTTATCTAGTCCTTTGATGTTAGTCATCACTCATCAGCAGGCTACAAGTGGGGAGCTTGAATTATTATTATTATTCTTATTATTATTATTATTATTATTATTATTATTATTAGATTTTTTTTTTTTTTGGGGGGGGGGGGGGGGGGGCGCGAAAGTTATTGGACCCATAAGTTAGAGAGTGCAAGCTCAATACATATAAAATTTTTGGTAAAAAAAAGTGTAAAATTACATTACGGGGCAAAAATACAGGAGGGGCCATAACTAAGCTGTGCCACCAGCTACAAAAATTTTTTGCGTTGTGGGGGTTGTATTTGATCAGTGTGAAAGGTTTTTTTTTTAAATTACTTATTTAAATCTTTGACATATTTAGAACAAAATCTCACACATTACAAAGAAATAAATTAAAGTCTGTGTCTCCCATGTAAATATGACATGGAATAAAAGAATAAATAACTATGGTTGTATAGCTAAAAAATGTTAATAGCCTACAAGCGGATTAAAGAGGAAAGATCAAGGGTTTAAACTGTAATTTGGGTTTAGTAATCCCGAAGAGGACATGGATGGTCTTTAACATCGGAACAAATTATACAAAACCTTCATGTGCTTATATCTAGAATGTTCACACCGATAAATTATATGGTAGAAAATGGTTCTCCGCCCGAGAAAAAAGGAATCATTTGCATAAATAGGCGAGTTTTTTTAGAGCGCAATTAGGTGGGTGAACACAAAAAAACCACAATAGGTGAAGCCGCTGATTGAATCAGCGGCTTCTACCCATAGCCTCTTACACACCTGCAACTTGCCAGCTCAAATATCAATAATAGTATATTACACACAAGTCAACAACATATCATATCTACTGCAAATTTCTACTACAAAGGTCATATTCATATTATTTAAATTAATAAAGCTGCTCAATGAGAGAGAGAGAGAGAGAGCGCTACGATTAAGACTTAAGATAAGAGAGAGAGAGGGAGGAATCACCCTCTCCGGTATCATCTTCTTCATCCACTTCTCCGGCCATCACTTTCAGTCGCTACAAGAACCAGAAACGCCATGACTGGATCACCTTCGGCTAGTACCTCTGTAACCACCGGCCCCCGACAGCCTTCTTCTTCGTCAACCGACCACCCACAACCATCGACACCCTTCTTCTCCTCCTACAACCCCAACAACCCTCTTCTCCCTCTCTGTCGTCGAACCCAAACCCAGACGTCAAACCCTACTGTCACACCTTCAACCACCACCACCTCTTCGGCTCTTCTCTCTGACGACCCGTTAACCCACAGCCGCAACCCTAAGAATAAGAAAGCTATGAAATACAAGATCTGGAGACCTAATGGGTTGTTGGTCAAACGGAGTCGAAGGTTCACCAGAGTCGAAGGGTCACTGGAAATGGTGACCGGAACTGTCATATTGAAGCCGCACAATGAATCAGCGGCTTCCATTGAAACTGCACAATGAATCAGCGGCTTCATGGAAGCCGCACATTGAATCAACGGCTTCAAGGTTCGTTTGCAGGTTGTGTCAGCAAGTTGCAGGTTGTATAAGAAGCTATGGGTAGATCAGCGGCTTCGCCTATTGTGGTTATTTTGTGGTCACCCACCTAATTGCGCTAAAAAAAACTCGCCTATATACGCAAAGTATTCGAAAAAGGGAGAGAAAGAGAAGTGTTCGGTCAGAAAAAACGAAAGATAAAAGAATGATATACAAGATCGATACCACGCCAAGGGCTATTTAGGGACGATCATGACTGTGGAGGGTCGGGGCTCTAGTCTACTTTGATGTCTACTAAGATATGTTACCATGCAAGTTGACAACGTGTGTAATAGAATTATTGTAAGATAGGAATTGATTGTAAATATTTAATGTATGTATCTCCCACACATAATATTCAAAATCTATAACTTAGTGTCTGTTGAATTTGACCCATTTGGTTTTCTTGTGAAGGACCTCAAAACTCAGGTACCTATCCTACGATGCAATGGTACTCGCGATCTTCACCCGCTCACTCAACCACTTCTAGTTAACTTCAACCAACCATTTGCTTTTGCTGCTATTACCCAAGATCGTTGGCATCAACGTTTGGGTCATCCCGACAACACTATTCGTTAAAACTTTCTTCTTTTATTGATTATGGGAAAATTAATAAGACTCTTTATAAACCATGCATTTTTGGTAAAAGTGTTAGATTGTCATTTTATGATTCTCCAAATTGTACTCGTTTACCGTTTGACATTGTCCATAGCGACCTTTGGATCCATAGTGACCTTTGGACTTCGCCCATACTTTGCACATGGGGTCACTGCTATTACATCTTGTTTTTGGATGACATCACTAATTTCTTGTGGACCTTCCCAATCTCAAATAAATCACAATTGTTCAATATTTTTGCCAAGTTCCACAATTTAATTCACACTCAATTTGAACGCAAAATCAAACAATTTCATTGTGATAACGATAAAGAGTACGTAACCACAATTTTTTCAACTTTGGTAATCATTACGGCATGCAATTCTTTTTTTTTTGTGTGTCCCTACACATCATTGCGAAACGGGAAAGCCGAACGTAAAATTCGAACAATCAACAACATGCTTCGGACTCTCTTAGTCCAAGCATCAATACCTCCCAATTTTTGGCACCACACAAACCGTCACATACCTACTAACATCATACCAAGCAAAAACCAAAACTTCAGCTCCCCCACATCACTTTTATACAATTACACTTCGTAATACGAACATCTTCGTGTTTTCGGGTGTCTTTGTTACCCCATCGCCTCACCCGGAACAATCAATAAACTCACCTACCGGTCCCAACCATGTGTGTTTCTCGGGTACCCACCTAACCATCACGGTTACAAATGCCTCGATTTATGCACTCGCCCGACATGTTCACTTCGAGGAGTCTATTTTTCCCTACAATCTCCCACAAAACCACCATCTTATTACTTTCTTAATCCCACCATCCACCCACTTGTATGGGACCATGTTTCTCCTAATCTACATCCTCCTGCTGCTCCGTCCCACAATGAACCAAATGTGCCTGAGATTGGGACCATGTTTCTTCGAACCTGCTCTAGGAGCGGAATCATCAAACCCAAACAGTTCTTTAATCTCAACACCACCACTGTCGTTCCACTACCCAAAAACCCTCACGTCGTCTTTGCCACTCCCGAGTGGTACAATGCCATGAACAACGAATTTAGTGCTGTTATTAAAAATAAGACCTGGGAACTTGTACCTAGGAAACCTTAAAATGAATATAATTCGTAGCATGTGTCTTTTTAAACATAAGTTCAGGTCTGACTACAGTTTGGAGAGATATAAAGCTTGTCTGTATGTGATGGTCGAAAACAATAGACAAGTATTGATTGTGGGGAGACTTTTAGTCCGGTTGTTAAACCGACTACAATTTGCTTGGTTCTTTCTCCTGCTTTGGCTAAGTCATGGCAAATTCATCAACTTGACCTGACAAATTCCTTTCTTCATGGGAACCTAGAAGAAACTGTTTACATGTACCAACCAATGGGCTTTCGTCACCAGGACTATTCGGACCACGTCTGCCTTCTAAAGAAGTCTCTACACGGTCTCAAACTGTGACACCCCGCATTTTCAGGTGCCTACTTTAACTGAACTCTAGTTAACTTTACTTACATTCACAGCATGTTACTTAACTAGGGTTAGTTAGGTGAGTCACACGTTACACAGTTATAGGCTAGTAACTGCATAAAAAGGTAATTCGGGGAATGACCGAACTACGTACACGAGTATCGAACACTGAACGTTGGTGAATTGAGAAAATATATAATTGTGAATTAATGGTTTGATATTATTTGCAATTACGTGTTTCTGTGAAACTATGTGTAAATTGTTGTATGATTATGTTATTTAAACCAAAGGTGTCATCAAACTCGTAACCGATGAACCGATAGGATGATTGGGGTCTAAAAACATGGGGTTACGCTTTGATATGGTCCAAAATAACAATTACGTCGAGAAAAATATGCAATACGCTGACCCGACCCGCCTGAAACGGGCCTTGTCTGAGTGAACGGTCGTTCGGCCGTGCGAACGGTCGTTCGGCGGGTGCAGGTTCGGGAAACTGACTTAAATCCATTATTTAAACGATCATAACACCCATACTTCTCATAATCACAACCCGAATCGTCCCTAACAGCCACCATACAAATATTATACCCCATAACCTCTATCATGATAAAAATCAATCAAGTTTTGGAGCTCTAGTTGTGTCTTATCATCTAAACGAAGAGATTTTGGTATGTTCTCAAATCTCTTGTGTTTAACCTTCTTTGTTATGCTATAAAACACCATAAAAAGGTTTGTCCAGGTCAGATATAACTTTATAATAATTGAAACATGAGTTTTCTAAAGGATTAACATGTTAAACATAGGGTTTTATGATGGTTATATGATGGTTATATGATTATGTTTGCATGTTAGTATATATGGTTGATTGTTAAACATGTAGGGTTTATAGATGATTATAATTATAATGAATCTTGTATGTTTTGGTCATGTTAATGTATGATAGGTCTTGTATGATGATTATTTGATGTTCTTGATCGATAATATACAACTAGGGTTTGATATAGTAGAGATTATTGCATGTTTAAAATTGGACAGATTGCATGTATCAATTTGTAGGCTCTGTAACGTGACTGTAAATATTTGTTTTGATCATTTCTTGATATGAGCATGTCGTATATGGTCTTATCTTTCTGGAATGGGTAAAATCATGTGATTTGGTTGTCGTTTGATATATTTTTGTAATTTCGAATAAAGGTCTAAACTAATTTTCGGATTAAAAACTTAGGTTAACTTTAATCGGCTGTAACTCGAGTTTTATAAAGAGTTAGGTCATGAAATTTGGTTAGTAGGTTGATATGAGAATAAGTCGGCTTTTCCTAGTGGATTCATCCCGTTTGCATAAATACACGATTTTTGAGAATTTTTATGGTAAACTGACCTGATGTGAAAGTTTTCGGAACCTAGTTATAGTAATTGATTTTTCATAATTTTTCAACAAGGTTTTGTTGTGAAACAAAAATAGTGGCATGAAGACTGGACTCCTAGGAATACTCAGTAAAAGTTTGGGAGTCTAATTCGTTGTGTAGGTATTTTTAATTAAATCATTTCGGTAGTGCATAATCTGTCCTGAAAACGCAAATTATGATATATGTGTGTATGTGCTTATTTGGAGTCTTGTATGACTTGATTTTTGACTTGATATTGCATGTACACTTATATGAGATGTAAATGACGCTTATGATTGATAGTAATCACAATCGTAGGGTCTACTAACTTGTGCATGTAGTTACAATAGGTATCGCTTAAACGTTTTCGCATAACTTAACGTCTTGGACAAATGAGTTATGTGGTGTATCGTGTATACACATATACTCACATAGTGGCACATATAATAGGGAGTTGGTAGCACGTCCTTATTTGTGAAGTTTGGATTTAGATTGCAACCTAAGGTGAGTTTTACTACTCTTTTTCTTAGAAGCATGCGTCTCAGGTTGAGACAACTTACTTACTTTTCTAGTCCGGTTTGGGACTACTATTCTATCCTGGGTTTTGGGATACATGGATTCACGGGGTTAATTAGCTTTTACTAGCTTCACAACTTTTGTCCTTGATGAACTAAACGACACACTCTATCACTGAAGTCCTACCTTTATAGCGAATGAGTTGCTGGGTTGGCAAGCGGGTTACTAGTTGATAGAGCTATTAGGTTTAACAAACCTCACACCATGCTGGGAGCCAAGCGTGAGCTATGACTTAACACATTATGATTGTTGATAGGCAATGATGGGAGGCTCTTTTGCTCACTGTTGTGAGTGCACGTTACTTAGTAGTTCGGTATTACCTGTGTTTAGTTATCTTGTATGGGTTAGCTACCCTTGGCATGCGATGAACTAGTGGTTATTGGTTTTGGAAACCTAAACATTTACTTTACTTATCTTGTGAACTCACTGACTTTATGTTGGCACACGCTAGCATGCTTTTGCAGGTCGCTAGATTGGAGCACGCTTATGTCATGAAACATGTTTGTAACAACCCAAGGTAACCCGTACCACGATATTGTCCGCTTTGCCGCAGCTCACAGTTTTGCATTGGTCTCACCCTCGAAGGACTGGCCAAAACGCGTCTGGTAGAGAAGGTTCCCTCACCCCTTATAAGGAAGTGCTTGTTCTCCTTCTCAACAGATGTGGGACCTTACATTCCACCCCCCTTAGGGAGCCCAGCGTCCTCGCGGGCACGACTGGCACATCGATCCGGGCCCCGGCTCTGATACCAACTGTAACAGCCCAAGGTAACCCGTACCACGATATTGTCCGCTTTGCCGCAGCTCATGGTTTTGCATTGGTCTCACCCCCGAAGGACTGGCCAAAACGCGTCTGGTAGAGAAGGTTCCCTCACCCCTTATAAGGAAGTGTTTGTTCTCCTTCTCAACCGATGTGGGACCTTACATTTATTGTAGCATCCGACATCGGTTGAGAAGGAGAACAAACACTTCCTTATAAAGGGTGGGGGAACCTTCTCTACCAGACGCGTTTTGGCCAGTCTTTCGGGGGTGAGACCAATGCAAAACCGTGAATCTAACACCAGTCTGATACGGCTGGGCGGGCAAAGCGGACAATATCGTGGTACGGGTTAGCTTGGGCTATTACAGATGGTATCAGAGCCGGGGCCCGGGTCGGTTTGCCAGTCGTGCCCGCGAGGACGCTGGGCTCCCTATGGGGGGTGGATTGTAGCATCCCACATCGGTTGAGAAGGAGAACAAACCCTTCCTTATAAGGGGTGGGGGAACCTTCTCTACCAGACATGTTTTGGCCAGTCCTTCGGGGGTGAGACCAACGCAAAACCGTGAGTCTGACACCAGTCTGATTCGGCTGGGCGGGCAAAGAGGACAATATCGTGGTACGGGTTAGCTTGGGCTATTACAATGTTATCATGGGATATTGAACACTTTAAACTATTTTCATCATTTACTTAATTTTGCTTTGGTTTGGGCGCGTTTGTTTTGCGCATAACTATTTACTCAACTGTTGATTACGCTTCCGCATTTTCATGAAACTTATGATTGACTTTTAAACTTGATTTTTGATAACGAACTGAATGGTTTGGGCATTTAGAGTCGTTCATGTGACTTATGGATATGGGATCCTGGTGTGTCACGCGCCTCGCGGTAAAACCCCGCAAGTGAAAATTTAAGGGTGAGACACAAACAAGCATCGCGAGCATGGTACCAGTGGTTCACTGACTTTGTTTCTTTATAGGGGTTTCATCAAAGCAAATTAGAAAACTCTTTGTTTGTTTATCGACATGGTCCGGATATTGCATATCTTCTCATCTACGTGGATTACATTATACTTACCACATCTTCTGATACCCTGTGCCAGCGACTCATGCTTGCCTTGCCTGGGGAATTCTCTATGAAAGATTTGGGTCCATTGTCTTATTTCTTGGGTATACAGGAGACGCGCAATGGTAATAATATGTTTTTGTCTCAACGGGCATATGTAAAGGACGTTATTCATCATGCTTCTATGGATTCTTGTAAACCTGTAGCCACTCCGGTAGACACTCAGGCAAAGCTCTCTACTAACTCAGGTCCATTACATGATGACCCGACCACTTATCACAGTTTAGCCGGGGTCTACAGTACCTCACTTTCACTCATCCTGACATCCCATATGTCATACAGTAGAGTTGTATGCATATGCACTCCCCATGGGTTGATCATTGGGATGCATTAAAACGCATCATCCGATGCATTCAAGGTACCTAAGACTATGCCCTATATCTTGGACCGACTCAGAATTTCTCTTTACTCGCATACACAGATGCTGATTGTGCTAGGTGCCCTGACACTCATCGCTCAACCTCAGGTTACTGTGTCTATTTGGGTGACAATCTCATCTCTTGGTAATCCAAGCGACAATCTACTATCTCACGCTCCAGTGCGGAAGTTGAATATCGTGGCAATGCCAATGTTCTTACAGAAATCTGTTGGCTTCGCAACCTTTGAGTTACATCACCCGTTAACACATGCGACTCTTGTTTACTATGATAATGTGAGTGGCATCTATCTCTTGGGAAATCCTGGGCAACACCAGCACACAAAGCATATTGAGCTCGACATTCACTTCATTCAAGAATATGTTCAGCGTGGCTGTGTCCATGTCCTTCATGTTCCCTCACGTGATCAGATTGCTAGCATTTTCACCAAAGGCCTTCCACAAGTCTTATTTGATGATTTTAGATCCAGTCTCAGCATTCGACCTCCCTACGCTTTGACTGCGGGGGTGTAATAGAATTATTGTAAAATAGGAATTAATTGTAAAATTTAATATATATATATATATATATGTATATATATAGATATCTCTTACACATAATAGAAGATTTGGTTATTGTATTATATAAGGAGATGACTCCTAAATCTTTTAGTGTGAGTATATAAATACATACATACACACATATAGTCTTTTGGGTCGACTAAAATGTATTACTATGAGAGTTTCAATAGGGTCGTCCATGAGAATTCTTACAAAATTTTAGACCTGGAGCGAGTAGAAAAAACAGGCCTCAATTGGGCCAATTTTAAATTGTTTTAAACTTTGATTGTGTATAATTTTACATTAGAGTAAACCGTCATTTTCGTCCATGTGGTCTGACAAAAATTGCCAGTTTAACCTAAAAACTTACGATGGTTAACTTTGACTATTAAAGGACTGGTAAAATGTTCACTTTTAATAGTTATGTCTCTCATTTAATGAAGAAAAAACGAAAAATAAAATAAACGTGTAGAATGACGTTTTACCCTTCTTTAACCGCTTTTTTTTAATGGTGGTTAACCTTTTGGATTAAACTGGCATGTTTCGAAAGTTCAGTGACTGAAATGGGACGAAAAAGTATTTTGGACTGAAATGACAATTTTTGTCAAACTACAGGGATGAAAATGGCAGTTTACTTTAATTTAAATGGAGTTTTATTGTTTAATAAAGTTGAAACAAAAAGAACATTTTATGGGTTTAAATATTTAACAAAGTATATAGATTTCTCTTTTTTCAAAATATATATAAATTTAATTTCGGCCCTTGGGGAGACCGGGCCTTGGGTCTCTATCCTCCCTCAAAGCCGACAGTGAAAGCATACATTGTCAAATTTCAATAACCTTATATAACTGAGGTGTATGATAACATGGGTATGTATGTGAATGAGTCTGTACATGTGTGCCACCAATGGCGTGTTATAATTTGTGAGATATCTCTAAGATGTATTTAAGTCGGGTGGAGAGCCCTCTATTTATAGGGAGAATCTATGGAAGCACGACTGTGCATATTGAAGCACTTCGTGCCATTTTCCAAGCAACTAGCTGCTCCACTTTAACACTTCTTAAAAATGGTTGGCATATGGATGTGTGTTTAGGCAAAGGCATGAGTCAGCTCTTCTGGTTGGAACATTTGTGCATTTTTGTCGACAACGGCATGCTTCTCCCAGGGTTAGTTTCTACTGTCCTTTTTGAGGGGCACGTGTCGTGCGTGCATATGCGATGCATGCCTATTCCCTGGTTTCTGGTGGTTATGTTGATTTGTCACTATTTTTTGCTCATCATCGACGAGCAGAATACTCTTTGTCACACCCCACCAAGGCGGAAACACGGGGATATGATTCGAAAGGTTTTCAAGCAAAAGGTTTGAGTAACACATAAGTTGTAAATAAAATTGATATCATCCAATGAAAATTTAAGTCTTACATAATTAAGTAAAATTAATATTGCTTGAAATCACTGGACTAGACATCGAAAACATGACATGACCAAAATTATGAAATCTTGACCGGTGTAGGTGACGATACCACAGGATGTGCACTCGAACCCCTCTCTCAACTACCCATCCTCCGTGATCAATTGCCTGAAAAACAAGCGTAAAAGATTTGTCAACACAATGTTGGTGAGTTCATAGGTTTTAATGTACTATATAAAGTGCTTGTGAAATTCGTGTATGACCAATCAAAGCTAGCTAAGCTAATGACTACTGTGCAAACCATGAGTCCCATAACCAAACCTCTTGACTGTTGTGCCTCGCGCATTATAAATAAAGACAACGTATATATAGTAGAAAACTAACACTCTCTTGTATGTAACCGGTTAGAGCGACTAACCAAGAGTGGGGGTGTCAATCCAATAGATCTATTTAAGTGTTCCATGGCTACTGTTAGCTAATAGTTATAGTGTAAATGTAAGTACTAGGACTGTTGAGCTCATGAACCGAATATCTCACGTTTCACATGGTAATCACGATAGAATATCACCCAAAATGTAATGTACTAGAAATGTAGCATGTTTACCCCAAAATGTAAAACAGTAAAACGGGGCCATGAAACTCACCTGGTGACTGGATGTGTGGTGTATTAAAGCAGACAAGTGAGGTACCTACCGTCCCGACAATAAGTGCCCTATGATTATCAAGGACATAGTAAGTTGTATGTTCTTGTTTACCATACAAGTTGTTCACCCGACTTGTGGACCCTTGTGTCGGTTACATGTGGGCCGTTGTTCGTGCACATGATAATTATTACATGTTTCATGGGTACTTTGTAAGGTGTACAGTTTGGTGGATTCGAGAAGTTTTGATGTAAAAACGTATTTACTGTTAACAAAATGGTCCCCACATGTCATCATGGGTGTAGAATATTCCCAAACTTAAAATGTGTGGTTGTTTCATGGAAAAACGAATGTTTGAACACATGTTTATAGCTAGTTTAACATATGTTACCACGTATAGCCGAAACTTTAATATGATGTTTTGTTCTATATTTGTTGCTAGTGACCAATGCCTCGGATTTCCTATGCTCGTGTGTGGGTGTATGTGGATTTATGAGCATGTGGGTGTATGACATTATACCAAAGTCATGTATTTTCTTGTATAAATATCAAGTTATGTGAAGCCAAGGTGCATATATTTCCTATGCTCGTGTGTGGGTGTATGATGGGGTGGTGGTGATAGTTCGGCCTAAGCCTAGGACAAGGAAGGGACATATATTTGAGGTACAATTAAACATGAGATTTTGGTTTGTCATCACAAGATCCTCTCTAGTATAATATTAGTTATTGTAGGATAGCTAGGTGATTTGTCTTGTTTGTGGTGGTGTTCGGACCAAAGAAAAGAAGGTGAAGTTTGTTGGTTAATTGGATAGACATAGATGTTTGTATACATAGGCTCCATGGTCTAGTCTTGTGTCGATGGAATGGATACATAGTCGATTACACATACATATAGGTATGAACATAGTGTGTTGGAGGTTAGCACATGTATATGGATAATCCAATGGATTAATAACATGGGTTGTGGTGATAATAATATAAGCCATATGGGTAGGGTTCCTGTAGGAAAATTGGTTTGTGTGAGAAGTGTAGGAAGGATTAAAAATTGATATTTATGCATCATTTTTTTGGACTTATTCATGATGTTTTGGATTGTTTTGCTTAGAAAAACAACAAACATAACAATTAAAAACCGAAAACAATGTATTTTAGGCTTAAAACTTAAAACACTATGTCAAGAACATTTAAGCAGAGTGTTTTAAGTAATTACTATGGTGTTTTATCTATAATTTAAATTTAATGACTATAATACATTGGATTGTGTTTTAAATTTTTGTATATTGTTGTGTTAAGTGTTTTTCAAGCCAAAACAACCCAAAACATCATTCCAAAATCAAAAACATGATGGCTACATGTCAATTCTTAATCCTTCTCACACTTCTCACACAAATAAATTTTCCTACAGGATCCTCTACCTAAGCCATATAACCCTTACATGTGTTAATAGTTGAATAAACATGTGTTGTTGGATAATTACCAGACTGGGGGTGGGGGGTTATAGTAAGTGCTAAAATTGTCTAATATGCATATAAAATGACATGTTTATGTATGATGTGTACGAATCTTGACCCAATTTATTGACCAATGTCGCACTCTTTGCAAAGGAACTGGTTAATGAAGTACCAAATAATGTGAAAAATCAACAAAAGAGGATAATATGCACAAAAAATATCCATAAAATAGCACACAAAATATTAGTACCACATTTGAAATTTGCTGGCACTCAAGCAAATTATGCATTTATTCAACCCAAAAGCAAAATTAAAAGAAAGGGGTACATTTAGCCGTACCCAAAAAAGAAACCAAAAGAGTTACTTATTCTATTCTTGTGGTTTTCTAAAGCACGTCAATATCTATACACGGGTAACAAACTTAATAAAGATTTGGTTAAAAATATGGATAAATATGAGTTTCAAGTGAAACACTGATCAATGCCAAGTATGAAGTCAAAGAAAGTCATAGGAAGAAGCAGTGTTACAAAACTCGGTCTGGGTTTGTAATCGAAGACCTACCCTGGAGCGAGTACTCAGCCTAATCGGGGGATTACTCGGGCTCAAATCGTCCTATGCGGGGAGTACTCGGATTACTCGTCCAACTCGGCGACCTACCTTGGAGCGAGTATTCGGGGAGTAATTGGTGAACTCGGCCTTGTTTTGCAACACGCTGGGAAGAAGACTTTTGTTCAAAAATTATGTCTGAGGTTTTCGATCTCATATTATCAGGTCTCTTTTAATCTGGAACCGAAATTAAGTCTCGATCAGTCCTTGTACCGTGTTACATTTTTTTTTTTCATTTTTAGAATCGAACTTGACCCTTGTTTGTCATATGATCGCTTTTTGTTGGTCGGGCGATGGGATTCACAGGAAGATCGAATGAGGTTGATAATTTGCAATTCTTATAACTGAATGTTCATATTGGTTCTGATTCTTCAAAACACAATCAAATTAGTTCCCTCTTTGTTCTGCCGAGGGTTGCATTGAGGGTTCGTATGGCACAAACTTTTTCCTGAATTTTCAAAGCACATGTACGTTAAACGTGAATTTTCAGTCAACATATTGTGTATCATCAATTACAAAGTTGAAAACATTAGAATTCGATTCCAGTTATTTTTGTTGCATTGGTATTATCATCAATATGAATTAAAGATGAAAGATACTTTTTGTAACATTAGTCATAGTTTTTTATGAGGAAATTATAGACAAGACAGTATATTCTTTGGTAACGCCACTATATTTTCCACTTCTTACACCAACTTTTGTTCTTATATTTTACATTGAAGTATAAAACAAAACAAAAAAATCAATTGAACAGAAGTTAATTCCTAAAATTTAAAAGTGTGTAATGTTGGAGTACAGTTTGATACTATGTTTTTTGAGAAACAATTCTTAAAAGTTAATACATGACAAACACAGTCATCAATAAAAAAAAATAAAAATAAAAAAGCCTGATCAAGTTACTAAAACCTGTTAACTTCGAAAAATTATATTATTTTCCACAGAATTTGTGTGAATAGTGCGGAAAGGCGCACTGTTGGGGTCCCGTATTCATGATCATTAGTTAATTTTTAGGAGCTACCCAAAATAGTTATTGTAGTTGCCATAAGCTTGAGAATCTACTATGCATAGGTATTATCATCAACAAAAATGATGAGCGATGCTTTTTGTTAGTTAGCCATACTTAAAGGACTTCCATTTTAATAGAACAAATGTTGGTTATGCTACGGAAAACACAATGCAAATGTTCATATTCCAAAATCAGGATCTTGTTATGCGAATCTTGTAGGAAGGAATTTCTAGCTAGAAACAATGTTTATTTGTTAGTTATGGGATCTTCTTTTAGAGAAGCTTCCATGCCAAATATTCCTTGTAAACCATGGTAGAACTCGTATAGCATCTTTTTGTACCTAGATAACTCCTACACATCTAACTCTATTTAAGCCCACTCTACAAGTCCCCTGTAATCACTTTAAGATCACATAAGCATAGCATATTCAAGCACGCACATACACAAATGTCAACTCTGGCAGCCAGGATGATACAACATTGTGTTTTTGAAGGAAGCCTGTCAATGTCAGAGATGGACAAACAACGGAGGCCATATCATAAAAACTGTAGTTGTGCTTTACATAGACTAAAAGACGAAACTCCGAAAGCTTGTTGCCACCATATGAGAATTTCATACACGAAGACACCATCGTCCGACAAAGGTTCATTGGTCACAAGCAGTACCCCACACCCGTTCAAACATAAGGTCAAAGTTACAAGCCAGCTAGAAACATGTACAAGGCCTTTAAGGCAACATTAAAGAGATAAAGAGCTGTGCTAGCCATTTCTTTGTCTTTAATTTTAACTAACCATCACACAAGTCAATTACTCCTGATAGTGCAAAGCTATTATGGCACATGCAAATTCTTTAACGAAGATACATTAAATTCAGATAGGAAATGGCGATAATACACATGAGACCAGCAACTAACAATTGGAGTCGATTTGGTGTGAATGTCATCACTAAAAGATCCCATTATTGATGATAGTAGAAGGAAAGTCAAGTTCTATACTCTCATTATCTCTTTCTGGCATGTTTTAAGGAAGACATTAATCCGGAAGTAATTAATAAAGTTCAATGCTTGCACATCATACATACGTCAGATCTCTAAGGATACCTTAGATCAATTCGGAAGAAGAAATCCCACTTGAAAAATGGAGAAACAAGTATGTGCCATACTTTGTCAAAAGTCATGACAACTAATATATATGAACGTCTAGATAAGCATCTTTCTCTGTATTTACAATTTTAGAACTATTTGAGTTCATTTTTCTATAACATATATATGGTACATGATTCATATATATAATATTTCTGGAACAAAAAGTGGCAGCAAGCAGCCCCAATTCTTATAACAGCAGGCGTAGTGGGGCGGGGAAATTCACGCCCCGCCTCCACTTTTGGGTTTTGTGATTGGCTCAGCAAAAAGAAAGCAATTCCACGCCATTTTCAGGCGTTAAAATTGCCACACCACAGGCCAAAAGTTGCATTTCAAGCCCAAGGGGGCGGTGGTCATGGCATTATGGGGCTTGAATTTGCCCATTCCATGCAAAACGAGCACCACTACACCTGGTCTAAGAGAGCTAGTCCTCTTTAGAAAACAATACATAGAAGTGGCATGCCTAGTTACTTTAGATTTTCAAGAATTATTGCAGATTTTGTAAGTTTTTTTTTCCAAAATTACTATATTTGTTTAATTTCAGAAAATTGTAAACAATTTCAATTTAATTCTTAAGAACCAGAAATATTGCTTTAGTATTTCCAGCCAATGGTGGTCGGTGAGAGTAGTGACATAAGAACCAACGTTTTCAGAAATTCATGGCAGGTGATTGAGAATCAATGATCCATCGATGAAAGATGCATTGATACGAATATGATCCGTCGCTAGGTAGTCGGGTAACTTTGTTAAATAGTAACCAAGTTTCATAATTGTTCTAATCAGGTCACTCATAAAAACTTGTGTTCTAGTTAGATAACTCAAAGTTACTTTTATGTTCTAATCCTAGATATCTTACCTAAATAGAAGGTCATCCATCCTATATGCCATTTATTTAGTTTTTTTTAAATATGTTAAAATGGTTTATAAGTTCCCACATGGATTTAAAAAAATTAGTTTTCAAAAATTGCAACAAAAAAAAAATTGTTGTAAAACAACGGCCTACTAGCATACAAAATATAATAACTATGAACAAGATTAGAAGAAGATTAGAGAGGGATAGAATAGAGAAGTCTTATTCATTCTAGTGTCTCATAACAATTACATGAAGCCTCTATTTATAAGGCTCTTACATTAACAATGAGTAATGACAATTAGGAGTTAAGGATGTGGAGAGTCACCACATTATTGGTGCATTCATAACACTCCCCCTTGACTATCCACATAATGTAACAATACACAATTATTATAATACGCTTGGTGATGTTGCCTCGTTAAAAACCTTGCCAGGAAAACCCAGTGGGATAAAACCTCAGCTAAGGGAAAAAGAGTGCAACGCGTATTTTCTCCCCCTGATATTTCTGGATCAGGTGTGTTGCCTCGTTAAAAACCTTACTAAGAAAACCCGATGGGACAAAACTTAGTGAAGGGAAAAAGAGTGCAACGTGTCGAATACTCCCCCTCATTTTAATATGTATCATTTGAAATATGGTGTCGATCTTCTAAGAAAGTTTCTCAAAGTTTTGTAGTCAATGATTTGCGTTCTTGATCACTTGACGTGAAAATCTTTAAGTTGAATCATTGATGTATGATCTTCACTCCAAAATTTAGTCCATGCTCTCGTAAGTGCAATTCTTTAAGTTGAACTAATATTGCCTCCTCTCGTAAATAAATGTCACAAGATCACCAAATGTGATGTGTTATATTCCCTGCATTTACAAGACTAACCAAACTTGTTTGCATGGGTTAGTGAAATATAATCAAATATCACTCATACCTGAAGTATTTGTTTTAGCTCATTTCGGTGTCTCCTCGCTTGACATAGACTATATTATGATAATAAGTTCATGTGGAAGATATAATAATCATGCATAACTAGCAAGACATATACTAATGTACATATGTACTCAACTATGGTACTTCTAGAGTGAAAATCTCTACTTTGGTAGGAGATGAAACGAATAATTTTCCATATCAAGTAATTGGACAACTTTTAATGTACTTTAAGTATGAGCTATGTCCATTGAAAATGTCCCACCATCTTTTCACGATATACTTTGATGGATTGGTAAACATATCATTACAAATATACTCGAATTGTAGGTCAAGCAACAAGTGCACTATGTCAAGGACTTTCAAAAAATCTCTCTTTTAAAAGTTCTACAGAGTCTCTCGATAATGCTCAGACATTATCACTGTAAACTGCGAGTTAACTTTTAAAAGAAAACTTTTGATACAAGCTGGATAATACAATCAAACTTATGTTGCTCTTTATTGGGATATCTCATGAGTTTTAAAACACTCAACCCCCTTATTTTAGTCCATACATATTATATTACCTATACGTAATACTTCTTAAGGTATTGATATCAATGCTGCAGGCATCATCAATCCATCAAGAACGTTTCCATCTTGACCAATTACGCAAGTGCATTCACTCTTCAATTGGAAAAACAATAACATCTATTTCTCCAATATATATTGTACCTTCTTATACATTAAAGTATCATAATCACCAGGTTCAGTTTTATCACCTGTGGTGTATTGGCGCACAATAATTACATCCTACGATGTTTCATATTACCTTTTAAGCATTCGGTTGCTTTAGGATACTCATGAGGAGTTCCACTTATATTCAATTCAATCATATGTAACGTATTCAGAATTGAATCTATTTATTTCGATTAGAACGTTCTCGAGAACTTACGTTACAAGATTTTGACACATTAAATCATTCATCAGGTATTTTCACATAAACTTTCAGTGTCAAGTAAATCATGATATTTATTAGACGCATTTCGATTCTCTCTTTACCAAACTAATAAGATAACGAAAAAATCATTGTATCCACCACTGGAGAATGCGTCTCCTCATAATCAATCATTGGTCTTTGCGAAATTCTTGTGCCACCAATTTTACCTTATATCATTTTCTTTCAAATGTTGATTCGCACAAAAGACCTTTTCATATCTATATGTTTTACAACCTTTGTTTTATGGACTACTGGTCCAAAACTTTCATTTTCAATAGAGAATTCAACTCTGCCGTATTTGCGTCTTTCCATTTTGGCCAATCATTTCTTTGTATTCATTCATAGGCAGATCTTAAATCTTGATCCTCATTTCAAGCGCTACATTACATAAAATTTATGACGACGTCGATTTTATTTCGATTCCATACATTTCGTAGACATGATACTATATAACGAGATCTCTTTATTTTCAGGTACCTGAGGTTCTTCTGGAACCATCATGTCTAATGTCTCTTCAGGAGACCTTTTTACTATAACCTCGACTTGACCATCTTTCTTACTTGCTCCAATTTCGAGGATTTTTATTCTTGGAACCGACTAGTCTACCACGCTTCAGGCATGCCATAGACATATCACCAATGTATGGTTGCCCTTTCTCGGACACTAATTCAATTGGAGCACTAGCAGTTGATATATGTGACTTAGCTGGTCACTATATTTAGGTCAGTGAATACATCTGGTAATCAATTTATTCTTGTAAATGAATTATCCTTTGTACTTTCAGTTCACACTTCTTAATTTGAGGATCAACTGATAATTCATTTCATTTTTTCAACTGCTTTTTATCTCCCCCTCATGTTGGAAATATTGATTGTTAAAATAAAAATCAATCAATCAAATCGCACCTTTAACAACTCTAAGTACGTGGTTATCAATACTTATTCTTTTCCAACATATATTCTCAACATTCTTTGAAGTCCCATCTTTTGTGCATTGTGGTGGTTCAATTTCAATATATGTCGCACAATAAAAATCTTAGATGGGCAATATTTGGTTCCTGGAAAAAAACCAACTATAATGGGGAGAAACTATTACCATGTATTGGCTTGATGTGAATAAATGTTACTGCATGTAAAATCAAATGTAAACATGAACTTTTGCTTTCATAATCATTGATATTGCAATCAATAGTAGACGTTTTAGTGATCATCTCAATGAAAGCAATATATGCATGAACATAAACTATATGAAGTTCACCACTTATTCCAATGATCATTATTATCTTGGGAATTGATTAAATATGCCAATCTAGAATAATATGCTTGCTATCTTATTAGCTAAGCCATAATCAAGCAAACTTTAGGTTGCAAACTTGATAACCATTTAGACGATGCATCGATTTTAAATACTAAATGGTATCACGTTAGGATGTATCCTTTAATCACTTCCAGAACATTTAAGATACTTACCTTACTTTATATGGCAAATATATAATTTCCCTTGAGAGCAAACATTACATGCTACTTATCATCTTGAAGGATTTTCTAGTTCTTTGTTATGTTCACATCATCATTGACCCGGTGTGGTCTAACCGGTCATGCCAATAATTATCATGATCCATAAACTTATGGTTTATGATCGTAATGAATCTCTTGCACTTGTATGTTATGTGCACTTATGTTTGTATAATACAAATAGAGAACACGAGAGAACGGTGTATGCTCATTCAAACTATCAAGTTATATCACCTTTCAGTTTACTTTGTTCTCATATAACTATTTTCAAATTTTGCCACTTGTTGCGGCCATTCTTATTATTATAATCTTTGATGGTTGATCACATCATCTCATTATTATCATGACCATCATTACAATTCCAAATGGTCGATCTCATCATTACAAATTTCTCAATTATCTCCATGATCATTACCTTTACTCGATCACAAGAATATGATATGATTTCAAACTTTTCATACTCTCTTAATGATATGGTTACTTCAAATTATTAGACATGTTGCACTCTTGCTTGTCTAATACATGACAAGAAATGCGAGAGAATAATATATCACTATTTCAAACATTCTTTTTATACACATGTTTCCTATATCTTATTCTCGTGTAATTACTTATTTAGTGTGCAACTTCTTGTGATCGATTTCAATATTAACATGTTGACCATATTATCAACATGACGATCTTTACAATTTCCTCGTTCACCATGATCATGACTTTTATACCGATCGTTGTATTATTATCACAATATTAACTTATTTGATCTCATTAACTTGAGCATCATAATCATTTCCTTAACCACCGTGATTATGAACTTTACACGAATCATTATACCATCACATTCACTACAAGGAATGGATTATAACTACATAACTTTCATGGTGGCATCGTTATCCTTAATTATGTACATGGTCATGACTTTTACAATGATCATTATATCACATTCACTTCAGGGAATGAGATAGGATCCGAAAACATTCATGGATGTTCATTCCCTTTTTTTTTGGACGGATATAAAGTCACTTCAAACCTTTCACCCAATTTTAATGACATTGCTACTTCAAGAGCACATTTAAGGTTTGACATATAAACAAAATTTGTTTTATCCAATTTCCGTCATATATAAACTTTTTTCACATAACATCCATGGAGAAGTAATTATATGTCCAAATCATATAATATTATCGGCCCAACATCTTACGGCCTTTTATAACATGGTAATGAGATTCAATGTGTATGACACATTGGATGTCAAATATCAATCTTTTCTATGTTATATATTTGATCAATCCCTTTAATTTTAGTTAACCATAAATGATATTTATATATAAATATTTAACTAAATATATAATCTCATATATGAGTAAACGAAAGTTTTATTCATCATGAACTATTTTTCAACAAAAGCATATTATATATTTAATATTAAACTCAATAGTCAACATGTAGTTTAATTAACATTGTTGATGATACAAATTTCAGTAGAATCACTTTCAACAATATTATAAGTCAATACCATGCAAAAGGTTTTATTCAAATATGATTTCAAACTTGTGATATCGATAGTCCATGATCTATAAACTTCTTGTACATGGATATAAACTTTTTTTAGAGTTCATTTGGGGATATAGTACACTCAAATAATCATATTATAATTCGATATAAACTTTCACTACAACAAAAATGGGTTTTTAGTACTCACAAAAGTGTCCTAAAATGTTATTTTATAGGACCTTTTATTTAATAGGACCAACGGTAAAAGCGTTTCATGTAAAGGGGTCGTAATAAGTCTCAAAACTTAAAAAGCGTCCTAATATCTCAAATAAGATTATGAAACCAAATTTATGGTCGCATAATATATATATGAACAACCCGAAAAACTCTTAATAAAAACACATTAGGACACTTTTCAAATGTTCTTACATGTGCTTACCTATCTTTTGATACACATACAAGCGTCCTTAAAAATTAATTTATAGGACCCTTATGATGTAACATTATATGTACTTTAGTACCAAGAAAAGAGTCCTAATATCCCAAATAAGATTATAAAACTAACTTTATGGTCGCATAATATGTCTATGAATAACCCATATAATATGGTTATAGACATCCAAATTATGGTTTTTATTATTCAATAAAGACCATATACATATAAAATCCTAATAGTTATTGTGTGTATAACATCAACTAATGAAAGAAATAAAACTTTATTATCTTTCAAATAATCATATTCATAACAAAAGCACCAAACATAAATAAGTTATAGCATTATCCAACATAAAGTCTTGTAACATTTAACAAAGAAATTAAAAGCAATGAAAGAAACAAGCGATATAGAATCCTGAGTCATCATGCTTCATTATCCCATGGACTACCTACAAATAAACGATTCATATATAAGCAGTAAGTTCCAAAATATTAAAATTATTCGTATCATATGTTTAATAAATAAACCATCCATACTACCTACAAATAAACTATCCATGTATAAGCATTAAGTTCTAGATTATTAAAATTATTCGTATCACAAGTTTAAAAAATACATACCGAGATGAACAACAAGGCCATGCAATGGATGCACCAATACAATCTTGAATTCTGAAAAATAACCCATATTACAACCGAAATCAGCCAAACAGAACTCATATTCTCAATCAATTAGCAAAATCATGCTAGCGACTTCATACAATAAACTAATGTAAAAACAGAAGCAGATAACAAATAAAACTAATGTAAAAACAGAAGCAAATAAGTACCGAGCAGAAGTATAACCCAACAAGAATAACTATGTTCACTTATACTAATCCAGTTCCTGAATGAAAAAAACATTACAAGGTAACTCAGCTTAACAAAGACTTTTTTTAAAATCAGCTATAAATTAGATACAACCGCTAGCAAAATACATTAGTACCAAGCAATTAGATAGTATCTACAAAACAATTTAAAGCCGAGCAAAGTGGTTCATTGCCAAGAAAGATCAAGCAGAACTAGTATGGTTCGACCCAAAATAGGAACTCAATAAAATTGCTAGCCTTTTTGAAAATTAAATGTCAAATCAATTTATAAGGGAAATTGCAAGCTGATTGGTGGTTTGGTATGTAATTAAGAAGAATATCACTAACAAAAAACATTTCACTTCACTCCTAACCTTTTTTTAACAACAGCAAGTGGCTGGACCCGAAGAAACAAAACAACTTACAACAATTCCACCTGATATAACAAATAAGTCACTAACTTAATTTTAAAAAGCACACATAGGCGTGAGGCGCATCAGCGCTCATTGCCTTGCACCTTATGTAACTGCGCCTAGAGAAATTCCAAGAGGTGCAGAAAAGGCGCATTATTTTGATTTTTTTTGTTTTTTTGGCCCTGAGGCGTGCGCCAGCTGTATCCGGGAGATTTCACGCTGAAACATGTTGAGCCTTGGGTTTTTTTGGCATGTACATGTAGGTAAAATCATATAAAAACCTTATTTGTGGCTAGATTTCGGGATAATGAAGCTAAAAACCAATGGGATATATAAAAATATACATAAATATATATAATTACTACGCGCCTCGGATATGAAAAACCCACCGCTTCTGAGCTTCGCGCCTCGCGCTTAGACCTTGTCGCTTTTGTGCGCCTATCGCTTTATAAAACCAAGGTCACTAATGCCAACAAAATATGAAGATAACGATTTATTTTTATATTTAGCAAAGGAAATTTGTGTTGGATTTGAAAGCCTTGATCATTGAATTAATCAAACAAAACACCGATACTATTATTTATACAAAAAAAAACTCCATAAAGAATTTATTTGACATTTTTCACACCTTATTGACCTCATTGTCAATTTTTCTGCCCACATGATAATTAAGATAACGAAGGCTCAAAGCATGGAATTTATCAAATACACAAAATTACAATGCATAAAAATCCGAAAAAAGGATTTTCTTTCCTAACCTGTTTTCAGAAAGTGCTGATGTTTTGATAGCAAAAAGAGCTGTAAGGCGAGTTTTATCAAGCTTTGTTTTTGCTAAAAGTAATATTCCTGTCAAAGAAGGAACAAAGCCGAATGCTCATAAACTATCACGATTATAAAGCCCTGTATAATTTGGAATAAAATTTAATGATACATGAATGTTACGGACAACGTGCGAGTCAATTTGAATTCACCTAACTTCCATGAAATTTTGTTTACTCGTCTTAATTACCAAATCATAGACTGGAACACGACATAATTCTTAAAAATATGTTACCTGACATGCCTCTACCAAGCCTATAAACTGGAACAGGACATAATTCTTGATTTGTTAATAAGGTTCCTTGATTCCTTATATGCCATTGGCGATGCGTAAAACCGATTTGCTGCTGAAAGACAGGTAAATAAATTTATGATGAAAAAAATAGAAGTGCATTCACAAAAGCAGGCCAATTCAAAGACGCATAAGTAATCCAACATCAAAGACCCTTAAAAGCTTCCATAAACACATGAAAAGTTTAAGTCGTTCTAATAAAGTCTCGTCAACAGGCATGTCTATAGAATACCTCATATACACATCAAAAATAAAAACCTCATCAGCTAGTATGTCGATAAAAAGATCTAAATCACAAGTTCAAGATGCGGTTTACCTTTACTTATAAAATAGGCTCCAAGCATCATAACGACTTAACATCCCAAGTCCCTGTTTGATATTTTGTACTAAATAATTTCACTGCTTAAAGATTTCAGTTCAGCTTGGTATGCCTGAGCATGCACCTATAAGAATAATAAAGTTGACACCCTGTTTAAAACAAAACGGGTTGAACCAAACACATGGTCGACCCAATCCGTATGACTGAAATCCATATTTACCCATTACCCAACCCACTCATTTTGTCACTTCTACTTTGTTTTTCATTATTAATGCTTAGGTTTAATTACACTCATGAATTAACCAAAACTAATCATGAATTACAGTCATGAATTAACCGAAACCAATTATGTATGGATCCCAACTTTTATAAAATTTACTGATATACAGGTCAATTAACGTTTTGTAATGTCCACCAAAACGCATAGCAAAAACTCACTGAGTGAAAGAACTTGAAACAAATTCTTCATGACACTTAAAATTTGCTGACATTAAAGCCAATTGCCACAATTGCACCAAAAAGTGTAGCAATCTACATCTAAGATCCACTTGATATTATAACAGATAGTGAGTCCACAAATATACAACTCAAAGCTAACTATTAACAACACATTAAAACTCACTAAGTAATAACACATGACACATAATTCCACTTTTTATATATAAGTAACGATCGAAGAATAATAAAACAACCATTGAACCATCATGTGTGTGTCTTCTTATTTTGATTTAAGCATAATTTAACTTTCCATTAAATAATGTATCAGAATAGGGGATTACAAAACCTGCTTGTGTTTGCAAGCTTAACTGATTGAAGAACAATAATAAAGCCGGATAATTGAACCAGCTTTCCCCGCGTTGAACCCGAGCAACATCTGACTATTGAACCGTATATCACCGGCGGCGATTGAACCCTTATACGTTTAAACCACATACCAGCCACCACCAGAAATCAGGTCTGATATGCGGTTTGAGGGTTAATTGGTTATGCGGTTTAAGATTGATAGAGGGAAACTAAAACTTTGAAGGTATTGTTGCCGCCAATCCCAGGTTATACGAGTTTGAGAGTGAGTAAAGGGAAATTAAAAATTTGAGTATGGAATTGCCGCTAATTGTATATGTGATTTGAGCTACTTTCTCGCTGATCCCAAACCGATAATAATAATAATAGGGTTTCACACAATCCATATCTTCAAACTGTTGCTATACGCGTCTTCAAATCAAGGGCAGATAAAGAGCCAATTTAAAGTTTTAATAATAATATAATATAATTTCATCATTTGAACGAAAAAACATTAGAACAATTTACGTAACATCCCAATTAATATTAATATCATAGCTAGTATTTCCACAATCTTAAAGATCTGAATTTCTTTCTGTATTAAATTTGTATTATATTAAAGGTTCTAATTCATATAACACAGTTATTATTATTTTGTAAAAAAAATACCTGCAACTATTATTAAAGGAATGGAACTGTTATTTTAAAAGGTTGTGTTTAAATGTATATGATGCTCGGGAGCAGAACCGTACTACTCGCAAAGGGGTCAAACGACAACATTACTTTTCAAGTTTTTATGTGTATAAAATATTATAGAAAGATGAGGTTCGGCAATCTTTAGGCGCTAGTCTAAAGCTCTAGGCCATATGACTCTAGAACCTTTGAGGTCACACAGAGGGCAACAATACGAGTGGTCAATTTTGCGGAAAAGAAAATCAATTTGGTGAAAACAGCAGGGATTGGAGAATAACACCACTATGATAAGCGTCGTATAAAGATTAAAGTTATAAGACTTAAGTGTTAGGTGTCCTTTTAAGTTATGTTATAATAAAACTCTAGTGAATAAGCGTCCTATAAAACTGATGTTTTATGACTCAAATATCATGTGTCCTATTACGGTGTATTATAATAACACCACAATGATTAAGCGTCCTATAAAGGTTAAAGGTATAAGACCCATGTGTCAAGTGTCCTATTAAGTTATGTTTTAATATGACTTCGACTAGAAAAGGTCCTATAACATCGAACATTTATGACTTAACTACAAAATGTCGTGTTAAGTTATGTTATAATAGGACCCCGGTGATCAAGTGTCCTATTACATTACCACATAATGGGACACCAACAACTAAATGTCTTATAAATTACTTTATTAGGATCTACATTTTAAGTGTCTTATTAAGTTATATGATAATAGGACCCCCAAAGAATCATCCATCCTATTAAATAGCTTTTTAGGACACCGGTTTAGTAGCGTATATTATAAAAGGACCCCAAAAAGTTCATTCGTCCTATTAAATAGTTTTTAGGACCCTATTTTACAAGCGTCCCACACAAAAGGTCCTTAAAAGCTATTTTTGTTGTAGTGTTTGTTGCATGGTCTAAGATTAAAGAAAAGTCAAATAAAAAGATAAGGCCAAATTTGTAAAGCACTAGAATGAAGGGTTTTTTTATATATATAAAAATTAAATAATTTCTTTAACCATATATTTAAAGCTCAGCGGTTTATATACTGAATATTTACGCTATTAAAATAGATAAAACACAAATATCATACTAGTTCATAATAAATAATCTTAAATACCTTAGTCAAAAAAAGTGAGGGCTAAAATATGAGAAATTCGAGTAACGGCAAATGGAAGGCTATCAATTCATTAGATTTAAACAATAAAAAAATAAATTGATATTGAGAATCATAAACCACTAACTAACGACCATGTAAAATCAATTTTTTTTAATAATTTGTCTCTTCGTCGTGATAACCAAACATAAGGCATATGTATAATAAAAATATAAACCTCGATTTAACTAACCCAAGATTGTATGAATTACAATATGGATTGTGTTGAGAGAGTGAACAAAAACAAAATAACTAGAACATGTACACTTACCATATGTTAACATGATCTAAACTCCAAAAGCAATTCGTGCTGATAACGTGTTGTAAAACAACGGCCTACTAGCATACAAAATATAATAACTATGAACAAGATTAGAAGAAGATTAGAGAGGGATAGAATAGAGAAGTCTTATTCATTCTAGTGTCTCATAACAATTACATGAAGCCTCTATTTATAAGGCTCTTACATTAACAATGAGTAATGACAATTAGGAGTTAAGGATGTGGAGAGTCACCACATTATTGGTGCATTCATAACAAAAATATATTTTTTGTACAATAAAATAAAACATTATCAGAATCTTTTTATCAATGAATTAAGAATCGGAATATTTAATTAAGATAAAACATTATTATGGGAATTTTTTTATCATGGGAATATAGGAAGATGAATCTCCAGCCACTACCTCGTCATTTCACACTTGTGCAACTTACCAGTTACCACCCTCTTCAACAATCATCATCATAACACCGCCATATCTATCATAGCCCATCAGAACCACCTAGCCGTCATATGTTTCAACAATTTCAACCACACCCTCACTGTCACCAATCGTCGTCATCATCCTCCCTTCCTATTCATTTGAAGCCGTAATCAATAGCAATGTCCACAATACCTGACAGTCACCACCAATCCACCATCTACCACCTTTGCAACCACCAGATCACCTCATCTTTACCTTCGTATCAACATCGATACCCACCAATCAGATCGACCCTTCAGGGCCTCTAATTCATCCTTGTAGTTGTTGTTCGATTTGGCAGGCGAAATGGAGATGGGGAAGGTTGTTGCCGTTGGGAGGTGGAAGTCAGTTACCGATGGTGGTGGTTTTGCCGGAGGCTGGCCGCTGGCAATGTTGCCGGTGGTGTTGCCGAAGAGAAAAAAAGAGGGAGGACTAGGTTTAATCAAATCTTTATTTTGTTTCTTTTATTAAATATGACAACATTTTTAAAACAATAACAAAATAAATGCCACATAGGAGGGTTTACCTACTATTAGGTAAATTATATAGGATTAGAACATAAAGTAAATTTTAATTACTTAATTAGAACAAATATTTCTATAAGTGATCAAATTGAAACACTCCTAAAACTTGATTACATTTCTGTGAAATATTCCCTTTTTTTTATTGCCACAACTATTCGTGAGCTTACGATGTGTGTCTTCCTTTGATGATCTCATAGACATAAGAACCAACATTGTCAGCGATTCATGGTGATTGAGATATCAATGATCCATCGGTGAAAGATGCATTGATATATAGTATAGGTGCATATAACACGTTCATCACTAGCTAGGTAATATATTTTTGATGGCACAACTATCCTTGAGTTTATAATGTAAGTCTTCCTTTGGTGATCTCTTAGAAATTAAAATCTACTATAATCTAATCTGCAAGTAATTTTTTTTACAACTCTGCTTTTCCACGGACGTACATGACGGATTACCAACGAAAGCTGTTTTTTTGTGAGGCAACATCAACGAAGACGTCCGTAGCAAAAAGTCATCTTATTTGTTGTGTTATTAAAAGTCATCTTATCTGTTGTGTTATTTTTATCAAGTCCATGGCAAAAAGTCCTCTTATTTGTAGGAAAATCCGTTGAAACATGCACTAGGAACAATGTACTTTACATCTTTAGACCACATGTGGGGGAGGGGACTTTCGATTGGCTGCAAGAATAAAAGGAAAATCCGCACAAAAATCCAAGGTGAAAAAATAACGCCCCGGAAGGCGGAGTGCGGGGCGTGGTGGATGGGGAAAACGTGTATAATATATTTAATTCTGTTATACATATTTATGTTGGCTATTTATGCTAAATAACCATCGGCGGCTAGAGTGTCGATAGGTTTTACATAGGGGTGGCAAAATGGGTGGGTTGGGTTGGTTTGGGCGTTGGGTTAGGATGGGTTTGGGTTAGGATGGGTGTAGGTCAAGATGGGTAAATTAAAAAAATAGGTTAGGATGGGTTGGGTCAGGATGGGTTTAGGCCTGTATGGTTTGGATTAGGATAAGCTCACATCAAAATAGATTAAAATAACAATAAAAAATTAAAAAGTAAAAAAAAATTAAAATAAAAAACAAAAATAAATTTAAAAATAAAATCTTAAGGGATCCAAAATATTTCATTTCGAACCGGGCCGGTTAACAACCCCGAGTCCCGACTGTTTCGACTCGACTGACCCGTTATCGATCTGGACCGTGGCCGTTAACGACCCGGACTATTTCGACCCGACTGGACCCGTTAGCGACCTGAACCGTTTCGACCTGACGGTATCCGTTAGCGACCAGGACCGTTTCGACCCGGTCAGGCACGTTAGTGATTGGAATCGCTTCGACCCGGCCGGGCCCGTTTGCGATCCAGACCGTTTCGACCCGATCTGGCTCGTCAACGACCGTGCCCGTTAGCGACCCGGACCGTTTCGACTCGGCCGGACCCGGTAGCGACACGGCCTGTTTCGACCAGACCGGGCCCGGAAACGACCCAGACCATTTCAACCTGACCCGTCCCGTAGCGACCCGGACTGTTTCGTTCCAGCCGGGCCCTGTGGCGACCCGGACCGTTTCTACTCGAATGGGCCCGGGAACGACCCAGACCGTTTCAACTTGACCCGTCCCGTAGTGACCTAGACCGTTTCGACCCGAACGGGCCCGGTAGCGACCCGGACCGTTTCGACCCGACTGGGCCCTGTAACGACCGAAACCATTTCAACCTGACCCGTCCTGTAGCGACCCGGACTGTTTCGTTCCAGCCGGGCCCGGTAGCAACCGGACCGTTTTGACCCGATCGGGCCCGTTAACGACCCAGACTGTTTCAACCTGACTCGTCCCGAAGTGACCCGGACCATTTCGACCGGACCGGGCCCGGTAGCGACCCGGACCGTTTTGACCTGACCGGGCCCGGTAAAGACCCAAACCATTTCAACCTGACCCGTCCCGTAGCGAGCCGGACTGTTTCGACCCAGCCGGGCCCGGTAGCGACCCAGACCGTTTCTACCTGACCGGGCACGGTAACGACCCAGACAGTTTCAACCTGACTCGTCCCGTAGTGAACCGGACTGTTTCGAACGGACCGGGACCTGTGGCGACCCGGACCGTTTCTTCCCGACCGGGCCCGGTAACGACCCAGAATGTTTCAACCTGACCCGTCCGGTAGTGACCCGGACCGTTTCGACCCGAACGGGCCCGGTAGCGACCCGGACTGTTTCTACCCAACCAGGCACGGTAACGACCCAGACCGTTTCAACCTGACCCGTCCTGTAGTGACCCGGACTGTTTCGACTCGACCGGACCCGGTAACAACCCGGACCAATTCGACCCGACCGGGCCCGCCAACGACCTGACCATTTCGACCCGAACTGGCCGGTCAACAACTCAGACTGTTTCGACTCGTTCAAGCCCGCTAAAGACTCGAACCATTTCGATGAGATCGGTCTCGTTAACGACCCGTGTTATTTCGACCTGGTCCTCCGTTAACGACCTGAACGGTTTCGAACCGACCGGGGTTATCAACAAATGCAAAAGATATAATTTTTTGTTTTTAATGACATTTATTTCTATGAGGCATTAACGCTTTTGGTGTTGGGTGAGTTTTAATTCAGATTTGCATATGGTTATCTAAAAATACCCATTCTGACCCATTTGTTTTTTTTAATTCACCCATCCTGACCCACTTACTTATATCCTACAATTAAAATTACCCATCCTAACCCCCCTTGAAAATTATACTAAACCCATTTCAACCCACAAAGTCAAATTTTAAACCCAAAATAACCCAAACTCAACCTAATGGGTTGAAATTGCCAGGTCTAGTTTTACATATCAAATATTAATATCTTGTGCAATAAGATTGGTTAGGATACAAAAATAAAGTGCAAGGTTTCTCTTTACTATGCGGTACATCACTCTTGGCTGAGATCAGAATAACTGGATATATTTCTTGACATTATTGCGATTTGCATTGTTTTTTTTCTTTGTTGTTGTTGTTGTTACTACAACCTTTCAAATCATGTAATCAAAGTATTCAAAGTGCCAAAATTTGTATAAGTGAGTTAATCCTCCATCAAGGGCGGAGGATAGGCCCCTGTCTTTTTTTGCTTTGTACGTAATGCAATTTTATCCGTTTTTGCTCTAAAATTCTATACATATTAAGTTGGGCCCTCACAGTTTCAAGCGTCCCGTGACTATCATCCCCCTCCCCCTCCTCAAAAAAAATTTTCAAGCTCCGCCACTGTCGTCTTTGACAGCCTCATATGAGCGGAATTCCTAGCTAGCTTACGAGACATAACTTGACACTGATGGCCGATCACAAAGTACAAATACTAACTACCCAGCCACTAGCTAGTTATATATAGATTATGATTGTATAAACATCTATAACTTATAATAAAAGAATTGAGTTTTTATGAGGTGGCATTCAATGGAGGTTTGAACCCTTCATTGAATGTGCCATGTGACACTTTGAGGTGATAGTATTAAATTTATTATTTTAATAATTTGTTTTTAATCTATATAAAAATTAAATTTAGTTATTTTAGGAAAAAAGAATTTAAAAACAAATTTAAATTTTTCTCTCTTATGTTTCCTCCCATAATTTTAAACGTTAATATCTTTTATGTACGAGATTTTTTAAAGAAAAAAATTTAACCAAATTAATGAACGTTTTATTATCTTTCCAACGAGTACCATAGTGCTATATAAAAAACGGAGAAAAAAACGACTATTTTTTGTGGGGTTTCGTTCATACAGGAAAAAAAACACAAAATGTTGAGGTTAATCATTAATCATGTTTTTCTTTTAAACCAGATTCTTATCTACGATGTTGAAATTCAGCCAAATCGTCATGCTATCATTGGAATTTTACTCTTCTAAAGATGGATAGGTAGACTTCATCAAGCGAAACTAGGAGAAAGAATCATGCAACACTGCAACACATTGTGTCACCTTATAGCAAAGTTATTTTTTATTTATTTAGTTACAAGAGTAATAATTATTACTATTAGTATTTAGTATTAGAATGATTATATTTTTCAACCCCGGGACGCTCCCGGGATAAAAGCTAGTATTTTATATTCTTCTGCATTTAATTTTCAAAACTTATTGGAGTGTTTTTCAAATTTTAATTTCTAGAAATTGCTACATATATTTATTTCTAAAAATTAAAAATCAAATTTATTTGTTTATTAAAAAATAACATATCAGCAAGATCAACGGCTACCAGTAATTTTTGTGTCACTATCCCGTTAGCGTCACAAGAAGTTCGTTCATACACTGTCAATGACAAATTAAGCTCTCGTCGATTCATGGAAAAATATTTACTGCTAATCGATCGGTATATAATGCTTGCTGCTAGCCGGTTGGTTATATTGCCATGACTAACCAATAGTGGATAATGTTAGTAATCGTTCAGTGACCCATGGAAAATCTATTTGTAATTGGTGAATTTGTACTCACGCTCTTTTTCCTCTGAGCTTCGCCGACGATTGGTACCTTTCTCATGGGAACAAAAATGACCACAACCGTAGTAACAGAGTATCTTCTGATTTGTAGTGTTTGTCTGTTTTTTTTTCTTTTTTTAAAAGAAATAAACATGGTTATTCTATGATATTTTGGGAAATGATTTATTACCTTACTAGAATACAATAATGAGTTATCTCAAACATTTCACGCATGCACAATGCACAAACGTATCATGTTTCTAAAACCTGAAAACTTCATTTGGTCTTGTAGAAATCTAGTTACGACCAAATTTGGAAAATTGGGCTAAACTATAGTTGGGGAATATTTTACATAAGCTCTTTTGCTATCTGGAGCAATATGAAGTGTTCTTTTTTTAGTTGCAATTAGCTTTGGAATCTACAATGCATAGGTATTATGGTCAACATAAAACGAAGAAAGACACCTTTTGTTGTTTAGCCATACGGAATGTCATTCTTTATTAAGAAACAAATGTTGGTTATGCTATGAGAAACACAATGCAAATATTTAAATTCCAAAGCATGACATCCGTTTAGTTTGACATGTCCTAAGTCAAATTTCTCCCTCCAAAACCCATGAAGGGTTCACTATGAAAAGTACTAAATAAGTATCTTAGTGTGCTTGCTACATAAGACAACTTAAGGAAGAAACAAAACTAAGCAATCTTGTTGTGTGAATCTTGTAGGAAGAAAATTCCTAGAAACAAGATTTTTTTATGCGTTATAGATTCTTTTTAGTGCAAAAGCATCCATACCATTTCTTCCTTGAAATTCAAGGTAGAACTCATGTAGCATCTTTTCTACCTAGAGAACTCCTACAAATCTAACTCGGTTATCATGGTTTGGTCCTATTTAAACCCTGCTACAATCTCCCCGTATTCACAGATTAAACTTACTCCACGAGTTCACGTAATCACTTTAAAATCACATAATTATTACATATTCAAGCAGACAATTGCAAGCACAAAGCCAAATGTCAACTCTAGTAGCTAGTATGATACAACATTGTGTTTATGAAGGAAGCCTATCAATGTCAGAGATGGATAAACAGCGGAGGCCATATCATAAAAACTGCAGCTGTGCCTTACATAGGCAAAAAGACAAAACTCCAAAAGCTTGTTGCCACCATATGAGAATTTCATACACAAAGAGACCATCGTCCGACGAAGGTTCATTGATAACAACCACTACCCCACACCTGTTAAAACATAAGGTCAGAGTTACAAGCCAGCTAGAAACATGTACAAGGCCTTTAAGGCAACATTAAAGATATAAAGAGATGTGCTTGCCATTCCTTTGTCTTTAATTTAAGCTAACGATCACACAAGTCAATTGCTCTTGATAGTGCAAAGCTATTATGGCACATGCAAATTCTTTAACGTAGATACATTAAATCCAGATGAGAAATTCTTTATAAATTTACAAAAACACTTATTTTATAGTAAACTTTTTTCGTGAAGGTTGTATTTCAATGCACTCTTGGTGGAAGGCATAAAAGTGTAGCTACGATGAGGAAAACAGGTAGAATAAAAATTGCTTAAATCTCAGAGAAAGGTTTGGAGGTTAAAGGTGAAAACTTAGAGGGTCAAGTGTACGCGAGAAGGCTTTCTTCAAAGGATAGAGAACTGATCGGGTAGATGACAGAGCAGGATATTCCAAATCGTAGCATATGGAGAATGCCAAAAAAAATATTATCCAGAAAGATAAACATAATGCGGTTAAGATGATAAATGTTGAAAAGCGAGTCTGAATATCCAATGCAGCAACTCGAAAACCTTCTTGTGAAGAAACGATTCACCTATTACACATGCGAATGATTGTGACAGAGAGAGTTTCATGTCACCGTACATCATCTCTAGGCTGATCATAGTGATCTATACGGAGGGGCCTTTGTCACGAGCATTGCTCACTATGGAGGCCTCTTCCCTAAGGATGACCCCAGGTGTCTAACAAGATTCCATTGCCTCCATTGGATGCGATCAATGTACGGAGCATGGGGATCCTGCAAGACTTTTGAAGACTAGGTCCTCATCTTAGGACTCCCAGCGGTCATGCCGCATATGTCGTGTTGCTGTTTACCACGCCCGAGGACATACTTGTATTCATGGAGCTGGAATCGGGAGTACCTGCGCCTCTGCATGTGCAAGCGCAGGCCCAGCACCACCAGCCTCAGCAGGAGCCCCAACCAGAGGCAGAGGATGCAGGTGACGTTGGCCTCGACCCTCCGCAACATCCATAACAGCGGTACCCATGCCATATATACGTGGATTTTCTTCTTGCTGCGCGTTTGGTGGCCCAGGACTTTGATCGTCACCTCTCTGACCTAGATCGTTGCTTCGAGCACTACGAGGTGGTTCAGAGGTGGACAGTTGCGATGCTTCATACGATCACATAGCGGGTTGGGGTGCCAGACATACCTCCACTACCACAGTCACCATAGCCACCACCACCGCCATAGTGATTATTATATATGTTAGGTTGTAGTACTTTTTATGTTGTATGTTTTTGTATGTACAAACGGATTATTATATATTTACGATGTTTCTTTTGAATTCTTATATATATCTAATTGAATGTTTGTTTCGAATGTGTATAATATGTTCTAAAGTTAGTTTCGAATGTTTATAAAATGTTAAAATAATGGGGAAATGCTTAAGCAAGTAGCTAAACTACATATACATACATATATACATACATACATAAATACATACATACATACATACATACATACATACATACATACATACACACACACACATACATACATACATACATATATACATACATACATACATACATACATACATACATACATACATACATACATACATACAATTAAGACTCGGAAACTTAGCGTGTTTACACCTTATTAAAATTTGAACATATCAATAAGATCAACGACTACTAGTAATTTTTGTGTAACTAATCCATTAGCGTCACAAAAAGTTAGTTCGTACACTGTCCATGACAAAATTAAGCTCTCGTTGATTCATGAAAAAAGTTCGCTTGTTGCAAGATGGTTGGTTATTTTCCACGACTTTCCAATAATGGATAATGTTAGTAATCGTTCATGACCCATGGAAAAATTTATTAGTGATCTATGAATTTGTATTCACGCTCTTACGATGTCGTTTGGTACCTTTCTCATGGGAACAAAAATGACCACACCTGTTGGGCCCAGAACAATGATTATATCACAAATACAATAAAAATCACACTAATATTAATATGATATTGAAATCAGATTGAATGTTTCCACGATTGTTATTGATGGTTCTTCGCTACTCTTTGTGGATATTGGATTTGTTGACAAATCTTAATAACCACAAAATGCAGAGGGAGCCGATATTTATACATAGGATTCGGCAGTAACCTCCATACACAAATATATAACCAACTTAAATAGATTGCACAGTAACCGCCATACACAAATATATAACTAACTTAAATATAATAGCATAGTTATTCCTAAACTTAATTAACTAATATATATAAATATATTTATATAAAGAGACAATCTAGCTTATATTCTAACAGCCACCCTTAAGCTACATTGGTAGCACTTGTAGCTTGTCTTTTAAGCTTTTAAGTCCTTAGGCTGCAGAGCTTTTGTCAAGATATCCATTGTTTGTTGCTTAGTGTCACAAAACTCCACTTTGACTTCTTTAGATTTCACTAAATCTTGATTAAAATGATATTTAATTCGTTGTGGCTTATATTCATCTTCATTATTCACTGCCTCCATGTCTGGTGCAATAATTTCCTTATTGTCTTTGTTATATCCATGATGAATTGTACATCCGGGTTTTCGATAGCAATAAAGCCTTTGTTGTTCCTTTATTCTCTGTTTCATTCTAGATCTTCCAAATTTCCCGAAATCTCCATAATCAATATCATTGACTCTCCATTCTTTTGTTGCTAAATCTAATATTTTCTTTCTTTTCTTTTGATTCAATACTTCGTTTTTCAAAACAGGGACACTATATTCAATTCTTTCCAACGAAGCTACATTCTCAATCTCTCGTTTTCTATTCCTTAATTTATTCTTCCATCTTGTCCTCTTGTTTTCCTTTTCTTCACAATCATTCTCATATTCATCATTGTACACTCTATCTTCACTCTTGCTATGATGTCGATTATCCACCGATTATAACACAAACACAATAAAGATCACACTAATATTTATATGATATTGAAATCGGATTGAATGTTTACACCATTGCTCTTAATTGTCCTTCGGTACACTCTTTGTGGATATTGGATTTGTTTACAAATCATAATTAACTAATATATAAAAATATTTAACTAACTTAACAAATATATAACTAACTTATATTTATACATAGGATTGGGCGGTAACCGCCATATACAAATATATACAAATATATAACTAACTTAACTATAATAGCATAAATATTCCTAAACATAATTGACTAATATATATATATATATATATATATATATGTATATATATATATATATTTATATAAAGAGACAATCTCGCTTATATTCTAACAACATCAGTAGCAACAGAATAATAGAATATCAGAGCTTTTGTCAAGATATCCATTGTTTGTTGCTTAGTGTCACAAAACTCCACTTTGACTTCTTTAGATTTCACTAAATCTTGATTAAAATGATATTTAATTTGTTGTGGCTTATATTCATCTTCATTATTCACTGCCTCCATGTCTGGTGCAATAATTTCCTTATTGTCTTTGTTATATCCATGATGAATTGTACATCCGGGTTTTCGATAGCAATAAAGCCTTTGTTGTTCCTTTATTCTCTGTTTCATTCTAGATCTTCCAAATTTCCCGAAATCTCCATAATCAATATCATTGACTCTCCATTCTTTTGTTGCTAAATCTAATATTTTCTTTCTTTTCTTTTGATTCAATCCTTCGTTTTTCAAAACAGGGACACTATATTCAATTCTTTCCAACGAAGCTACATTCTCAATCTCTCGTTTTCTATTCCTTAATTTATTCTTCCATCTTGTCCTCTTGTTTTCCTTTTCTTCACAATCATTCTCATATTCATCATTGTACACTCTATCTTCACTCTTGCTATGATGTCGATTATCCACCGATTATAACACAAACACAATAAAGATCACACTAATATTTATATGATATTGAAATCGGATTGAATGTTTACACCATTGCTCTTAATTGTCCTTCGGTACACTCTTTGTGGATATTGGATTTGTTTACAAATCATAATTAACTAATATATACAAATATTTAACTAACTTAACAAATATATAACTAACTTATATTTATACATAGGATTGGGCGGTAACCGCCATATACAAATATATACAAATATATAACTAACTTAACTATAATAGCATAAATATTCCTAAACATAATTGACTAATATATATATATATATATATATATTTATATAAAGAGACAATCTCGCTTATATTCTAACAACATCAGTAGCAACAGAATAATAGAATATCCTCTTATTTGTAGTGTTAATTCGTCTATTTTTCTTATCTTTTTATTTTTCTTTTATGTAACGAAACAAATATGTTTATTCTATGTTATTTTGGGAAATAATTTGTTACCTTACTAGAATACAATAATGAGTTGTCTCAAACATTTCCTGCATGCACAGTGCACAAACATCTCATGTTTCTAAAACCTGCAAACTTCATTAGAATCTCTTGTAGAAAACAAGTTACGACAAATTTCGGGAAATTGGGCTAAACTATAGTTGGGGAATATTCTACTTAAGCTCTTTTGTTATATGGAGCTTTATGAAGTGTTCTTTCTTAGTTGCAATAAGCTTTGGAATCTACTATGCATAGGTATTACCATCAACATAAACCATGGGAGATACCCTTTGTTATTTAGCCATACAGAATGTCATTCTTTATTAAGAAACAAATGTTGGTTATGCTACGAGAAACACAATGCAAATATTAGATTCCAAAGCATGACATCTGTTTAGTTTGACATGTCCTAAGTCAAATTTCTCCTTCCAAAACCCATGAAGGGTTCACTATGGTCTATGAAAAGTACTAAATAAGTATCTTAGTGTGCTTGCTACATAAGCCAACTTAAGGAAGAAACAAAACTAAGTAATCTTGTTGTGCGGACCTTGTAGGAAGGAATTCCTAGAAACAAGGTTTGTTTATACGTTATAGATTCTTTTTAGTGCAGAAGCATCCATGCCAAATCTTCCTCGAAATTCTTAGTAGAATTCATGTAGCATCTTTTCTACCTAGACAAGTCCTTCAAATCTAACTCGGTTATCATGGTCTCGTCCTATTTAAACCCTACTAGAATCCCCCAAGTTCACAGATTAAACCCACTCCACAAGTCCCACGTAATCACTAATCAAATAAGCACGACATATTCAAGTAGCGCACTTGCACGCACAAAAACAAATGTCAACTCTAGCAGCCAGTATGATACAACATTGTGTTTTTGAAGAAAGCCTATCAATGTCAGAGATGGACAAACAACGGAGGCCATATCATAAAAATTGCAGCTGTGCCTTACATAGGCTAAAGGATGAAACTCCAAAAGCTTGTTTCCACCATACAAGAGTTTCATACACAAAGAAACCATCGTCAGACAAAAGTTCATTCGCCATAACCGCTCTCCCACACCAGCTCAAACTTCATGTTAAAGTTCTTAGTCAGGATGAAGGACTTGTGAGGCCTTTCACAAAACATCAAAGAGATAAAGACATGTAATTACAGTTTTTGTTGCTTTATATAGTGGAAAGCTTATATCAGTGTACATGCAATTTTTTTTGTATATTCCATTCAACTAGGAATGGAAACTGCGATAATACATGTGACACCAGGAATGGGAACTGTGTTAATGCATGCAGTCCGTTAGGCCTCATAGTGTATCAGCTATAAAAGATTCCATTATTGATGATAATAGCTAGAAGGCAACTCAAGCACTAGAAGATCCATTTCGAAAAAGATAATATGAAAGGCCATTTAAGCATCTTTACCAGTATCTACGACTGTAAAACCACTCATGTACATTTTTCTAAAATACATATCTGGTACATAATTCATATATTGTAAGCTATAATATTACTGTTAAAATAAATGGTAACAGCCTGAATCTTTTTTCCTCATATAATACACGTAATTTTACCCCTCAATGCCTTCATTTTTTTCTAAGGTAACGTTCTATATTATTGGAGTAAATTTGAATGCCCTCGTTAGTATAATGTTCATGAAATTTAAAATGCTTTCCACATGCTCTGGGATAAATGTGGTGAAAATTTTATATTATTCAGAGAATACAACACCATCACATATTGATGATGAAGATGCTCTATGATGATTGATGATTCATGATGCGTTATTTAATTACCATTTATACCAATTAAGAATAAAAAAACATGAATAAGACAAATTTGTATACAAGTTCAATGTTCTTTCCAAGCAAGTGACAATGCCGAAATATAGGAGTGCAAGTATATGATATATCTTCAACATGTAAAATTATCGATAAAAGTATTTCATCAATTGAATATAAAGAATATATAACATCATATATAAGGCTATATTTAGAATAGGTTACTTTGGGAGTAATCCCGGCCAAAAGAGATGAAAGTTGAGATTATTAAAATCTATAACACTATTTCTTGTTAGAGACTAAAACTACCAACGTACAGACTAATTCTGCCAAACAGCTTTCGGTAAATGTTGGTCTTGACCGGCTTCAAAATTAGTGATATACTGATATCATTACGAACGTTGTTGGTAAACTAATCACCACACCCTCAGTCGTTGAATGTACGTCCTATGATTGGCTGTGTTTATTTATCATGGGTTAGGATATAGTATTTGGGCAAAAATGTGTTCCCTTCCAAGACACACATTACTAGGTTATCTCACGCATCTCATGCGAAAAAAAAAAAAAGAAACATCTTTCACTTTGCTAAAACCTATTAACCTCATTTTGATCTTGTAGCCTCAGTACCATATTTGGAGAAATTGTGCTAAACCACGGTTAGCGGGCAATTTATCCCATCTATTTGGTAATATGGAACAATACAAAATGATTAATATTGTAGTTGCAGTAAGCTTGAAGTCGCGATACATAGGTATTACCGTCAACATAAAAGCTGAAATATACTTCTTGTTGGTTAGGCATGTACTTCCTCATAAAGAAACAAACTTTATATGCTACGGGAAACACAATGCAAATATTCATATTCAACAAGCAAGAAATTCGTTCAGCCTGACATAACCCAGGTCAAACTTTCTCCCTTCCAAAACCATGAGGTCGGGTTTTCGCACATCTGGAAGAGCCAAGTAGCTGACAGCGGTTAAGTAGTCGACTTTGGCAACAGCGCCCAGAATCACGTTCATTGGAACGTCGTTCCTTGCCGTTAAAAAAATAATAAAATAAAAGCCAACTCAAGGAACAAACAAAAGTAAGTAATTAGATTGTGCGAATCTTTTAGGAAGGAATTCCTAGAAATAAAGGTTTATTTATTCGTTGGGATCTTTGTTATGGGAAGCATAGATGCCAAATTTTCTTAGAAATCCGCGGAAGAACTCATATAGCATCTTTTCTACCTAGATAATTCCTACAAATCTAACTTTCTTATGAATCTATGATGCTATTTAAACGCTCCTAGAATCTCTCCACATTCACATATTAAAACAATCTATAAGTCCCGCGTATACACATTAAATTCACACAACATATTCACGCGGTGAACGCATAAACTCAAATGTCAACTCTAACAGCTCGTATGATACAACATTGTGTTTTTGAAGGAAGCCTATCAATGTCAGAGATGGACAAACAACGAAGGCCATATCATAAAAACTGCAGTTGTGCGTTACATAGGCTAAAAGATGAAACTCCAAAAGTTTGTTTCCACCATACGAGAATCTCATACACAAAGCAAGCATCCTCTGACAAAGGTTCTACGACGCCAACCTCTAACCCACACCCACTCAAACTTCAAATCAAACTTGTTAGCCACATAGAAGGATATATGAGGCGTTAATACAACAGTAATTGCTACGTTTTGTCTTCTAAACGAATAATCACACAGGTCCATTTCTCTGGAAAGTGCAAAGCTATTACGATATACATGCTAACTTTGGAAGGAAATTCCACTAAGTCAGTATAGGGAACAACCATAATATATATGACACTAGCGCCAGACAATTGGAGTCGGTAGGGGTTCAACGTCAGCTCTAAAGGTCCTATTAGTGATGTTCAAGAAGGCAACTCAAGCACTAAGAGATCCCAATTGTCATGACAGATAATATTAAATCACATTTAAGCATACTTCTCTCTATCTACGAGAGCAAAACCACACAAGTTCATTTTTCTAAAACATATAATATCATATGTTTTATGTGAACGAATTTAAAATACTTTACACATGTTGGACAAAAAAATGTGTAGTAAGATCCATGTTATTTAGAGAATATATACAATACCACGTCACACGAATGAATATGCTCTATGACGATATATGATTCATATCCGCGATTTAATTATCACCCATTAGATGTAATACAACATGGTATAACCATCCAATACTGAATGTTAGATAATAAATGCCATAATGGGTACAGATGACTTGTGAGTGTCTTTTACGATATAATCTGACTTAATATAGCATGACCCATTAATCACGTGTTCGACCAATGACCCTGTTTATTCGACCCATGTGCATCACCTCTCACGGCCCACTAATGCTCATGCTTGGCGCATTTACAAATCGAACGAACATTTGCTAATGCTTGCCTCATTTACAAATCGAACAGACCTGAGCGGCTCGTTTACAACTAAGCCAAAAAGTGAGCGAACATTTTTTTAGCGCAAATTTTTTCGAGCGAGCGTCGAGCGATAAACGAGCGGAGAGTTATTTGAACAGCCATGAAATTGGAATGTTTTCTTCAACGTTTTCATTCTCGGGTGACAACTAAAGTCGAACTGTCCGATGAGGAGGCTAATATTGAGGTTCGAGTGTCCGAGAATGAGGCTTAGATTGAGGCTGATGAGGCAATGAGCATACTACATAGAACAATTGTCGCATTGTGGCGTATGGTGATATAAAGTGACGATTAGCGACGCACGATAGCTCGGCTCGTTGGTAGTTTCTCAAGCTCGAGCTCGGCTAGTTATATTTGTTTAATTAACCGATTAATGATTTTTTAATTGAATTTTGGTATTTTATATTTACCTGATGATACACAAATAGATTCACTATCTGAGAAACCATATTTTTTTTCTTCCTCTCTACTCGATCTTCTAGTGATTGTTGTTACATGAGTGTAGAAATCTGTGATTTTTTTTTATGAACCCTTTGTAAACCATACACCTAGGCTTTCAGGAAACTCTGTGACCTATTGCACCCCACACCTTAACCTTAAATAAAACTGATGTAGGGATGTAATTTTTTAAGATGTGACAAATTGGGATTGCCAACATATATGCTTCGACATATATTTATCATGTCACGGCTCAGATGTTTGCATTCATCACTTTATCTACTAAGTACTAACTCCATATGACCTATACAAGGAGTGTCTATTGTTATTGTTATTGTTATTAGCTAAGGGTCTAGTATGTAATTAGTTGAAGTTATTACTTATTAAGAAGTATCCATGGATGTTTGGCATGTTGAAGGTGTCGTGCGTATTGGATGAATTGGTTTGTTTACGTTTGTTCTTTTCTTGGCATGTTGAAGGTGTCATGTTTGTTTACATATGCTCATGTGTACTAGAAAGGGGGTTAGTGATCATATATTCAAGTCTTGAACAGAGCCGGTAGCTGGCGCAACTTTACGCTACTTAGGCGTAAAATACGCCGCTGGCAGCCTACTTGATTTGCAATTTGCCTTCTAACTTCATAAACTGATGTTCTACAGCAAAATTCAAGTTATGCAGATTAGGTGTTCGATTTAATGCTCATTTCAAGTTTACATTTAAATTTGATGCCAATTTGGTTTTGTTATGCTATATGGATATCACCATTCTAAGATTACTTTATTTTTAAACTTACTATAGGAGGGCTGCAACATTCTTGAGTGGTCAAAGATACATAATAGGTTGAAGGAGACTACGATCTTTCTTTGTAAGGGGAGTTAAGTATGCCATTTTACCAAGTTATTATTCTTTATTCTAATTGTGTGATTTATATCGCCTCTTATAATTTTAATTTGTTTCCCTTCTTTAACGGGAGTTAAAGTTTTGTGCTCTTTGAAGATTGGAAATAAGCTACTAGATATATGGACAGATAAAGATCAGTATGCATTCTTACTTTTTGATGTTTTTTTTTCATTGGTATGTTTTTTAGCTCCTAATATGGGGTAATATGGATCATTTAGCATATTGGTTTCTTTCAGGCATTAAATAGTTTACCAATGGGTTGGGATTTTTGAATTTGATTGAAAGAAAATCCGACGAGTCAAGATGGGTAGGGGAACATATCTTACGGGTCAGGAATTCATGTCTGCCTTTCTAAAAAAAAACTTCGCTTTTTTTAGCCTTGCGCCTAGGCTCCGGGTGAGACCTATGCGCCTTGAGTGCGCCTTGCATCTTTGGTAAATAGATTTATTCTATGACTTATTTTTGTAGCGGACATTGGTCGCTGATAATTCTTCTTCCGACTTACCAATGTGGGTATATTGTTGATTCCGAAACTGATTCACAAGGCGTTTAATGGTCTGGAATGAAAGCGTCAAAAGCGTCTCAATGTTAGCCCAAAATTTACACTCTAATAGTTAATTTATCTCTAACGGGTCAATAAAAACTCGTTTATATATGTGTAGTATAAATATATTTAGACATCTAGGTTTTGTAAGGATTGTGGTAGTATAAGGTTTGCAGTCATTGTGGCGTTACCACCGTGGCTGTTGATGTTATGGCTTAGAAATTGGCGGTTTTCGTAAAGTTAGCGCAATTCCTAGAAAGCGCAACTCGCCTAACTTGTGCAGCCTGGGCGCTAGTTTTAGACCAACAATAGGAACCCAAATGTTGTGCAGGATGTTACATTGCATATGTTTTGTTGATGGTATCCGTAGATTAGTATCATGTTTAGGCATCATAATTTATATAGTTACATGTGTCTTTTGGCAGTGGATAGTATTTTTTTAAGCTTCATTTCGTTAATTGCCACATTATTTTTTGTTAGGCAGTTTCTAAGGATCGGGTTACAAGGTTTGAAGAGTTCGATTTGGGTTACAACGAGTATCAAGTGGATGGGTCAACATTTTAAGTTGTAAACTTTTTTGTGTTTCATTTAGAAAACGTATGTTTTTGGAAAACTTAATTCATATGAGTTGGCCTTTTCTGGTATGTTATTTATAACTTTTGCATATATATACATATATATATATACACATAATATTTGTGTGATTTGGTGGTAAAATGGAAATGCAGTAAACTAAAAAGATTTCCAGGAAATTTTAAATTAAAAATAATATTTTTTGGATGGTTCTTTGGTGATGCGATTTAGGAAAAAAATTGTATTCCATTTGTTGGTGCAGTCCTAAGGTGTTGGTGCCGGTCAAGGATTTATTTGGAATTTATTTGTTGGTGCAGTACAAGGATTTTTTTAGGATGGTTCAAACCAACCGCATCATCAGAATTCAATTTTGATGATGCTATATGTATTGATGTTGTTCAAATAAAGCATCAACAAATCATTTACACTGCACCATATAACCAATTCTGTACTAGTGCTAGCAATCCAATAATGGACAATGTGAGTAAACTCTTTCATATATCACTAGGAAAAATCTTATGTTTATGAATTTTTATTTACACTCTTTTCCGATTAATGACTTACTGGTTGTTAGTACCTTTATTGCGGGAACATTAACCTCAAAACCACCAACTCGGTATCCTCTGATTATAGTGCTTATAGAAGTAAAAAACACGACTTATACCATATTATAATAAGTTCCCTTCAAACCATGAAAAAACACTAATAGGTATTATCGTCAACATAAACGATGAGTGATTCTTTTGGTTGGTGATCGAACCATACTAAATGACTAACTAAATAAATAAACAAATGTTAGTTAGTCATGGTACAAAAGCCAACTCAAGGAAGATACAAAACTGAGCAATCTCCTTATGCGAATCTTATGGGAAAGAATTCTTAGAAATTAGGTTTATTATGGGATCTTTGTTGTGGAAAAGTGAAGAAAACATTCCAAATTTTCCTTGAAATCCACGGTAGAACACATATAGCATATTTTCTACCTAGATAACTCCTACAAATCTAACTTTGTTATCATTGTCTAATGCTATTTAAATCCTACTAGAATCTCCACACATTCACAAATTAAATCTACTTTACATGTGCCACGTAATCACTTTAAAATCACATAAGCATAGGATATTGAAGTAGGCGCCTGCACCCACAACGAATATGGCCTCTATAGCATCTCGGATGATACAACATTGTGTTTTTGAAGAAAGCTTGTAAATGTCGGAAATGGACAAACAACGGAGGCCATATCATAAAAATTGCAGTTGTGCGTTGCATAGGCGAAAGTTTGAAACTCCAAAAGCTTGTTTACACAATACGAGAATTTCATACATAAAGAAATCATCATCAGACAAAGGCTCATCGGCCAAAAGCATTCTCCCACACACAATCAAAGCTCAACTCAAAGTTACTAGCCAAATATAAGGGCATGTGAGGCCTTTAACACAACATCAAACCGTTAAAAACTTATGATTGCCTTTTTTTCTTTAGAAGGAATGACGTAGTTCTATTTCTGTTTGAAAGTTGGAAGCTATTATGGTACATGAAAATGTTTTAAGAATGGTCCAATTTGAGGACTGAGCCTGGTCAGGCAAAAATTTATTTTTCTTTGGTTTTTTCTTTATTTCTTATTCTGTAAATTTGTTCTTTGAAATTTCTTTTTAAGCATAAATTTAGGGCGATGTACCCTCAGAAAAATACAAAAACAATAAAAAATAAAAAAATACAAAAATAGAGTTTTTTTGTGCTGTCATGCGGGAAATGAAATGATTTTTCCCAACTGGATTAAGGTTGGCTCATGTAAAACGAGCATCGAAATGGTTTGGCTTTGGTGTGATATACTGGTAGGCTTGGTCTTGATGGCTGGAAAGATGACTGATTTTGTGAAGCACTTAAAGATAAGGTATGACCTCGGTAAGGAACATCACTTGGAATCAAGTACAATCTCTATTTGATGGCTTGTGTGATGTCCCTTAGCATAACACTATGGTCTAGGTCTGAAAACATGTCTGAAACACTGGTGTATCTCCTCTGTTTTGCGTAAGCAAAGACCTGGAGATGCTAGGAAATAAGGAGGCTTGTGCTGCATCCAGAAACATGCTGAACTAGTCTCTTTGTTGTTGTGATGTAGATCAAAATTACACCAAAAAGAGACCTTTGTGTCCAAAGATGTCCTGGTTGTCCCTTTGTTGCATCCAGAAATATGCTAACCTGGACACATTCAGGACGTCATAAAAGAGACCCTCAAGAGTCCAAAACCCTTAGCCTATATCATTTGAGAAATCATTTGATTTGTATATTACACCATATCACTTACTGATCTATTCTTTTCTCTTCTCAATCCAGTCCAAGTCATGGTTTTAGAATGCTAGAACAGATACTGTGCAAAATATGTTAAAGGGAAACTACTAGCATGATAGAGTGTACTGCTTATGATTTTAGGATTTGATTGTGACTTATTTGACTGCTCATTTTTAATTGAACCAAAACATGATGAAATGACATCACGGACTGTTATTCTAGAAGGCCTAGGGAAGTAAGTTTAAGTGGACAAATATACCTATAATTGCTAAGACCGGCCTAAGTAGATCAGTGTTGATAAGTGTAGTCTAGCCTGAAACATAGTGATTTAATCCCGCAAGCAAATTTTTAATAATACTTGTGTAAATGTGAATAATTTTCTTTATTTTTATTTTGTGTGTGTTTTAGTTTAGTTCGTTTTATTTCTTTTTATTTTTATTTTGACAAGCTCATAATTTGACTTGGACATACTTTTGTTAAAATTCACTTCAAAAAGTTATTGACAGTTTTGGGATTGGAGCAGGACCCACCGCACACTTGGTGGGACCCACAAAATCTTGCCTTTGTTTTTGTTTGGCTATAAAAGTAAAAGATCTAAGTTAAGTGAGTTAAGTCACTTGGTTTCTTACTCATTAAAACCGGCTCACTCTCTCACACACACACAAAAACACACACACGAATCACATTTCAGTTTCAAGTGAATCGGTTATAGGAGCCTAGTTAGATCAAGAATCATGTGCTCCTCGAAGTCTAAAGGTATGTGTTTCTTGTGCTCGGTGATGATCTGGTACGTTACCGGATGATAATGAAGTTTATTTCTTTGTTTCTTGCTTTTGAACATGATCCGAGTATTAGGGATGTGTTTTTATGATGAACCGATGAATCTTATGGTTTTTGTTTGGTTAAATCTTTGTTATAATGTTTGTTTTGGTTGAAAAAGATTGGGTTTAAAGCTTTAGCATCATCGGAGAAGATGATCGGTGCCTGAAATGTTGAAGATGGGGTGGCGTGTGAGAGACACGCGCCTTGGGATCTAGGCTGTCTTAAATGTTTTAAATGTTCTGACCATTCGAGAACCTTTGGTGTTCTCGAGATCTTTCAAATCACCTGAGAACTCCTCGGGTACTTGAGAACTTTATGGTAACCCGAGAACCCACTGGTAACCTGAGAATACACTGACAACCCGAGAACCTAACGTTAGCTCGAGAACCTACTGGTTTCTCGAGAACCAGCTAGTGTCTCGAAAACCCGCTTTTGTCATAAAACTTTTATTACATGATAATCGTTGGATCATTTAAAATTATGTGCCATTCAAAACAATTTTTCTCATTTGAATTTTTTTTTAACAACCCCTAGGATTTGCCTTTTGAGCAAATCTATTTTGGCTTGGAAATGGTTGTTGATATTAGTTGTTGGTATTGGGTGTTCGAAGATGTATTATTCTTATGTGAGCTATGTTTTGATTGCAGGTGTGGATGATGATGGTGATGATGAAGAACCTCCCGATGCTGCAAAGGAAGATCACTTTTCATATTTCGCCGAAAACAAGATGCAGCTGGGAGTATATGGTGAGCAGATCTGGGGAAGAGGTACATCATGGAAAATGACCTCGCCCACCATGTGTCTCTAGGGTGCTTCACTGGTATCTAATGTTGGACGAGGCTCACATTTTTGCTAATGCGGTGAGACTCGTATAATTTATGTAAATAATAACAGTTGACCCACAGGTCAAAATGTCATCACAGAGGACTCGGGGTTAAATTTTAGTTAAAAGATCGTCCCCGAGGACTCAGGATCAGGTTGGGGTAAAAGGTCGTCACAAAGGACTCAGGATCAAGTTGGGGTCAAAAAGACGTCGAACCATCTGGATCATGGAGTTTCTCTTGCCTAGAATGACAAACCTGGATAAAGACAAGTGACGTTGATTGACCGAAGATCCACACTATACTGATCAAGTTTTAAATGTTTTTTTGTAGAACTATAAATGATTATTAAGTAATACTATTGTACCAAGACGACACAAACCTAGGGGGATATTGTAGGGACATAGTTTATAGGTTTGCGTCTGTCTTGGCCCATTAGACGTTTTTGGGTAGTTTAGTCTTTTGGGTTAGTGGGTTTTGGCCATTGGGTCGGTGTACTCGAGTTCCCCTATGAGCTTATAAATATGGGGCTCCAAAACATTTTGGGTTTGCTAGTTGTTTTTGCTTGTTTTGCTTTCTAGTTCTCTTGTACTCACTAAGTGTACCAGACGACTCTTGTAGTCATGTGCACTCTTTTGGCAATACAATCATTTGGTTTGGTTTTCTTCTTTTGTTGGTCTTACATTCAATCTTGGTTCCGCACTCGATTGGGTGTGTTTGATACCCCGAAGAGGATTCTGGACTTACAAGGTTAGCCCAAAATTTACATTCTAATAGTTAATTTATCTCTAACGGGTCAATAAAAACTCATTTATATATGTGTAGTATAAATATATTTAGACATCTAGGTTTTGTAATTATTGTGGCTGTCCCATATAAGGTTTGTAGTCATTGTGGCATTACCACAGTGGCTGTTGACGTTATGGCTTAGAAATTGGCGGTTTTCGTATAGTTAGGCAATTCCTAGAAAGCGCAACTCGCCTAACTTGTGCAGCTTGGGCGCTAGTTTTAGACCAACAATAGGAACCCAAATGTTGTGCAGGATGTTACATTGCATATGTTTTGTTGATGGTATCCGTAGATTAGTATCATGTGTAGGCATCATAATTTATATAATTACATGTGTCTTTTAGCAGTGGATAGTATTTTTTTTAAGCTTCATTTTGTTAATTGTCACATTATTTTTTGTTAGGCGGTTTCTACGGATCGGGTTACAAGGTTTGAATAGTTCGATTTTGGTTGCAAAGAGTATCAAGTGGATGGGTCAACATTTTAAGTTGTAAACTTTTTTGTGTTTCATTCAGAAAACATATGTTTTTGGAAAACTTAACTCATATTAGTTGGCCTTTATTGGTATGTTATTTGTAACTTTTGCACACACACATACACATATATATATATACATAAAATTTGTGTGATTTGGTGGTAAAATGAAAATGCAGTAAACTGGAAATGCACTAAATTGGAAAGATTTCGAGGAAAAATTATATTAAAAATAATATTTTTTTTGGATGGTTCTTTGGTGATGCGGTTTAGGAAGATAATTGTATTCCATTTGTTGGTGCAGTCCTAAGGTGTTGGTGCAGTTCAAACCAACCGCATCATCAGAATTCAATTTTGATGATGCTATATGTATTGATGTTGTTCAAATAAAGCATCAACAAATCATTTACACACCGCACCATATAACCAATTTTGTACTATTGCTAGCAATCCAATAATGGACAATGTGAGTAATCTCTTTCATATATCACTAGGAAAAAATCTTATGTTTGTGAATTTTTATTTACACTCTTTTCCGATTAATGACTTACTAGTTGTTAGTACCTTTATTGCGGAAACATTAACCACAAAACCACCGACTCAGTATCCTCTAATTATAGTGATTATAGAAGTAAAAAACACGACTTATACCATATTATAATAAGTTCCCTTCAAACCATGAAAAAACACTAATAGGTATTATCGTCAACATAAACGATGAGAGATTCTTTGGTTGGTGATCGAACCATACTAAATGACTAACTAAAAAAATAAACAAATGTTAGTTAGTCATGGTACAAAAGCCAACTCAAGGAAGATACAAAACTGAGCAATCTCCTTATGCGAATCTTATGGGAAGGAATTCTTAGAAATTAGGTCTATTATGGGATCTTTGTTGTGGAAAAGTGAAGAAAACATTCCAAATTTTCCTTGAAATCCACGGTAGAACTCATATAGCATATTTTCTACCTAGATAACTCCTACAAATCTAACTTTGTTATCATTGTCTGATGCTATTTAAATCCTACTAGAATCTCCACACATTCACAAATTAAATCTACTTTACAAGTCCCACGTAATTATTTTAAAATCATATAAGCATAGGATATTGAAGTAGGCGCCTGCACCCACAACGAATATGGCCTCTATAGCAGCTCGGATGATACAACATTGTGTTTTTGAAGAAAGCTTGTCAATGTCTGAAATGGACAAACAACGGAGGCCATATCATAAAAACTGCAGTTGTGCGTTGCATAGGCGAAAGGATGAAACTCCAAAAGCTTGTTTACACAATACGAGAATTTCATACATAAAGAAATCATCATCAGACAAAGGCTCATCGGCCAAAAGCATTCTCCCACACACAATCAAAGCTCAACTCAAAGTTACTAGCCAAATTGAAGGGCATGTGAGGCCTTTAACACAACATCAAACCGTTAAAAACTTATGATTGCCTTTTTTTCTTTAGAAGGAATGACGTAGTTCTATATTTGTTGAAAGTTGGAAGCTATTATGGTACATGAAAATGTTTTAAGGAATTCCATTCAATCAGCAACGGAATTGGAAATAGTGCAATAGCAGTAGAAGTATATTGGAGTCGATTCGGGGCTAAACATCAGCGTTAAAGGACCCCTTATAATTGCTGATAACATAAGGCGCACAGCTCAACTTCTTTTCTTTGTCTGTCGCCAACTATTACTGACATGTATTGGGGAAGAAGTTCATCGGTAAGTTGTAAAAGGAAACTTCGTATGTCTCGTTTCCAAAGAAAAAAGTCATGATAGATTAAATGATAGACTATTTATCTATCCACTCTCTGTATCTGCGATTGTAAACCATTCAAGGATATCTAATTCGTTTTTCTAAAACATATATAAGGTCCATGATTCATATGGTGTAAGCTAATATTACCACACCAAAAGATGGCAGCAGTCTCAAGTTCTTTTATTCCTTAGCGCAGCTAACATTACCCTCAATATTACCTTCGACTAATTATGGTCCAACGTTACATATAATTGGAATGACAGTTATCGATATCTTTGCTAATATTATGTTCTGTAGTGCCGTGTCATTATCCAAATCACGGTTATACTAGAAGATTGCTGAAACTACACTTTGAGAAATTGATTATATGTTATTGAAAGTTATTTTATTAGCTTTCTTAAATTTGAAATGTGAGCCACATGTTGGATACAAATTGTGTAGTAGGATCCGTATTGTTTAGAGAATACAACAACTACTCATATTGATTATGATTATTTTATTGAATAAAACAAATTTATATTAAAATCTCAACATAATAACAAACAAACAAAAACAACCTCGTGCCTAACCTTATTTAAAAAATACTTATAATGCAGATTCTCTAAAGTATGTGGAAAATACTAAATTATGTATTGTAATCAGCTCAAGGAAACAACAAAGCTAAGCACTCTTGTTGTACGAATCAATAACAATATAATTCCGAAAAAACAGTTTTTTATAGAAGCATCCTAGCTAAATATTCCAAGAAATTTGCGATACAATTCCTAAGGTATCTTTTCAACGTAGATATCGGCGTACAAGTTACTTCAGCCAGTATACTACACTTTAGTCTTGTTGAAAACCTATTAACTAAAAATGGTGTGGGTATTGTATCAGAAAATCAGTTCTTAATCTAATGAAGACTATTATGATAATATTTGAACACTAGTTTTCTTGTCATGCGGATTTGATAAGCATGCTAAACTATTCTTGATCAATTTCTTCCTAGAGCTTATTTATAACGTCCTTACGTTCTATCATAATATTTTCTTCTTGGTATATAAATGATCAGGACATTTTATGTTCGACAATTCAAATGTTGATTTGAATGTTGATGTTCTTTAGGGCATCGTGTCAGACGCTCTAATACTGATCATAAAAAAAATCAAAGATAAATCTTATGAAGATGATTATGATAATATGAAAACGTTGATTTTTTATTACAATATTTTCAACATCAGTCTGTTCTATAAGCAACACATATTTATGTTTTGTACCTATTGGACTGTGTTTCCCAATCTATACCTCCCTTGGAATATGACTGATACCTTATTAACCAGTCAACATAATAATAATAATAATAATAATAATAATAATAATAATAATAATAAGTTTAGTTTAAACTTTCAACATATTGTTCCGAAGTGCAATTGGGGAGACAATTATTCTAGCTCTTTAAATAGTTGTTTAGAGATATACAAAATATGTATAGTTGCAATAATTTGAGAATCTACCTCCAATAGGTATTATCATCAACAATTCAACACAAATTATTAGGAATAGTTTTGTTGGCTAGTCATATTTAAAAGTTCCATCATAAAGAAACAAATGTTGGTTATGCTATGAGAAACACAATGCAAATATTCACATTGCAACTCAAAGAAAAAACAAAACTGAGCAATCTGGTTATGCGAATCTTATGGGAAGGAATTCCTAGAAACAAGGTTTATTTATGGGATCTTTGTTATGGGAAATTGAAGCATATATACACTCCAAGTTTTCGTTGAAATCCACGGTGGAACTCATATAGCATGTTATCTACCTAGATAACTCCTACAAATCTTAACTTTGTTATCAATCTCTTGTGCTATTTAATCCCTACTAGAATCTCCATACATTCACAAATTAAATCCACTCTATAAGTCCCACGTAATCACTTTAAACTCAAATAAGCATAACAATTTCAAGTGGTGCCTGCACTCACAACGACATATGGCCTCTATAACAGCTCGGATGATACGACATTGTGTTTTTGAAGGAAGCTTGTCAATGTCAGAAATGGACAAACAAAGGAGGCCATATCATAAAAATTGCGGCTGTGCATTGCATAGGCTAAAGGATGAAGCTCCAAAAGCTTGTTTCCACAATACGAGAATTTCATACATAAAGAAATCATCGTCAGACAAAGGTTCATTGGCCAAAACCGTTCTCCCACACCCAATCAAAGCTCAACTCAAACTTACTAGCCAAATAGAAGGGCAAGTGACGCCATTCACACAACATCAAACCGATAAAAACTAGCTTATGATTGCGGTTTTTTCTTTGGAAGCAGGAATGACGTAGTTCTATTTCTCTTGAAAGTTGGAGGCTATTACTATACAAGAAAATGTTTTATGGAATACCATTAACTCAGGAAAGCAATTGGAAATAGTTGCAACATCATATTGGAGTCGATTCGGGGCTAAACATCAGTAAGAAGTTAGCTCAAGTTCTTTTCTCTATCACCATCTATTACTAACATGTGGAAAGAAGTTGATCTGTAAGTTGCCCAAGGAAACTTCATATGCATCATTTCCAAAGCAGAAAGTCAAGATAGATCAAATGAAAAACTTTTTAAATATCTCTCTGTATCTACGATTGTAAACCATTCACGGATATATGATTCATTTTACCAGAACATATATACGGTGTAAGCTTGGCGGCAGCCTCAATGCTTATTCTTCCTTAGATAGCGCAAGTACAATGTAACACTTAATTGGAATGACAATGATCAATGCCTTCGCTAATATTATGCTATGCAATGTCATGTCATTAACCAAATGACAGTTACTAGAAGATGGCTTAAAGTAAATATTGAGAAATTGATTATTTGTTATTGAAAGGTATTTTAATAACATTCTTAAATTGGAAATACGTTCCACATGCTGGAGACAAATTGTGGAGTAGGATCCTTATTGTTTACTGTTTTCCAATGAACATGTTTTTATAAAATTACAACATCAGAACAAACAAGCAAAACTTATTAGCAATAATAATATTCTCCTCTCATGTGCTTGATTGTATCTTTGATAGGAGCCTCCCTAACATTATATATAAAGGGAGCCTTAGTCTTGTACAGTTCACTCAATCAAATACAATTAACCTTTATGGTATTAGAGCATTTTAACTAATTTTTAATAGGAGAGTCAGTATTAGCAATAATAATATTGAATGTTACCCACCGAGTACACCGGATGGAGAGCCGTAGCCGCTGCAGAGGGGGTGTTAGGCACGGTGGCGTTGATGTTGTCGGCCATTTGGGAGAATAGGGCAGAGATTGTTTGCGAGATAAGGAAAAGGATTTACTACACATAAATACAAATATATTACATTCAATATTATTATTGCTAATAAAACTAACCTCGTGCCTAACCTTGTTTAAAAATTAGTTAGAATGCAGATTCTCTAAAGTATGGGGAAAATACTAAATGATATTATTGTAAATCAGTTATAATAGCCAACTAAAGGAAACAACAAAGCTAAGTACTCTTGTTGTGCGAATCTAACACAACAGAATTCCTAGAAACAATTCGTTATAGAAGCAGCCTTGCTAAATATTCCAAGAAATTGGCGATATAATTTTTTAGGTATCTTTTCGATATTGATAATGTTAAAATCAAATTAATCAAGAAATACAAAACGTTGTGTTTGTTTATTATGACGGTTAATATTAGTTATGTTGGTTAAGTTAAAAATGGTTAAATAACCGTCAAAGACCTTGGGTATAAATACCCTCATTTGTAAACGTTTATGTTTTATGGGAATAAGGTTATAAGTGTGTGTATATTGTTTTTCTCATCCTTTGTTCCTTTGTGTCGAGTCCCTGCACATCACAATTGATGTGCATACTCATTGTTCATCCATAATAACCACAAATCCATGTATTTAATACGCGAAACAGGGGAACTCAACATGGTATTAGAGCGAGACGCTCCTGGGACGACGAAGACGAAGAACAAACCTGTGAAAAGAATCCGATTGTCGTCCCATGTTTTCAACATCAAAGATTGTTTATTCAATTCAGACTTGGTTATTATCATCAATTTATGAGAAAGACGCAGTCAAACGGGCAAGAACAGAGATCAAACGTAGAGAAGCGTTTTCATGCCAAAAATTTCGGCAAAGAGAAAGACACTGGAAATCGGTCAATAACCATTTCAGAACAAAAAAGAAGTGTTTATTTCAGGGTTTTAAAGTGTAGATTAAACCCAAGAAGAATTCGATACAAGGTAGAAGGCCCCAAAGAGTCGAATTTAAAGGATGCATTTGTAAGAAGAAGACGATGGACGTGTGATACCCATATTTCCCTCATCTCTTTAGGACCAGGAGAGTCAGAAGAAAGCGTTAGACGATCAAAGAATCTAGGGGATTATTTGTGAAGATTTTGTATGCATCACGGATTACAAATTTAGAAGAATGGATCCAGTTTAATACCAACAGAGTGAAGATTATGATTTCTTGATTAGGGGAGTGAATGTTAGGATCAAATTAATGAAGAAATCAAAAGTCAAAGGAAAAGTCAAACAGTGTGTTTGGCGCCAAAACAGAACGTTGTGTCTGTTTATTATGACCGTTAATATTAGTTATGTGAGTTAAGTTAAAAATGGTTAAATAACCGTCAATGGCCTTGTGTATAAATACATTTTTGTAAATTTGTGTTTGATGGGAATAAGATTATAAGTGTGTATATTGTTTTTCCCATACTTTCTTCCCTTGTGTCGAGTCCTTGCACATCACAATCGATGTGCATACTCATTGTTTACCTATTATAATCACAAATTCAAGTCTTTAATACGCGAAACTGGGGAAACTCAATAGATAATGTCTTGCAAGTTACTTCAACCATTAAACTACATTTTAGTCTTGTTGAAAAACTATTAACTAAAAAATGTGTGGGTATGGTATTGGAGAATCGGTTATAACTAATCTTATGAAGATTATTATGATAACATGTGAACTCTGATTTTCCTGGCAAATGGATTTGATAAGCATGCTAAACTAATGTTGATCAATTTCTTCCTGGTTTATAATTGATCAAGTCATTTTTTGTTTGTCCCTTTCCTGAATGGCTTTTGATCTACTAGAACTTCTGATTTGATTCTGACCCTATTCATCGACAGAAAAAGACCGAATTGAAATGTATACCAAAATGAAAACATGATGTTCATTGTTTCGTGGTTGTTCTGTGGACTTTCTAGTTGTGTAGCAACTTAAATAATACCGAATTGAAATTTATTTTGATTTAACCTGGGGTTGAAACTCGTTACGATTGACTGAAAGAGCTAGCAATTGCAAAAATGGAAGCGATTGGAACGATGGTTGCTGCCTCTTGAAAAAACGTTGACGATGTCCCAGATTATCTTCATGTTAGCGATTAATTAGTTATTCTATTTGTTGCTAATCGTTCAATCAAAGAATTAATAGAACATAAATCAACTTGTTTGATCAATGGTTCAAAAATCAATTGAGAATGTCATGGATTCAACTTGGATTGCTGAAACTTTAATGATCGACCAATGATGTTCTGCAATTATAGTATCAAATCCTACGTCGATACAAAATGATGATTTAATGGCTGATGTTCTTTATTGCAACGTGTAAATCGCTTAATAACAATTGTAAAATGCATAGATGAATCTAATGAAGATGATTTTGATAATATGCAAACTTTGATTTTTTTTACCACAATATGTTTAACATCAATCTGTTCTATAAGAGACACATATATGTTGTATACGTATTGGACCGTGCTTCCCAATCGAGACGTCAATCATATATGTGTTAGGTATCAGGCGGCGCAGCGGAATCAACACACATGCACAAACGAATAAACACGCAAACGAGAAAATAATAAACACGACACAAGAATTTTACGTGGTTCGGTCCCTGTGGGGGACCTACGTCCACGGGCTGCAACTAGGTTATTTCATTAAGCTCAAGGCACGCAATTACAATTACAATGACTAGGTTTATATAAAACATGATTAGGGTTTCTAACTTTGGGAACAAGAAACCAAAATGGGCCTCCATCCCAAACTAGGCCCAAGGCCTTCACAACCCAACAATCTCCCACTTGAAGGCCAGCTTGCGAATACTTCAGCCTGCCTCCGAGAAATAATCAACTAAGTCATCCAGTAACTCCAGTAATTTTCAATAACAGAATTCCTCCTAACCTCGAGTTCCAAGAACAAGATAAAACTTTAACGACGAAAGTTATCAAAGCCTCCGGTTCTTCAGGAACAAGCTAAGATTTCAAATACCAATGAACCTAGTTACAGCGGCCTTTCTCATCAGTTACTAGAAAAGGCCCATTGAAACTCCCAACAGCTTCAATACGGTCATCGCAGACCCAGTCATGGCAAAACCAGCCAATAACTCATCGTCAATCTGAACCGGCTCGCACTGATTCGCACTACCGGCTCTGGAGACTTACGGAGAATAAACACTCTCTACATTTAGCAAGTACCCAGGAGTGATTTTCACCATTTGGATTTACAATCTTCAAAACCCAACGGAGTTTTCTCACAGTACCTAGAACACGCCCTGTGCTTTCACTGTCACCAAACTCTTGACTTAGTTTAGACCCTCGAATGCGCTAGAGCTGACATCCATGTGGCTCCCGGATTCACACTTGCAAAATGAATCCACTTAGCTTTACATGATTCAGCGAGCCAAGACTTCATTACTCCGAAGTTGGTTCACTTCTTCCGGCGATACAAAACCCATATATCCCAAAAGTCTTCAATCAGATTCACTAATACTTCACTACAGTGGGTAACATGAAATGAAGCATACCAGAATCTTGAACCTAAGAGTCTCACCGCCTTCCACTGAGTCCCAATGCATCACACCCTGACACATTCTCAGGAGCAGAATTTTCTATCTATGACATCGACTCTAAAAAATGTCCACACCTCCATACAGCCTCAACAAGTCAACTATGCTAAGATCCCACTGACCCTGTTATCCCAACCCATGCCAAACCGACACTCATGAGTCAAATCTTCACTCGTACTTTCCCAGCGAAAACCTTCACCCATACTATTACAAAGATACACTCATATGTCAAACCACTGATCACCAATGAACAAGGATAACTTCACAGTTCCAGATTAGCTAACAAGCAAATGGTTATAACAGCAGTCGAGCTTTCATGGAGAGCAAGTCGTACCAAGGGTTTTATGACCGTACACACGACCAGTTAACACAAACCCTAACTGAAAGATCATCTAACTAGCAAATAGTTCACATGACTTGACCCTAACCCTTTTTTTTCACTTATGTCGTCACCAGCACGCCCGAGCAGGAATACCTTAAACCCAAAGCATTCCAAACCAATGGTTCCATTTTCTCCAGGTTTTACCCATCAACAATACCACATCAAAGTTCCCTTGACAAACGAATCAACCGACACCCAAAACCGACATTCCAAATATTACCATCCCGTCTTCGGTTATAACAATAACAAACGAGAACAAAACAGAAACAGTGAACACACACGGCTAAAATGGATTTTTATTTGGTACTAACCTCGATCAAATCAATCAAACCTGGCAATCTTCAAGAGTTTACTTGGCTCACCGAAAACCACAAACTCTAAATCACCACTCCATCTCGGTCTACCTTTTCAACAGGAGAATCCACCACAAGTAAAAACACACTATTCTTTTTTTTTCGTGTGACAAAAGAATCAAGAAACAAAATAAAGCATACCTCCCAAATTAATTCTTGTAGTTTCTTCTGAGAATTTAGTCACGGCTCCCAAGACCATTTAATTGATATCACTTTTACCGACTTCTTTTTATCTCGAACAAAAGATAACTACGGCTCCAAGGGTTATCGCAAACCCTAACCTTCAATCTTTAAAAATGAGATAAACACCTTCCTTATGAATCGTATATTAGTGCAAAACTGTGTGCAATAGCGAGCCGAAGCTCTGATACCACTTGTTTGGTATCAGGCGGCGCAGCGGAATGAACACACGCGCACAAACGAATAAACACACAAACGAGAAAATAATAAACACGACACAAGAATTTTACGTGGTTCGGTCCCAGTGGGGGACCTACGTCCACGGGCTGCAACAAGGTTATTTCATTAAGCTTAAGGCATGCAATTACAATTACAATGACTAGGTTTATATAAAACATGATTAGGGTTTCTAACTTTGGGAACAAGAAACCAAAACGGGCCTCCATCCCAAACTAGGCCCAAGGCTTTCACAACCCAACAATATGACCGCTAACTTATTGACCAATCACATTTAGCCCCTACAATCTTACAATATGACTCTATGACCCTTACACATAACAACAACAACAACAATAACAACAACAGCAACAGCAACAGCAACAGCAACAGCAACAGCAACAGCAACAACAACAACAACAACAACAACAACAACAACAACAACAATAATAATAATAATAATAATAATAATAATAATAATAATAAAGTTTAGTTTAAACATTCAACATATTATTTTTTACTGCAATTGGGAGCCAATTACTCTAGCTCTTTAAATAGTAGTTAATTTGGAGATATACAAAATATATTATAGTTGCAATAACTTTGAGAATCTACCGCCAATAGGTATTATCATCAACAATCCAACATAAATGCTGAGGAATAGTTTTTGTTGGTTAGTCATATTAAAAAAGTTCCACCATAAAGAAACAAATGTTGCTTATGTTATGGGAAACACAATGCATATTCACATTGCAACTCAAAGAAGAAACAAAACTGAGTAATCTGGTTATGCGAATCTGGTACGAAGGAACTTCTTGAAACAAGGTTTATTTATTCGTTACCAGATCTTTGTTGCGGGAAAGCATAGATGCCAAATTTTCCTTTAAATCCACCGTCGAACTCATGTAGCATCTTTTCTACCTTGATAACTCCTACAAATCTAACTATGTTATTAATATCTAGCTCTATTTAAACTCTACTAGAATATCCCCACATTCACAGATTAAATCATACAAATCCTATATAAACACTTTAAAGTCACATAAGCACAACTTATTCAAGCAGGCACCTACACTCATAACGTACAAATTGTCACACCCGGCAAACTCCGGTAATTAACTTTTTGAAAACTCAGTAAGTCTACCTTAGCGAGTCGTGCATACATTACACATGACAGGGTCAGTCGAGTCGAGTCGTGCATCATTGGGGTTTTAACACACGCAAGTCTCGAGTCCCGGGAATTGGTGAACGAGTGTGAACGTGTTTGTTTTCATGAATTATGTGTTTATAATCATTATGTGACTTGTCGGTATGTGAATACGTGCTTATATGTGTTAAAATAGTGTTTAACGCGCCAAAAACCCATAACACCCTGCAGCAGGCAATTAGGAGGCCTAATTGCCTGTTGCAGGGGGGGAGTAGGCTCCTATTAGGGGCGATTAGAAGCCTACTCGTCTGAAGGGGAGGCGATTAGGAGCTCCTAATTGCCTCCTGCAGCCCCTACTCGCCTATAACCTCTGGAACGACTAGAAACGCCTATAAATACCACCCTTGTGTTGCAAAACCCTAGCACACCCGAAAGCCACCACACACTATACCCAACCTCTGTAACTCGTTTTTGATCAAGAAACCACCTTTACAAGATCTTACACCTTTCTTTGCTAAAATCTAAGGTGTGTTCATCTTCTTAAACCTTGTTAATGATAAAGTTTTACTCCCTAGAGGTCCAGACCTGGTATCTAAGTATTTGTGTCTTTGAAAACTTGTTAAAAACAGATTATAAACAAACCCACACCTTCATGCTTGTTCTATGTTATGTTATCATGCAAAGATGAGATTTTTGATATTAAAACGTGTTTGTTTCCATGTGTTTGATATGTTTCTGACTTAAATGAATCATTAGGATGATTGTCTATGAATTTGGGAGCATATAGTTGTGTTTTGATGATATTTGATATTTTGACCCGTTTGGGTGATTTTGGGAAACTTAGTGTGATTTAATATGTTTTGATGATTCTAGAGGATTAGGGTTTGCTCTAGGATGATGCTAGAACAGTAGGAAAGGATTAGATGACGTTATTATGTGATGAAATCTGAGTATTTGCTATTTAGGGTAAGTTTTACATGATGATGTGATGTTTACATGAAGAATATGCTATTTTGGGAAAACGCTTGCATTCGGGACTGTTAGAATGATGATAACTTAGGGGTTTTGCTTGAAATATGTTTGTTAATGTGTTATGATTGATATTGGGTGTTTACACATGTTTCGGATCTGATTTGGAGGGTTAAACGCGCGAAAAAAGTGACACAGCCCTGCAGGGGGCGATTAGGAATCCTAATCGTCTGATGCAGGGACGAGTAGGAAAGGTTAGGGGCGAGTAGACCCCTAATCGCCTGATGTATCAGCCAATTAGCATCCTAATGGCTAGTTGACCATCCTAATGGATAGTTGACCATCCTAATGGCTAGTTGACCATCCTAATTGCTAGTTGACCATCCTAATTGTCTGGTTGACCTTCCTAATTGCTAGTTGACTTTCCTAATTGCATGTTTAATGTCTAATCACGTGATTAGCTGATTTAAGCATAGTTTGACACCCCGAACATGAAACGACACCTAGGAACATGCTAGGAACCCTGTGGAATGTCCGATAACCCGGTAATACACGTGTGGACTCGTATATGCGATATATGAACTATATGTTGACTTTGGTGAACTATTATGCGTATTAAGTGCATGTTTGCTTGTGATTGCATGATTTCTCACTCTTAGCTAACACGTGAGTCGTCAGGTCACGAATGGGATGTCGGGTCTTGTCTGTGGGGTCAAAGTAACAGTCAAACGTGTTTTCAAAACGTACTTGGTCATGGTCTGGACACTTGGGGACTATTTGACATGCGGGTCAATAGTTCGGGTACTCATATGCATTCAATGATAGGTTGCCGATACTAGGGCTGTCATTTGCATTGTCTGTGGTTTATTAAGAAGAACGCAACCTAAGGTGAGTTCACGGCCCCTCTTTTATATGTTTTCTTTCGGGGGAGAAACATGCCATGCAATTTAACAAACTCAACGCTTTTGTGTAAACATGTAACTCTTTTGGAAATGCTTTACTCGTTATGAACACGCAACTCTTTTGGAAAGTAAATTGTTATAAACACGCAACGCTTTTGAAATGCAACTATTATGAACACGTAACTCTTTCGGAACACAACACTTTTGATGACTACATGACGAAACACGGAAGTCCCTGGGGGAAACCATGAATGTGCCGGCCACAACAGGGAAATGTGGATAGATCTATTGGGCCTGACAAACCCCACTCGCCGGCTAGGAGCCGGGCGGGTGCATATTGTCTCTATTTTAGCAACACAAGCAACTCAAACACGGGCAGCAACACAAGCAACGCTGTCAGTAATGGTTTCAGCATCACAGTCGTGGTAGTAGTAGGAAACGCTTGTTTGTTTGTTTAACGTATCTCATGACATGGTATTTTGTGATCAACGCTCAACGCATGGAAACTAATTGTAAACTCAAACATGTGAACTCGCCAGCATTATATGTTGACCCGTTTTTGGCATGATTTTTTAGGTCGCTAAGGTAGCAGCATCTCAGGGCTTAGGCGCACGCGTCTGCACGGCGTCTAGTTTAGGTTTCATGGTTTTGTTTATCGAACAAGTTTGGATACTTTTGGGTTTTGTTTTGTAAAACAATGCTTCCGCTGTTATGACAAAATGGTTTGAACTTGTGTTTTGAATTTACTTATGTCTCATATAGTGTTGTTTATTGTGACCGTTGACTTAGATCCTGGTGTGTCACACGCCTCGCGGTAGAACTCCGCAGGTGGAAATTTGAGGGTGTGACACAAATGGCCTCAGTACCAGCTTGGATGATACCACATTGTGTTTTTGAAGGAAGCTTATCAGTGTCAGAAATGGACAAACAACGGAGGCCATATCATAAAAATTGTAGTTGTGCATTGCATAGGTCAAAAAATGAAACTTCAAAAGCTTGTTTCCATAATACGAGAATTTCATACACAAAGAAATTAACCATTGTCAGACAAAGGTTCATTGGCCACAACTATTCTCCCCCACCCGTTCAAAGTTCAGGCCAAAGTTACTAGCCAAATAGAAGGGCATATGAGGCCTTTAACACAACCTCAAACCAATAAAAACTTGTGATTGCAGTTTTTTTCTTTGGAAGAAATGACGTTGTTCTATTGCTCTTGAAAGTTGAAAGCCATTATGGTTCATCAAATTCTTTTTTGAAATTCCATTAAGTCGGGAAAGGGATTGGAAATAGTGAAAGAGCAGCAGCAGCAGCCAATTGGATGAGTCGATTTGTGCAAAACTTCAGCTATAAAATATCCCATTATTGATGATAAGAAAAGGCAACCCAAGTTGTTTTCTCTTTTGCCATCTGTTTCTGGCATGTATAGGGAAATACTTTCATCGGTACGTTCTCCAAAGAAACTTCATATGTGTCGCTTCTGAAGAAGAAACTCAGCTTTTAAAGATGCAAAACAAGTATGTCCATTGCTCTAATAAACGTCATGATAGATAAAATGAAAGGGTATACATATCACTCTGTATCTACAATTGCAAACCTTTCAAGGTTATCCGATTATTTTTTTAAACATATATACAGTCCATGATACATATGGTGTAATCTAATATTACTAAAACAAAAAATGTCAGCAGCCTCAATGCTTATTCTTCCTTAGAGAACGAAGGTAATATTACCCTCCAAAGTCTAATTATTTCTGGTCGAGTGTTTAATATATATAATTGGAATGACTGTAAAATACCTTCGCTAGTAGTTGGCTGAAAGTAAAATTTGAGTAATGGCTTATTTGTAACTAAAAAGTAGTTTATTAGCATTCTTAATTGTAAAATACGTTCCACATGCTATAGACAAATTGTGGACTAGGATCCATATTGTTTTATAATTACAACTACACATGTTGATTCATGAATATGCTCTTAGTTAGAAGTTGATGTGTATGCGTTTTTTTTTTTTTTACCACAAATACATTAACTTTTTATAAAACTAAAATTATATATAAGTGACGTCAACATCAGATCAAACATTTAACAAACTAAAAGTGTTTATGGATCGGTAATTCTCATTGATCATAACAAAGAATACAAAGCCCTATATATAGGGGAGATAATACAAGATAAACATGGAAACGATCTCTATCAATAATAACTATACAATCTTTATCTAAAATACAATATTATCTCTAAGATGAATATTATCGCTAAGATCCCCCCGCAGTTTGATCGGGCGCAGAGCAGACGGTTAAACTGGACCGAAAAGTCTGAAAAAGCTCTGGTGACAAGCCTTTCGTGAAAATATCAGCGTACTGAGCAGAGGAAGGGACATGTAATACGCGTATTTGACCAATACGAACCTTCTCCCTGACAAAATGAATATCGATCTCCACGTGCTTTGTGCGTTGATGTTGAACCGGATTATTAGACAAATAAACGGCTGAAACATTATCACATTATACGATGGACGCCTGACGAAGAGGAACATGCAGCTCTAGGAGAAGGTTACGGATCCATGTGGCCTCAGCCACTGCATTTGCAACACCACGATAATCTGCTTCTGCACTAGATCTCGATACAATAGGCTGTCGCTTAGAGGACCAAGACAGTAAATTATCCCCAAGAAAAATACAATAACCACTGGTAGACCGACGAGAATCTGGACAACCACCCCAATTGGCATCAAAGTAAGCAACAAGAGAGTTGACTGCCGATTTAACAATGTGAATACCATAATCAATCATGCCCTGCAAATATCGAATAATACGCTTCATAAACGAAAAGTGAGCATCCCGAGGCTCATGCATAAAAAGACAAACTTGCTAAACAGCATAGGAAATATCTGGTCGAGTAAAAGTCAGATATTGCAGGGCTCCGGCAAGACTTCTGTATAACGTGGGGTCATGAAAGAGGGGGCCATCAGTGGCACTCAGCTTCGAAGAAAGATCAACGGGAGTGGTGCATGGTTTACAGGCAGACATCGAAGCTCGATTAATAATATCCTTTGTATACTGGGATTGAGATAAAAATAATCCATGCTGCTGATGAGTGACCGTAATACCCAGAAAATGGTGTAACCGACCTAGATCAGTCAAGGCGAACTCTCATGAGAGCTCGCGAATAATCTCCTGTAAGAAAGCATCCGTGGATGCTGTGAGGATAATATCATCCACATATAATAATAAATAGGCCGTGTGAGCGCCCTTAGAATAAATGAAGAAATAGGTGTCGCATGCACTGCTCTGAAATCCCTGTGACAAAATAAACGTGGCAAATCGAGTGTATCACGCCCGTGGCGCCTGTTTTAAGCCGTATAATGACTTCTTCAATCGACAGACGAAGTTCGGGAAGCGTTTATCAACAAATCCCGGTGGCTGATGCATAAAAACTGTTTCCTGTAAATCACCATGCAAAAAAGCGTTCTTGACATCCAGCTGATGGATGAGCCAAGAGCGTGATACAGCCAAAGACAAAACAGTGCGAATAGTGGTCGGCTTAACGACCGGACTAAAAGTCTCCTCACAATCAATCCCCACGGTTTGCGATTTCCCGTTAACAACCAAACGCGCTTTATAGCGCTCCAATGACCCATCAGATTTAAATTTGTGGCGAAATAGCCACATGCAGCGAATAACGGGTCTGTCAACCGGTCTAGGTACCAAATCCCATGTTTCATTTTCCTGCAAGGCATTAAATTCGGCTTGCATGGCGTGTGTACAATGCGGATCCGAAAAAGCTTTGGCATAGGTATTAGGGATGGGAGCTATGGTAACAGTGTGAAGATTAAGAGGGGTGTTGGGCTTTAGAGATCCGGTTTTAGACCGGGTGGTCATCGGATGGGTGTTAGTGGGTAGGGCTTGGGAAGTGGATTGTGGAGACGTGGTGGGCCGTGTGTTGGGTAACGGCTGGAAACCGGGAGGTACGTGGGGTGGGTGGGCTGTGGACTGGTTTGTTTGGGCTGGTTGGGTGGGTTTGGGCCATCTAGAGTAGGTAATAGGAGCGGATGTAGGTGCGGGCTGTGTAGGTGGGCTGGGTCTCGGATGAGGGTTGTTTGGGCCGATGGGTTGAGGGTTGTTTGAGAGTCTTGGTGGGGCTGAAAAGGTGAAATTGGGTGGGACGGAGTCGTCCAAAATGTGTAGGATGAGACCGGGTTTGGTATAGTGTAAGGGAAAGAAGACTCGTCAAAGGTGACGTGTCGTGAAAGATGAACCCGGCCGGTTGATGGGTCCAAGCATCGGTATCCCCGGAAGTCCGGAGGATAGCCAAGAAAGATGCACTGGATGGCCCTTGCATGAAGCTTATGGGGATGGGTTGCGGAGGTATTATGTTAGCAGGCACACCTGAACACTCGTAAGTGATCATAAGTAGGGTGACGTAGGTAAAGGGCAAAGGTGGGGGTAAAGAAATTAAGGCATTTTGTAGGTAAGATGATGTGTAGGTAAGTGGCGGTCTGAAGAGCTTCCACCCAAAAGGAGGGTGGAAGGTTTGCATGGATGAGGAGGGCACGAATGACGTCATTAAGGCGACGAATCATATGTTCTGCACGCCCGTTTTAGGAAGAGGTTTGTGCACAAGCATAGTGGAAAAGAAGATCTTGTTGGGTTGCAATGGTCTTGAATGCATTATTATCAAACTCCCCCCTAAGGTCACATTGGAAAGTTTTAATGGGACGGTTAAATTGGGTAGAAATTAGACGGTGAAATTTCACAAAAGTCGGGAATGTTTCGGATTTATATTTTAATGGGTAAACCCAAACAAAGTGTGAAAAATTGTATATAAGTACCATATAATATTTATAACCGCTTTTGCTAGGCACAGGTGAGGTCCAAAGGTCACAGTGAATGATATCAAAGGGTGCAAATGTAAAAGAATTAGAAGCATAAAAAGGTAAACGCTTGCTATTAGAAACATGACAAGAGTTGCAAAATTTAGACTTATGGTTTTTATTTCATGAAAAAATAGAATTACGACTAAGAACATTTAAAACTTGGGTGCCTGGATGGCCAAGGCGCTCATGCCAAGGAAGAGAGACGATGGTGAGATAGCAAGCTTGAGGCGGAAGTTGCGGTGGTGTGACTGGATATAGGTCCCCGGAGCTATTGTGGCGGGAAAGAATTCTTCCATTGTGAAGGTCCTTCAAAGAAAAACCAAACGGATCAAATTCTATAGAAACACAATTATCATGAGTAAAACGCCTTACCGAGATAAGGTTTTTAATTATGTGTGGGCTATAAAGAAGGTTAGGAAAAATATAAGTTCAGTTTGGTAGGGTGTAAAAGCCAGTACCGGATTTCGCAATTGGAACACAATCGCCGTTGCCAACCAAAATTTTATGATATGCATTAGATGAAGATGGGATTCGAATCATACCTTGATCTTGCGTGACATGAGCCTCTGCTCCAGTGTCCATGTAGTTAGTCGGGTCTGAATTATTGACTTGCAAAGTAGAGAGAGCTGCACTCAAGTCAGAGGGGCAAAGAGCATTATACCCATAATATGGAGGCGCCAAGGGCTGATTTTATGGGACATAGTCAGCGAACTAGGTCTGAGTAGACTGGTTTGGCGCCGAGGACGGACCCTGACCAGAAGTAAAGGGGCTGAATGCAGTAAATGGGCCGTTGCCGCTGCTGTTGGGATGATTAGGATTGGCGCTGTTGGGCCAGGCCGGTTGTGTGGGATAGGGGCACGGTGGTGGAGCCCACCAGGCCCATGTCGGGTATGAAGACATTTGTTGGACCCATCCGGACTGTTGTCTTCCTTGGCCACGTCCACGTCCCCCTCTGTTGGAGCGATACTCTTGGCCCCGTCCACGTCCCCGCCCTCGTGAACCATATGAAGTGGAATATGAGTTTGGTTTCGGGTTGGGGTGCGGGTTAGCTGGAGCCGAAGTGGGCTGTGGGTGAGGGTTGGATTGTTGTTGAGTTAAGAGGACAAAAGAAGCAGCCGGTTTCCTTGCCTCCATACGAATAACCTCGTCTTGTAGCATGGTCCTGGCGGTGTCCCAATCGGCATTATTCTGGTGGATAAGTGAGGCGGTGGTGTCATATTCTTGTGGTAATCCGTGCACCAATTGTAGGACAAGACGGGATTCGGTGACCGGGTGATCAACGTCCTCCAATTGGTTTGCAAGATCACTAAGTCGTTCACAATAATCATTGACCGAGGAGTAGTTGGCAAGAGTTAAATTGCAAAATTGTGTCTCCAAAGCAGCAGCCCTAACTTTCTTATTGCTCAAATATTGTTTTTCTAGTTTCAGCCAGGCGGCCCGGGCGGTCGAAACCTGACCCATGAGCCGGGGAAGGTGACTGTCCGAGACCGTGCCGATAATCCACTGTAGCACCAGTGCATCGAGTTGAAGCCACAGTGGGTATTCAGCATGTGTTTCGGCTGGTGGGTTGGTGCCATCGATGTGTTGTAGTACTTTGTATGCGGTGGCGTGCAGGCGAAAAAGTTTAACCCACTGGGTGTAGGTAACTTTAGCGCCGTCCATGGTCGGATTTTGGTGTTGATGTTTGTGACAGAGTAGGCGGGGTGAAGAGGTGTGGGTTTGGCCATAGCCGAAGATTCTGGGATGTCTGTGTCTTTAGTCATGGCTTAAACAGAGGAAAAGACCAGCGAATGCAGGTCTGGTCGAACAGAAAAAACGGCAGAGCAGAATGCTGTTTCGAAAAAAAAGGAAGGTTTAAGGATTAGGGTTAGAGTCGTAGCTTTGATACCATAAAAGTGTTTATGGATCGGTAATTCTCATTGATCATAACAAAGAATACAAAGCCCTATATATAGGGGAGATAATACAAGATAAACATGGAAACGATCTCTATCAATAATAACTATACAATCTTTATCTAAAATACAATATTATCTCTAAGATGAATATTATCGCTAAGACAAACAACCTTGTGCCTAACTCCATTTAAAAAAGTAGTGCTATTGTAGATTCTCTAATAAAGTATGAGTAAAATACTAAATGATGTCTAATAGTAATCAACTATAATTGCCAACTCAAGGAAAAAAAAAACAAAGCTAAGTACTCTTGTAGTGGTATGGTATGGTGTCCCCCTTGCAAATGTGAGGTTGTGGATTCAAATCCTTGCAAGTGAAAGGTGAGGTAAAATTAAGGTGTAATAAAAATTTGCCGTTCAAAAAAAAGTACTATTGTAGTGCGAATCTTAATTATACCACAGAATTCCTAGGAACAATCAATGAAGCATCCTAGCTAAATCTTCCTAGAACTCAACGGCATAATTCCTAAGGTGTCCTTTTTACTTATATTACGTCTTTCAAGTTAGTTAAACCAGCTTCTTGTGGTAACACTTATACATGTTTCGATTCTTACCTTTGGCTTGATATCCGTTGCTTTAACCGGCTTCTTGTGGTACTCAAGTTTAACCAGACTCACGCCTTCCTTGGCTTCATGCTCCATCTTGTTCACATGAACCTCGACCTGAGTTACGGTCGTGCTTACCTGAAGAGGATGATTTGGTTGTGTTAAATAATAGTTTTGACTATGACTCGGAGGCTATGCCATTTTCTTTCAAACATACTTCATACGCCATAATCTGTGATATATCTTCATACTCAACTAGCTAGGGGCAGACTTATCTTAAGGTGAGGGGTAGCATCTGCCCCTCAGCTTTTACGGCGAAGTGGAATTTTTTTTAATTTGTTACGGTTTTTTTATTTCGTTACACCTCAAATAATTTTTTCTCTATCCTTGAAATTATTTTATGGTACCCCTCAAGCCCTCAAATAAATTTACTAAACTCAAACTTAGAAAAGCCCCATGTGTTTGTTATAAAAAATTAAAAGCCAATGTCAATTTTAATAAAACTTCAAACGCCCAACGTAATTCCAACCCGATACTCCAAGTCTCCAATACTCAAACAGCAACAAAAATACAACATTCCTCCCTACTTCTTCCACGATTCACAACTCACAATCCAGTTCCACCCCTTCAAAAAGTCAAAATTTTACCGCCCCTGCTTCATCTGGCGACCTCCTCCGACCTACTTCTTCTGGCGACTTGCTCCACTCCATGAATAGTTTTCTTTTTCTTTTTACTTAATATAGATTAGGGTTTACACTAATACACTTTATAGTTTACTATATGTTTGAAACTAGTACGTTGAACTCACGCGTTGCTATGAGGAGGTTAAAATTTATAATGCCTTGTTTCAATGGTTACAAAAAATAAAAATAAAAGTTTGTTTATAGTGGTTTTATCCACAAAACTTTTATGAAGTAACTCAAAAAATAATGTCTTGTTTTACATCGATAGAAAACCATAAAAACAAATGTCGATGTCGATTCCGGTAACACCGACACTGGTATGGATGTTGTTCGGTCAGTATCGGCTCTGTTTGTCACCGTGCCACTATTTGCAAAGAGAATGTTAAAATTTGTACGGTTTCGATGACTAAGAAAAAACTTATCACAACGGCTTCATTACACAAAAGTTGTATGACGTAACCTAGATGGGAAATCTTTTAGGCATGTGTTTAATCTTATTTATTATCATGTTTTTATTTTTCTTTCGATTACATTGTATCAAAGTACTGTAAAAAAAATATTTAACGTTACCCTTGAAATTTTAGTCTAGATCCACCACTGTACTCAACAGTCTTCAAATCCAACGTTTGTTTTAAAGAAACAATGATTTAAATACACTTTCCATAGTGAAGGCCTTTGAGGAACTTCTTAACCATCTTATATTCATTTATGGCTTCACCCAAAGTAATTGATTTTGAATATAATACACGATAACATTTCGGCAAAGTTGTTACGAACAAAAATGGTAATCTAGAGAAGAGCTAGAGAATCAGGAAGAAACACAAGAGAGGAGAGGGATAACCCAAATCAATAGCTAGTATTATTCATTCCTCTTACATGTATTTATACACAATACAACTACCTCACTATTAGACAATTACAATCTAGTCCCTATACTATTTGATACCTAACATTACTCCTCCCTTAAAAGATTTTTGTCCCCAAAAATCAGATTCTAAAAAAAATAACAATTGCTAATTCAAAATTATCAAGACCACATAGTGAAAAAAAAATTACTCCGTATCTATCATCCATTGCAACCCATATTTGTCATTGGATGAGAGTTTCAATGTGTCATTTGCATCTTGAAACACTTTCAAATTATCAAGTGCAAACTCATGTCTCCATCCCAATAGTGAAGTGACAACTACTACAGCCCTTGAGTTGACAATAGACAAAAGAATTCCCCTGTTTCTGTCCTTATCGGAGACCCTCATTTTTGTTGTTGATAGGCCACGACCTAACCACAGTGAGGATATTATCAAGTATCAACTACCACAGTGACTATGAGAACAAGAGTTTATATTTCCATCTATGCCAAATAGACCCCTCTTTATCCCTTTTTAATAGCCTATCCATAGAATCAATAGAGATTGCATAAAAAACAATTCCATTTGTTTGCTGCCAGAGCCCTATATTTGACCACCATATTGAAAGGAAGAACCATTTCTCAACCAAAACAACATAAAAAGCATCAACATACTCTACCCCAGTACATTGATCACATTTGTCCGCATCATCAATGTACATAGTTAAATTTGCTTTTTCATACCACTTTTTGAACCAGGATGGACTCATTTGGTAGGCTACTGCAGCTAATAAATTTGATGAAATGGATCCTAAGGCGAACCAAACACCTCCTCCACCTACCCAAACTACTATTTTGTATCTCTGTGAATATCTGTGAGCAATTTCCGATGCAATTTTAACACCTTTTTTAACCGAATTCTTCATTAAACTCCAACCGGTATCCATCCAATTTAAGTGTTTATTCATCAAGATCTCTATAAGCCAACTTTTCTGGACATTTTTACCATCTTTAGTAAACATGTAAGTTGTAACAACCTCTTCCTTTGTCCCCCCCTAATTGGATTAGTGACTTGTCTTTACTGGTTGCATCAATAAGAGCCACCCTAGCTGCTTGCAACTGGAAATTGGTAGTTTCGATATTGAAAATAACATGATAATTGGCCTTATTGACCATCTGAATGATATTTGAGCCTTGTTCCTTCCGTTTGCTTGCGAAACTAAGTTCTTTAGGCTGAACCTCCAACATACTCGACCTCGTCTTTGTTCGATCTTGTTGGCCTACTCCAGTCTTTTTGTGCCATTTTTTCTTTCTTACTTTTTTCAAACAGATTACTAATGTGTTCGGAAGCAGCCCATCACTGATGTCTTTCACTTTATATGCACCCCACTCTGCAAAAGTTGCAACTCTATATTGTGATTGCAGTTTTTATTCCATAACCTGAATTCTTTGGCTGAGCTTATTTCCATTTTTTCTTGAATTTTGGAATCCATTTCAACCCTTGTCAGCTTCCAACTATCATCAAATCTGACTAATTCCTTTACTTCTTGAACTGCAGTTTCCCTTGTATCTTGCACCATTACTTCAGCAAATCTTGTTGAAATGATAGATCCAACAGACATTTCAGCGAACATCTTGAGTGCAGTATTATTATCATTCCCATTTTCTTCCAAAACAACCTTATCAACTACCTCCTCTACAATTATCTCTTGAGTGACTTCACCAGTTTCTTGAATCTCATTCCTATTCTCAGATTCATCAATTCGAATATCACTTTCACTAGCTTTTTCATCAGAATGTACACTAACCGACGGATCAATTTCCTTCTTGAATCCTTTATCACAATTGATAGAGTTAAGAAAATTATTATGTCTATTTGCCATTTCATAAGCTTCTTTAAGTGTTTTTGGCCCTAACAACTTAACCCACCATTTCATTTCTGAATTCAGGCCCTCTACAAACAGACTTGTGGCGTAATCCTCACTTAGAATCACCTTTGTAAGAAGAAAATCGAATGACTTACAATAATCTTGAAATGTACCTGTTTGTTGAAGGTTCTTGATATCTTCCATGGATGATGCAACATTTAGAATGAATTTTTCTTGATTCTTGGTGTTGAACAAGCTAGGGCTACGCTTTCCCCAAGTTGTTGAACCCATCCATTCATCAAAGCTTCTATATCCACTATACAACTCCCAATTAGTAGGTGGTACTGAATAATCGGGTGTATACCCACAACAATGACCTCTGCCATTGAATTTAATTGCACCACAAGAACACCGAATCTGTCCACAAACATGAACTCGGTTTTCCCATATTAAACCCCCACAAGAACATAAAAATACCATTCTTATTGTTAAAGAAATCGGTGGAGACAGCTTCTAATCTTTCTAGTTGAATGCTTGAATAGGCTAAAAAACCCCAATTCTTGAATCTGATATTGAATTAAAGAATTTGAATGGACTGAATCGGACAAATTGGAACAGAATAGAACGAACAAAAAGGAATACATGGAATTTGAATGATTGGAACAGAATGGAAAAAAAATGAAATGAAAAAAAATGGAATGGAAGGAAAGGAAGAAATAGAAAGGAAGAAGAAGACAGAATGAATCTGGACTAAAAAAATTTATTGAAAACTGGCGACAAATGATTAGAAAAGGTAACCGGACTGAATTGAAAAGGAATTGATGTTTTACAGTAGATTACGGTGGTGGGGGTGGTTGGTTATGGTGGATTGCGATGGTGGTGTAAAGTGGTTATGACAATTAGTTATGGTGGTGATTGGCGGATAGATGGTGGTCGGAGGTCGAAAGGTTCGACGGCTCTGATACCACTTGTTACGAACAAAAATGGTAATCTAGAGAAGAGCTAGAGAATTAGGAAGAAACACAAGAGAGGAGAGGGATAACCCAAATCAATAGCTAGTATTATTCATTCCTCTTACATGTATTTATACACAATACAACTACCTCACTATTAGACAATTACAATCTAGTCCCTATACTATTTGATACCTAACAAAAGTCATCAATGGTTTTTGTTTCGGTCATCTTAAAATTATCTAACTCAGTGATTCCCTTCCCTTCAGTAGTGGTATGGTTCTAGTTGTCTTATCAGATATGTTGCACTTCTTCGCATCTCAACCTCTTGTTCTCAGCCAAGACCAAGACCAAAACCGAATTCTCTTCTTAAAAAATGAACAGATTTCCTTCGCTTTTTGTCGCCTTCACGATTTTCTGCAATCCACACAAAGGCGAGAAACTATCAATTCAAAATGTTAATATTGATAACACACAAGATTAGGGTAAACCCATGTATTATTTCAACTCAAAAGCATTCTTAAAACTCAATTATAATAATTCCTCATACACTTAACCCTAGACACTTTAGGGGTTGGTTAGGGTGATATTATCTACACAACCTCAAAAAAACCCTAAACAACCTCTCGATGGGCCGTAGAGGCCTTGATGGGCCGTCAAGGCCAAATCAGGAAAAATTGGCGGGCCGTGGAGGCCTCCACGGCCCATCGTAATAAAAAAAAGTGAAAACTGATGGGCCGTGGAGGCCTCCGAACTGGACTGCTCCGACCCGACCGACCCGTTAACGAACCGGACTGCTCCGACCCGACCGGCCCGTTAACGAACCGGACTGTTCCGACCCGACCGGCCCGTTAACCAACCGGACTGTTCCGACCCGACCAGCGCGTTAACGAACCGGACTGCTCCGACCCGACCGACCCGTTAACGAACCGGACTGTTCCGACCCGACCGGCCCGTTAACCAACCGGACTGTTCCGACCCGACCAACCCGTTAACGAACCGGACTGTTCCGACCCGACCGACCCGTGAACGAACCGGACTTTTCCAACCCGACCGGCCTGTTAACGAACCGGACTGTTCCGACCCGATCGGCCCGTTAACCAACCGGACTGTTCCGACCCGACCGGCCCGTTAACGAACCGGACTGTTCCGACCCGACCGGCCCGTTAACCAACCGGACTGTTCCGACCCGACCGGCGCGTTAACGAACCGGACTGCTCCGACCCGACCGACCCGTTAACGAACCGGACTGCTCCGACCCGACCGGCCCGTTAACGAACCAAATTTATAAAAAAATAAAAAAAATAACATTTATAAAAAACCAAAATTTTATATTCACATCTATAACCCATCTTAAACACCCACACTACACTTAAAAAAAACTAAACAATCATTATTCAATCATTGCCAATGATTACCAATGATTGGAAATGTATTGGGACCTCTCGATGGGCCGTGGAGGCCTTGATGGCCCGTCAGTTTTGTCGTTGGGTGCCACGATGGGCCGTGGAGGCCTTGATGGCCTATATAAGGTTGTGTAAATAAAAAACCCTAGTTATGTTGGTTGTGTAGATAACCAACCCCGTTGGTTATCTACACAACCTACATAACTAGGGTTTTTTTATTTACACAACCTTGTATGGGCCATCAAGGCCTCCACAGCCCATCGAGGCACCCAACGAAAAACTGACGGGCCATCAAGGCCTCCACGGCCCATCAACAAACCCTAACACACTTCCAATCATTGGTAATCATTGGCAATGATTGAAAAATGATTGTTTGTTTTTTTTTTAAGTGTAGTGTGGGTGTTTAAGATGGGTTAGAGACGTGAACATAAAAATTTGGTTTTTATAAATGTTATTTTTTTTATTTGTATAATATGATTTTTTATATGGATGTGAATATGAATGTTCGGTTTTTATTAACGTTTATATTGCCGAATAAACAAAACAAAAGATACGAACAATAAAATAAAATAAAGCATAACATTCAAACATTTACATACAAAATAAAACATGTTCAAATAAAGAAACGATAATATTCAAAATACAAGATCCAAATATACAAACTACGGACCCGACCCGACCCGTCCGGCTGACCCGACCCACCCGGCTGACGCGTGTTTAACCTCCAACTTCCAACCCTCTTTGCGTAGCCTCCCTATTAACATAAATGGACAGTTAATCTTTTTGCTACCCGTAGACCTTACTGTGGCTGTAGTATGGTATTCGCCAGCACGGTCGCATCTCAGGTCTATCCTAATTTTTCTTGCATTATTTCCACTGCCTTTTGAAACAGAACGTCCTGTCACTAGGACGTAACCGCTAGCAAGGGCTCTATCGTAAGCCCATTGTTTCATCTCTTCAACAGACCCGAATACCTGACAATTTATACAAGAGTCTAGTCTAAATTCATACTACTCTAAATTATATACTACTGTAAATATATACTAGTTCAATCCAACAAACCCTAAAACGTGTAAAGATATACTAGTGTAAATAAATAAACGCACCTGCTCGGTTTCATACGAAACATCCGGGTTAGGTTCAACTTTTATGTTAACACCTTCATAAGCATCTTTCTGGTTGTCATCATTCGGGTTAGAGCCGTTATAATCTTTCTCGAAGTCCTTAGCACCACTCCCGCGCGAATGGTAACTCCCGTACGTGTACTGCGGGTAGCTTGGTGGCACGAAAAATGACTCATGTTCCTCCACATATTCCTCGTTGAGATCGGGCAGCATGTTCCCGTCATTACCACGAACCCCGGATTTAACCTCCTGTTCACCAACTTGAACCTGGGGTTCATACCCTACGCTTTCAGAGACGTAAGACTCGTTCTCAGACAGGTCAACGGTTGAAAAGCTTTGTAAATATGTCATCGTGAGACCGGGAAGTCGAGATGGGACAAGGGTTTTGGTGGTGGTGATTTTTAAGATTTGGTTGAAATGGGAAAGAAGCTGATAACGTTTTGGTTAAATCTGAGATTATTACGGGCCGTCGAGGCCTCCATGGGCCGTCGAGGCATTAAATGTTTAAACCTAATAAATTTTGATGGGCCGTCGAGGCCTCCACGGGCCGTCGTGAAGTACTTTTTCAGACTTTTCAGTCTGAACTCCCTGCTTTTGCAGGGAGTTCAGACTGACACATCGTACCTTGTACCTTGACGGGCCGTGGAGGCCTCCACGGCCCATCAGTTTTCACTTTTTTTTATTACGATGGGCCGTGGAGGCCTGCACGGCCCGTCAATTTTTCCTGATTTGGCCTTGACGGCCCATCAAGGCCTCCACGGCCCATGGAGAGGTTGTTTAGGGTTTTTTTGAGGTTGTGTAAATAATATCACCCCTATGAATATCCCCAAGTTACATGCAAAACCCAATAATCCCTTGGGTGACTCCACTGGCCGATTTGTGCAATTAGTCCCTTAACCAGATATTAATCCAACACATACAACCTATAGGCCATATAATAAGGCAATTTTATGTTACACTGGGGGTAGGGTTTTGTGTTTAGAAGATTGGGTTTTGCTATTCAGAAAGGTGTGACTGCGCAGCTTGTTGTCCGTCTGCCTGTTTTAATGTAATTTGACAGTCAAGAAATGAAGAAATATGTTTTAATAAAAAAAACTCATGCGTGCTGTATCAACTTTTTTTTGTGCATCATACGGTGTATATGATTTGACAAGTGCATCACCTTATATGACTTTAGTCACTATACAATGTGAATCATTTATTCTAAAAATTGTGAATCATTTATTCTAAAAATTGTAAGCAATAACTCCAATCACTTTCTATTTGATATAAACCAGGGTGAAATTTGGGGAAAAAATAAAAAGCAACTATTTTGTATGAATTTATCTAATACACTGAACCTTGGTTTTAATGTGATTTTAATAAACTGGCTTCTTTGAGGTGCCTGTTGAAGGAGCACGGGTCTTCTAAGGTGGGGATTAAGTACATTGGTGGATTTAATGTTTTGCTAATGTTTGAAGATGAAGAATTAATGAATTATTTCAAAGATATTGAAGATGCATGGAAAGAGTGGTTTGAGGGTATCTGTCGATGGGAGGGCCAAGTGATACCTTGTGAACGAATAGCATGGATTAAGATTCATGGTGTTCCTCTTCACTTGTCATTGAACCATGTTCTTAATGTGATCGGGAAAAGGTATGGTAAAGTGGTACAAGGTTCTCAAGTGTCTACTGACGATGTTGATTTTTCATAAACTTGCATGGGGATTCTATGTAATCGGATTGGTAGATTGAATGATATTATCATTCTTAAATGGAATGAGTCGGGGTTCAAAGTATGGATTGAGGAATAGGTTTAGGAGTGGATCCCGGATTGTGTAGAAGATTTTGATGATAATGATAGTAATGAGGAATAAGAAGGTCGGAAAGATGATAGTGATCAACACCGGAATATGGAGGAGGATGCTCTGACATCAAAGCAACTTTGGGAAGCTTTGAAGAGCAGGAATGATGGCAATGAGAAGACAAGGAAGCTTAGGATGGATGAGCTAAAAAAGGAGATCGAGAATTTAGCTTTGTTGGAAATGAAACTTTGAAAGATTTAACTACTAGATTTTTCCATTTATTGTCTGAACGTTTTAACTATGAAATTGTTTATCCTATGTCAAAATGTGTTGAAAAGTTTGTAGATGAACTTCCAGTTTATTGGAGTTAACATTTGGAGGTATTGAGGGAGAAGGACTCATTTCCATTTTGGAAACTAAATGAGTTCATTCAGAAGCTTGAGAACAAGGAAATGGAGGAGAAAAGGGAGGCGAAGAGACCTCAGATACCTCAGAATCCGGAGCTGTATTATGCTAGTTCATCATCTTCAGCCGCTCCAGGTGTTAGTATGAGTTCAGCACCACAGACTGGTTTTGTCTCAAGTATGGAACCAACTAATGCAACAAACTATTATGGTGTATCTTTAGCTTCATCATACACATCTACTCATCCTCCGATGCAACCCGCAAGTTATTACGGTGCTCCATCTATGAACATGACTCAACAATCAGCACCGAATGTTGGTCAATCTCCATCCAGCTGAAGTTCCATTGTGTTAGAGACTTCTAACATGGATTATGTGAGTATGGAAGTATCCCAAAAGCATGTTGCTTTAGTGTCGGCTATGGTTGTCTCTGTGAATGTTAATACTTCAAGACCCAAGACCAACAAGGCTTGGGTCCCCCGAATGAACTAACCATTTCTTTGAATGGTGGAGGGAGTTCTAGCTGGCCCTGTTAGCAGTCTTTGGATTGTTGATAGTGGAGCTTTCAGACACATGACAGGGGACATGACAGGGGACATGACACTCCTATTTGACATTAAGAACATCAATGGAGGTTATGTTGCTTTTTCTGGTAATAATCGAGGTTATATAACTATGGAGGGAAGTGTGATTAATGGAATAGTAAGTTTTGAGAAGATATCATATGTGAAGCAGATTGACTACAATCGTCTGAGTGTTTCACAGATATGTGACAAGAAGTTTTCTGTTCACTTTGATGACAAAGCTTGCCACATCCTCAAACCTGGTTTCAAAATTCCGAAAGAGTGTATTATGTTGAAAGCTCCAAGAGTAAATTGTATATTCTTGACATGAGCAAGGCTACAATGACACAGGGCCAAGTTACATGTTTTCTATCAAAGACTACTGAGAAAGAATCTATCATGTGGCATAGAAGAATGGGGCATATTCATTTGAGAAAGATAAATAATTTGGTAAAGAATGGACTAGTTGAAGGCGTTAATGTGAATCATTTTCATTTGAATGATAAGTGTGTTTCATGCAAGAAAGGAAAAAAACATAAACACTCCCACAAACCGAAGAAAGTTAATTCTGTGAGTGTCCCACTTGAGCGTTTACACATGGACCTCTTTGGACCTGTGAAGCGTAAGAGTATTTGTGGAGACTTGTATTGTCTTGTGGTTACTGATGATTATTCCAGATTTTTGTGGGTGATGTGCACGCAACACAAGAGCGACACGTTCAATAACTTGAAAGTTCTGTTTACTCATTTGGAGAATATCTTTGGTTTAAAGATTAAAAGAATAAGAAGTGATAACCGGACAAAGTTTAATAATTCAATGATGGACGCACTGTGTGAATCAAAGGGTATTCATCATTAATACAGTGCACCTTATACACCACAATAGAATGGTGTTGCAGAAAGAAAGAATAGGCGATAACGATGCTTGCAGATTCTAATCTTTCGGTTATTTTCTGGAATGAAGCTATTCATGCAGCATGTTATACTTTGAACTGTGTGTTTATTGTGAAGAAGTTTACAAAGACTTCTTATGAACTACTCACTAGACGCAAACCGAATTTAGAGTTTCTGGAACCATTCAGGGCATCGTGTACGATGCTTAATCCTACTGAGAAATTTGGAAATTCTTGCAGGAATTTAAGATAAAATCAACGTAGAAAAGAAAAGGAAATGAAAGTTGTAACCAACACTCAAAGGGAGGAGCCCTATTTATACACATCGCATTAAATGCGATGGACAGAAAGGTAATGATGAAAAAAGACTTTTTCGGCAGAGGTCCAATCAGCGACTGCCACATCAGACGGCCCACGTGACAGACGGCTCACGTGCCACACGTGGCCCACTCGCATGACGGTTGCAGTACCCAACAGCTGTCCCACAACACCGATGACTGACATGTGTCCACCCACTAACAACCCTCCCAGGCTCCCACACCAGCTGTCTGACATGTTTCCCGGTACAAGTGTACGAACCGTCAGACACGTCTCTTCAAATGCAAACATTCCCGCCATTCAATTTGCACAGAATTCAAAAAGACAAGTTTAATGCGCAATAACTCCACTTCAGTAGGCGCAAACTACGACAAAAACTACCTTTTTGCCTCATAAATATTTACACCTACCACATGCATTTCACAGCCAAACGCACTCTCAGGTGCGATACAGGCGCCAGAAGAGACAAATTCCATTTATTTACATCTTCTTCACGCGGAACAAGGCCTGACGCCTCCTCAAACATCAGGAAAGAGCAAGATTGCATAAAAAGGGTATTTTCAATTTATTTACATCTTCTCCACGCACAACAAAGCCTGACGCCTCCTCAAGCGTCAGGAAAACGCAAGATTGCAAAAAAGGGTATTTTCCATTTATTTACATCTTCTCCATGCGCTTCAAAGCATAATGCTTTCTCATGCGACACCCTTGTGCTAGAACACAAAACTGAACATTTTTTATCCTACATATGCGCTACAAATCTGGGATATCATGCTTCAAGCTTTACACATGAAAGAATCGGTTTTATTCTTCATCATCATGCTTCAAGCTTTACACATGAAAGAATCGGTTTTCTTCTTCATCATCATGCTTCAAGATTTACACATGAAAGATTCGGTTTTCTTCTTCATCATCATGCTTCAAGCTTTACACATGAAAGAATCGGTTTTCTTCTTCATCATCATGCTTCAAGATTTACACATAAAAGAATCGATTTTCTTCTTCATCATCATGCTTCAAGCTTTACACATGAAAAAATCAGTTTTCTCCTTCATCATCATGCTTCAAGCTTTACACATGAAAGAATTGGTATTCATAAAGACTCTATATATATCAACTATACCACCGCTTCGTATAAAAAGATTTAAACTACTAACAGACTCCACCTATTACAGGCTCTATGACAACACATATTCCATCATACGCCCACAGATTGATCACTGTGCGCGCACCAGTTGACAACGTCACATAAATACATGTACACTTTGTTACATGAAAACCCAGTGACGACTGGATATAACTCAAAGCACACATGTAAACTTCACACCTACCGGTCTAAAAAAAATTCCAGCACTCCCTCGTCACCTTTACAGGCAACACGAAAGCAGTGGACTGGGGGGACTTGAAGGGGTATGGTACCAAAAGCTAGTAAGTATCATACACTAGTAATACCATATCCCAAAATCAACTCCTACAAAGGCTGCGCCTGTTCTCACATGATGCTAGTTTTGCGCCGGTCTTACATCAGCGGAACATCACGCGTCTATACACCAATGGACGCAGGGTCGACCGCCCGTTTTACGTCAGCGGATCACCATGTGTCCATAACTCAAAAGACGCGGGCTTACCCGCGCGTTTTACGTCGACGCAGGACGAAGCTTCCTCAGCAAGAGAAGCAAGCCTTCAGAGACACGATTGAAAGATCCCTTTCAGGGTAGCATCGAGACACACACCCCATGATAGTGGTTCCCTAGACAAATGTTCCTGGCGCAGCAGACAGCCCGTCAGAGTTCTCATCCAATCAAAGGCTGCGCTCAGCCTGACACTCAGAAAGGACGATGATGTGGTAGCTTACCAGCCAAGATACGTCTCTGACAGAAGGCTTCTGCAACCCCCACTTGTATAAGTTTCTAGATAAAGGGATGATTACCCACCGCCCAAGAGTAGCCAGTAGACAGACGCCACCTGTATCTTCCTTAGGACGGTAACATCCCCCCTTTCCTTTTTTTTATCAAAGCCACTTGCACCAATTGGGCTTTAGGATGTGGGCCGGAAACCAAGAGACACCTCTACCTGGGCCGGGCCCCACCAAGGGAAGAGGATGGGTTGAGGAAGTCGAACGTCGAGGTACTATTAGCTTGGTTGATGTTGTTATCATCAGAAATCACCCTAAACACCCTATAGAATCACTACCAATATCAGCGCTAATCCGGTGATCTAGGATTCGTGTTTCTTGAAGAAGTTTGTGGAAATTGTGTATTAGCTTGGTTGATGTTGTTATCATCAGAAATCACTTTCACATAAGGCGAAGAGTGATTGGTCCCAGGTTTTTGGGTGAAAATTGGTTCTTGTGCCGAAAATTCTAACTGCTGGCTTTTGTTGGCCAACTATTTTTAAAGATGTTATCGAGTATACTAAAAATTGTTTAAAATGTCGATAGGTCGGAAGCATTTCTAAGTGGAACGAGATGCCCATGCAACCGATATTAGTCATAGGCATCTTTGATGTTTGGGGCATCAACTTTGTGGGCCCATTCCCAAACTCTGCTGGAAATATCTATATCTTGGTGGCAGTTGATTACGTGTCTAAGTGGATTGAAGCAATCACCACCAAGACAAATGACCATGCCGTTGTGTGCAAGTTCATGCAAAACAATATTTTCACACGGTTTGGTGTCCCTTGCGTGATCATAAGTGATGGGGGATCACATTTCAAGAACCAATTCTTCGCGAAATTGCTCAAACGGTATGGCGTAAACCACCGAATTGCCACACCCTACGACTCACAAATGAGTGGGCAAGTAGAGGTGTCGAATAGACAAATAAAGGAGATCCTGCAAAAGACAGTTCGGACTGACCGCAAGGATTGGTCAAGCAAGCTTAATGACGCCTTGTGGGCATACCGAATCGCTTACAAAACGCCCATTGGCATGACTCATTATCGGATGTTTTACGGGAAAGCATGTCATTTACCTGTCGAATTAGCCCATAGAGCCTTATGGGCCGTTTCTCAATTTAACATGAATTATGATAACGAAGTTGCATTCTTGGTTTTCTGAGTGTTGTATACTAGCACATTACATGTTAGTCCATATATTAAACTGATATGAGCGAACATTGTGAGGGGTGTGTAGCATATGTATATGATAATAATCATGTTAGTTTTGGATAGGCAAGTCTTGTTTTGAAATTGCGTAACATTTGCTCACCGGATTTTCAATCTCGATTGTGTAAGTCTATGGGACGGGAATGATTGGGGACCTTGGAAAATCGTTAGGTAAAAGAAATGGAGGTGTTTTGTAAATAGGTGAGTCGTGTTTTGAGATGGTTTGATTGGGGACAATCAAAGGTAAGTGTGGGAATGTGTGGACGGGGGTCAATCATGGTGTTTAAGATGCTTAATTGTGTGTTTTTAATGTCGTTTGATTGTTTATATGCTTTGATTGTGATAACTACACAACTTTGTGTGATTGTAGGATAAACGGCATAATTGGATGAATTTGGAAGCTTAGATGTGAAAGAGATTGAGCGTGGATGATGAATCAAAGATTTGGAAGTTTGTAGGGAATTTCGCGTGGTGGAATTGAGGTTAAGAGGGATTGTGGATGAGAGGAAATGAGTTGTGAAGTTGTTCAGATCAAGAAGGTAGAGGTTACAAGATTCATGTGTTAAAAAAGGTGAAGATTTACATGAGTTGGTGGCTGGCCATAGGGGCCTTGAGATGGTCGTAGGTTACTAAGAAGAGGTAGCTCAAAAAAGGAGATTATTAACTAATAAATTGATGCCATCAGTCCTTCCCAGCTATAACTCTTAGTGTCCACCCGTAAGCTACTGTGATCAGCATCAAAAAATCAAGAAACCAGCAGCCTCCACCCACTGTAACCCCCTGGTGACAGTCGTAGGGGGCGGCGTGCAGCAGTAAGATAACCTTAAAACAAGCAGCCTCCACCCGCTGTAAGCCCCCTTACGCTGGCCATAAGGGGCGACGAGTATCGAACAATTGCATTGAGATTTGAATGTTTAAACTTTCAGTTTCAGTTGTGGTTTATTTTAATATTGATGTTGAATGTTTATTGAATGATTAGTTTGTTTGGAGCGGTTTATTATTGAAGGTTGTGTCTTTCAATATTACGAGTCATTAAGATATTGTTAGGTGATAATCAACCGAGTCAACAATCGCGGTCTAGTTATCGGTTGCCAGCAAAGTCATTAATCAACCTTTTTTTATCAATCATATTAATCCACCTTCTTTATCAATCATATTAATCCAGATATCATGTCTATGTGATATCAATTGGCAAACTATATTAACCTTGACAATAGTAATTAACCGGGATCCTGGAGAGCTCACCATTTCTTTAATCATTTACAATTAAATTTCTTTTTAGGTTGTTTTTATAAATTACAATTCAATAAACAACCAAACCAAACCAATAGATTTTACATTTATGCCCAGTTTAAGTTAGTTGTAAAAATAACACATTCCACAATACTCCTCGTGGTTCGACACCCGACTTACCCTAACTAGTAAGGTAGTTGGTCCTTCCTTAAACTCTTATTTTTGACCGATCCTTCGACACCGATCAGCTGTACATATCAGTTTGAATTGAACAATATTAAGCTTATGTTGGATAGTATCTAGAAAGCATTAGTTATAACTATACAAGTATCAACTAGTTCTTAAAATGTTAAGTATTAAGTACGGATCATTTGTAAGGTAATATCTGTTAATATGAATTATGTATTATCCAACATCTGTTGTACCATAATTGATAAGTATGAAATATAAGAGGTGCTATATAATATTATGATGATAGATATAATAGATGCGATTCAAAATCATTATAATTAAATATAACAAATGCTACTCAGTGTCATCACAAATATAACAGATGTTATATTAATTGTCGGTGTTCATCATTTGTTGTGGACTACAACTACTATGATTTCAACAAACTTTATCTTTCAACAGTTTTTGTTGTGTTGCAAACTCTCCTTATCAGCCTCTCCCTTATCTGATCTTGAGTTTGGTTGATTACATTGAGCTACCATCTCCCTTAGTCTATTATGGGTAGGGTCTGTGTGATATTTAATCTGATTTAACAAACGGTCCTTGAAGTAGTTTTGATATTCCAACTCCTACTCAGCTTCAGACATTTCCTTCTGCCTTTTATTATGTTTGATAGCTACTATGTAAAGATCATCTATTGAGGACAGAATTTTGTGTTTTTGGGTCTGTCGAGGTGGTTGATTTTCATCAGCATAATTTGGCTTTATTGGCAAAGTAGGATCAATTTCACGTCGTTTCTTAAGGGCTCTGTAAGTGTCCATCAGTGTTGATTCCTTCCAATGAGCAACTGATCTCATATCTCCGTATTTAGCATCAACCAACTCTTGTCTTATTCTTTTTAATTGTAAAGCTTTTTTAGGGTCACTTTTTTTTCCCTTCTTCCAGTCAGGGGGAGATGGACTGTGATTAGGGTCTTTAACCATCGCTTTAATGCTGTGAAGCTCCTTCTTGAGTGCCTCAGAATTCCAACCAGCAAATTGACTTTCCATTGCGTTGGAAGGTTTCTCCTTCATTATTTCATCAAGGTATCCTTCTCTCAAAATGTTTTCCATATCAGAAGTAATTGGCGTCTCAAACATTGACTTGGACAGATCGTATGCGAAGAAATATATTTTGTTAATAATGTTATACCTAAGATTTGTTGCTGAAGAAATATATTAATAATATTTCTAACAATTGTTCAGGGCAATTATTGAATTCTACAGAGTCAAATTATATTAACATATGTAAGTCACGTCCATTATAACATAATCAGCTGCCTAAATTTGAACTTAGAAGACAAAATTTTATAGTTAACATAAGAAAGTGTGTGTTATTAATTATTTTGCATGTATAATCATAACATATAACTTCTTTTTTAATGAAACCTAGCGTAGAATATTAAAAGTCTCAAGTGATAAATAATAATGACGACCTTGAAACTCGGTTTATTAAACTTACGCGGTATTTTATCTATATTTAAGAAATGTGTTTTATTGATTCTAATTATCAATATGAAATAATCTATCGATCAGACGTCTACAAAAAAAATCATTCAAAATGGAGCAAATTGTACATTGGGAATTTTCAATTCAAAGTTACCGTTATATTATGTACATGAATAATACACAATATATTTATGCATCAAGGTAAACTATAGCACAAATGAATCTTGAATTTTTTAGAAGGATGTATGAAGTTGGTAGGAACATTAGATTAAGGTATTCACATGAAATGCTGTTAATGGGAATGTTAGGAAAAATAATTGTTGATGAAGACTGGATTCAGCCATATCGTGTAGTAAGTTGGTTTTACATTCATGGGTATGAAATGGTGCTTGTGTCCTATGATAACAGTTCGCAGTACAGATACCACATATTGATGATAGAGTATTCTAACGATTTGGATTTTCTGGAAGAATTGGATCAGATAAGAATGACTAACACCAGGCGGAATACAGTTCATCTTAATCTAGAACAAATGATTAGAGCTAGGATAATGTATTTGAACGAACGAGCAGATTAAATTGTATTATCTTTTTTTTTCTATTTTTATTTATTAATTAAATTTTAATGTTGTTACTATGTTTATGTTAATAATGTCTATGGTTTGTGATTTTTGACGTTTAGAAATAGTTAATTTATTATCTTTTGTTGAGAATTTGTAAAGAATGTCTGTATCAACATCTGTTGTAAAGATTCTGCAATTGTTTTAACATGTGCAATAGACAAATAATGCATCAGTTCATATGGTCTGTACAAATCTTTTGGTGAACCTATTTTGTTTAAACGTCTCTTCAGTCCAACAGTACTTCAATAAAAAAAATTGTACATTAGCCCTTGGGAATTAAAGAGTCTACGTACAAGAAACTGTCATTTAGGTAATAGTTACTACTAGATTCTTGATTTGTAACAAAATATATATAATATATATCCATTGAAGATTTACAACCTCGATTGTCAAAATCATGATTACTTTTTTTAAACTTAATTATTAAAAAATATTAAAAATGTTATTTTATTATAGTCATTTTATTTTTTATTAATTAAGAGCATTCTAAGTCTATAAAATAGGAACGAAGTACTATTTAGTTTTCCATCACTTTCTCCTTCGAAACTTTCTCCCTTTAAAATTTCAAATTTTCCATCGATCCCATGGGTATAATGATTTTATGTTTAAATGTCTTCACAGCAGTATTCTACACGATTTATAATAAGGTTGGCATGGATGGTCTCGGAAAATTGTTACACTCAAGTAAAAACGTGTTGGTAGCGAAACGTGGTTGAATCGTTTGATTACCATATACAGAGCTTATTAAAGAGAAGGCTAATTATAGTGAAACCACAAGTCTCTCGGTAATCTTATATGGGATGCATAATTGTCATATGGTGTTTGTTATGTTAGAAGAAATCAACATATCTTCTTTAAGTTTGTCAGTGTTTTATATGTAATTTGTTAAGTCGGATAATGTAAATGTATAATTTAGTAAAATATGGTTGGTTATACCTAACGTCTGTTGCTAGAAAAATATGTTAATAATATTTTTAACATCTGTCATACCAATAATTGAATTATTCAGAGCCAAGTTATATTAATCTTCCACTATAAGGTTCTTTCCAGTGCTTTCAGCAAGTCCTATATTAATCTTCCCTAATAAGTTTCCCTTGAAGCTTCTATTATAAGTTTCCCTTTATTTATATGGTATTTCACAATCTATTTTTCTAGTGAACGTTTGTAAGTAACATCACTGGAGCTCCTACTTTCAATACTAGTTTATAAATTATAATTAGGTAAATTTAGAATTAGATAAATTAGTATTGAAAGTAAGAGCTCCAGTGATGTTACTTACAAACGTCAATATAAAAATGTTGTTTTTTTTATTTTTGTGTTCTAGTTGTCTTTCACTCTATAAAAGACCCCAAAAGCGACAATAATTTCAAAATATTAAAAAAAAAAATTTTTATTTTTGTCTTCCAATTGTCTTTCTCTCTATAAAAGACCCCAAAAGCGAATTTCCAACTTTATATATTTAGCTAAAATGAAATTATACTGGGAAATCAACTTTATAGAAAGATTGTTTATTTTCTCTATAAAAGGTGAGGGAATCCTAATAGTCATTTTACAAGTTTTTATCCCTTGAACTATTTTCACCTTTAAACTCTCCATCTAGTTGGATAATGATATTAGGTTCAAATATCCTTCCACAAGTCTTCTCGAAGATTCTTACACTCAAAGAAAAATGGAATAGCAACAATTCGTTGGTAATGAATTTGGAATTGGTGTTTTGCGAAGATTCTTACAATAAAAAACATCAATCTATTATTACTATATTTAGAGCTTGTTTAGAAAATTTAGGCTGGATTTTGTAAGTTGATTATGTCTAGCTACGAAGGCTTGTCGATGTAAGTTGTGATCATATTTAATGCAAGTACGGTAGAAGCTGAATATTGTACTTCGTTTGTTCGTGTTTTTGTTTCGATCACAATGCTAAAGAAGATCATTTTGTAGGGTTTGTTTATTAGAATAATTCTTTTATGTTTGGTTGTATTTTGTATGTAGATTGTTAAAGCAGTTTTTTAGAGTTATTTGGATTTGTTCTTTTACAAGTCTTCCATTTTGCATGTATTTTTCTTAACTCGGATATTTCATTTGAAATTGAAATTATGTAATAGCAATAATAAGTTTGAATCATATAACAGCCGGTTGACAAATTTGTTGGCAAGTTAACAGATATTGGTAAAAAAGAGTATAGTTAAAAGTAATATTTTTAGGAAAATGATATTTTTTATAAGTTTTGTTTTGAGTAATTTTTGTAAAATTAAATACTTTTTAATGTTTGGTTAAAATAAAAAAAATTAAAATGTAAATTAAGGGTAATATTTTTTATTTACTTAATAGTAAAAATAACTACTATACCCAATGAATAAGGACCGATTTTGTAAACAAAATTATCTAGATTCTTTGTTTCTAAAGTGGATCTCATAGACTTTTAGCTATCGCCACTAACAAGTAATTATTACGAACTTGAAACTCCATTTTAAAATAACTGAACAGATGTTTGACAAATTTTGATAACAAGTCAACAGATGTGGTAAAACATGATATAGAATAAAATGAGGATACTTTAAACATTTGAGAACATCTGTTGACAAGTCAACAGATGTTATAAAACATATTGTATACAAAAAAATGAGGATATCTTTCAATACTGTACAATGAGTCATTGAAATTATTATTTTATCTCAACAGCGGCTCGAATTCCAAACTTAATAATTACGATTTTGAATTTAGTTTATTAAGAATATTATATTATTTTTGTGTTCCAATTTTCTTTCTCTCTATAAAAGGTCCAGAAAATAAGTTCAACTTTATCTTTTACTTGAAATGCAACATATATTTCAAAATCAAGTTTACAAATAGTTAGTTTATTCACCCTATAAAAGGGGCGGAATTCCCAATAGTAATTTTCCAACTTTGTATTCGTTCAACTTTTTCCACTTTGCAACTCTCCATCGTATATTCATAATGATATTATATTCAAATGTCTTTCCACCAGTTTTTTCAAAGATTCTTACACTCAAAGAAAAAGTGGATTACCAACATTCCGTTGGTAATGGAGTTGGAATTGTTGTTTTTCTAAGATTCTTACAATCAAAGAAAAACATCAATTTATGAAACAATATCCAGAACTTGTTCAGAAACTTTAGTGTTTTCAAAGTTCATGATGTTTAGATACGAACTGTTGTAGTCGTACTGCTTTTGTTTGTGTTTGTTTTTTGTTCTAATGACAATGGCAAGGAAGATCATTCTCTAGGGTTTGTTTGCTATAAGTTTTCTTTTATGTTTTTCCTTGTATTTTGTATGTAGTTTTTTAAATAGAGTAATGAAATTTCAGATGAAGATTAAAATTGTCTATTTCTTTTTAATATCTATTATCCCAACAGAGCTTTCTATGCGTTTGTTGATTTATTTCTCCGTGTTTATAACATCATTCACTATTAAAACATTTCATGAGTATCTATCAACTGGTATCGAGAAATGAACAGATCTTGCTAAACAGATTTTTCTTACAACAAATGATTCTTTTCAATATTTGTTCAGTTTAACAGATCTTGAAAATCATCTGGTCACCGGGTCTATTCAGTTGCATTACTAAACTGGAAATTTTTACAATAGATAATTGACTTCTTTGGTGTTTAGTAAATGGACCATCGTAAACGTTGATTATCTTCTTTATATCCGACATTCGTTTGAACGAAACTGTTGAAAGAACAACTGTTTGTACCAACAACTGTTTGTAGTAACAGCTCTTTTAGTAATAATTAAAACTCATAATAAAAACATATTTTAAATTCAAACTTAATTTAAATTCAACTTTTTTAATTCATATATTGCAATTATACTCAAGAGTAAGAATTTAATTTTTTGCAATTAGACCTACAAGTAATAATTCATATACAAAAACAATATACTTTTATTTATTCTATTTATTGCTAACTTATACAAAAACAAAACAACAAAACTTTTTCATGTCCACATTTAGATAAAATAGGAGTTACAGAACTATATTATAAAAAACGTTAAAACGTCACATGTTTGTATTTGCACAAATATTGGGAAATACTATATTTATTTTTGTCACTAATTAACTTGATTAAAAAAACCGAAAATGAAGTGTTGCTTCTGTGGGAAAGTAGTCAAATCGATATGTATTCAACACAAAAAATAAAGGCTTGTATTTAATAGATTCATTATAGTTAATCCATTTTTTTACTATAAAATACCATTTTCATCTCTTCTTATAGCACACCATTTAAACTTTACCATATACATCTACATAACTTTAGCAATCTTATAAGAATATTATTAAGATGGAATCCAGCAACAACAAATGGTCGGAAATGACAGAGATTCAGAAACTCCTTTTGGAATGTTTTAAAGACGACGAAGAGCTGGACTTTCTGGATGTAATTGAAGGTGCTACACGATTACTTGAACACTACATTTGGAAGACGGACCTGAAAATCAATCAGGCGATTTCTACCAAGGTATCCAGTGAGTGATGGACAGCCTCTTCATTTCTCATGAAAAACAAAAGGGCAAATGAAAAGTTTAGTAACACATACAAAAAATCTATAGGTCTTACAGAAACCATGTTCAAGAGAAAAACAAAGGATTGAAAGAACTGTTGAAGACTACAGATTAATTATTTAAATGTATTTTATATTATTACGCGTCTAAATATATTGAATATTTGCTTTTACATATTTTGTCATAATTATATAATGCTCTATCTTTTTTGGATGAAAAATAGTAATTTGAGTAACAAATCACAGTTGTGGTAAAATAGGATATAGAATAAAATGATAATACTTTTAACGCCTGACAGTTTTTTGTGAACATCTGTTGACAACTCAACGGATGTTATAAATCACATATATAATAGAAATTGGTACGGAGTATATGTTTCAATACTATAGATTGGGCTTAAGAAATTGTTATTTGTTTTTTAGTTGAAGATTAATATTATCTGTTTCTTTTTAATATGTGTTATCACAACAGATCTTTTCATGCGTCTATTTATTTCTCATCAACTGTTTCGTTCATTAGTGGCTACATGTCCATCAATGGTTTCCAATCAGCTATTTCATTCATGTCAGTGGTTAAGAAAGGCAGAAGCACACCCATCAATAAATGGATTTGCAGCTTTAGTTGGATGTAGTCTTCCCGTGTTTTCACATGAGATTTCACCTAGTTATAATAATTGAAAACAATAAATCCCACATGCCACTAAAGGAGGGCATCCTCCCCTTTGAGTGTGCCATGTGGCATTAAGTGATTTTAGGAAAAAAAAATTAAAAACAAAATTGAATTTTTCTCTCTCAAGTTTCCATCCATAATTTTTAAACGTTAATATCTTTTATATACGAGATTTTTAAAGGAAAAAGTACACCAAATTAACAAGCTTTTTATTATCATTTCAATGAGTACCATAGTGTTATATAAGAAACGAAGGAAAAAAACGACTATTTTTGTGGGGTTTTGTTAATACAGGAAAAAAACCCAATGTGTTCAGATAATTCATTAATCATGTATAGGCAACTCACTAAATATGTTCAAATAAGTAAATAAGAATTCTATTTTTCAATATGTCTTAGCATTGGAATTGTACATTGTTTTAGGTTATGTATTATTATTAGAGTTATACATTGTTTAAGGTTAGGCGTTAACATTGGAGATACATTGTTAATTATTTTAGGTTAGGTGCTACCGAAGCTTTCCTGCATGTAACTGTAAAGCGCATTATTATATTTCATATGTAAAATTGATATATTATATTAGATTTCTTAACCCTAAGACATTCCTGGAGTCAGGGCCGGCTCAACCTTTTTGGTGGCCTAAAGCGAGATAAAATTCCGGGGCCCTTATCGAATGAAAACACAAATTTGCAATTAACACCGACTTCTAATGATCACCAAAAATGAGAAGAACAAGATAATAGTCGAAGCTGGAAAAAAAAGTTCTTTGAATTAAGACATTAACACCTGTGAAAATTGTGAGCGTCCCAAAATCAAAATGTCAATAAAAATTCACAACCTTATCATACAATTGTATTACTCATTACTTTAAACAATACAACCATATCATACAGTACAAATGGTTGGAAAATGTGTGTAAACATTCAATTAATCCATCTCAAAACATAATCTTACCTAAACATACTCTAACCGATTAAACCAAAACAAGAGATAGATACACCTAAGACAACAAATTGGGAGCATCATTTCGATAAAAGTCATAAGATAAACCACAAGAATAATCAATATATGATATCAAGAGAGTCAAAAGGCTGATACTTAAAGAATAGATTGACAAACAAGATGTAGAGATTCAATGAAAACGAACCTGAAGGAGTGAGTGAATCTGGATGATAAAATGAAGAGCGATGAGACTTCCGGCCTTTGTTTTCCAAAATCCATCGATTCATATCCTCTCCATATGTGACGTTTCATTGCTCAATACATCAACATTTTTGCCCTTTCCCAATTTCTTTCTGCCCTAATTTACAACTTTACAGGACTAGATCGCAATCACGTTTAGAACACATACAAGCACACTTAAAAAATCTAAAAATTGGGTCCCAAGAATAGTGGTGGCCCTAAGCCCTAGCTTTAGTTGCTTTGGGCTTGAGCCGGCCCTGCCTGGAGTATAATCTAGTTTTCTTATAAAAAATAACGTATGCCAACTTTTATATTTTATTGTAGTAAGATAGAGGAAAAGTAATTTAAATGTAGGAGGTAGGGACTAATTTAGTAAAAGTCAAAAAAGGTAGGGTCCAGGATGAGAAAAGATTGAATGGGCATGCTAAGGTAGGGTCATGCCTTGTGGTCCAAGAAACCATACGAGGACACGTGTCAATAAAGCAAATATCCAACCTAATACGATAAAAATATTTATTAATTAATATTATATTAATTAATATTATAAATTATATGAGTCATTAATATTGTAGGTAGGTACATCCTAAAAGTCGTTGCAAGTATAGTTGATGTGGTCCCCAATGGTACCGCGTTGTAGCCGGTAATGGCAACAATTAGGGAAAAAAACACTAATAAAATCCAAATTATGTCTTGAAAATTATCAATTACTATATAGAATCTTATTTTATGCAGACACTTGCTTAAATAGATCGACACTCATGGCTCTTAAACTACGTTTTTATAAAATATTGGCGAAAGAGGGCTGTCAAAATCAATACATATAAAATTTTCAAAGGTTAATTTCGATATAAATTTCAACAGGAAAAAAATAAAAAGTTGGCCCACCCTAGCCCATGAAAAGATCTGCTTATGACTTTGAAATTACTTAGGAGCTTCACTTAGACTAAACGGAGTGGGGGCGGCTTGAGCTAGGCGAAGCCATCTTGGGCCGGACAACACCGCCCTGGCCGCCCCTAAACCGGTGAAAACGGCTAGTTTCGGACGCCTAAGCCGGCGGTCTTGATTGGTTGGTTTAAATTTGGTGGGTCTCCCTAATTAAAAACTATCCGTTGTAAAAAAAATACCATTTATTATCAACTATAAAACTCACCTATTTTCTTCACAATTTTTACAAACCATCCACATTTCTTCTCTAATCTTCACCCTTTTTTTATAAAAACCACCAAAAAAACAATACCCTCTTTTCTAAAAAATGGCTTGGACTTCGGATGAGGAGATCAAGTTGCTGACGGCCTGGATCAATATGAACTTAACAACGACCGAAGATGCAAATACGTCTTCTTTTTGGAGAAATGTTTTGGCGGAATTCAATCGATTAAACCAAACAAATCATCACACCGTGGATCAAGTCGCTTCTAAATGGCGGGAGCTATACAGAAGGTGTATGAGATGGAACAACCTATTTCAAGCCACGATGGAGGCGAACCCTTGTATTACCCAACGTGCGGGAATCCAACGCACACAACAAGACTATCGGGCTGCTGATGGGAAAGAATTCGGCATCCCTCATCTTTTGGCATGGTAATTGATGCGTTTTTTTAATGTCAGTGTTTAGTGTTTTTTTATTAATGTTTAGGTTTTTTTTAGGATTTCGGTTTTTTTTTTTAAATTTGGGTTTCGTTTATTTTTAACTTTAGGTTTCGGCAAGTTTTTTTTTTTAATTTTTAGGTTTCGGCAAGTTTTTTAATGTCCCTTGCGAGCTTCACATTCTAGGTTTAAGATTGTGCTCGATTAATAAACGAGCTTTGTTTTAAACTCAAGCTCGGCTTAGGTTTGATAACGCTCGACTCGTTTTGAGCTTTTTACCGAGCCAAGCTTGAGTAGCTCGCTAGCTGCTTGGCTAGTTTGCACCAACAAAATTAACAAAACCCAAACTCAAATTACCATGTTTTTATTTTTATTTGTTTACATTGTATAAAACTACGACGAATTTTTTTTTTGAACGTTAGTCATAAGATTTTTTTCTAGATCCGCCACTACGTTGGAGATGTACATGTTCTTATGCCTTACATTTATTGGTACGAACCAGTATTTGTCCCACTTAATTTTTTTTATTGAACGACAAAGAATCTAACGTGTAAACCCACTCTTTCGGGGCTATGTCCAGGTCGACTCCTCGACCGCCATGAGACCGTACCCAATTATGTGAGGGGAACAAAACAGAGTCCGTAAACCCTTGTGTCACACCCCAAAATCTGCATTCGGTCGTGACCCATTGGTACCTTTACTACCCATCTAAGAGCTTGCTAGGGTATTGAATTCCAATAATTCCACTTAATCCAACCGTGCCGTGCCAAATGATACCTGAGAAAAACATGCTTAAAAAGTCAACATAAAATTGGCGAGTTCATGGTTTATATTTGTTTCTTGTAAAACTGTTTTCCTTTAAATTATGGAAAATAATGGTAAAGCATTGTGAGAAAGTTCAGCTTTATTACTCAAAACCAAATTGGGGAAATTCTTGTAAGAAGTCCCCATGGAATCCTCGCCGGGCATTCCATAATAACTTTTGAAAACTGTTCTTAGATGTGTGATTAAGGGCAATTCGGTCCTATGAAATAAACCAGGACAATCCAGCCCTCTAAAATAAACAAGGACAACTCAGTCCCCTAAAATGAACAAGGACAACCCCGTCCTTAACGATAATTCATGCATGTTTGCAATTCACGTTTACTTGTATAAAACTAGTGTGTTTTGATGTGAACTTTGTATAAACCGTTCTTTATAATCGAAATCCATTTGTTAATATGGTTTAAGAAATGCATAAGTTATTTATTGAAATATCAAATGCTTTTGCGAAAGTTGCATGCTTTTCTCCCCGAAAACATTTGCAAAACAGTAAAAAGTGGGGTCATGAACTCACCTCGAATCCGTGCGAATGCTAGCAAAGTAAACTCAAAATACTAGATCCGTCCTACACGTGTCCACTAGATCTTGGGAGAAATGTTGGATATTGCTTCAAGTGAGAAGGAGAGTAAGATGGAGTGTAGTGAGTGCGTGTTTGAGAGTGTTCTAGGTGTGTGGTTCAACAAAATGAGGATGGTGATCATTGGTCCTATATTTATAGAGTGAAAGAGAGGGAGAGAGAGGCGAAAGAGATAAGAAGGAGGGAGGGAGGAAGGAAGGTAGGGGGCTTCTATTTAGGGTAAGTAAACTAGCATGGTTTAGTGTGATTAGGGGAATATTACCATAACTATGTAAAGTCTTTCAATTGATGCCATTCAAATCAAGAGATTTAGGAGTCAAATCAAATCAATTAGAGGTGACTAATTACTAGATTATGTTGGATTAAATCTCCATAATGTGACTAATCATAAGATTATGTTTCATCTTCTTTCCATGACATATTGTCTAATCATAAGATTGTGTTTTATCTTCTTTCCATGACATGACTGACTAATCATAAGATTATGTTTCATCTTCTTTCCATGACATGACTAATCATAAGATTATGTTTCATCTTCTTTCCATAATGTGACAATTCAATAGTCTTCTGATGTGATTGGTCAATGTTTTTAAATAAATTAAAAAAAGAAAGAATGTGTGTAGGGTTAGTGGGAGGTGACAGCTACAAGACAAAAGGAAAGAAGGCATAGTGTATTTTGGGAAGGCGATCATTCATGGGTTGTGATGATAAAACAAATCTTACCATTATAGTTAATAGTCATCATTATGTTCCTAGATTCCTTGGATTAGTTGACTAAACACTTGATTAGACCAAACATAGGTTTAGAATTTGGTAATACCTCATATGAATGACCATACAAAAGATCTTGGATTGATGTTTGAAAACAAAAGAATTTTGTAATGTGGGTGGGTGGCGACGGCTTGAAGCTTCCAAGAAAGGATCCAAAGTATTAACTTGGGAATGGGATTTAGCATGGATTAAGGTGTTTAAGGAATCTATCTATAAGTCTTCATTAATCACATCATCTTGCAAGTCTTATGTGCGACAAATGGGTGACTAAACATGGGATCAATGTAAGATTATGTGGGTGATATGTTGTCACACTCAAAGTGCTTCTTGTGTTGTGTGAAGGAGGGATAAGATAGATTGTTGTAGTGATGTGCTTAAAAGCCGAAAAAGAAAGAAAAGGAAAGGAAGGGGCGGCGATGGGGGTTGCGTGTACACACATATCGAACCCGTAAACGTCTTGTGTCTCGGTATTATTTTCGGCTGCTTCTCGCGCCGATTTCACATCTGATCATACAGATAGCAATTATGGACCGTATTTTCAAGTAAAATCTTTATGTTAGTGCAGTTTGACCATTACTTACCAGTGTCAGTTCGTTAAAGTTAAACACGCGCAAATCTTTATTCGAAAGCTTCCAGGCGTCCACGAACTTCGAGAAGGTCAACACAGGAGTCATAACAGCTTAATTAATTTAAAATCAACTATAAAACATGTTAATTCATCGGAAACGTGATTAGGATCAAAGTGAGCACTGACCCGAATTTGCCGGTTGTCACACCTCGGCCCCGTCAGGTTCGAAACTGAAGTTAAAGAGCAACTACGTAAAGGGTTATCATGTCATATGTTTTACATCTCTCTTCCCAAATTATCACCCCAAATTATCATGTATTGTATATGTTTTATATGTATAGATACAACTATAATAGAAGAAAAATAAATAATTAATTAATCTTCTTCTAACGTATAAAAACTAATGAAATAAATACATTTAGTTTGGTTATACTTATACCCGTATTCATTCTTGGTTCCATTGGGACTGATTACATACACATATATGTAAACACATACATTTTCATAAGTTTTACCATTTTCACTTACATACACATGTTTAATAAAAGCCCTTCGTACTACCCTCTTTAAATTAAAGCCTAGTAAATGAAATGAATACATTCACTCAGGTTTTGTCGAACATGGTCCATCATATTATTATTTAATGCATCGAGCGCCTGTCTTCTATAGTTACGTATATATTCGGTAATTACCCGTCCGACATATAAATAAAACTTATTACAATATATATACATATAATTTTTCGCAACCACATCTTTTTAAAACGAATCCTAGTCAGCAATAGTATATAAGATATTTTTAAAGTAGGTGGTCATTCATTAATCATCATCATCATCATATAAAATATAAAATATAGAATATTATAAAAATAACATACATCACCCATATTTCTAAAATAGTTTTCATAGATTTTTTTTGGAACGACTCTGTTTTAGTCACTTCAGTCTTTAAATTGGAGGGCTCCGTTGTTCCACTTTATCCAGACTATGTTGTCTTAACTGGCCTATATTGGTTTTAAAGTTTGGCTTGGGCGTTACCTCGTGAAACCATATACCGTCAATTGCCGCTTGACAGTCATATTATACCGCCACAAGAACAGAACTCTTTAATGTAAAGCACGATGGGACGAATACCTAGATGAAGTCCGGATTCAAACTGACAACCTCATAAGGCGCAATTCAAGTCTTTCATTTCTCTAATATACTAAAAGTGACACGAGTAGGAATCAAAACTCAGTTATCCACAAGAGAACCAGACTTTGCTACTACTATGCCATAACTTGGGATTTAAATACTTTTCATAGATAATATCGATTTTGTAGTATTATTGTCTTCATCTATTATATTATATAAAAATAAAGTACAAATACAAACATATTGGAACAATCTATGCCTTCTCTTTTACTTCCCTTTCTCTCTCTACACATCCATGGCTTTCCACGACAACTTATCTCACGAAATGGCTCTCCAACACTACGAAAACGACGACGTTCTTACAGGAATACTACCATCCGACCACCATAACCACCACGACGACCACCTCACCCACTCTTCATCTCCAAAACCCTCTCAAACTCAACCTCCAACATGGCTAAACAGCGCAATTCTCCGCCAACATAACCATCACTACAGCGGAGAATCGACCGCTGCCTCGGGCGGACCCGGAGGCAGCGGCAGCTTCCTCCACTTACAAACAACAATTTCAGATTCATCAAACACAAACAACCACTGGCTATCCCCTAGACCAATAGATAATACCAACGAAAACAATATTAATATTAATATTAATAACAACCGTGAAACAAACATGTTTGTTTCGGGACTTAACAACGAGAGCAATATTGATGAAAATGAAATGAAAGTAAGTCAACGCGGAAACTGTAATGCAAATGATGAGAGAGATTGGGAATTGGAGAAGTGTAAAGCGGATATATTATCACATCCTATGTATGATCAGTTGTTATCTGCTCATGTTTCGTGTTTAAGGATAGCTACTCCTGTTGATCAGTTGCCTAGGATTGATGCTCAGTTAGCTCAATCGCAACAGGTTATTGATAAGTATTCTGTGTTTGGTAATCAGAATCAACATATGGATGATAAAGAGCTTAACCAGTTTATGGTAAGTAGTTAAATAACTAATTTGTTATTCTGTTACATGGTTTGGTTATGTACTTATCTTATTTGTTTGAGTTTAGGGTTATTTGTTGATTTGGTTTGTTTGGGTTGTTCGGTTTGATAGATATTTTGTGGAATTGAAACTGAACCGGATTTAGTTAGGATTAAAGCGGAGTGAAAACCGGATTATAATTCGGTTTGGTTTTCGATTTTGAATTGGATCAACGGATTAAGTCTTGGAAAAGTTGGAATTGAAAACATAATTTTCAATTCGGTTTTAAACGGTTTAAACCGAATATTGAACACCCCTAGTTAGTAACTAGATGAAATTTTGAAAACTCTAGTTATTGTTAACACATGTAGTGTTGCGAATTCCTAATTGTACTAGTGGCTTTAATGTGTGGGACGGTTAGAGATAATGATCAGCTTGAGTTTAGGAGTTGATAGATTAACAACGTTAATTAATTAGTGGATAATTGTCTAGCATTCTATTGGTGTTATGTTAGGATGCCTGTAAGATAATTATCATGTAATTAATTAATAGGAATCCTAGTCATAGTATAATATGAGAGATTATTGGTAGATAGTGTAAATTCAAGTTTTTGTGTAATTTTATTGAATCTAATAATATTATTGATTGAGACTTGGCATAGTAATTGTATTTTATAAACTAACTGATTAAGAAGAAGAACCTGATTGGATTGATACAATAAGTATGATTCTGGCACATGGTATCATTATTATTGATGAGACTGTGTTTGTTGTACATTGGATTGAATAGAATTCTACTTTTGCATACAGTTTTAGTACAGGGATAGGATGTCAGGTTTAGCTGTATGTATAGAATAAAAGAGTGGTGTGGTTTAGAGAAAGGGTTTATGAATCTTTTGGTACTTTATGTGTTGCTTTAACTGATGAGTGGAGTAGAAGAATAGGGATTGGTCCTTTTGCTTATTGTGTTAGGGATTGTAGATGCATACTTCCCAATGCTTCTTTTGTTTCTTGTGACATGCTTTGTGAAGATATTTATTCCCCTAGGTATCTGTAATTTTTGTTTTAAGGGACAGAAAGAAATAAGTTTGTCTAGTGTGTTCAATATGAACTATTACACATACACATCTCGTTACTGTTTTATTAGTTGTTTTAACATTAAAATAGGTATTTAGTTTTTGTCATTCCAGTTAAATGGGCGTATAGCTATGTATTCATGCAGTTAAACAGTCGTAGAGCCATGTATAAGGGCTTTTAATTTACTCTTGAGTTTCACCTTTTAAACGGTCATATAAAATCAGATCAATAGCGGTGTGATTATTTTGTCAGTGTGCGCGTTCTTTTCCTTTTTTCTTTTTTTCTTTCTCTTTGTTTATCAAAAAGGATTTAGGAATTTGGATTCTTATACAGTGGTGATGGTATGATTTGATTTTTTATGTGAATCAGAATGTTCTAACAAAGTTGTTTCTCGGTAGATTTAATAATAAAATCTCTGATGGTGTTTTCAGAATCTGTTTCCACTATGGTGTTTATTATATGCTGGGATGTTCCAATAAACTGTAAGGTTTTTGGAAGTATCACTATATATTGAGCTTCAAGCACCTTATATATATATATATATAATGAATGGCTTTTTTTATACCACCAAACCCTTACGTACCTTTTACTTTAAACTGAGATATAGATTTCTTCTAAATCATACGGGTGTGTAGAGCGGCGCCTCCTGCCACATCAGCACTTTAGGGCGCTAGACACCACCCTATTGTTGTTAAAGAGACGTTATTATTGCCTCAAAACCCATGTGGCGCTTATGTGGCATAATAAAGTCTCTAGGGGCTTTATCCCGCACCCCAACCTAATAACAAGCTTGATGAGTGGAATAAGCAACATATATGTAGCGTTTTTGCCCTTTAAGCTTCGTATTGCAGGCTATAATATGGTTGGTTAGTTAAACTACATTTAGTTAACATTGTATTTATTTTTATTTAGCCTATGGACCCAGATTATGTTTTTCCAAGATTTCTTTCGTGTACATATTGGAAGTTCCCTCCATTGGAATATATTCTATATTTCACATTCACTTCACACATGTCTAGCTTAATGAATTTTTTGAACAAAAAATCTCCCCACAACCTGATTTACATGCCTAATATTGTAATGATGAAATATATCATATAAGTAATGCATCTTTACAAAAAAAAAAAAAAAAAGTATTTTTAAAATACACTCATCATTGTTATTTAGTTCACTCAACTCATTAGAGTACTCTTTACAAGTTTCATCTTGTTGACTAAATCTCATCAATGAAGATAATCACTATTATGTTACATAAGAATAAAATTTGTGGGGTAAAGGGTACTGTTGCTTTAAGGATTAACATTAGGTTTGTTGTTAATACTTTTCTTTATGTAGTGGGCTAAAGTGGCCCATGGGGGGTTGGGGGTTAACTGTGAACTTTATACAGGGAACTCTATGTGATCAGATGCATAGTTTCAGTTCATACTTTTGTTTGATAAGATGCTATTATTCCAAAGGAGTAATTATTTGTGGAGTCCCCTTTAAAGCTTTTTCCACTCAGAATAAGGGAATAGCTTTATATTTTTAGTTTCTACTTTCCTCTTGTTGTGGAACCCCTGTCTCTCTCACTTTAAATAGTCTTTTTGTCTGTAACTTCATCAAGAATTTATGGTATCATCACAATATGACCTATGTGTCTATCTTGGTTTTAAGGTGTGAGGCACTTATGAATACGAATCCGGGGCATGAGGTGGCGCCTCATGTACTTCTGGGTCAAATTTAGTGTATGTAGCGACGTTGATATGTAAGTTGAAGATCAAATCAAAGAGAACATTATGAAACATTTAATTGATAAAAATTTGGACATATAAAAAAGTTTAGAGTGACTCAACTCTTGGGTGTAAATAAAGTTTATTTGATTGTACATAGAGCAACTCATTGCGCGTACATGATGCGTACGCCTTGGGTTTGGGATCTACACGCCTCAGAGCACCTGGCGTTTTTCTACACCAAGAACTATCTATCCTTTAATTGTTACTAGCATATAATCATTTATTTTAATCTTCCTTTTTTCTGTTTAGGCACATTATGTTATACTGCTGTCTTCATTTAAAGAACAGTTGCAGCAACATGTTCGTGTCCATGCAATGGAAGCAGTCATGGCTTGTTGGGAGCTAGAACAATCTTTACAAAGCTTAACAGGTAATCATTCATATTTTTTAATATTTCAAATATCTTTTAGATGTTAATGTTGGGGATTTCAGTAACACAAACAAACAACCGGATAATCATAAATCTCTGAAGGCACGTAATCGCTTTCAGATTGAATCAATTCGACGGTTCAATCGAATATTAAATCGGATACAACCAGAGATCGAGAATTTTCTGTATGTTTTGATTGAGAGAAGAACCAGAGAGAGTTTTGATCAATCTATGTGTCAATTCGTAATGAATCAAAGGGTTATTAACTGCCTAATAGGCAGTTATCACAAGGTTTCCAAATTGCCAAAATTAGTCCCTCTATTTCCGAAAATTAATTTTCTGAGACATTTTTACCATAGCAATTTTAATGGAAATAAAATTTTTCCAAGCTGACCTGGCAGCTCGACCCCAGCCAGGGGCTCTGCCCTTTGGACCCTGCTAGGGGCTGCCGCCCCTTGGACCCTGCTCCCAGGGGCGCTGCCCCCGGACCCCCGTCTCTTAGGGGCTTCGCCCCTAAGTTCATAATAAATTCAAATAGGCGTGCACTCCACACCACCATACCTATATGATGTCTTATTATGAAGATATTGATCAAACAGTCAATCCAATTACACTAAAATATCCAACAGTTAATTTATTATTATGATGGTTATTTTCAAATTTGCATCGTTGCACGTTTATCATCTATGTCAAAACATATTTACAAATTACCAGTCTAGTTAATAAATGGTTATTGTTATTGAATATGGTGTATGTATAGGTGTATCACCGGGCGAGGGTGCAGGAGCAACAATGTCTGATGACGATGACGAGCAAGTAGATGGTGACACTACCATGTTTGATGGAGGTCTAGATGTTTCAGACAGCATGGGATTCGGCCTTCCAACTGAAAGTGAGCGTTCTTTAATGGAACGCGTTAGGCAAGAGCTCAAACACGAGCTAAAGCAGGTAATAAACACACATTTGCCCATCTGATTTGTTGTTAAGTAGATCTAACTGAATGATTCTTCTCCTTAATTGACTAGGGATACAAGGAGAAAATTGTGGACATCAGAGAGGAAATTCTACGTAAAAGACGAGCTGGGAAACTGCCTGGAGACACCACCTCCCTCCTGAAAGCCTGGTGGCAATCCCATTCCAAATGGCCTTACCCTACAGTAAGCTTCATGTTCTCTTCATGTGTTAAATCCATGTTTTAGTCAATCATCAAAAGTCAAACCTGAAATGAATAAAGCAAAGGAAAGGACAACACCAGAAATTGCTATTTCTAACAACTTGTATAAAAGTATAATACCAAAATTTAAACATGCTTATTGAAAACACTTAAAATTTCATATTTACACATTTCGTATCCCCTGTATGCTTAACGTGGTACAAGTTGAGGCGAGATTTCTCGAACGAGGCTAAACATACCCCCCCTATATATGTTTAACGTAGTACAAGTTGAGAGATGTTGTGATTGATTTAGCAGGGGGAGGGGGTATGTTTAGCACAACGTACGTGATTTTTATTTTATTTTTTCATTTGTGTCCTATCTTGGTTTGTTGGGAAACATCAAAAGCACTTATTTGTTGAATTCTTGATTTGGTCAGGAGGAAGACAAAGCCAGACTTGTACAAGAAACAGGTTTACAACTAAAGCAGATTAACAACTGGTTCATAAACCAAAGAAAAAGGAACTGGCACAGTAATCCTTCGTCCTCAACCGCTACCAAGAGTAAACGCAAGAGGTGAGCCACTAATTTACTTCCTCAACAATACCAAAAGCGAACTACAATCTCGCTTAGCTAATTTTTTGTTGTTAAAAAGTAATGCAAGGTGAAAAAGAAGACGCGTGTCATGTTAATCAGACACACACACGCTCCGGATTACTCATTACACAAGTTCAACTCTGGTAAATATTGTGAAGTGAACCTTTCCCCGTGACTTAGCATGCAAGTAAATGAGGTGTGCGTTGACCAAACGATTCAGACCGTTATTCTTGAAGGTATGCCGATACTTACAAAAGTTACTAGGATTTGTTTCCTATGTGATATTTAGTAATTTAAAGGTTCATTGACTAGACATGTAATATTTGTTACAACAGCTTTTCTGAATATGTTGTTTTACTTATCCCTGGTGGCATATCATGTTTTAATTCGTATAGGATTCCAGGAAATCGGGAGTTACAAATGTTGTTTTCTGCATGAAAATAGCCATTTTTAGTATATATATTTTGTTAGATATCAAAATGCTTACACACACATACAACGAATAAATCTTGATCGAAATGATAGAATGGATATCGAATAACAATATCTAGGTGTCTTCCATTGTTGCAAGAAGTTATACAAGGTTGTTAAAGGCAGTTAATTGGTTGCAAAACTGAAATAGTTTACGACGACAAGCAAACTGCCAATAATTACTAAATTAACGTTAATACTAACCTAAAACAATGTTCTCTACATAATACATATACTTAGATTAATATAAAACATAATTAAGTTTATAATACTAATACACTCCCCTAAAGTTAATTAGGTAGAATGTGATTGTTCTTCACATGCTTTGGCAAAGATCGTTTGGCTTCTTCCAATGCTTTTGCAGCATGTTTGAAATCGATGGTCCTTCTCTCATTAGTTTCTTCATACCATGCCAAACGGATCCCATGAATAGAGCATAATCTTTAACTTCTTGATGACGTTCTGAACACAGCTCACGTACCGCTTTAATGGGCGAACAGCCCAACCCTTGGAACATACTACAGCCCCAGGTGGCGAAGAGCCGACATCGAGGTGCCAAACCTTCCCGTCGATGTGAGCTCTTGGGGAAGATCAGCCTGTTATCCCTAGAGTAACTTTTATCCGTTGAGCGACGGCCCTTCCACTCGGCACCGTCGTCGTTACATGTTTGTCCACATCACTACTAGCCATGTTATTCTTATTATCGTCTTCTTGTTGAACAGCAAAACTTGGTTTGCCTTTGTTGTAGTTGTACTCTAAAACATCGATATATTCTGCATATAATGTATCCTTCGCTCCAATCAAACCCCAGTTCCTTTACAATCATCACCCAAATGTTGTGTTTGGTAACTTGTTTTTGACCACTTTCAAGCTTTACCACCAAATAGAGATCAAGTAACTCGATATAACGACCTTCATCTTCCATTTGTGGGATCACAGATCTATCCGTGATCATCAAATATGACTGCAAGAACAAATCAACCATTGCATTGAATTTCCCTCGTAATTCAAATTTGTATATACACATAGAATCCACATCATCTAAGATGTCGAATAAAACAATATCATCAAATGAATCAAACACTAACTTGCTTATAACATGATCATTTTCAATCCAAACTATGTATAGAATCTTGATTTAATTCTTCACAATAAGCATTTAAATGATCATTTTTATATACTTCGTATGCTTCTTCTTCTTCTTTTGTAAATGCTTGTACCTTTTCTACAATCACATATTCACATTTCCTCAACACTTTGTGATAGTGCCAACAGATCTTCTGTACTAGGCGTTTCAAACATGGGTTAAATCAAACAAATTCCTAGTTAATCTTAACGATAAACCCTTGTCTGATTAATTGGTCTTGACTGAGAATATTGCGAGTGATAAACACATGTGGAATTCTCAATTTAAGATTGTTATTCTTAACATCAACCACTCATGTACCCCTTATAAGTAGTGTTTCATGATTACGGTACATGTCTCTATGCCACAGGAAGTACTAAATCCATTGAACAATGAAAAATTCCCAAAATACTAATGTTTAAACGAGGAATTAACATACCACATATCAGAATCTAGGCCTGTTTCAATACCGATGACCAAAAGATCTTCCCCTTATTCGACGAGTGTGGTTGGATCTTGAATACCGGTTTTTATTGCTTGTTGGATGATTGCAATGGTTTCATCATGTTCTCTAACTGTGTGCGTTGTTGTCTACATAATGCCTAATAGTAGCATTGTCTCTGATCTAGTCTGGTTTGACGCATTGATCTTCTTCGGTTGTTGTCGAAACAATGCTGGCAAAGAAGCATCTTGTATTGTTGGTGAAGAAACATGTACCTATACGAGTAGATATTCCAGCTTCGTTGATGAACGAGACCACACATTGTCTTCTCCGTCTCCAAAATCCAGATCTGTAACAAAAAAATGGAAAAGAAAGAGGGATGGATGCGACTGGCAGGAGTTTCCTTCCATCACAGACACAAAAAGTGTGATAGGCTCCAACATGTTCCCTAGGGTTAGATGTGAACCTCTTAAATTGGGAACTAATGGGCCACCAACAAAGACCCCGAACTATATGGGCACATAGCCCATTGGCACCAAGCCCAGTTAGGGGGTTGCCTCCATAAAACCCTCAGCCCAGTAAGCTTAATACAAGCTACATTGCGATGGGCCTCGCTATTGGGTTTAACAAATAATATATATTAGTATTATAACGTCGGTTGTTGACCGGCTTGACCAAGCCGGGACATACCTCGTCATGTCCCCCTAGTCTAGTATCATGATTAAGATGATGGTGCTAGACTAGAAGAAACTCGTAGTCTTATAGTAGATGTAGTCTCATCAAATAAGTTATAATGGAATCAGGCGGCGCCCGACAGATGTTTGGTTAATCAACTGTCTATCCGTGTTTTTGATTTGTTCTTCAAGTACGCATAAGGGTAGCATGTCGAATCACAACGTTTTAGGGTGTCTTAAGGTTTGAAGTGTGATGGTGGCTCTAAGATTGAATGTACTTGAGCATGAGTATTCTGACTACCAATGCGTAGTCTGGATGATATAGTACAGCTTGCGCGCGCAATGTCTTTCCTGCTATTTGATGCAATATAACTTGTGCGCGTCATACGTGTCTGGTATGTTGTTTAATTTGTAGGTATTGCCTAGATTGATTAGGGTTAACCCGTATCATATCTGGTCCTGCCCTCCAGTCTGGTGTGATGGTCGACATTGAGTATGACGCCAGACTAAATGTTGTCAAAGGAATGAAAAATTGGATTCATGTGAATCAGGCCAAACATATTATGGAGTGACATCCAGCTCGGATTGCCCGGTTCATGAGGTAATTGTGAGATTAATCCATACCACACCTCATTAATTGGTAGGAGTATAAAAGTTACCCTTATGATAGCAAGATAATGATGACAGGCCAAAACGACGTCCGACAGACTGTTATATCCGAGTGTTATTCACTAGGTAAGATGTGGCCTGAACTTTGTTTTGCCGGACCCATTATTCGTTATCATCATATTTCTTTTTACCCTATTGTCTGGGGTGGTTTGTGGTAGCACGCAGGCTATGCACATTTGAGTAAGGTGCGTGATCCAGATTGAGACCTAGTTCTGACATGTTGCCCAAAGTTTTGAGTTGAGCTTTTTACTGTGGTGCATAGCATAGCCAAATATGGTGCACGACCTAATAATGTTGTAGCGCCCATGATGTCGCGTTATACTGCTGGGATACCCGTATTCCGATTTCCAGACAGCGTAAAGGGCATTGCTTGAGTATCAAAGTGTTCTTTAAATTTCGTGTTTTGAATAAACGCTTGCTGACATATAAAGCATTTTTCAACACGGTTGACATTATTGAACACATGCATGAGTTATCAAATGGCGTTACATGTCGCGCTTCATAGAGTGTTTATTTAACTGATAAAAGCCATTTATAAGGACTTTGGCCCAAAGTTCTCTTGTTCTAGTATTCTCATGGTGTAAATGGACTATGGTATTGACTAAAAAAGTCTTTCATATGCATGTAGCATGAAACTTTTCTTATCACGCGTTAGCGTGTGGGGTGTTTGTTTACATTCTTTGACATGTCGTGGCATGTGAAACACTTACTTGGCATATGGAAATGTTTTAAAAGAGTGTAGCGCGAATGAAGACTTTGTTGAAGTTATTCCGTGTTTCGCATGTTCCGCTATTGGGTATGTTTTCCAAGAAAACAAACACTCCCCATGTTCTTTTATCGAAGAAAATATCTGTTTTGTCATGCAATCTCATGAAAAGTAAACTGAATGCCATAATCGGTGTCTTATTTGTAGTTCAAGAAATATGCAAGTATACTGGCGTATGACGCGGTGACCAACAGATCGTTATGATTACATATTTGGGTGATCAACAGATCGAGTCTTCATGTGTAACACTTCTTGAGAAGCGCGACACTCCCTGTATGCGGGATGAGGCTTCCATCTAAGTGCGTTGGGGAGGAAGCGTCGTTGCCCGGGTTCTCCGCGATAAGGTAGGGTCCTTCCCGGTCAGGTTTAGACCTTCCTCGACGTTGTGCCTTGCTGGCTTCGTATTAGTCTACCTTAAAAGAGTGTACCAGGGTACGTTTATCGTAGCATTTCCCCAAGATTGTTTTTCGTTGTATTTGGCTTCATTGATGGCAATGATCTCACGCCGTCCCTCCCACACCTCCAGATTTTTTTAGAGTAGCTGGTTGTTATTGATGTCAAGAACAACCATTGAGATGTAGGAGGGCGAACGTGCGCATGCCTAGGGTAAAGTGTTGAAGGATGGTCCGCTTGAAGTCGATATAACGCAAGAACGGATTAACAACGCGAATTAGGCATTAAATGATCTAAACTTGTGTGACACCCGGCAAATTCAAGTTAACAACATCGTCTAAATTAAAGTCTACCTTAGCGAGTCACGCGTATTCTGTACTTAACTGGGTTAGTTGAGTCGGGTTATGGTTCGGGAACTGTTATATGAGTCTAGGGAATCATTAGATGTTGGCCTAGAGGATCGTTAGATGTCAGTCCTTAACCAAGTGTACAAGGGGTGACGATTCGGAGAATCGTCAAAGCATAGGGAACATGCAAGTCTCGAGTCCCGGGAATTGGTGAACGAGTGTGAATGTGTATATTTACAAGTGTTATGTGTTTACAATCATTATGTGACTTGTCGGTATGTGAAAATGTGTTAACATATGTTAAAACGGGGTTTAACGCGCAAAATACTTGGAACGGGACACTACAGGCGATTAGGGTGAGCTAATCACCTGTAGGGTGGCGATTAGCTCACCCCAGGTGGCGAGTAGGCCACATCAGGTGGCGAGTAGCCTTCCTTCTAGGCGATTAGGGGGCTAATCGCCTAAGGGGGTGGCGATTAGCAGCCCTAATCGCCTGCAACTGAGACCTAATCGCCTGCAACGTAAGTGACGACTAAAAACGACTATAAATACCATACTTAACCTCCTAAACTTCATTATACAAACCCTAGTCGTCCCATAAACCGCCCCAACACATAAACAACCTCTGGAAGGCGATTTTTGATCAAAACTCAAGGTTTCAAGCTTGAAACATCATACTTTCATAATTCTAAGGTTTGATTTTCATCCATAACCCTTTATAAACGTTTTTAATCAATCCCTAAGGGTCCAGACCTGTTGTTAAACGAAAAAGCTTTCTGAAAATCGTCAATAAGGGTTGTTAATCGGATTATAACTAATATGCATGTATTATGAGTGTGTATGATTAAAAAGCTAGGGTTTTTATGATTCATGATGAAGATTTGCTATGTTATTATGATAGATCAGTATTGATATTGATATTATGATGATAGGAATCTCAGTAATTGATTATTAGGGTTATTGTATGCATGTTAGTATGATGATTGCATGCTATGTGTATGGTGTTTGGATTACTTGATTTCATGCAGGACTGATTATACGAGGTTAAACGAAGGATTTTGGTTTAAACATGTTTAGAATAGTTATTGGGATGATATGGGGTAGTTACACACGTTCTGGATTTGATTTGGAGTGTTAAACGCGCGAAAAATCGGAAAAACTGGGTAGCATGCGATTAGCAAGGCTAATCGCCTAAGGGTTAGGCGATTAGCAAGCTAATCGCCTGCTATGAGGGGCTAATCGCCTGATGTGCATGCAATTAGGGGCTAATCGCCTGCTATGTTGTGTTTTTGCATGCTGCATGACCCTAATCGCCTGATAAGTTCTGAAATGCATGTCACATGACCCTAATTGCATGCAAACTCAAAAATTTGCATGTCACATGACCCTAATCGCCTACACTGTAGGCGATTAGCATTCATAATTGCCTGTTGACCAACGTAATTGCTAGTTGACTTTTCCTAATCGCCTGTACTGCTGCTGTATGTATATTTTAGCATTCCGAGACCCGTTTCGACACCTAGGAACATGCTAGGAACCCCGTAACATGTCTAATAACTTGGTAACATATACTTGGATGTATTTCGGTGATACGTGAACTATGTGCTATAACTTGTTGTGTGTTAACGTATGTTAAGTGTACTTGCGTGATTGTATGTTTTGGAGCGTAAACATAACACGGGGAGTCTCGGGTCACCAATGGGATGTCGAGTCTTGTACTTTGGGTCGGTTAAACAGTCACGGTGTTTTCAAACGAACTTGGTTATGGTCTCGACATCTAGGGACTAACTAACCTAAGGGTTATTAGTCTAAGTACTTGTAACTGTCATATGTTAGGTCGCTGTTTTACGGGACTAGCATAGCTTGTTGAACTATTCTATTATCTGAAGTTAACGCAACCTAAGGTGAGTTTACGGCCCCACTTTACTTGGTTTTCGTTTTCGGGGGAGAAAACATGTGTTAAACAACTATTTGGTAACAACTGTCATACTATGGGTTTTCAAACGGTTTACTATACGATCTTTGGAAGTCCCGGGGGGAAACCATGAATGTGCTGGTTTGCACAACGGGGAAATGTGAATAGCGCTATTGGGAGTGACCAACCCCACCCGTCGGCATGGAGCGCCGGGCGGGTGCATATTGTCTCAAAAAGGAACAGGTTTACTATTCGGGCACAACATCTGGTTTGCGAGTTAGTAATGGTTTTCCAATCGTAGTAGTAATGGTACATGCGCCTAGCTAGCGTACTTGGTTTACAATTGTTATAGTATGGACAGGTTATACTTGGAACTTTGATTACAAACCTGTAAACTCACCAGCATTTTTGTGCTGACGTAAACTCTTACATGTTTTCTCAGGTCGCTAAGGTAGCAAAGTGGAACTAGGGCGCACGCGTCTGCACGGCGTCTAGTTAGAGTTGCATGGTTTTGAACATTAAACATTTGGTTTTATTTTGGTTATGTAACGACATTTAGCTTCCGCTGATGTTTGGGATTTTTAAACTATGTTTTTGAAATTCATTTAGTATTGTTTATTGTGATCATTGACTTGGATCCTGGTTTGTCATGCGCCTCGCGGTAAAACTCCGCAAGTGGATTTTGAGGGTGTGACAGATTGGTATCAGAGCCAATGGTTATAGTGAACTAGGACTGCATGTAGAGTCTAGTCTATAACTGAGTCGCACACACTAGATGATCACATGGTACTAAACTTTATACTGGGTTACTTATAGACTTGTCGGGGTGTCTCTAAATCATCTTACCCTTCTGTGTTACATCATCCATTCTCTTTTACTGGGTTACTTGCTTACTAGACAGTGAGGTACATTGGGGTTAACCGTATACTCTTGAGATTGGTCCAAGACTCGGACATCTCCCTTCCTACCCCAATAGAAACCCTTGTCATGAACTACCGTAGTATTACGGTGTATAGCTAAGAATCTATGTCCGGTGATTTGAACTTTGAACTAGGAGAACACTGGGAGGACCATGTAGAGCGGTTTATCATTTTGGGTGCACACAAAATCATAAACCGAAATGCATGAAAGCCCTAGTGAGCTCTGGGTTCGAATGGATAGTCCTGGGTTGGATCTAGCTTTGATCTTGTAAACGCTAGTGTTTATCATTGGCTGTGAAACTAAATTTTCTCGTCCTTTTTGCCAGAATCATGTCTGGAGCACGAGGAGGACGTGGAGGTGGTCGCAATGGTGGGCGTGGAAATGGTGGTCGTGGGGGTGTGAACCTCACGCAGGATGACTTGAACAACTTGCTGCAGGCTGCCTTCCAGCTAGGGCAAAATGGCGGTAAGTTGACCTAACCACTTCTATCTCATCGGTGAACTTTGTTTACATTTCCGTGGTTTTCTTACGTGTTTCTTTACAGGTGGTCATGTTAATCCACCACCACCACCCATGTGCACCTACAAAATGTTTCGGGACTGCAAGCCCCATGAGTTCTCGGGTACTGAGGGTGCAGTAGGTTTGCTCAGGTGGTTGGAGAAAGTGGAGTCTGTTTTCCTGATGTGTAACTGTCTCCCTGAAGATCGAGTCAAGTATTCTGCTGGGTTGCTCCAGGATGTTGCGTTGACCTGGTGGAACGATATCACCCAGACTATGGGTATAGGGGAGGCTTATGCTATGCCTTGGGAGAACTTTGTGCAACTGCTGAAGAGGGAGTACTGTCCCAGGGAGGAGATTCAAAAGCTGGAACACGAGGTGTGGAACCTCAAAATGTCTGGGTCAGAAATCGAGAAGTATACTGTGAGGCGGAACGAGTTGGCTGTACTTTGTCCTGATCTACATGTGCCGGAATATAGGAGGATTGAGCATTATATCTCGGGTCTTGTGCCAGAAATCGCAGGGTTGGTGGCTGCGGGGAATCTTCCTACCTACGCGGAGGTGGTCCGATCTGCTCATAGGATGACTAACTTGAAGGTGAGTGAGGGTATCTTGCCTGCCAAAGGCTCAACTGCTAAGGCTCCAGAGAGCAACAAACGAAAGTGGGATAATGATGTGAAGAGTTCTACACCAGCACCAGCTCAACAGGGGAAAAGGTTTGATAGTGGGGGTTCGTCTTCATCGGGTTCTAAGCCAAGTGGTGGTTATGTAGGGAAGTTACCGAAATGCAATAAGTGTGGACGCCATCATCATGGGAATTGTGACAACAATCGTTGCCATCGCTGCCAGAAGTTGGGGCATTTTGCCAAAGACTGTAGGGCGACTCTTCCATCGACTCAGGCCCCAACTACTACTCCGACTTCTACTACTCAGGGGACTGCGGGTAAACAGGGATGTTTTCACTGTGGGGAAACGGGGCATTACAAGAAGGAGTGTCCAAAGCTGAAACAGGGAGGGAACGGGAATGGTAATGGGAATGGAAATGGTAACAACGGGGGCGGAAACAGGAACGCACGTGCCTTCGTTATTGGGACTGCAGAGGCAAGACAGGACCCTGACACAGTCACTGGTACGTTTCTTCTCAACGATCGCTCTGTTAGTGTTTTATTTGACTCTGGCGCCGATAAAAGTTTCATATCTGTGGAAGTTAGTCGTTTGCTAGATGTAGTACCTGTTCCATTAGAGGCTAAATATATTATAGAATTGGCTGACGGTAAGAAGATAGAAGCTACTTGCGTTCTTCGGGAATGTCACATAGAGTTGTCGGGTTTGTCTTTTCCTATCGACCTTATGCCGGTATCTTTGGGTAGTTTTGACGTGGTTATAGGCATGGATTGGTTGTCGCTGTATCGCGCTGAAATCGTTTGTTACGACAAGGTCATCCGGATTCCTCTCCCTGATGGAGAATTTCTTTCTGTGTACGGGGACAAGAGCGGTGCTCCGCTAAGTCTCATCTCTAGCATGAAAGCCCTTAAGTATCTTCGGAAGGGTTATTCGGCTGTTCTAGCACTTTTATCTGTTTCCACTACCAGCGAGAAGAAGATCGACGATATTCCGGTTGTACGCGAGTTTTCTGATGTCTTTCCTGATGATTTATCTGGTCTTCCTCCCCATCGTCAGGTTGAGTTCGGTATTGATCTTGTACCTGGCGCTGCTCCTATTGCTCGGGCCCCCTACCGTCTTGCACCTCCTGAGATGCAAGAATTGTCTAACCAGTTACAGGAACTCTTGGATAAGGGTTTCATCAGACCTAGTTCTTCCCCTTGGGGAGCCCCGATTTTGTTTGTTAAGAAGAAGGATGGCAGTTTTCGACTGTGTGTGGATTATAGAGAATTGAACAAGGTGACTATCAAGAATCGTTATCCTCTTCCTCGTATTGATGACCTATTTGACCAACTCCAGGGTTCTAGCTATTATTCCAAGATTGATCTCAGGTCCGGTTATCACCAGTTGCGCGTAAGGGAAGCTGATGTTGCTAAGACAGCCTTTCGTACACGTTATGGCCATTTCGAGTTCTTGGTCATGCCTTTTGGTCTCACTAACGCACCGGCGGTTTTCATGGATTTGATGAACCGCGTTTGTAAACCGTATCTTGACAAGTTCGTCATCGTGTTTATTGATGACATTCTGATCTATTCCAAGAACGAGACCGAACATGGGGAACATCTACGGTTAGTTTTGGAACTCTTACGACGAGAACAACTGTACGCCAAGTTCTCGAAGTGCGATTTCTGGTTACGCGAAGTCCAATTCCTAGGGCATGTAGTCAATGAACTGGGAATCCATGTCGATCCAGCTAAGATCGAAGCGATCAAGGACTGGGAAGCACCGAAGACGCCAACTGAGGTGCGGCAATTCCTAGGCCTTGCGGGTTATTATCGTCGTTTCATTAAGGGGTTCTCGAAGGTCGCTCAACCCCTCACCACTCTCACTCAGAAGGATAGAAAGTTCGACTGGGGTGAACCATAGGAGTCAGCGTTCCAAAAACTGAAGACTAAGCTTTGTTCTGCTCCTATCTTGTCCTTGCCTGAGGGCACCGAAGATTTCGTTGTTTACTGTGATGCTTCTATTCATGGTCTCGGTTGCGTGTTGATGCAACGCGAGAAGGTGATTGCGTACGCTTCCCGTCAACTCAAAGTGCACGAGAGGAACTACACTACCCACGATTTAGAATTGGGTGCGGTGGTGTTCGCGTTGAAAATTTGGAGGCATTACTTGTACGGTACCAAATGCACCATCTACACCGATCACAAGAGTCTCCAGCACATTTTTGACCAACAGCACCTGAACATACGACAGCGCCGTTGGGTTGAACTCCTGAACGACTATGACTGTGCCATTAAGTACCATCCTGGCAAGGCGAATGTTGTGGCAGACGCCTTGAGCAGGAAAGAATCGACAAACCCTCGTCGCGTTCGGGCGTTGCAACTCACAATCCATTCCTCTCTGCCTGATCAACTCCGTTCGGCTCAGTTAGAAGCCTTGAAGGAGGAAAACCTTAAGGCTGAAACTATGCACGGTGCCGACAAACACCTCGAGCAAAGGCCTGATGGCCTGTGCTACTTCGCAGAACGCGTCTGGGTTCCTTTATTCGGGGGACTTCGGGAGCTGGTTCTTGATGAAGCTCACAAGTCTCGGTATTCCATTCATCCTGGTTCAGACAAGATGTACCAGGATCTAAAAATACTGTACTGGTGGCCAAACATGAGGGCGGATATAGCCTCATACGTGAGTAAGTGCTTGACCTGTGCTAAGGTCAAGGTGGAATACCAGAAACCGTCGGGTCTATTGCAACAACCCGAAATTCCAGAGTGGAAATGGGAACGGATTACAATGGACTTTGTCACACAGCTACCTAAGTCACCGAGCGGGAATGATAAGATATGGGTGATTGTCGACCGTTTGACGAAATCAGCCCATTTCCTTGCCATTAAGGAGACCGACACCATGGATCGGTTGGCTCGTTTATATCTGAAAGAAGTTGTCTCTAAGCATGGGGTACCAGTTTCTATTATTTCGGATCATGATTCTCATTTTACTTCTCACTTCTGGAAGTCTTTGCACAAGGCTTTGGGTACCCAACTAGACATGAGTACAGCTTACCACCCACAAACTGACGGTCAGAGTGAGCGTACAATTCAAACTCTAGAAGACATGCTGCGGGCATGTGTGATCGATTTTGGCAAAGGTTGGGAAGCTCACTTACCGTTAGTAGAATTCTCTTACAACAACAGTTATCATACGAGCATCAAAGCAGCTCCGTTCGAGGCATTGTACGGACGGAAATGCAGGTCTCCTCTCTGTTGGGCCGAAGTGGGTGAGAGTCAGCTCACTGGGCCAGAACTGGTGTACGAGACTTCTGAGAAGATCGTACAGATTCGTAATCGATTGGCGGCGGCACGGGATCGACAGAAGAGCTATGCTGATAATCGCCGTAAGCCATTGGAGTTTCAAGTTGGTGACAAACTGCTTCTAAAGGTTTCACCGTGGAAGGGCGTCATACGCTTTGGGAAGCGTGGCAAACTTAACCCGCGGTATGTCGGTCCATTTACGATCCTGGAACGGATCGGACCGGTGGCATATCGACTTGATTTACCGACGGAGCTCGGTAACGTACATAACGTCTTCCACGTATCTAACCTGAAGAAGTGTCTGACTGACGAGTCTCTCATTGTTCCACTAGAAGAGATCAAGGTTGATGATCGTCTTCGGATAGTGGAGGAACCTGTCGAGATCCTTGATTACAAGATTCGCAGTCTGCGTCACAGTAAGATTCGTATTGTTAAGGTTCGATGGAACTCGAACCGGGGACCGGAATACACTTGGGAACGCGAGGATCAGATGAAGTCTAAGTATCCTCATCTTTTTCCTAAAGAGGCATTCGAGTCGAGACACGTTACCTCTGCAACGAAATGAATCTCGGGGCGAGATTCCTTTTAACGTGGGGATGGTGTGACAACTCGGGTAATTCTCTCTCTTGGTTTTTATTTTTGTCTGTTTCTTTTGTTCATACTCTTGGTACTTACATAATTTTCGGGACGAAAATTCTTTTAACGTGGGGATGATGTGACACCCGGCAAATTCAAGTTAACAACATCGTCTAAATTAAAGTCTACCTTAGCGAGTCACGCGTATTCTGTACTTAACTGGGTTAGTTGAGTCGGGTTATGGTTCGGGAACTGTTATATGAGTCTAGGGAATCATTAGATGTTGGCCTAGAGGATCGTTAGATGTCAGTCCTTAACCAAGTGTACAAGGGGTGACGATTCGGAGAATCGTCAAAGCATAGGGAACATGCAAGTCTCGAGTCCCGGGAATTGGTGAACGAGTGTGAATGTGTATATTTACAAGTGTTATGTGTTTACAATCATTATGTGACTTGTCGGTATGTGAAAATGTGTTAACATATGTTAAAACGGGGTTTAACGCGCAAAATACTTGGAACGGGACACTACAGGCGATTAGGGTGAGCTAATCACCTGTAGGGTGGCGATTAGCTCACCCCAGGTGGCGAGTAGGCCACATCAGGTGGCGAGTAGCCTTCCTTCTAGGCGATTAGGGGGCTAATCGCCTAAGGGGGTGGCGATTAGCAGCCCTAATCGCCTGCAACTGAGACCTAATCGCCTGCAACGTAAGTGACGACTAAAAACGACTATAAATACCATACTTAACCTCCTAAACTTCATTATACAAACCCTAGTCGTCCCATAAACCGCCCCAACACATAAACAACCTCTGGAAGGCGATTTTTGATCAAAACTCAAGGTTTCAAGCTTGAAACATCATACTTTCATAATTCTAAGGTTTGATTTTCATCCATAACCCTTTATAAACGTTTTTAATCAATCCCTAAGGGTCCAGACCTGTTGTTAAACGAAAAAGCTTTCTGAAAATCGTCAATAAGGGTTGTTAATCGGATTATAACTAATATGCATGTATTATGAGTGTGTATGATTAAAAAGCTAGGGTTTTTATGATTCATGATGAAGATTTGCTATGTTATTATGATAGATCAGTATTGATATTGATATTATGATGATAGGAATCTCAGTAATTGATTATTAGGGTTATTGTATGCATGTTAGTATGATGATTGCATGCTATGTGTATGGTGTTTGGATTACTTGATTTCATGCAGGACTGATTATACGAGGTTAAACGAAGGATTTTGGTTTAAACATGTTTAGAATAGTTATTGGGATGATATGGGGTAGTTACACACGTTCTGGATTTGATTTGGAGTGTTAAACGCGCGAAAAATCGGAAAAACTGGGTAGCATGCGATTAGCAAGGCTAATCGCCTAAGGGTTAGGCGATTAGCAAGCTAATCGCCTGCTATGAGGGGCTAATCGCCTGATGTGCATGCAATTAGGGGCTAATCGCCTGCTATGTTGTGTTTTTGCATGCTGCATGACCCTAATCGCCTGATAAGTTCTGAAATGCATGTCACATGACCCTAATTGCATGCAAACTCAAAAATTTGCATGTCACATGACCCTAATCGCCTACACTGTAGGCGATTAGCATTCATAATTGCCTGTTGACCAACGTAATTGCTAGTTGACTTTTCCTAATCGCCTGTACTGCTGCTGTATGTATATTTTAGCATTCCGAGACCCGTTTCGACACCTAGGAACATGCTAGGAACCCCGTAACATGTCTAATAACTTGGTAACATATACTTGGATGTATTTCGGTGATACGTGAACTATGTGCTATAACTTGTTGTGTGTTAACGTATGTTAAGTGTACTTGCGTGATTGTATGTTTTGGAGCGTAAACATAACACGGGGAGTCTCGGGTCACCAATGGGATGTCGAGTCTTGTACTTTGGGTCGGTTAAACAGTCACGGTGTTTTCAAACGAACTTGGTTATGGTCTCGACATCTAGGGACTAACTAACCTAAGGGTTATTAGTCTAAGTACTTGTAACTGTCATATGTTAGGTCGCTGTTTTACGGGACTAGCATAGCTTGTTGAACTATTCTATTATCTGAAGTTAACGCAACCTAAGGTGAGTTTACGGCCCCACTTTACTTGGTTTTCGTTTTCGGGGGAGAAAACATGTGTTAAACAACTATTTGGTAACAACTGTCATACTATGGGTTTTCAAACGGTTTACTATACGATCTTTGGAAGTCCCGGGGGGAAACCATGAATGTGCTGGTTTGCACAACGGGGAAATGTGAATAGCGCTATTGGGAGTGACCAACCCCACCCGTCGGCATGGAGCGCCGGGCGGGTGCATATTGTCTCAAAAAGGAACAGGTTTACTATTCGGGCACAACATCTGGTTTGCGAGTTAGTAATGGTTTTCCAATCGTAGTAGTAATGGTACATGCGCCTAGCTAGCGTACTTGGTTTACAATTGTTATAGTATGGACAGGTTATACTTGGAACTTTGATTACAAACCTGTAAACTCACCAGCATTTTTGTGCTGACGTAAACTCTTACATGTTTTCTCAGGTCGCTAAGGTAGCAAAGTGGAACTAGGGCGCACGCGTCTGCACGGCGTCTAGTTAGAGTTGCATGGTTTTGAACATTAAACATTTGGTTTTATTTTGGTTATGTAACGACATTTAGCTTCCGCTGATGTTTGGGATTTTTAAACTATGTTTTTGAAATTCATTTAGTATTGTTTATTGTGATCATTGACTTGGATCCTGGTTTGTCATGCGCCTCGCGGTAAAACTCCGCAAGTGGATTTTGAGGGTGTGACAACTTGCCCTCCGTCTAGGAGATTTTTGCGAAGGTAGATGGCGAGGGCATATCGGCATTGAAGGAGATGCTAGCAGAATATACTGATTAGGCACAAGTGCCCCATCAAATGCCAAGTATAATGAAGCCCATTGCTTTATGTTTGTTTGCTCCCCTGTGTTTTTGTATTACACATAAATGCTTTGGCATATATGTTTAATTTTTATAATGTTAAGGGGTCGATATTTCCCAACTCAAGTGTAATTAAAGATTGTCATTGCTAGCTGATGTAAGCTCATTTTTTTTGTGGGCAACAGGTCAGTGATTCGACCGTTGTCTTGTCGACTTAACAACCGTTGGCGATGGTAAACGTGAGCGTTGGGACCGTCTGTGATGAGCGTGGTGCCTTAGTTACGCCGGTTATAATAGTTTATGTTCATGCCGAAGTGGCAGGAGTTGCCAATGTAGGCGTAGATGCACATCATACTCCTGCAGAAATGTGTGCTATGCTCGGTGATCCTTAGAGGTCGTTTAGAGCGTTTTGTATTTCCCGTGGTGTATATTTTTGTATACGTTTGGGACAAGTACTTGGTTTTTGAATCATAGTGGTTTTTGTATATCTTAAGATAAAGATATCCACCTTTAGCGCTATAAAGTTCAGTAGCATTGCGGATTTTTGTCCGCTGCTAGTAGTAAATTGTAATGGATATGCTTATCCGATTATAATGCACTGTAGTTGCAGTTTTGCATTTATTTGTGATCTCTTGCACTCTGAGTGTTAGTCGACTGTAAGGTAGTCGTTATTCCAGTATGCTAGCCTCTGCGTTATTGAAGTGGTCTAGAGAGTGTGATACTGCAGTAGTCGTGTTATTAAAAACATTAAAGATTCATGAATGCACACATGTTTTCTACTGGTGATCAATAGACCAGTTTCATTGTTACATGTAGCACTTTTTTTTCAAACGGACGACATTCCATGTTCGCGGGATTGGCCTTCCTTCCAGGTGCGCCAATGTGTACGCGCATATACCAAGGAATTCCACTATAAGGTATGGGACTTCCCAGTTGGGTCTCCGCTTACCCTGGGGTTGTGCTTGGCTGTCTTCGTTGTCTCACGACACGTATATCCAAATATACATGTGGCATTTATCAGACTGTGGCGTATTGCCTAGTTTGGGTGTGGCATATAGCCGAACATAGATTTAGCGTATAGCCAATTATAGATGTGGTGTATAGCCGAATAAAGATATGGTACGTAACGAGCTGGTGACTTGACTCGAGGCAGAATCTGCGAATGGTCAGTGATGCCTCGTCTTGTACATAGACGAACTTCACACGTGGACATTTGGTATGTCTGCGCATCTAATACACAGGTTGAGACTAGTTGCTCGCTTTAAGCAGTAGTGGCGCTACACCTTGCTAGTCCTCGAGTTCAATGTTGCGAAAATATGTTAGTAGCATTGAACATAAATGATTAGTATTCAAAAGCAATAGCTAAAGTACTTAAAGTCCATGAAATTTCAAAGAACCTATTGAACAAGGCGTAGGCAAATGTGAATCAACGGTGAAATCTTTTGATCTCGCCGTTTGTTGTGGGAAGATTGGACCCTTGTTTGCAAGTAGACCCATAGCTATGTTCTTGGATGAGCATTTGGCGTGTAAACTGATATTTCCAAACCAAAGTTCCTAAACTTGATAACGTACCAGTGATGATGGTGCCAATAGTGTTGCACTGTGTAAGTTATATGGTCTAGTCCTGCTGAGTGCTTGGCTGTATTTCCTCTATCCACTACGTAACTTGTCAAGCAAACATGCTGTCCGGAGAAGGACTCATTCGCCAAGAAGATGTATGTGTATAGGGAAGCATATAGACGCATCAGTAAGCACGTAAGGAGAAAAATAAATCATCCGAAATGTGCATAAGTTGTATCCCAAATCGACTGGTGAGCGAGTAGCAGTATACTAGGACCATCCGGCAAGCGCAATGCTATTAAGCAATATTAGTACATAATATTTGAACACATAACATGTTAAATAAATTTCCGTGTGCATAAAAACTTAAGCTATAATGTAGCATTAAGTTCAAAGATTTGCTTTGCTTGGCCTGTTCCGTGAGTCCTCACTACGGTGGAATTGCGTTATCCCGCTTGTTGTTCACTGTGCAGTTAAATGGATAAACCATTTACTGATGCATGTACGAAGTGCCACACGTCTTGAAAATAACGATGTGGCGCATGATCTAAGAATATTGGTGTGGCGTGCGACTGATAATGATACCTACGTAGCCAATAGTGGTATGCCGCAGGTTTTGAAACCACTCGTAGCCAAAGCAAACCCTTGTCTTTGAAACAAGATCATTTAGCGCATTGTGATATGAGAACCATCTGAAGTGGTGTAATATCATGCAGGTCTTCCGGTTTATTGCTGCCAAGTAGATGTTAGTGGCATTGAACAATATGAATGCAAATGAGCAACACGTATAATCTCATGTAGAGTATATTGTATATACATTATAATATGACGCACATGATCATTTATGCTAATATGACGTGGTCATTCAAATGTCAAGAAGATGCATGATATCCGTATGTAATATCAATCAAAATATTAAGTTCTGCTATTCATTTGTAAGTGACAATATCAAAAAACTTTTGTTTTGTTATCCTTTGTCATTGATGATAAGACAACCATCAATTTTTACATGTGGACGGCAGGTAAACGGGCAACAAGTTGCGTCGCTATCCCCTTTTGAATAGTAAGACCTACTCTATTAAAAATAAAAGTTTGGTCCTTGATTGACGAAGAGTTACTATGCACCACCTTTTGCACTCGATCTAAAAAACAGAATTGCTTCGTGGTCCAGGGCTCCAAAAGTATCAAATGCAAAGGGCACAAAGACGTGTTAGTTCTCCAGACAGACAACTTAATGTTTAGCGACCTTTAATTGTTGATTTAATTATGTACAACACTCCATGTTAGTATAGAGAAATCTATTAGACTATCTTTATCGTGATGATAAAGTTTTAGGACAGTGAACCCCTAAACTTGGTCCATCACAAGATATTTCATACTAGTGAATGGGTTAAAGTGTCTATCAATAACACACGGTGGGTGATTTATGTAATTTGTTAGTCACCTAATTTGTGAAAAAAAAAGAATTACATACCTGGCCTTCCAACATGGAAGGTTACCAAAATATACTCGAGAGGTGGCTTGGACGAGAAAATCATCCGCTCGGGTTGGCAACGCTTGGCCTTTTCGTACGGTGGGGAATGTCAGGAGCGAAGTTAGCGGGTCGATATATGGCCACCTGCCATGGTCGTGTAAAGAAGCACCGACATATATGGTCACCCGCCGTAGTCGTTTATAGACAAGCAGTTGTGTAAAGGTCACCCGCCGTGGTCGTTTATAGACACACCGACGTATAAAGGGTCACCTGCCATGGTCGCTTATAGACCCATCGGCGTATAGGGCTATTCGGCAATGGCGTTCATCTAGCTTAATGATGACGCGGTAATATTTATCAGGCATAAAATAGACGCGCGGAGCCTGTCTGGCCAGCGTAACCGCGGCACCATTAAATTTTCCAAATACACAAAAGATATAAGAGCATCAAGAAACGGTTATTAGTATTTGTAAAGATAATAGTAAACCCAGGTATGGCTAGGGATGGGGATATACCACCACTTGGTAGTTCTAGTTGGCTTATCCAAGATTTTATATGAATTACATAAAATCTTTTGCCTCGTGGAATTTAGCTTGTTTAAACTGTAAAGTGTGGAGCCAATATTTCCATAACTAGTTCATCGCATCCGCAAAATTAAAATGACCTAACTTGTGATAAGCAATTGTAAAATAATAACCGTTTTGAGTTGAAGGATTAAAGAAAACATTACCTTTGGACATCATGTATAGGAGGCGCAAAGGCCGATAGCACGAAGGCGAATTGGCGTGATAAGGCGGTGCAAAGGCCGGTTAGCGCGAGGCCAGGTGATGTCGATGCGAGTATGCAAGCAGCACATAGGGGGATTGTGCAAAGGCCGATAAGTGTGAGGCTAACAAACGTCAGCTTATACTTCGGCCAGGGCGCTGATGAACACATGGCGGCAAAGCTTATACTTCGACGGAGATCCCGTCGAATATTACCGGGCATCAACAATAAACAGGGTGTTTGGGTTATGTGACCTGTAACCAATGTCATAGACCGTATCCAAAAGCCAAAAGTCAGGATGAGAATTGAAGAAGAAAATAGTTACTTCATGATGGTTCGGAATACCAAATCTGAGAGGACTAGATTGAATTTGTCTGCAAGCTCCTGAGTCTACTAAGAACCTGCAAAACAAAACACCGTTAGGCTCATCACAGGGGAGAGGGAAGGTCTCTCTGTGACCACCCTCCGGCGTGAGAATAAGTATGGTTTTAAGAAGTGGAAAAGTATTGAGTTGAAGTATTAGTTCAGTTCAATAAAATTACCAAATGAAGAAATTTGGGAAGCATTTATACTTTTCATGTTGGGCTTCGGTGGATTTGGGCCTATGGGCCTTGCATCGGAAGCCTCATCTGTCGGAGCATTAGGTCCGGCCTTGTCTCTTTCGTAATGGTTCGAGTTCCGGCCTAGAACCAGATATTCTCTTCAAGTCCCCCGAAGTCTTTTTAAATCCTTCGGTATTTAAAAAGGACTTGTAATTTGGAGGTTTCTAGGCTTTTTTATTCCTTCGACCTTCGGCGTACAGTGGATGATAGCTGTTGCCATTCACCTAGTGGGTGGGTAACAGCTGTTTGTCATTCATGCTTCTTTGCCGAATCACCATCAGGTGACTTTAACAAAAACCCGTTTGATGTGACTGTTTTGATTGGCTCAAGGTTGCCAGTTGGTGTTTTTGATTGGTCGGTTACAAACCGTCATTTGATGTCCACAATTTTGTATTATAAATAGATTTATCTTTTTACATTTTAACTTTTTACCTTCTCTGAAAAATTTCATCTTCTTCCCTAGATCTTCATACCAAACCTTCGGCTTTCTCCTATTTGGTGTCAGGACCGTCTTCCTTTTTAACACAATCGTCTTCTTCCTTTTAAGTGGTGTGTACTCCTTTCTTTGACTCATTAATCATGCCTAAAGATAACATGCTTGTTTCATATATTGTTTTAAATCGAACCAAGCTTGATGAGTTTGTAGAGGAGTATAAGATTCCTTTAGATCTGCATCCTACACTTCCTGACCCAAACACTCCGATATATCCTCTTCCCCCCGGTAAGTTCGCATTTTACACCCGAGTGTGTAATTATGCGAACTACCGAGTTCCATTCACTCGTTTCTTAATGAAAGTGTTACAACATCATAAGGTCCATCTTTCTCAAATGAACCCCTTGAGTCTGAGTAGGGTGAACCAATTTGAGCTATCTAGTCGGTCATTAGATTATGTGCCGAACCTCAGTGTTTTTAGGGCTTTCTATCGACTGAATCGGTCTGGTAATTGGTATACTTTTGAGAAGAGACAGCCAAAAGATAAAAAGACCGAAGTGAAGAAAGAGGATCGAGAGTGTGTGGGTTGGGAGGTTAGTAGTTTGAATGATTGGAAGGACCGCTGGTTCTGGTTAGATGACCGATGCTTGCCCATAGATTTGGTGTGGAGGAAGAAGGATGATCCGTTAGAAGGTGATTTTCCGAAGGACTTTGCTTATGATAAGGCAATGTATGCAGCTTTGGTGACAAACAAATTCCCTGTTTGTCGGTTGCCGGAACATATACTAGTAATTGGGTGTGTTAGTAGGAACTGGGAATTTTCAAACCAGTGGCCTATCGTTAGACGAAACAACATAGGTTCATTTGTCGACGTGTTTATGGATTATGTCGTTACTAATTCTATATATGTAATGATTGTCATTTTTTTTGCAGAGATGTCTTTGAGGGAAATGCTTCACTTAGAGTCATTTGATGACGAAAGCATTGAATACACCTCTCTTCAACAAAATACTTGAGAAAAACTTTTTCTTGATGTTCTGAAGGACCCATCTTTTAAAATCAGGGAGCCGGAAGTTTCGGCTTCGACGAACCCTTGTGGTGCCACGTCATCTAGTGCTATGGCAGGTTCTAAGAGGCATCCCGAGAAGCAGGTGGTCTCGGAGGGTCAGGCTTCGCATGGTAAGGGAACGTTAGTTCATCAATCTGGTACGGTGGAGTTGGAGGAAGGTAGGAAGAAGCATAAGTCAGAAAGAGGAAAAGTTTTGAAAAAGAGGAGTCTGCTGGAGGTCACAAGGATACTCGGAAGAGGATGAAAACTCCTTTAACTGGTATTTCCGAAGAGGTTCCCTCTGATTCTCTTTCGGCAACTGTTGACATGTTAGAGACCCTTTCGGGACACTTAGGAGGTGGAAAGAGCGCTCGTGACGAGGCTCATGTATCGTTCTCCGAAGGTGGTATAGATCCTTCGAACCCTTCTCCTGTTCGCACCTTTTCAGGAGTTTCGAGTCCTATTGGTAAGTATGATGATCCGGCCTGGTTTCCTCTTTTTTCTACTTCAAATGATGAAGATCCGAAAGCATATCTTAATCGTTTGTGGTACGGATCAGAGATAACACTGGATTCTTTTGGTATGCGTGTAGATTCCATGGAGCTTGATCCTTCTTTCGCCGAAGAGAAATTTGTACCCAACTGGGATTTAAAGAACGGTGATAAGATTTTGGATGTTTTGACAGCTCGAACAATGTTGCTGAACATCAATACTCCTCCTGAGGATCACCAATTCCGTTCTCTTCCTCCGACAGCCTTAGCTGATGCCTTGCTTATGAATCAGGCATAGTCGAATGGCTTACTTATGGAGGTTTATCGCAGGTGGGTTGAGCTAGAGTTAGAAAAGGAAAATTTGAATTCGTTGATGGGTGGTGGTGATTTTGCTAAGGTTGGAAAGAAATTGGAGGCCGTGTCGGAGGTGAAGAAGGACATTGAAAAGAAACTTGATTAAACCCTTCTTCAGCTGCGTTCTAGTGGTGCAGCGGTGGCTACGACTTCCGAAGAGCGAGACAAAGCTCTAAAAGAAGCCGCAACACTAAAGGCCGAGAGGGACGCTGCGGTGCAAGGTAGAAGTTTCGTTTTTCGTTATTGAAGCATATGCCTTTCCTGCTTAATTATCTTGACTTGTTTGATTATTATTTTGAAGAGAAGAAGTTGTTTGAGATTGAGGTTAATCGATTCTGAAGCCAGCTGGATCAGATGAAGAGAGGGATGGACGGGCAGTTTTCGACCCTAACTGAATCGAACTCCCAGCTATCTGATCCGGTGAAAGAGCTGCTGGAAAGCAAGAAGTGGTTGTTGACCGAAGGTAAACTGAGGATGGCCAGGCACATCCTGAGGATAAAACAGACCATCCTGAGGATATCACTGTTTTAGCCACTCAGAAACAAGACGATTCATCATGGATGACTCCCATAATCAAATATTTACAAGAAGATGTCTCTCCTGATGAGGAAAATCCAAAGGCTTTCAGGATAAAGGTATCTAAATTTACAATTATAGACAATATTTTGTATAGAAAGTCTATTGCAGGTCCATATTTGAGATGTCTCAACAAGGATAAAGCAAACAAAGTACTCAAAGACATCCACGAAGGAGACTGTGGAAATCATACAGGAGGAAGATCTCTCTACTCGAAGACTCTGAGGACGGGATACTATTGGCCTACTATGAAGAAGGATGCCATGCTGTATTCCAAAAAGTGTGATGCATGCCAAAGACATAGCAACATACTTCACCAGCTTGCTGAACCGCTACATCCTATTATTTCACCATGGCCCTTCATGAAATGGGGAATGGACATAGTAGGAAAGCTACCCAAAGCTCATGGAGGAAAAGTATTCATGCTAGTGATGACAGACTACTTCTCGAAATGGATTGAAGCTCAAGCATTTGTGCAAGTCAGAGATAAAGAGGTGGTCTCATTCATCAAAAGAAACATCCTGACACGATTTGGAGTATCTTCTGAAATCGTTTGTGACAATGGTTCTCAATTCATTAGCAAAAGAACAACTGACTTTTGTGAGAGTTGGGGGATCAAGATGGTAACTTCAACACCAGTCCATCCTCAAGCTAATGGACAAGCATAATCCTCAAACAAAATCATCGTCAACAACTTGAAGAAGAAGCTTGGGGAAAAGAAAGGAAAATGGGAAGAAGAACTTCCATTTGCACTTTGGGCTGATAGGACTACTTCGAGGAATGCTACTGGTCAGACACTTTTCTCTTTGGTCTTTGGAACAGAAGCAATGCTTGCAACAGAGATGATCATGCCTACAGCAAGGAAACATCTTCAGGATGCAACTACTAATTCTGAAGCATTACTTCAAGACTTGGAAACTGTGGATGAACTCAGGGATGCTGCTAAATTAAGGATGGCAGCATATCAACAAAGGATTGCTAAAGCTTACAACAAGAACATCAGGATAAGAAGATTTCAAGTGGGAGACTTGGTATTGAGAAAAACCTTCCAAAATACAACAAAACCAAGTGATGGTAAGCTAGCTCCCAAGTGGGAAGGTCCATACTTAATCGATTCTGGAGCATATTGGCTGTCAACAATGGAAGGAGAGATTCTACCAAGAGCTTGGAATGCTATACACTTGAAATACTACCATGCCTAGGGAGGCATGTGACAGATCACTCTGGAAGAGAAACCATGATCCGAATCACAGGTGGGATGAAGGTGAAGGCTCATAGAGATGAATCATCTCCATATGTAAGTGCTTGTCCTTGATTTATTTCGATCGATTATATTTTCACTAAACATGGTCTAGAAATAGTCCATCCTGAGAATTTTGCAGTACCATCCTGAAGATGGAATGCTTAGAAGACTAGGGGGCTGGCCACCCTCTCCTCCGTTAAGGTGTCTGACACCTTCCTAAGGTTTAAAGGTTTTCACCTTTCACATTGGGTTAGCAACCATCGCCTGGAGCGCACGATGCCCATGTATATTCTCGGGATGGTGGGACCAGTCCATGTAAAAGTGGCTGACAATTTCATTATCTTTGAGACATACGATGGAGCTCTTAAGGTTTAGACATTTTTCAATGTCTCTAATGGTTAGACGTTTTTCAACGTCTCTTTGGTCTAGTCGCCAGGGCCTTGTCGCCAGTTGTTCCTAAGGGCCTTGTCGCCAGTTATTCCTAAAGGCCTTGTCGCCAGTTATTCTCAAGATGATACATATTGGTTTTATCACCAAAATATAACAAAAGGGTTTTTTATCCCAGTTAAACCAAAGGCCTAAGACGCCAGTATAATAACAAAATCTTCCTTTGCAGGATATTATCGAAACATAAGTCTTTCTTATGAAAGATTACAAGGTCTATTTTAAATATATCACACTGGGGATATCCTCAGAATGCAAGACCATCCCAAGGATGGAAAAGAAACCAGATGCATCCTCAAGATGCAAAACTATCCCAAAGATGAAGAAGAAACTGGGTACATCCTCTGGATAATGAAGACCATCCTGATGATGAGAAGGATTATAGCAATACCAGAAGAATTATTCAACACAAAAAGGTATTATTTCTGATTATTTCTTTACAACCTAAGTATTTGCTAATGTTTGCAGAATATCAAAGGAAATAAAAAGCACAAAGAGAATAACGTCAAAAGTTATATTATTCATCAAAAACCGAAAATAATGCCAACCCCTGGCTTCATCCTAAACCAGGACCCATCCACCAGGGGTCAGCATTTCAAAGTCAGAATTGAAAAAGATTTGGGGCTTCGTCTTGAAAACCAACATCCCTCCACCCTGAAACTTTCATTGTTTACACAAATAAAAACATAAAATTGTTCATAAACTACCATTCCAAAATTCTAAAAAAGTGGGCTCTGGCCTAATCATCACATCCTTCATTGCCCACCGGAACCTCAACCTGAAAATCCTTGGTCACCTCAGCCTTTGTCACCTCAGCCACTTTGCCAGCATCCTGAGGATCAGCAACAGGGACGGACTCAGATGCCACCTCCTTTCCACCCAGACTGAGAATCTTCTCCTGCCAAGCCTCCACGTCCCAGTCTTCCATCTTGAAGTTGGGATCCATAGCCTGCAGTGCCATTCTCACCCTAGCTTGAAAGACAGAGATGGTGGCAGACTTCATCAAGCCCTGTTTATACTCTTCCATCTCTTTTTCGTGATCCCTCATGCTTTTGGCTTGAGCAGACTTCACAACCTTCAGCTCAGTCTCCACCTTTCCTAGTTTCTTCTCAAGCTGTTTGGTCTTGTCAAGAGCAGATTTCTTCACATCTTCAAGCTTGGCCTTAGTATCAGCAAAGTCTTTGTTCATGTCATCCAGGGACTTCATCAAGTATTCATGACCCTGTAGAAGAAAAGGAGTAAGGTAAGTACTCAAACCCTATTACATGCTAATGATTACCATAACCAATCCTCGGGATAAACAACGTACCTGAAGAATAAACTTAGAGATTTTGCCCAAGATGGCATCACAATTGAGGCCCTCAAAAGGAGAGGTCTCTTGAGCAGAAGTACTGGCAGCCTTCCTCTTTCTAGAAGAAGCTGCAGCTTTGGCCTTTGGGGCTGGAGGAGGACTTGTCATCCTGGAGCTGGATGGAGAAGTTATCTTGGGAGGATCAATGTTTTGACTATCGATCTCATCAAGATCAAAATAGTCAGGCTTCTTTGCTGAAACAACGAAATCATGTACAGGTTAACACAAGAGTCAAGATAGGCGTATCCTCAAAATAAGACAAAACTTACCAGACATCTCAGTGGCACGACTTGTAGAAAAGCTTTCTTCTACTCCAAAAGTCCTTGCTGAAGCTGGAAGTTCAAGTACTGCATTGTATCTGATAAAAGAGTCTACCAGAGGAGGAACAAGCTTGGCAAAATAAGCACCTGCAAGAATAATAAAATTTTTGAAAACTATTAACATCCTCAGGATGTGACAATCTTGACTATATCTAATACATTTACCACTCTTTAACCAGGATATAGGGATCTCATCCCCATAAGGAATGGAATCCTTTCTCACAAAAAAGAACTTTGATTTCCAGGGTCTATCAGATTTCACAACGCCATGCAGAAAAGGAGGTTCTGCATCAATAAGTTGAAGAACATAACTGCAGGACCCATGTGTCCTTAACTTATATATGTATGACAGGTCACCAAACTGAAGCTGGATACCATGAGTTTGAATGATCTTGTTACAGAGTATCAAGATCCTCCAGATCTCAGGCATAGCTTGGGCATAAGCCATTCCTGTCGCATCAAAGAACTCTAATGAAATCAGGGAATGGATATTTAAGACCAAGCTGGAATGGTAAAAGGAATAAACACACCCAGACAGAAGAAGCAAAGTTAGACTTTGCATTCAGATCAAAAGGCCGAATAACGGCAGAATCAGGAAAAGCCCCTGATTTCTTAAGGGCTTGAATGTCTTTATCCTTAAAAGTACAGATTTCTTGATCAGGATCTTTGATCAAGTTTTGGGGTGTGAAATCCTTAGGGATTCCAACACTACCGAGAGCTCTTGTTAATTTCTTACTCATTCTAAAAAAAATGTTTTGAAAAAACTTTTGCAGGGATGAAAGGAAAAAGACGAGAAAAGAGGCGAATTAGTTACCTTTTTTGATAATCTCAGTTGGTTATAAAGAAGGAAGAGAAAGCCTAGATATAGGCGACAGGATACGATAGGGCATAACGGTCATCACGAACAATTAGCCTAAAAACTAGCCGTTAGGGTCTTGGAACTTGGAAAGAATGATACATCAATTGGGAAAAATATTTTTACAATTATGATAACGGTAACATATTTTTGGGGACAATTGTTGGTGAAAATCCTCAACATGATTTTACCTCATATTCCTAACATTGCATCCTCGGGATGCTAAAGGACTCTGCTGACTTCGGGATGCAACTATAAATCAACATGAGCACATCCTGAAGATGGACTAACAAAATATCTTTCTTATTCGTAAATGCAGGTGAAATTAAGCTATAATATGGATTAATGCCTCACAACATCTATATTATAAGCCTCAAGAGAAGAAGTCAAAGTGTAACTCATGCGAAGCCATAGTCCAAAGATGAAGATGAGGTCAAAGTTGTAACCGATGCTCATTAAAATATGCGAAAGATATGGAAACAGCTGGAACTACATTAAGCAGAGTTAAAACTGCCACAACGGTCATCTAAAGACTTCAAAGGCTTTAACTACTTAGCGGATCTTGTGGGATTCTTTAGTTATTCTCATGTATTATATATATGGGAGTATGGGACGAGTATAGGACACTTACATACACCTTTCGTACACTATAGCTGCACACTAATACTTAGACACAAACACAATCGTTGTAATCTTAGTACACTCGTCCACATACTCATCCAAAGTTGTACTCTTTTACCAAATTAATATTAACGAACAAGGTAGGGGCCTAGTCTCCTCCCGAGGTTTTATGCCGGCGATCTACCATTGATCAAGGGCTCTCCTCATATATCGAGTGTTGTTCTTTGTGTTCTACTCACTTATTCGTTCATTACAAACAGTTCCATCCCGAGGATATAACTGTCCATCCCGAAGCAAACCTAAGCCATCCCGAGCATAGTTGTCACTAATTTACTCTTTTTTGCATCCTGATCAAACATTCTCAGAATATAACTAGTTTTAATAGTAAATTCACATTCTTAGCACACTACCTCACAATTTCTAATTTGGAATACAAGATTATTTCTACTAGGTAATTTTTGACCAAAACAGTAGGCTTGGTGGTCTTTGTACCCATGCATCCAAACCTGTCTCGGCATTCAGTGAGTAGGTTAAATGGTAAACTATGATTTTGTCGACAATCATATATGTAACACATAGAGTTAATTTATTTGTGCATGCAATGATTATTTCAACCGTGTTTCGGCATAGGCTCTTGTGGCCGTATGAGATAGGTGGATTCCCTTTTTTTGAATCATTGAAAAATTTGTATGTATCATACGTTATGTACCATATCTCATTGGAACTTGGTTTCGATGTTGGCTTATTATGCCTGCTATCATCGGTTTCGGTATGTTTTTCGTTTGTTTGTTACGAGAGGCCGGAGTGTTAGATTTTTATAATTTTGGACGTCCGGATGCTATTTGCATCTTTTTCCGACCTTCTATATTGTACCATAGTATATTTATGGTTCGGAGGTTGTTTCTCCGGCTTGAGTATTAATTTATTAAAACATATAAAACCAATGTATGAAACAAACATGTACCAAAGCATTTTAATTCATTATGGGTGGGGTAAAAACATCCCACTAACAAACGAAAATAAAGATCGGGGTAATGAGCCATCCCGATTTACAACTAAAAATTATTAAGAAAAACGAAAGTAAAAGAACTAGATTCATGCTTCGGTGCTTTACTTATAGCACTTCTTCAAATGGACCCCGTTCCAAGTCCTAGGAACCGGAGTACCATCTATCTTTGCTAAGGTGTATGATCCTTTTTCTCCCACTATAACAATCTGGTAAGGACCCTCCCATCTTGGTGATAACTTGCCTAAAGGTTCGGCTCTGCTAGCCTCATTGCTTTGGAAGACATAGTCTCCGACTTTGAATGTTTGTTTTTTCACCCTAGCATTGTAGTACTTTTCGAGCTCCTTTTTATACCGAGATTCTTTATGGAAGCCATGTCCCTACGTTCTTCCAAAAGGTCCAGATTGAGTCGAAGGGCTTTCTCGTTGTCGGGAGTATTCATCATGCGAGGGCTTGTCATACCCACTTCTACGGGGATCATAGCTTCTGTCCCATAGGTCAAACTAAATGGTGATTTTCCATTGCTTGTCTTCGGCATCGTCTTGTGGGCCCATAGGATGTTTGGCAACTCATCGGCCCAACCAGCATTTTTGCCTCCTAATCGACGTTGGATCCCTTCCACAATGCTTCGGTTGGCCCTATCCACTTGGCCATTGGCTTGTGGGTGGGCAACTGAAGAAAAAAACTGTGTAATGTGGAGGTCGAAGCACCATTTCCTAAAAGGGTTTTTGGCAAGCTGCTTTCCATTATCACTGACGATGTATAGTGGTAATCCGAACCGACAGACTATGTTTTCCCACACAAATCTTTTCACCTGATGGCCAGTGATATCACCCATTGGCTTGGCTTCGACCCATTTAGCAAATTAGTCGATGGCCACAAGTAGATACTTTACACCTCCGGTAGACTTTGGGAATGGTCCTACGATATCAATTCCCCACTTCTGGAATGGCCAGGCCGCAGTGACAGGGATTAAATCATTTTTTGATCTTAGGCTTACCGGTGCATTTTTCTGGCAATCTTCACAATTTTGGAGCTCGATGACAGCACTCTGGTGCATATTTGGCAAGTAGTAGCCTGCATTCATTGCCTTGGTGACGACCATCTTTGGTCCGGCATGGATTCCACAGATACCGAAGTGAATTTCCTTGATAACATAAGCTGCTTCATCAGAGGTGTGACATCGAAGGACCGGGCCCAAGAAGGTCTTTCAGTACAGTTGACCATTTTGAACTTGATATTGCAAGGATTCAACCTTAAGCTTTCTTGCTTTGGCCCTATCATCTGGGACCCATCCTTTGGTAATATGCCTCAGGATAGGAGTTATCCATGTTTCTTGTTGGGCTTCAACTTGTAAGACGGAATTTTCTTCAATTGATGGCTTGGCAAGTATTTCAATTTTTATATCTTGAACTAGCTCAGTGGGTGTAATCGAAGCTAGCTTTTTGAGTGCATCGGCTTTGGTGTTTTCTTCCCTTGGGATGTGAAAAATTTTACAAGTTCGGAAGGATGCCATGAGCTCTCGATCCTTTTGAAGATATCTCACCATACTTGGCTCTCTAGCTTCGTATTCCCCTCTGATTTGATTTACCACGAGTAACGAGTCGGCATGGACTTCAAGGTGTCACGCCTTGCATTTCAAGGCCATTTGGAGGCCAGCTAACAGAGCTTCATATTCAGCTTCATTATTTGAGCTCTGAAATTCTAGTTGGTGGGCATAAGTGAATTCCACACCCTCCAGACTGATTTATATGAGGCCGACACCGGAGCCTTCTACATTAGATGCACCGTCAGTGAACAATGTCCAGGTTTCGATGGGCTCCTCACCTTCGAGTGGTTGATCTTCCGGTGGGTCCTCCCCACTCGGCAACTCAGCTACAAAGTCTTCCACAGCTTGACCTGTCATGGCTCCCCTTGTTTTGAAAGTTAGATCGAAGGCCCCTAGTTCGATGGCCTATTTGGCCAATCGTCCGGAAACCTCCGGCTTTCGGACTACATATTGGATATTCTTAACGGTTTGGACTTCTATCACATGTGCTTGGTAATACCTTCTTAATCTTCTTGAAGCATGAACTAATGCCAATGCAAGCTTCTCCAACATAGGGTATCTGGTCTCATATTCCCGAAGAGCTCGACTTACATAATAAATTGGGACTTGTGCTAGATGCCGGTGAACCACCAGAACGACACTGATGGCACCTTGAGAAGCTGCAAGGTAGATGGTAAGAACTTCCCGTGGCTTTGGTGCGGTGAGGGTTGGTAATATGCTAAGACATTGTTTCAGCTCATCAAAAGCTTTTTCGGCTTCTTTGGTCCACTTAAAATCGTTTTTTCCGAAGCTTTGCTTCAATACTGTGATGAAGGGTAAGGTTCTTTCGGCTGATTTGGAATGAAACTGATGCAAAGCTACTAACCTTCCGTTCAACGACTGGATTTCCTTGACCGACAGTGGGGATTTTAATTCCATGACAGCTTTGACTTTTTTAGGGTTTGCTTGAATTCCGTCTCGTGCGACCATGACGCCTAGGAACTCCCCTGACTCCATGCCAAAGGAGCCTTTCACCGGGTTTAGTATCATGTTTATCCTACGGAGACAAGCAAAAGTCTCTCGGATATCGGCCATCATGTCTGTTTCATCCTTGCTTTGAATCACCACATTATCAACATATATTTCAATGTTCTTTCTAATTTGATCTTTGAACGCTTTGTCCATCATTCTCTGATAGGTGGCTCCGGCATTCTTTAGGCCGAAGGGCATCTTAGTGTAACAGTAGAGTCCTTCTACGGTGATGAAAGCAGTCTTGTCTTCATCTTCGGATGCGATCTGAATCTGATGGTAACTTTTACATGCATCGAGAAAGCATTTCAGTCGGAAGTCAGTGATGACTCACAGAATTAACATATAAAACAGGCATAAACAGTCCCAAAATAGGTTAAAATTAGGCTTATATTAGTGATAATTGATGCTTAATTCGTTCCTATTTGCATTTCTCAGGAAATTGGAACTCCAAGACGGAAACAAAGGATTTCCGGGTAAAAACAAGCAAAAACTAGAGATTCCGGAAGATACCAGACTTGAAGCATGTTCCCTATATGTTTTGAAGACAATCCCGGGACTTAAACAAAGCTAAAATCAGTCCCAGAGTGACCTTGCACGCCCACGCTCATCTGCACGAAGGCCTTGCATGCGAGAAGACAACGCAGCAAACTTGGAGGGCAATAAATCAGAAGCTGGAAGACAAGCACGGCCGTGCGAACTCCTTGTGCACAGCCGTGCTCAGACACAAAGTCTAGACAAACTCTTCCATGCAGCAACAAAACGTACGTGTAACAGCAAGCACGCCCTCGACACAACTTAGCACGGCCGTGTAGCCCCTAGAGGTCTATAAATAGCAAGCCAACCCTCACCATTTGTTCATCCCTTCATGTGCTCTCTTGAGGCCGAACTCCAAACTTCTTCCAGAGATCTTGGGGTCTTGTGGGAGGCCTTCTGGCCCTCCTAACATCCCTCAATGGTTAGGCCTCATCCTACCTTAATCAGCTTGGCCAGGAAGAGGATCGTAGAGTAGTGATGCAATAAATATCGAGGGTCGTGAGGATCAAAAGAGTTACATATCACTTGGAGGTGGATAGCTTGTCTATGAGCAGCCATGTTCTTTTTGTATAATACGCCTTCAGGATTATGTTCCACCTTTATCAAGGATTTTATTCAACAGTTGAGTGATTTTCTTGGCATTGGGAGGATTCCCTACGGGTGCACCGGTGATCTCTTGTATCATACGCCTTTAGGATTATGATCCACCTTTGTAAAGGACATCATTCAGCTCGGGAGGTTAAGGTTTGGGTTATTTAACCGTCATCCATTTAAACAACTTTATATTTAATTGATCAATAAATATTAAAGTGCCACTTAAAAGACAAACAAATAACGGATTCCTTATCTAGTTCTCGTTATACAACGCCGTTATCGAGATACGAGTCTCCTGAGTCAACTGTAAGAGAGGTCCTTCGGTCTTCGTATCGTTAACATGCTTAGGGGATTCATTGTTGGACCACTCGGGAATGACCCTAAGGCGAGATCCTTCGGTACGAAACGCGAGAGCTAAGGCGAGTTGTACGTTGTTCCAGTTCGGAAGTGAAGCCTCTATTGTAAGAAGAAGATGAGTTCGAAGACCGGATACTTGACCGCGGTTTGAGGACCCCGCTATACGCGAGGCCCTGGCGAAGACCCCAGGTGGAAGCAAACCGGAGAGGTTTAGCCTTCTACACCGTAGTAGCCTCCGCTTCTCTATCAAAGAGTCAACACTTCAAGATCCCTCTCGTCTTCCTCACTAATAAATTCACTTAAATTATTGATTCTAATAATAAACTTAACAATTAAATCGAAGGACTCCGAGATATGCATAATATACTAATCTACTATTTTTATCTTTTAATTTACAAAACCAAAACCTTTTTAAAAAACTAGTTTTATCAAAGAACCCCTCCATTTTATTTTTCTTTTTAAAACCCGATCAGGAAATTGATGAAAGGTTGAGTAGAGAAAAGTGTGAACCTTGGGATACCATACTCAATACTTACCCTAGAGACTATACTATGCACGTCAGGTTCTCTGCCTATGTGTTGGTTTTAGTTTCGAAAGTAAACATTGTTTACTTTATAAATTTAAAACTTGGTAAAAACCAGTTTAGTAAAAATTAGTCATTTATCCCAAGCCAAAGTTTCTGAATTAAAACATCAAAGTTTTTTGCTGGGAAAATGATATCTTTTTATTTTGCTAAAACCATGCACATCACCCAGCCAATGAATCGACCTTAACTTCCATTTCTAGGAGAAGATAACAATCCTTCAGACAAGCATTGTTTAAATCTTTGAAATCAACACACATTCTCCATCCACCATCATGCTTCTTTACCATCACCGGGTTCGACACCCAGGTTTGGTATTGAACCTCACGAATAATATCCGCATCGAGCAACTTTCTAACGTCTTCGGGCATTCGGCAATGGCTTTGTTTCGATCAGTACCCGTGCTTCTTCGTTTTTGTTGAACCGGACGGACGGATGAGTAAGTATTTAACTTATGTTCGGCTAGAGTTATGGGAACCCCTTGTATATCCGAATGTTGCCATGCAAACACGTCTAGTGAATCAGTTAGCAGGTTCCATTAGACAGCCTTATAATCGGGCGGAAGTTGTGCAGCGATGGTTACCTGTCATGAAAATATCTGAAGAATTGGTTAAGAAGCTTTGTGAAGCTACTTGATAACCGGTGATAATTGGGAACTAATGGTTACCTTTTGCTCCGAAAAGCATGGATTAATTGACCATTTTTAACTCTTGAGTGATCAGAGCAACTTGTGAGCTTGAAGCTTGACGTATTTCGGCCACATACTGCATTTTTTCGGTGAATATGGTTGCTCCATGTATTGAAGAAGCAACCATACCGAAAGCACACATACTCGGTAGCCCCAAGATGACATTATGTACCGAATTTGCTCCGACTACTAGAAAAGTCAACATAACTGTTCGACATTGTCTCTCAGTCCCCAAAGTTACTGGGAGGGTAATCTGTCTGATGGGCTGAATTACTTCTCCCGAGAAACTAACCAACGACATCGAGACCTTTTTACATATGATACTTTTTTAGTTATGGAAGGTATGGTGTAAATGGTATGGCATCTTGTCATTACCGAGAGGTCGAAGGACATATATTTGTTCCATCGACTCTTTGCGGAAGGAAATTGGAATACATGTACCATCCTCCTTCGTGTCTCTTGTGTCAACTGCTGAAAGCAATGTTGGTACATTATCTCCAACGCACTACCGTTGTCTACATAAATTCGTTGAAATTTGTGTCCGGCTATGACGGCAGATATGATTATCGCTCCTTCAAGAAACTCTTCTGGTGTTACCTGTGGGAATGAGATTGCCTGTTACATAAAAAATGCTTAGAAACACAGATCATGTTTTGGCAATGAATACACTTTTTATAAGCGTAAATGTTTCGTAATTTAATTAGCAACCTGGCTCATGAACGAAGAAAGGTGAGAGCCGGAACGCTTAATGCCATGTGGCACAAGAGGTCGAATCATATTGATTCCTGGTTGAATGTTCGTGTTTTGGATAGCTACCGACTTTCCATCTTTGACTTCCTTAACAAGGTGAGAGAGTTTTTTTAGAGCGAACGGCCTTTTCGCTTTCTTGTCGTAGGGACTAGCAATCATTAGTGTTATGTCCTTTGGCTGGGTGGTATTCACAACATTTCTTTGAATTCTTGTCTGCCAAAGGCCTCTGTTTAGTTGGGGTCGGGAGCTGAAGATCCTCAGTTAGGATGATATCCCTTGGATTTTTAATCAGATCGGTCATGCCACTGAATTTTCAAGGATTTTAAGGTTTGGAAGAGCTATTTCTGTCTGATCGGCCGTAAGGTTGGTGCCTATTTTTATTCCAATGGGTGTTCCGATCGGTGTTTTGAGAGTTTTTCTTCCAAGAGTTTCGACCCTCGGAGCCTTTATAATCTTCTTCGGCGTAATGTCCGGGTGCACTTTTCCTCCGAGCAAAGGCTCTGGCTATTTCCATTGGTGCCTCCATCGTCTTTGGCATTGTTATCGATTGTTGTGACGTCTTCATTCGTGAATCCCTCAAAATGTGCGGTCATGGATTGAGATTGCATTGTGTTTCTCTTTTGAAGAAAGAAAGAAACAAACTAAAATCACGGATGGCGCCAATTGAAGAGGAAAATAGTTACCTCCAAATTGTTCGGAATACCAGATCTGAATGGAATAAATTGAATTTGACTGCAAGCTCCTGAGTCTACTAAGAACCTGCAAAACAAAACACCGTTAGGCTCGTCACAGGGGAGATGGAAGGTCTCTCTGTGACCACCCTCCAGCGTGAGAATAAGTATGATTTTAAGAAGTGGAAAAGTATTGAGTTGAAGTATTAGTTCAGTTTAGTAAATTTCCAACGGAGGAAATTTTGGAAGTATTTATACTTTTCATGATGGGCTTCCGTGGATCTGGCCCATGGGCCTTGCTTCCGAAGCCTCATCTGTCGGAGCATTAGGTATAGCCTCGTCTCTTTCGTAATAGTTCGAGTTCCGGCCTAGAACCAGATATTCTCTTCAAGAATTAAATTAAAATCATACATATAAAACCGTAGGCCATCGAATAAATCCAGTTGTTGATTTTATTTCAGATGTAGTTTTTACCTATAAGATGTAGATAGATCTGGGAATCAAAACGTTACCGCAGGCCATTGAACGTGGCAGATCTGAAGGTTGTCTTTGGAGAAGATGAAGCGTGATTTGTTTTTCTTTCGTCCCACGAATGGCGCCAATGAAGAAACATGTACCTATACGGGTAGATATTCCAGCTTCATTGATGAACGCGACCACACATCGTCTTCTTTGTCTCCAGGATCCAGATCTGCAACAAGAAAAAAGGAAAAGAAAGAGGGATGGAGGCGACTACAAGGAGTTTCCTCCCATCACAGACACAAAAAGTGTGATAGGCTCCAACCTGTTCCCTAGAGTTAGAGGTGAACCTCTTAAATTGGGAACTAATGGGCCACCAACACAGACCCCTAACTATATGGGCACATAGCCCATTGGCACCAAGCCCAGTTAGGGGGTTGCCTCCATAAAACCCTCAGTCCAGTAAGCTCAATACAAGCTACACTGCGATGGGCCTCGCTATTGGGTTTAACAAATAATATATATTAGTATAAATAACGTCGGATATTGACCAGCTTGACCGAGCCGGGACATAGCTCGTCAGTTGGATCGCCTGGATGATAGAGCAAACCAAGCATAAAAGTTATAGAAGTAAAGTGTTGAATTGGATACATTTTATTCAAGAGCAAACCACCTTAAAGAGGCAACAGATAAAGTAACGTAAACAAAGACTCAAACAACTTAGCAACTAAATTCTGCACGTGCAATAGCCAAGTATCCAACGGCTCTTTCTCTTCAACGGTTATCCACATTTGAATTACTTCCAACACCCTCTTTTAATTCAAACTTCCTCACTCCAAGAGTCCAAGCATTTCATGCAAGCAAAACAGTTTAGCTCCAAGAGGCTTAGTCAAAATGTCTTCAAGTTTATCTTGAGTATAGCATGACTTCAACACAACTTGATTAGTATCCACAAGACTTTTGATATAATGAAATTTAATAGGGGAAATCACAGCATCATGTGGTGGCGTTGATAGCCAAAAGACAAGGGGCACATGCACTGATCTGGTTTGTCCCGATTGCTAAGTGTTTTGTGCCTTATGTCCAAGGCTTGATACCAAACCACATCGAGCCGGGGGTCTCACTGGAAGCAGCCTCTCTATTCTTAGGGTAGAGGTAAGGCTGTCTACATCTTACCCTCCTCAGACCCTACCTTAGCTTTGCTATAGGTGGGATTAACTGAGTATGATGATGATGATGATGATGATAATAGGGGAAATCACCAATTTAGCCCTTGACCCACCTTTTTTTTTTTTTTCCAAAATAGCCATCTCCTATCTCTTGGGAAAGTCGGGTCACGCATTTTGAGGAGGTGCAGCGGACTCCGGAGACGCCACCGTAGCTACCCAATCACCAGCTGCCACCTGTTGGTTTTTTTTTTGCGAGTCATCACGGAACCGGCTCCACACCGCCGAGACGTCTCCAGGGAAAGTGGGAGACGGCACAACGTCGGCTCAGCTTATGGCTTCATACTTTTTGGATCCCTTCAATCAGCTCAAGCGGAGACGCTCCGTGACGTCTCACTACCTACAAAAGATGTCGGCGGCTGCGTCTCGGTTAGGGTGTTCAGAATTCGATTCGAATTCGAAAAATTCAAAAATCGACTTAATTCGATTCGATTATCAAGAATTCGTTTCGATGATAAAAAATTCGAATTCGAATTCAAATTCGATTTAATTCGAGTTCAGTAAATCGAATATGAATTGAATACGAATTTATGATTTTAAATTCGATTCGAAATTCGAATAAAAATAATACATATTTATTATATATATAATTATATACATACACCTATAACTTTATAACATGGGCTAATCTATGAATTTGATCTAAGTTATAAATTAGCCATTACCAAGCCCAAGCCTAACTTTTTTTTTTAAAGGCTTAGTTCAGTGGAAATCCTTGTACAACCCTAACCTAGCGGTCTCAAGTTCGAATCCCTACCCACACACCGGTGTCCTCCTTCCCAACTGGTTTGAGGTAAGGTGGGTTTTCCCTTAGGGAAGACCATAACATAAGTATTAACCTTAAACGAATTTATTCGAATTCCCTTTGAATTCTAGTTTCTAATACGAATTCGAATCGAATTAGAATTGTGTTTTTTATTCGAAGTGGAATTGGTCAGCTTTTAATCGAATACGAATTCAGTAAAAAAATAAATTATTAAAAATTTCGAAAATTTATTATTCGATTCGATGAACACCCCTAGTCTCAGTGACGTCTTCGGTATGAAACTCCGTCTCCGATTCATTATTCGATTCGATTCGATGACCGAGATTTTGTATTTTAAGCTAAGCAAGTATGTTTGTGATCTTTGTTTTGTTTGTTTTGAAGTATTTTTGTTCCACTTTTTTTCAAAAAAAAAAAATAGAAATTGTTAGATTTGTCATATAAATTGGTGGGAAGTGGGAAGTTGTTAACGGGAAGCTCGAATATGATCTTGATTTAAGCAGTAGCATGTGTGGTTTGGAAATCGAATAAAACATGTGTTATCTTAGTTTATTAAGTTATCTTTCAAACACGTTTGTGATTCCGCCAATTACACGTTTATCTTATAAAATGTCTATGTTTGATGATACGATCGATATATTTAATGATCGTGATGTATCATTTCTTTTTAAAATGGCTGAGCAAAGTCCTGGTGAAGTATTCAAGTTATATGTTGTTTTAGAGTGTGGTGTCGGTTTATCATCCATTTGCCTTCCTTCAAATGATTACAAAATTCCTGATTTAAATGCCCCTTTTGAAAACTTTAACGATTATCATCCAACTTACGAGAAATTTGAGGAAAAACGAAAATTTGTTCCTAATGTAAATGCCCCTTTTGAAAACTCAACCACAGTTATTTCTCTAGGAAAAAGAAAAATTTGTTCGTCAGGTTGTTTTCCTGAAGGTTATCTATTTCACGACAAATAAGAAATGAAACTGGAGTTGGGGAAACTTTGTTTATCAGAATGTTTCTCTTATAATTGCCTTCCTTCAAATGATTACAAAATTCCTGATTGAAATGCCCTTTTTGAAAACTTGATTATCATCCAACTTACGAGAAATTTGAGGAAAAAAGAAAATTTGTTCCTGATTTAAATGCCCCTTTTGAAAACGCAACCGCAGATATTTCTCTAGGAAAAACCAAAATTTGTTCGTCAGCTTGTTTTCCTGAAGGTTATCTATTTCACGACAAATAAGAAATGAAACTGGAGTTGGGGAAACTTTGTTTATCAGAATGTTTCTCTTATAAAGTAGAAAGATCCTCTAAAACACGTTATGAAGCATCATGTGTAGTTGAGGATTGTGAGTGGCGTTTAGGGCATATACCTACCTAAGTTGTAAAACATTTTATGATAAATATTTTAATGATAATCAAACATGTTCCAATAATCAAACTCACCCTTATCTTCGTCAAGCTAACCCAAAAGTTATTGGAAACATACTAAAACCCCAATTGAGAGACAATGGTCATGTGTACCGTGGTAATGAAATAGTCAAAGATTTTTGACAAAGATTTCACGTGGACATAACTTACTCTCAAGCATGGGGTGGGAAGTGTCATGCACTCGAACTTTTGCAAGGAAATAGCAAAGATTCGCTTGCCAAGCTCCCTCCTTATTGTTACAATTTGGAAAGGACGAATCCGGGGAAATTTACTCGCATCCGGACTGATGAGGGGAGTCACTTTAAAATTCTTTTTGTTACCATTGGTGCTGCGGTCAGTATTATTTATTATTTTCATTATAAGTTTTCGTTTTATAAAACTAACTCTTTGTTTTTTTTATATGTCTTTTAGATTAGGAGTTTTATTCATAATTTAAGACCGGTGATTATCATAGACTCGACGTACTTGCGAGGTGAGTTTAAAGGAACGTTGTTGTTGGCTGTTGGTATGGATGGTAACAACCAAATTTTACCTGTTGCCTATGGTATTGAGAAATCTAAAGATGGTGAAAGCTGGATATGGTTCTTTTCTAGGGTTAAAGAGTGTATTGGTGAACATCCTGATCTGGCGATCATTTCTGATCGCACGAATTCAATAGACTTGGCGATACGAACTGTTTTTCCTCGTGCTTTTCACGGGTCGTGTTGTCGCCATCTGATGGTCAACCTAAACTTACCTTCAGATAAAAAGAAGAGATATGGGTTTGTGGTTCGATTGTGTTTGATGCTTTATCGTGACCTGCTTGTTGGCTTGACGATTAATATTCACGTTGATTAATCTCATCAAACACCAGACCTCAAACACAAAAATAAGATATCCAATCGATTATTGTATATTATTCAACAAAAAAATAACCAAATGGTTAATAAACAAAGATGGGTAAGTTAGGATTAACATTATCAGTGGGTTTTGTAGTGGGCACAATACATCTTGTGAAAAGTTGTAGACTTCCTCAATCTGTCATACAAAGAAAACATAATTAACAATCTTTCATAGGACAAATAAATAAGTTAACTGTATATATACAACATGGAGCACCAACAAATTACGAAAAGCCTAACTATCTATTTATACTAACCATGCATCTTATAAACACGCAATTTAAAACACTCAAATAGAAAACTAAATGGGTACTTTATATTTATCTGTACTTTATATCTTACCTTAAAATATGACTTCATATATAAAAACATAATAAATACATTAAATAAAGAAATCTGAAAAACACTTACACCACTTGCTCATTTATTAATGCGAACAAAACAATTAAATCCAACATAGAAATTCACTAGAGGACTTAAACTCAATAAATGAAAGTTAGTAATTGTCCCAAACCCAAACATTTGCAACCATGAGTAATAGAATATGTATTATAGGAAACTAATTATTGTGTATAGGGCTGTGCAAAGGGTCCGGAACCGACCCGACCCGACCCGGACTCACTAGAACCGCATACCCTTTTATTATGGAAATTAGGAACCACGAACCGAACCTTAAAAAGGTTATGTGCTTCCGGGTCCTAAAGGTTCTGATGGGTCGGGTAAAGGGTCTGACCCACTAGAACCTTTTAATGTAAATAGCCACTTTTAGATGATTACATATTCCTATTCTTTTACCATGCTCGTAAAAGAGTTCCTCCATATGGTTCTAATAGTAGCCCATGAGTTTCTTTTTTAAATCACTTTTCGTTTCTCGACTTATGTTTTCGTAACAGCTTTGTCATTCTCATCACTCGAAGCATTATCTGAATCTGTTATGTATACATTATAAATACACACACATACACACACACACACTAGAGCGACCTACATAAATATTTACTTCAAATTTGAATATAATATATATTATATTATATAATATATCACATATATACATTAAGCCGAAAAATATTTCAAGAAAAATACATTGTTATTCTTATAAATAATACTTTTAATATTGTATTAACATTACACGAAACCGATACAGTAACGCGTAAAAACGAATTGTGAAAGGACTAAAAAAGATTATTTTTTATTTTTTTAATATAAATACAAATACAAATGGTTCTTGTGGTTCTTATATTAGAACCGTGGGTTTAGAACCGACCCGAACCGGAACCGATAATTCATATAAATCTAGAACCGGAAACCGACCCACATATTTAAAAAGGTTCGGGTCCAAGGTTCTCACGGGTCGAGTCCAAGGTTCCTGTGGGTCCGAACCACGAAATGCTCACCCCTAATTGTGTATATCCACCTCCCTAATATACGGGAATGTAGTTATGATGTAATCTTTATATATTTGAATGATAATCAAAGGAGAGGATCAAGGATCCCATTAACCTTTCATGATATCAAGACACGTAGGTAACTCTTTGATCCTGTCTTCTCCTTTAACCCTGCCGCCGCCACCTTCTTATAATCGGCCGACCACTCTTCTACCATTCCTCTTCTTTCTTTCCAGTACCCCTTCCAAACCTTTCTCTCAGCCATGGAAAAACTTCATACTGCAACAACTGTTTCCAATATTAAGTCCCTAATCCCTATCACACTAGAAATCGACACCTGCCATTATGGTGCCTGGAGCTCCCTGTTTGAGATTCATTGCAGGGCGTTTCAGGTTGATGACCACCTCCGACCCAAACCCATGGCCGAACCCTCCTCTAAAACCTTAGCCGGCAATGACAAAGCAAAAAAATGACCTCCACTGATGACTCCTGAAACCGGGTTGATGCCATCGTGCTTCAATGGCTTTACAGCACCATATCGAATGACCTCCTCCACACCATCCATGACAAAACCCACACCGCGTATGATGCTTGGGTTGCCCTGGAAAAAAATTTCCAGGATAACAAAGCAGCACGCGCTATACACCTCAAAAACAAATTCTCCTCTACCCGTCTAGATGGCTTCCCGAAGGTCTCCGCGTATTGTCAACAACTTAAGTCCCTTGCGGACCAGTTGACAAACGTCGGTGCACCGATTGACAATGATACCCTTGTACTTCAACTAAACGCCGGCCTACCCGAACAATACGAAGGTATCTCAACAACCCTCCAAAACCAAGAACCTCTTCTAAACTTCTATGTTGCCCGATCCAAAGTTATTATGGTTGAACAACCAAAAGCCGAAGCCGCCCTTCGTGCTTCTTAGTCCGCCGGTACTGCTCTCCATACGTCGACAAGAAATCTGAATCCCGTGCCTGATTATTCTCACAAATCGGACAAACTGCCTGATCGTTCCAGGGGCGGAGGAAGCTCGAGGGGCAGGGGACGTGGTCGGTCATCGTGGGGCCGTGGCGTATCTCCAAACCAGTTCTCGTACAATATGCCTTGGCCACAATTTCCTGGATACTTTCCCACACCTAGGGTTGGCCCACAACACTCAACAAATTGGTCCCCATGGACTACTCCTCCTTGTCCTTATCCCACTATTGGCCAAAAGCAACCACAACAGGCCACTTCTTAACCATGCCTTTTAGGCCCAAAACCCTTAGCTCAAAACCAGGCCTACACCGCATATACCCCAACTAATATTGAACAGACTCTCTACACCATCTCCCTGAAAGATGCTACTCAATACATGGACACCGGTGCCACTTCAACCATGGGGAACACGCAAGGTAACTACCAAACTTTTTTAATAATAGCACTCCTCAATCTATACTTGTTGGTGATGGTTCAACCATCTCCGTACTTGGACATGGCACAAAAATTTTACCCCCACCATTCCCACCCTTTGTCCTTAAAGATGTTTTGTATGCACCTAAACTGGTCAAATACCTCATATCTGTTCGTCAATTCGGTTTCTGTTAAATTTGCCCTCTTTGGTTTTCTTGTGAAGGACTACAAGACTTGGATCCCTATCCTCCGGTGCAACAGCAGCGGTGTTCTTTACCCTCTGGTTCTTGGATCCGGGAATTCAATAAGACCATCCTCCTTTGCCGCCATCTCATCCTCCCTTTGGCATCAACGACTTGGCCACCCTGGACAAGCCTCTTTGAAGTCTTTAAAGAATAATTCTCATGCTTTTGATTTTTTTGAATAAACATGTATGTCAATCTTGCGTTTTTGGAAAGAGAACTCGTTTTCCTTTTATTAATTCTAGTACTCCTATTTTTTTTTCCATTTGATATTATACATAGTGATTTCTGGACATCCCCCGTGCTTAGCATTGGTAGTCATCAATATTACATTCTTTTTATTGATGATTTTACCAATTTTCTTTGGATCTACCCACGTTCACCAAAGTCACAAGTTTATTCCATTTTTTGCATTTTTCATAATTACATTCAAACACAATTCCAAAAGACAATAAAAACCTTTCAATGTGACAACGGACGTGAGTGAATACATTAACTCCAGTTTTCACACTTTCTTTAACCAACATGGCATGCTATTTCGCCTGTCATGTCCTCACACCTCCTCCCAAAATGGCAAAGCCAAACGCCAAATACGAACCATAAACAACATGATCCAAACCTTACTCGCTCATGCTCACTTACCTCCCTCGTTTTAGGACCATGCCTTAGAAACCACCACTTACCTCCTAAATGTCTGGGACACCCGTAGAAATCACAGGTCATGACCGTACACTCACTTACACGTATACATTGTGCATAGCATTACATGTCATCTATTTCATCGTAATTGGGCCATATAGGGTTCCAGTAAGTCAATCCCGAGGCATGCAGATTAACAATGGATACACTAGTTTGTACAAGGTCTCAACTAGTCAAATAATTCCTGCTAGACTATAGAAAATCCATGCAATTGAACACAAGATTCCAATTTGTTTCCCCGACAAGAAAAAAACAAACAATGTTCAAAAACAATAAATATCTCAATGTGATATCCATGAAAAACTAGTAAAAACACGAACAATGTGCCCACATGTATCCCCAAAAATTCGATCCATATAGACTTGTGTGAGTATTAGAATCAAACAAATACATTACCACTCACACACACACTCACTACAATACAAGCTAAGAACACAAACTTTCATGCTTCATACAAACAAGGAAACCCACACATTCATCAAAGGTTATGTTGACTATCCAAAAACCACAATTCCTTTCCCCATAATCGGCTATAAGCCACCCTACACAACCAAACACACCAACACAATCCAATAATCCCAAAAACCCAAGTGTTTCACCAACTAGAAACCTTGTTATCCAATCCCATGGACCTGGACAGCTTTGACTTCCCAAATTATCCACAAATTACCTTAGAATTCGGCCCATACATTCCCAAGGCAACAACAAGTGTGACTATGGACCTATTACTAGCTTACACTATACACACACTACATATACATACATACATACATAGGCATATACACACCCATATACAACTCAACCTCCAAATTCTCTAGACATTTATACCAACATAATAACAACATAATTCACATGATCATCCACACCTTTTCAACTTGCCAAAACAAACTTGCCCATTCCCAATGTATTTTTTTGGCTCCACACCACCCTACATAAACAAAGAAGAAGCCAAGGTCAACTATTTTCACCTAGAGAGACACTAGTTCCTTTTCACCCATGAAAACAAAGTGTTGACTTACCTTAAATGTAAACCAATCACCCATGGACCTTCTCCACACCCTTCGACTATATATAGAGAGCAAGAGATCATGAGGATTGCACCACAACATCCCTCAATCTCACTAACACTTGGAAGCTACACTTAACCCTTGGAGACCCATCGGCCGACCCCAAACCACCTTCACCCGAACCCCATTTCGAACCCACAACACACAAACAATAGAGTTGGAAATTCATTTTGTTAGAGAGCAAGTTCAACGAGGACAGGTCAGGGTTCTACACGTTCCTTCTCGGTACCAAATTGCAGACATCTTCACTAAAAGGTTACCATGTATCTTGTTTGATGATTTCCGTCCAGTCTCAAAATCCGGGAACCTCCGGTATCGACTGTGGGGGTGTAATAGAATATATATTATAGGAAACTAATTATTGTGTATATCCACTTCCCTAATATACGGGAATGTAGTTATGATGTAATCTCTATATATTTGAATGATAATCAAAGGAGTGGATCAAGGATCCAATTAACCTTTCAATGAGGATAATGTAAAACATGTAAATTTTTGTGACCTTAAATGCTTAAACGGTAGTTCTTTTATAGTTTAAAGAAACGACCCTCGTCACTCGCTTAGAATTTGTTTGGAAAATCTTTGCTCGGTTGTAAATGAGACGATCGCTCGGTTTGGTTTGTAAACGAGCCAAGCACGAGCAAAGGTCCTCTCAACTCGGTTCGGCTCGATATAATTTTTATTAATTTATTATATATGTAATTATATATACACACACATCAATTACAATTATATTTATAGTTTTATACATACCTCTCTATTGGGTTTGGCTAAATATATGCATATATGCAATTATCTATATTATCTTATTAAGGAGGAGTGATGGCCAAGATTGTAATTTTGTCAAGCATCCAATATTAAAGCAACATTTACAATTGAATTATGCTTATATAATTGGGGTGTAATTGGAACTTTATGTACATTTAAGACTCTTAGAAGGGTATAATAGTAAATTTAGCATAATCCATACCTCACATCCTAGAATCTTATCCCAATTCTACCCTCATATCCAACTTTTAGAACACAAAATACAACCTATGATGCATGTTAAATGTAAGACCTTTCAAACCCTCATAATCATTAACCTCTCATAATCATCAACCTTTCATCATCATCATCATCATTAATTCATTAGTAACTCCTTCCTCTTATATATCTATATATTATCTATATGGGGTCAACAACAACAAGAATCACCACATAAATCACCAAACACAATTCTTTGGTTTCTCGCCTCAAAAGCCTTCTATCATCACAGGTTCTTCACCGTATCTTTCATTTTATTTATCATTTTCTTTTTTTTTCTCTATGCCATTTCATTAAAGCTTGATATGCAAACATTATTTCCACTGAAGCTTGATAAACAAACATTGTGATGTTAATTAATATTGTTTTTAGGAATCTTGATTTAGTTGGTCAAATCGTTTTTTAAGCATGAAACTGTGTTAATGGAAAATAATGAGTTTGTGGATTTATGGTGATTGATGATAATAGACAGGTGGGATTAATATTGTCTCTAAATGGCAAAAGATGGATTCGAGATCACCGGAGATAACGTGAAAGTTCTCATCATCTCCTTATACTCTTATAAACATTTTCAAAAGCAAAGGTGATTTTTGTTTTAAGTATCAATTTTTATACGTATCAAGCATTTTACTACCTGTTGTATATAATACTCAATACGTACTATCTCTTGATTTTTTTGTTCCCTTGATTTTAATTCTTGACTCTTTAGTACTTTTCTATCATCATGAATTCGATGTTTTCCTTGGCAAATATCTATATTATCTTATAAAGCATTTGAGAAGGTTACCAACAAAATTTAAGTAATTACAATATTTTTTGCTTATGGTACAACAAGTTAATGAAATTGGTAAGGGGCAATATGGTATTTTACATAAGTATTAAATTGATAAATGAATTGTTGGATAAATTGATATATATACAACTAAATTGCTTTGAGTTATATAATAGTAAATAGTTTATTCTTCATATTCTTGTAACATGATAGCAATTAAAAAGAAGAAACTGAAAGGATGCAACGTCTAATATAATTAAATGATTTGTTGATTACTTGAGGAAAACTAAAGAGACAACAAACTCTTATAAATGAAATTTCCTTTTTTCATAACAGTAATGGTTAGATAGAATGTGAATGTAAAGAGAGAGAGCAACCAAGTAGGATGCTTTCCGTTTGTATACATCGAAAGACTTGAACGTTTTCCATCAAGCAAGGTTACTCAAGTGTTGTATGTTTTGTCTCTACTTTGGTTATGTTTGTATTAAATTGATAAATGAATTGTTGGATAAATTGATAAATACAACTAAATTGCTTTGAATTGTATAATAGTAAATATTTTAATCTTTATATTCTTGTAACATGATATCAATTAAAAAGAAGAAACTGAAAAGATGCTACGTCTTATATAATTAAATGATATGTTAATTACTTAAGGAAAACTAAAGAGACAGCAAACTCTTATAAATAAATTTTATTTTTTCATAACAATAATGGTTAGATAGAATGTGAACGTAAAGAGAGAGCAACCAAGCAGGATGCTTTCCATTTGTATACATCAAAAGACGTGAACGTGTTCCGTCAAGCAAGGTTACTCAAGTGTTGTATGTTTTGTCTCTACTTTTGTTATGTTTATATGTATTTTCGGATTTTGGTTTTAAAGATGAGTTTTTTTGTTCATATAAGACATCCTTGTGTACTCTTGGTCTGATATCTTATAGGAGCTTCAACTTTTAAAAATATATATATGTATGCATGTATTGTGGTATATATTTTTTACATCACTTTTATTTCTCTTCAGTTGTCAAACACCTATTTTACCTTAATCATGATAATCTCATGAAATTAATAACAGATTTAGATTAACTATATCATCTAATCATGTATAGATAATTATATCATAGCGGAGTGCTGAAATGAAATTGATGTTGATAATTTTTTTATATAATATAGGGTTAGAACTCATGAATAAAGTAAACATATAAATGATAGGTCAATAGAAAAACACAAAGCTTTACTTTCTATGAGAAAAAAAAAAGGATTTGGTAACAAAGTACCAGTACAATTAGTAAATTTATCGAGTAAAATTTGAAAACCTTTTTGTGATAAAGAACTTATGGATCGCTCTTTAAGGATGTACCTTCGGGGACCCGACCTACAATTCAAGTTTCAAGTAAGATATTGACTCAATGTATAATGACTAAAGTGGTTTTCGTTATAAAATTGAACGGAACCATACCATCTTGTACACACCCCTGAAATCAGCGACATAAGTGTTATGTTTACCGCCGCATCGCACGGGCACCCTACTATACTACATTATAAAGGAGGAGACATGGGCAAATATGTCCAAATTATCCAAAATTAAGATGGCATACCAAAGGTTTCTTTACAATTTTCTAAATTTTACCACTTTTCTTCTTTAAATGCCCCTAGAAGATAATAAACTTTTATACGAAAATGGAACTCACCCAAACTAAGTAAACACGCGGAATAACAATATTTTTGAAAAAATTTGATATAATGGCAATGAAAGATAATAATTTATGTTACCACAAGGAATATTCTTATCTCAGCTAAACTTGTATGGGTTATAAAACATTGCCATAATAATACTTATATTATAAACCTTTTTCATATATATGCGTCTACCCAGGGACAACGTGGACGGGATGGCTTGGCTCACTGGCTACATTGGGCAATTTTTTAGCTGTTGGGTCAGGTTGGGCAAGTTACAAACTTACAAATCACAACTTTTAATTTTCTAAATAGACACTGACCTTCATATGATAGTGTATACAATATCATATTATTACTACATGCTTTTGTCATGTAAATGAACTTTATCATTTAGCAAGGTATCTTCAATGGCACGGTTATGTAGATATGCAATGACCGGACAGCTTACACAAGAGTGATGTTTATGTTCATATTGGTCTGTTACAGTAACATACATTTGATTTATTAAGATTTGTTCAATAACGAGTACATGGTTTTTGTGGTGAACTGCAATCAGTTGTAAGTGGCGGTGCACATTTCTTTTCTTTTCTTTCTATGAATACTTGTTAAAACATTGTGTGCATATTTCTATTCGTTTTTGCGTAACTTGCGGCAAAAAACTTAAGTACCGTAATGTTGTATTGCAACCAATTTGTAGATCCCGCTACAACGCGCGGGTAAACCCACTAGTATTTATAGTTACTGGCTCATTCAACCAAATGATAACTTAACATTAAGTTTAATTGTAAAACCCTAAGTCTTGAAAAGACATGCTTGACTTCCTATTCCCATTTGTTGTCCGCCGTCAATCGTCTCCCGCTATCAACCTATGCCACAATGCGACAATTGTATTATGTACTATGCTCATTAGGCCTGAAAACGAACTGAACGTTCATGAACTATTCGTAAACTGTTCGGCGAGAAATTTTATTCTTTTAATTAAACGAAGGAACATGAAAACACATTTTGTTTGTTCATTTATGTTCATGAGCGTTCGTTAATGTTCGTCCATTTATGTTCTTTCATTTATGTTCATTCATTAGTGTTCGTTTATTTTTGTTCGTTTATGTTCATTTAATTAAACTTTACTTTATTTGTATTATTTATTTCCTTTTTGTTAAGTAACCTTGATTCATATTATATTACATATACAATATATTTGATATGTTCAGCGCACCTCCCTTCTTCTCCACACTTCATAGCCGTACATTCTTCCACTTCTGGCCGATCACCTCCACAACCCAGCCTCTAGCCTCCACAGCCCCGTCTCCACTCTCCAGCCTCCAGAGCATCGTCGTCTCCCTCATCCCCGTCTCCACTCCCCATCCTCCACAAACCACAACGTCTCCACTTAGTAAGTTTTTTTCGTTATTTCTTATTATGTTTCAGATTGTTATAACTTTAAGATTGTCATGTTACATGTCAAAGTCCTTTTGACATGCCAATTTGTTACTTATAATGATTCATATTTTTATTTCTTGTTATGTTTTAGAATGTTATGTTTCTTATGTTAGTTTGTTGTTTTGGTTGTGTTCTTATGTTAGATTGTTTTTTTAACACCCTTAATTGCCATGAGTAATGCGGATTGTTATGAACTTAATGTGAACCTGATTTGAGCTTATGTATTTTATTGGATTTTTTCTTTGATTTAAGGAGGAAAGATGGTTTTCGGATTAAACATGGATGGTGGATGGATGTTTCTTTAGATGAATCAAGGGGAACTTTTTTCTGGTAGATACATGATAAATATTTTGAATGAATCATGTACATTCAAACTACTAATTTAGATTTGGTTTTGGTTGCATTGTGATGTATTAGATTTAGTGGAATTGTGATTAATCCTTATTAACTTGTTTTTGTTTGTGTTCATTAATGTTCGTTTATGTTCATTTGTGTTCGTTTATATTGATCATTTGTGTTCGTTTATATTCATGAACTATTGGTTTAGGTTTTAAATGAACGAACACGACAAAATTCTTAATGAACGAACACGACAAAATTCTTAATGAACGAACACGAACACAAAAATGTGTTCGATTATGTGTCCGTGTTCGTGTTCGTTCGGTTCTTTACAGGCCTAATGCTCATCGCCTCACCGGCCTCAACCTAAGCCTCATTCTCGAACAACCGGACGTCAGACTTAGTGTCATCCTCGGACGATCGAACCTCAGTCATCCTTAGGCAGCGAGAACATTAATGGAAACATTCCAAATTTATGGTTATCCGAAAAACTCGTCACTCGCTCGAAAAAATATGCGCTCGAAAAATGGTTGCTCAGTTTTTGCCTCGGTTGTAGACGAGCCGATCGGCTTGATTCGGTTTGTAAATGAGCTTCACACGAGCAAAGATCCGCTTAGTTCGACTCAACTCGCAGCCCTACTTGCAATATTCCTACTTTTTGTGTTTCACTCTTGAATATTTCACAAAAGTTAAGTTAAACATAATTACACGCTATATATTCTCATCACTAACGTTAATATCTTAAAAAAATTATGTTAGGTGAGATCTAATTTAATTTAATTTATTTATTTAATTTTATTAAAATACTCTTTAATCCACGTTTAGGTCAGATTCAACTTATATATTTTGAACAATTTGATAACACACATTATTTTCGGTTAGTAATTTATGATGGGGTGACATATTATATTTTTGAAGTTGCATGTGTGACGATAAAAGGTTTATCGTTGAAACGAATAACTTGAATAAGAAAAACGAGCTGTGAGAAAGGGGCATTTTAGTAACTAAAATCAACATGAAGGTCACTTATTTATTCAAGTCTCCATAAATAACAACGTTGTAGCAAACTGCAAAAGCATTCCATCAACTCCTTACATCACATACAAACTACCTCAAGAAACTCTCTCTCAACTCTAGTCACCAGAAGGATGTCTCCAATCACCCCTGAGATAAGAGCGTCTGCGGAAATTCTCACCGGCAACAATGTTTGCACAGAAAAAGCCAAGTCTCTTCTAAGAGAATATAATCTTCCTGACGGTCTATTGCCCGTGAAGGACGTTGAGGAACTTGGTTTCGTAAAAGAAACTGGATTTTTCTGGATCAAACAAAAGAATGATATCGTACACAAGTTTGAGAAGGCTGGAAAACAAGTCTCATATGCTACTGAGATCAGCTCATACTTTGAGAATTGTAGGATCAAAAAGTTGTCAGGAGTGAAGTCTAAAGAGTTGATGATATGGATTTCACTCGTTGAGATCTACGTTGAAAGTCCAACTAGTGACAAAATCACCATGAAGACACCCACTGGAATCTCCAAGACCTTTGCTAAGGAGGCTTTTGAGGCTTAAGAGGTGCCAGCAGAGAAATACAGTGGTTTCATCCATCATGGTTTTATGTTCTACGTAATTTGTTTTTTTCTAATGAGTTATGTTGGTGTAATGAATCATTTCCCATTATTATGTATCAATTCATCATGTCTTTTTAATGATATGATTTTTAATCAATGTATTTACCTTGGACTACCTTGATTACTTATTGTATTAATGCTAACAAAATGTCAAAATGTCGATTGTTTATTAGAAAAACGATGAGGGTGCCAATAGCCAAATGCCAAAAGTGTTGAGGCTGGAATAGATGACTCTGCCATTAGCGTAAGCCAATTCTCGACAACATGACTATAGCTACTTATAAATGGAAACGATTGTCATTAATTTTATAGTCAATGTAAATTAATAGCATTCATTGTCAATTATTGTATTTCCTTGTAAATGTAAATACCTTGATTATAAATAAAACGTTTCCAATCACCTCAAAGTCATTGAGGTTGATTTATCTTTTCCTACATGGTATCAGCCTTTTAATCACCCCTTTTCATTCTCTTTCTTCTTTTCTGTGACCTTCATCTTTCTTAACCCACTTCAATGGCTGCCGATCTCCATCCTCAAACCAACTCCTCTATCCCTCACCTTTCTCCAATAAAATTATCTTCTTCCAACTACCTTGTCTGGCGCAACCATATGCGCCTACTGATCGGCCTTCATAGTCTTGCTGAGCATATCGACGGTGTCACCCAACCCCCACCAGAAACTATCCTCGTTGAGGATAAACCCATCCGCAACCCAGCCTTTAACGTCTGGTTGTCCGATGATCAGAAAACCTCCCTGCTTCTGCTTTCGTCTCTCACCGAAGAAGCAGCATCCGAGGTCTTGGGTCTCAGCAACGCTAATCAGATCTGGATTGCTCTGGAGCAAGCCTACAGTAATGCCTCGGTGGAACGAGTCCAGTCTCTCCGTGATTCCCTTCGGCAATTATCGAAAGGTACTTCCTCTGTTTCCGATTTTTCTCGTAAATTTCGGAATATTTGTGAACAACTTGCAGCGATTGGGCACCCTGTGGCTGACATCGATAAACTCCATTGGTTTTTATGTGGCCTTGGACCCTCCTACGAGGTCTTCTCCACTGCTATTCGAGCCACTAAACCAGCCCCTATGTTTCGTGACCTTGTTGCCCAAGCCGAGAGCCATGAGATGTTTCTGCAATCTCTTCACGGTAATACTCCACCCCCTGCTGCTTTTAATGTTCAGAATAGGCATGATTCAACGCCGGGTCGTGGCCGCGGCTCGTCGTCTAAAGGAAATTATTCCCGGTTTTCTTCTACAAAGGGTCGGGGAAATCGCCGACCTCCTCATTGCCAGTTGTGTCGCACCACTGGCCATTATGCCTCGGCATGCCCACAACTTCGCACCTTTGCGAATCAATCTCCTAATGTAGATGAGGACATGGCCAAAGCATTCCATGCTCAATGCCATGTTCATAATGATTCGCCTGACTGGACCGGTGATTCGGGTGCAAATGATCATATGGCACCAAATCAAGACTGCCTTCACAATGCTGCTCCCTACCAAGGTACAAATCAGGTTATTTTTGGTAATGGTAAGAAATTACCAATCACTCATATTGGCAATTATAAACTTTGCAACAATATTACTTTGCGTAATGTCCTTGTTGTTCCGAATCTCACCAGAAAATTATTATCCATCAGTAAACTAACTCGTGATCAACCTGTTGATGTTTTATTCTCTCGGGATTATTTTCATATTCAGGATCGGAAGACAAGACAGGTCCTGGCTCGCGGGAAATGCGTTGATGGTTTTTATTTGCTCAAGGATGAACCCAAAGCTTTTGTTGCTACTGTTTCGAATAAAGCCTCTTACGAGCTATGGCATGCTCGTTTGGGCCACATTTCTTTTGATGTTATTTCCGTTTTAAATAGACATGGTTTTTTGTCAGTTACTTCATTATTGCCTAAACCTGATATTTGTGCATCATGTCAACTTGCTAAGGGACAGAAATTGCCATTTGTTTCAAATGATAAACGTGCTTCTTTTCCGTTAGATTTGGTGCATTGTGATTTGTGGGGCCCCGCTCCTATAACTTCTGTTGATGGTTTTCGTTACTATGTTGTGTTTATTGATGATTACTCCAGGTTCACATGGTTGTATCCTCTTAAAACAAAATCGGGATTTTATGCGGTTTTATCTGCTTTTATAAATCTTGCTCAAACTCAATGCTCCAGAAAAATAAAAGTTTTCCAAAGTGATGGGGGGACCGAGTTTGTTAATCACCATGTTCGCAAGATTTTTGAAGATAATGGCACTTTTCACCGCTATTCATGTCCATACACGCCGCAACAAAACGGACGTGCTGAAAGGAAACATCGTCATATTGTTGAAACTGGACTCGCCATGTTGTTCAACTCTCATGTTCCGGCTCAATATTGGACCGACGCCTTCATCTCGGCTGCTTATATTATTAATCGGGTACCAACTCCCATTCTCGACAACAAGTCGCCTTTTCAAGTGTTATTTGATCAAACGCCGAGATATGACAATTTTCGAGTTTTTGGTTGTCAAGCATTTCCTTATTTGCGTAACTATACAAAGCATAAACTTGAGCCAAGAAGCCTCCCGTGTGTTTTCATCGGATATAGCTCCACTCATAAAGGTTTTCGTTGTTTAGATCCGGCGACTAGTCGGGTTTATATTACTCGCCATGCTCGTTTTAATGAAACCTTATTTCCCTTTAATACATCTTCCCCACCTTTACAACCTTCAACTTTAGACCTTACTACCTACCATGATGATACACCTACCAAGGAAAATAACCCATTCCCAATTTTCGACCATCAAACCTCTACTGATAACATACCTCCATCCCCAAATCATCCTAACTGTCCACTGTGCCAAATTAATCCAAATAACCCATCCCATAACTTCCACAACAACGGCCCACCCCCACCTCCTCCCAGCCCACCACACTCCACTAACCCATTAAATACCACCGTACCACACCCAACCAGCCCACTTTACCCTTCCAGCCCACTACATACCACCACCTCATCTCAACAAACCCAACCAGCCTCCACCGATCCACCTCAATCCCAAAGCCCATTACCTGGCCCATTTCCTCTACCCGATTCCCTTAACCAACCAAGCCCTTCCCAACCCACATCCAATCCATCCCAACCCGAACCCGAAAACCCATCCCACACTGAGCCCGAACCTTCACCCAATGCATCCACCTCCAATGCTCACCCTATGCAAACTGGAGCTAAGGCGGGTATTTTTAAACCCAAATATCACCCGGATCTTACTGCGTTATACTCGCATGCTTTGCCTAATGCCGTCTCTTCTGTTGTTGAACCACGAGGCTTCAAATCCGCTTCTAAAGATCCAAAATGGCTTGCCGCAATGAATGATGAAATTACGGCCTTACATCAAAATAAAACGTGGACTTTGGTTCCGCGGCCTACCATTGCTAATGTGGTGGGTTCTAAATGGGTCTTTCGAATCAAGTATCACTCCGACGGATCCATTGAACGTTATAAGGCCCGTTTGGTGGCTCAAGGTTTTACGCAAATCCCTGGCTTGGATTACTCTCATACCTTCAGTCCTGTAGTTAAAGCTTCCACAGTTCGAATAGTTTTATCTCTCGCCGTTCTAAATAAATGGAAGCTACATCAACTGGATGTCAAAAATGCCTTCTTAAATGGCAATCTTAATGAAACGGTATTTATGGAGCAACCCCCGGGTTTTGTGGATCCCAAACTTCCACATCATGTGTGTAAGTTATCTAAGGCCTTATATGGTCTTAAGCAGGCTCCTCGTGCTTGGTTTCAACGTCTCAGCACGTTTCTTCTTTCATACGGTTTCAAATGCAGTCGTGCAGATACCTTACTTTTTATCTTCAAAAATGATCATTTCGTAATGTATCTTCTTGTTTATGTCGATGATCTTATCTTAACAGGCAATAATGAAGCAGAAATTCGGTCCTTTATCACTCATTTGAACCGTGAGTTTGCCATTAAAGATCTTGGGGATTTAAATTATTTCTTGGGCTTAGAAGTTCTTTATACCAATACTGGACTGTTTCTTACACAGGCCAAGTATGCCAAGGATATTCTTCTGCGTGCAAAACTCTATGATTCTAAGCCTTGCAGCACTCCTCTTGCTCCACATGAGTCTTTTACTGCTCAGGGAACCCCACACTCCGATCCTACTCTATATCGGTCTTTGGTTGGAGCCCTACAATATTTGACTATCACTAGACCGGACCTGTCTTATGCTGTAAATCAGCTCTCTCAATTTCTTCATAGTCCCACTGTTGATCATTTCAGGGGCAGTTAAGCGTCTTCTTCGCTATGTTAAAGGAACACTTTCCTTTGGACTTACTTACAGTCGTCCTCACACGCCATCTGTTGTCGGCTATTCTGATGCTGATTGGGCCCGCTGTCTAGATACACGTCGCTCTACTTATGGTTACTCAATATTTTTGGGGGGAAATTTGGTGTCTTGGAGTGCTAAGAAGCAGCCTACTATTTCTCGCTCCAGCTGTGAGTCCGAGTATCGTGCCATGGCTAACACTACCGCCGAACTCGTTTGGGTTACTCATCTTTTACGCGAATTACATGCCCTTCCTCCCACCCGTCCTACCCTTTTATGTGATAACAAGAGTGCCCTGTTTATGACTCAAAATCCAGTCTCTCACAAACGTGCCAAACATATTGACTTGGATTATCATTTTATCCGCGAGCTTGTTAACTCGGATAAACTCTATACCAAGTTTGTTCCAACCAATCTTCAGGTGGCTGACATCTTCACTAAAAGTCTTCCGCGTGCTCAATTTGAAGTATTTCGCAACATGCTGCGTCTTGGACCGCCACCAATCAGATTGAAGGGGGGTATAAATGGAAACGATTGTCATTAATTTTATAGTCAATGTAAATTAATAGCATTCATTGTCAATTATTGTATTTCCTTGTAAATGTAAATACCTTGATTATAAATAAAACGTTTCCAATCACCTCAAAGTCATTGAGGTTGATTTATCTTTTCCTACACTACTTTCAACAATACTATTTTTTTCACTTGTGTCACACCCCGCCAAGGCGAAAACACGGGGATGTGATTCGAAAGGTTTTCAAGCATAAGGTTCGAGCAACATACAAGATTTAATTTAAATAGATACCATCGAAGGATGGATGATGTCATAAATTATTGAAATAGCATAACATTGTCTGGAATTAAGAAATTGTGTGAAAACACATGACTTAAACACCGGAATAATGTATGACTGACAAAACCAAATCCATGATGGTACCACCCCGTGCAAGCTCAAACCTAACCCTCAAGTCCCTGCTCCGCATGATTAGTTACCTGAAAAAGATGCATAAAAGATTTGTCAACATAGGTGAGTTCACAGGTTTTAAGGTGCTATGTAAAGTGCTCGTGTAATTCGTGTGTGACCACTCATAGGCTAGCTAAGCGAATGATTACTGTGCAAACCATGAGTCCCATAACTAAACCTCTTGACTGTTGTGCTTCGCGCATTGTAGAATAAAGACAATGTATGTATGGTACAATACTAACACTCTTTGTATGTAACCGGTTAAAAAGACTAACCAAGAGTGGGGGTGTCAACCCAATAGATCTATTAAAGTGTTCCATGTCTTTTAATAGCTAATTATTACGGTGTAAATGTAAGTACGAGAACTATTGAGCTCATAACCAAATGTCTCATGTTCCACATGGTAGTCACGATAGAATAACACACAAAATGAAATGTACTAGTAATGTAGCATGTTTATCCCCCAAATGAAAAATTATTAAAAAATGGGGCTGTGAAACTCACCTAATGATAGTACGTGTGGTCTAGTAAAGCTGGGATGTGAGGTAACTCCAGGCGTTTTATTGTAAAATGGTATCCATTGTGAACAACATGGACCCCACATGTCGTCATGGGTTATAGATTATTCCCAATCTAACACGTGTGGTTGTTTTATAGGAAAAAATATCGGGATTAGTCGTCTTTCCATTGCAACTGTGTTTTAAAGTCTAGTTATCCTTGTCATGCTTAGTTATTCAACATTGCTCGTATTCTGATCTTGCTTTCTTGCCTTATATTTATGGAACAACTACTGCGGGAGCCTTTACTTCCTATATACATACAGACTTTCATTATCTGCATTGGGTTAGGTTGAATTGGTTATTAGCTCAGCATGGGATTCAAGAAAGAGGTGTAATGAGTTACCCCCGCCGGTACTAAAAGGTTAGATAAACTATTCCAATGGTTGCCTCTCCCATTTTTATATACAGTATGTCAAAGCTATTGAATCTCAAATTTGAGTCTTCAATTAGCTGCAATCATAAAAAGTATCGGAAGGAACAAAAAAAAACCTTCATCGAACTTATTTTTGATTTATTTACATATTTTTTAATTATTTTGATTAATGGAAGTAGTTTTAGTTTAGTTTTATATATGTAATATAGTTCTAATTTATAAATAGAAAAAAGACTTTGGGTATGTTACATACTTCAGATTGTGCCTAGGGCTGTGAATGAACTGAACGTTCAATGAACAGTCTTTAAATCGTTCGGTAAAATGTTTGTTTATGTTCATTCATTTAATAAATGAACGGACATGAATAAGAAGTTAAGTTCGATTAGTTAAAGGAATGAACATGAACACATGCAGCGTGCGTTCATTTCTGTTCGTAAACTTTTTGTAACATGTTCATTTATTTTCATTTGTGTTCGATAGTTCGTTAAGGTTTTAAAGTTTTTTATATTTTATTTCAATACATCAAAATTACAACTAATAAAAAAATTATTAGTGTATTGTATATTGAATAAAATAATTAATATATATTTGTTTTCGTTCCTTTATGTTCATGTAATATATATGTTTTTGTTCGTTACCTAAAATTACAAACAAACACGTCATATCCTTAATGAACGAAATGGACATAAAATGTCGTTCGTTAAGCGTTCCCGAACAGCTTATTTTCCTAAAGAAACATGGAAAAAACCTTGTTTGTGTTCATTCGGTTTGTTTCAAGCCTTTGTTGTACCCTACGAAATTAGGTAGTTTATGGTTAAAAAAGAGGTGTTTGTGTATTATTGATTGATTTCATTTGAGCAGTTTGGACAATCCCTTAATTTATAACAAATAAAATTGAATTCTAGAACCCTATGGCATTGTCTTTCGTCACAATGACCTAAGTTTCCGCTTATGGAACACGTTATATCATTTCTTTTTTTTAAAAACGTGTGGAAAAAAAAAAGCTTACTAGATTATGTTAATTAACTTTTATTTAATATTTCTTGTAAATATGTAAATCAATATTTGGTCAACGTTACGCTTACTAAATGTTTCCAAAGTATGTTATCCATTTCTTGCAGTTTTCCTTCTTTTAAAAGGCTTTCAATGTTTCACCCAATGGCGGATTCAGGATTGTTTTTTAAGAGATGCGATCGGGAGCTTTTTCCAAATTATCAAGGGGTGCGATTAGAATTTTCGCCTATAAAATACACTAATTTTTTTTCCAAAGTGTGCGGCCGCACACCTTGGATTTTACTTGGCTACGCTCCTGATTTCAACGAAAGTTAAGTTAAAAAATAATTCCACGCCATAAATTCTAATACTAAGTTTAGTATATCTTAAGAATTACCTTCTCGAGATCTATTTTAAACTAATTAAAAATACTCCATTGACCACGTTTTAGTTTGTTAGATTCCCTTGTATTTTAAACATCGGTATTGGTATGTTAAGATGGGGTGATGATATATTATATATTTAAAGTTCCATGTAACATCAAAATCTTGACTGTTGAAGCAAACTTCAATAAGAAAAACAAGATGTGTGAAAGAGGCTTTTTGGTAAATTAAATCAAACCTGAAGGTCACTTATTTACTTAACTTCCTATAAATACTAACGTAGTAGCAATATGTAAAGCATTCAATCAACTCTTTACATCACATACAAAACTACTTTCAAAAAATCTCTCAACTCTAGTCACCCGAAAGATGTCTCCAATCACCCCTGAGATAAGAGCGTCAGCCGAAATTCTCACTGGCAACGATGTTTGCACAGAAAAGGCCAAGTCTCTTCTAAGAGAATATAATCTTCCCAACGGTCTACTGCCAGTAAAGGACGTTGAAGAACTTGGTTTCGTAAAAGAAACCGGATTTTTCTGGATCAAACAAAAGAATGATATCGTACACAAGTTTGAGAAGGCTGGAAAACAAGTCTCATATGCTACTGAGATCAGCTCGTACTTTGAGAACTGTAAGATCAAAAAGTTGTCAGGTGTAAAGTCTAAAGAGATGATGATATGGATTTCACTCGTCGAGATCTACGTTGAAAGTCCAACCAGTGACAAAATCACTATGAAGACACCCACTGGAATCTCTAAGACCTTCGCTAAGAACGCTTTTGAGGCTTAAGAGGTGCGAATAGAGAATAATAAGGTGGTCTTTTCGAGTCATGATTTCATGGACTAATGTGACTTGTCTTTTTTAATAATTTATGTAGGTACCGAATAATTTCTCTTTGATCATGTATTTATCATTTCTTTGAAATGATATTAGTTTCATCTTTTAATTACCTTGGACTATGTTGTTTACTTATTCTAATACCAGTTAATAATTTCCAATAATTTTAATAACAATTAAGAACAATATTAAATATAAATTAAATATGGTATTTGATTTGTTATAAAAGGATATGGTAATTAGTTATTGTTTGCATGATATCCATTACACCAATAAGCTATTTCGTTTAAAACAATGTATTGAAAATCGGATAGGACTGTTTTCGAAGACAAGTCAATAGGTTTGAAAGGGACTGGCGTGTGGGGAGGAATTCGAACTTGGGAAGAAAGGAGTTTCAAGTTAAAGGAATTCCACTAATCTATACCTGAAAAAAAAAGATAAATAAATGCATGATTTTTAGTCAGTTATAAATAAAAAAAATAAATTAAAGACAATATTGTGAACTTTCCAAGACATTATCATTTAAATATTCAAACATCATTTCAACTCTTACCGTAATTTCAACACTTGTTTTACCGCTTGACTCTTATCTTCTCGAATTTCACTACTAAATTGATATATGTGTGCACGTGAGGCTTAAAACTTCAATATACTAGAGAGACACGTTTCCATCACATTATAATATCAACTAGGCTACAACCCTTTGGTATTATTTCAACACTTAACATGAGTACTTCAAAATGCTTCTCTATTTCTAACTTCTCATTTTCCACGGCTTTGTCATTCTACAAATACATTAATGAGTTGGATGGTAACCTTACAGTGTTTAGTTATCTGTATGAGGTCAAACCAAAAGAAGCAACTCAACAACCATAAAGTTGTTACTCGTTAAGGATTCGAAACCTTATCTGACTCTGGACTTAAAAGGCAGAACAAATTGATGAATGATGTGGTGACTAGAAAAGGTGAGATGCTTTTGTATGTTAGATTGTTCTTGGTCAACTTAGAAATGTACATGTGATCCACCCTTGAGTGTCATGTTCATTGATGAGATTGTACATATCTTGATCACTCATTTGGCACAGAATCATTTTGTATAGGTTTTCATAGAAGAAATCTCAACACTTTCTTCATGAGATAAAGGTTCTCTAGTTGTTTGGTCCCATATGTATATGTATTAGTCTTTTCATAAATAGCAAAGTGATTTCAACAGTATGAAAATAATGTGTAGAATGAGAAATCGACTTCAAAGAGAGACGCATGCATAATTTTGGAGTTTATATCACCTTATATTGAAGCTCATTTACAAGATGATTTCTAGATGTTATTAGCAATTACAAGAGGAAATGACTCACAGAATTCTAACTGGGGTATCCATTGTGGGTGTAGGATATGGACCTGTATAACCATCGATGTGTTTCGTTAAGCCTCACTCTTCTCCGGTTGGTTGTGATTGTCTATTTATAGAAGTGTTTGACATCCGAGTGGAATATACAATTTGTTTATTCCCACTTGTATATTGCCAAGAAGGTAGGTGCATGGAATCTTTACATTTTTTCTTTGTGCATCAACTTACATGCTTTTGCATATGTCCACTTGCGTCCATCCCAGATTTTTTCGTAGAAATGTGGTCTTTTAACTGATTTGTCTTCTAGTTATTTGATCTTCAGGTAGTATTGCAGATTTTCGTTCCAAATTCCGGATTTCCATTTCTTTGCAAAGGTTTCTTCTTTCTAAGTCATCATATCTTCGTTTTATCCAATCTCGGATCTTTCTTAACCTTGATCATTAAGTCTTGAATCTTCTTGCATCTTGATCTTCATCGTTGATCTTTCTGAACCTTGATTCAAGCCTCACTTCTTTTTCAACACTTACAGGATTTCCTTATCAAGTTCTAACACTGGCCGTATGAAGAATTTGCTTTAGTATCTTGAAGAACTTGGTCAATATCCAAAGGTGAAGTAATTATTTCTTGGATGCAGGGTTCTTACACTACAAACGAAGATTGCTTACATGAAAACGACTAAAGTTATTTATAATTCTTCAACTTCGTTTCCATTAGTTGTAGGCTCTCCATTTGACTATGATATATACGTTCTGAGTAAGGCACACAATATTAACTGCTCAGCATATGAGTACCAATTCATTGCTGCTTAAGAGTTTTATAGCAAAAAGGTTATAATAAAGTCCTTTATCTTTTATTCAGCACCAAATCACCCACTAGTAATTTCATTACTTGTTGGACCAAGTTGTAATTTTACATTATGGATAACTACAACTATTACAATATGGAGCGGGTGCAGAAGGTGGTCCACAGTGACTCGCAAAGCCCGAGAAACCAAGGGTTTGTATTTAGTAGAATAGGCTTTGCGATTCAAAACGGGATAGCGGCGCAGCTTGTTGCTCGCTTACCCATTATCCAGATGTAACTTGGTTTTTACTCTTACTTTTTAGATCAATAAATACACCCTACTAATTTTCATAAAGATTATATTTGCTCTTTGAAACATTTCTTTTATATACCCTGAATACTCATCAACTAATGGACCAAATAGATCCGTATATTTTTTTAATGTTATATTAAGACATGAAACGTTTCTTAATGTCACATTTCTAAGTTATTAATTGCTACCATAACCTTTAGTGGAACCTTGTAAGTTATCTCTAAAACTTAGTTGATAACCCATGCAGATCTTAGGATATTCAAATTATTTGACTACCCTGAGTTCGAATTTCGAATAATTCAGATTTTGTTTCTCATTCATATTTTTTCACACACCCTAGTAGCGATGGAGGCAATTATGTGGTGATGATAGATAGGATACAGAATTAGAAAATTGTAGATCCCAATTGCATTAAATTCTTGGAAAATATTGTTAGATACTTTTATCATGGAATTTGAGAGAATTATTTTGTAAGGCCCCAAATCTAGCACCTTTACAACTAGACATAATCACGTCAAATAACTTATAAGACTTATTATATTTTCAATATACGCAGCTGAAGAACTCAAATAATAGCATTTCATACTAAAGTAAAACCAAATAAACATCCAATTTTAGTGAAAAACATGAAAGATATGAATGTCAAGCCCAAATATCACGAGAAGCTCCTTTTGTTAGCCAAAAGCCTCCCGTAACTGCAGTCAAACTAATATACCAACAAAAGTTAGCTTTGCTTAGTGAGTTATAAGAATTAAGATTAAACAAGTAAGGCAACCTCAAACACTCTATTACAAAACATTTATATCCACATCGCATTTGACCCAAAATACCAACATTCCTAGAACACCCTCCTTAGGTACCTAATGAAGACGCATTACCCTGCTTAGGTAAAGATCATCTACCTCTTCGTTGTGACACATTACTTGCCGCTGGTAATGGTCATTAACATCGTCATGAAATGTTTCCCCCGATAGTCCTTAGTCATCAACATTATTAAAATCCATATGATGCTTCAATCACCAATAATCACATAGACTCACAAAAGAAATTCTAGAACCTCATCATCATTATGTTACCGTGAATAAACGAGCTCCTCATATACTAAACTTTAATCCCCATCCCAACGCCCCCTAAAGTCATACTTGTTTATCAACACATACGTTCACAAAAATGTATAATTCACAATACTCACCCCCTATTAGACCGCTCTACTACACAATCTGGCACACCTATGTTACTCGTCTTGCACCACCTAAGCATGAAGCGAATCTGGGACCTACAATAACCTAGGTCTAGCATAACTCAAATCATGAAGCAAACATCAACTTTTGTAGGTCACCGCCAAACTATTCGATGTCCCCATCTTTTCCCAGACACTACCATGCAATTTAGTTAACCTAAGCTCACCTAAGGCTGGATCCCCATAAACCTACAAGTTCACGCATTACTTTAAAAACGAATATGAACTCCTTGATGCACATTTGAATATGAGTATATTCATAAAATATCATTGATTTATAAATTTTATAAACCATGTATGCTAGCCCAAAACATAGTAAAGGGAAAGGTGTATTGGATTTAAATAATATTAACTATCAGCAATTGGCCGCCACCAGTCCCAACTAACAAAATATGTGTTGACGGTCCCACCTTTTAATATATTGGCCACCAATGAACTATGACTATAAATAATTTGTTCTATTTATATAATCAGTTACTATTATGTTCGTCATGGTTCGTTGGTGGCCAATATGTTAAAAGGTGGGACCGCCGGCACACATTTCATTAGTTGGGACCTGTGACAGTCAATTGCTGATAGTTGGGATTATTTAAATCCAATATTAGAACTCACCTGGTGCAAATGCTCGTCTCATAAAGCCTCGCGTTTACACAAGCGTAACCAAGCACCTACTTGTTGTCAAATGAATACAGTCAATAATGCTCCACGGTAAAACTGACAATCCAAACACACTGCTTAAAAAAGTCTCAACACTACTCCTAGGGTTACTTAAACGCACCTGATGGATGGTGGCGTCCATGACCACAATAAGCCCTAGCGTACACCTCACATCACCATAAACCCCATACCCGAACACGGGTCTAGAAACCATCTACATAGAAACCCTTGCCCCTCATTGAGTCCTAATCAGATATTAGTCACCCGCATGACAACCCATAACCCAAAGCACCCCATACACGCTAAAACCTCAAGCCATGCAAACCCTAGCCACTCTTGATGCCACCTATAAACATGATCGTTATGACCACCATTATTACCCAACATCACCGTTGTGACCACCCCACCGCTCAACACCACGACCATGGCCTCCATCACCGGCCGACACCACTCCAGTGTCTTCCACTACTACTCGACATCACCATTGGCACCCCTCACGCCATACTCAACATCATACACTACTAAACCTAAAAATCTGGGCCCATAACCTACAAACACGACCAAATTAAACGCTAGCTCCCTCCTTTTTGTTGCGTCAACAGAGAACACCCATAATGGGGTTAGCTTGGTCGATACTAGTGTTTTATGTGTGTATGAATGGGTGACTATTACTTTGGTCCCTCCTCTAATTCCCTTGTGTAGCTTGTTCCAAGAGCTACGTAATCTAACTTCAAATAAATGACATCCGGGTCCCAATGATCGCTTACACGTCAGAATATGTTAACCAACACTCGCCATCTCGTGCCATAAAACCTCGTAGGAATACTTAGTTAAAATACCCGAACGATGAAATCAGGACGCATATTTCAATTTCATTAATTACAACCATATCGTTATCCTAGAAATTCATATTTCGATTCAATAATATATGAAATGTCAATTTGAATTAGGGTCACCACATTATTGATTTTCCTTTTTACACTCCTTTAGCGACTGAATAGTAGCCAACAATCAAACCATCATCTTTGGACTCACGCTTATTGAATATTGATTCGTCATTGCTCTAATCAAAGTTATATTTAAGGGTGTTAAAAATTGGCTTATCCGATTTTCGGATATCTGAAAACCAGATATCTGAAAATTTCAGATAATGAATATTGACATCCGAATCCGAAATTTCAGATATCCGAATCTTAAGAAAAAACCAAAAAAAAAATCCATTCCCTTCTTAAATAAAAACCAAATCGTCTTAATTCAAAGATTCAAACTGCCATAAACACTCAACACAATTCAAAGTTTTCAACAACCACAAATATCACGGTGACTGGTGGTCGTTGTGGGAGATGGTAGGGTTGTTTCCGTCGGTGGTCGTGGTAGAGACTAGAGACGGCAAGAGGTGGAATGGATTGGAGATGGAGAACTATAAGATCAAAAAGTTGTCAAGAGTGAAGTCTAAAGAGTTGATGATATGGATTTCACTTGTCGAGATCTACGTTGAAAGTCCAACTGGTGACAAAATCACCATGAAGAGACCCACCGGAATCTCCAAGACCTTTGCCAATGAGGCTTTTGAAGGTTAAGAGCTGCAAGCAGAGAGTAATACGGTGGTTAATTCATTCATCATGGTTTTATGTTGGAACGTAACTTGCTTTTTTCTAATAAGTTCTGTTGGCGTAATGAATCATTTCACGTTATTATGTTCGTAAGCTTTTTGTAATGTGTTTATTTATTTTCATTTGTTTTCAATAGTTCGTTAAGATATAATTTTTTTTTTATTTTTTATTTAAATACTTTAAAATTACAACTAATAAAAAAAATTATTAGTGTATTGTATATTGAATAAAATAATTAATATATGTTCGTTTTCGTTCCTTTATGTTCATGTATATTTTTTTTTTGTGTTCGTTACCCAAAATTACAAACAAACACGTCATTTCCTTAATGAACGAAATGAACAGAAAATGTCATTCGTTAAGCGTTCCTGAACAACTTATTTTCCTTAAGAAACATGAAAAAAAAAACCTTGTTTGTGTTCATTCGGTTTGTTTGAAGCCTTTGTTGTACCCTACAAAATTAGGTAGTTTATGGTTAAAAAAGAGGTGGTTGTGTATTATTGATTGATTTCATTTGAGTAGTTTGGACAATCCCTTAATTTATAACAAATAAAATTGAATTCTAGAACCCTATGGCATTGTCTTTCGTCAAAATGACCTAAGTTTCCGCTTATGAAACACGTCATATCATTTCTTTTTTTTAAACGTGTGGAAAAAAAAAGCTTACTAGATTATGTTAATTAACTTTGGGATTGTGGATTTATACACCCCCTATTTAGGATTCATACACCCTGACCCACATCATATACCAATAGGAGGCTGCCACATACCCTAAAATGTGATGTCACACCTCCAGAATGTAACGTCACAGACTTTTATTTAATATTTCTTGTAAATATGTAAATCAATATTTGGTCAACGTTACGCTTACTAAATGTTTCCAAAGTATGTTATCCATTTCTTACAGTTTTCCTTCTTTTAAAAGGCTTTCAATATTTCATCTAGTGGTGAATTCAGGATTGTTTTTCAAGAGATGCGATCAGGGGCTTTTTCCAAACTATTAAGGGGTGCGTTTAGAATTTTCGCCTATAATATACACTAAATTTTTTTCCCAAAGTGTGCGGCCGCACACCTTGGATTGTAGTTGGCTACGCTCCTGATTTCACCGAAAGTTAAGTTAAAAAATAATTCCACGCCATAAATTCTAATACTAAGTTTAGTATATCTTAAGAATTATCTTCTGGAGATCTATTTTAAACTAATTAAAAATACTCCATTGACCACGTTTTAGTTTGTTAGATTCCCTTGTATTTTAAACATCGGTATTGGTAGGTTAAGATGGGGTGATGATATCTATCTATATAATAATTGAGGTGACTTGGGTTGAATAGAGGCCTTAGAGAGGGTTTAAGGTATCCATTTTGAATATGGAGCTCCAACTAGCTCCCTATAAATACTCTTTCTATATTTTTTATTTTCTACATTTCTACATTCTTCCATTACACTCTCCATTTCTAACTAACAAATCTTCCAATAAACATTCATCACTCTTCTTTTTATTCATTCTTCATTCTAGGTATGTCTCTTTTTCACTTAGATCGAAGGAAGTTCATTCCTTTGTAACGTGTTCCGATTCATAAACGTTAAAAATAGCCATATCATATGATCCTCAAACCTGTAAAACTTTTATGTTATCTTAAATGAATAAATTACTTTGATGTAACCCGATTGAATATTGAAGGAATACATCGTGATTTATAAAGGTTGGTGATAATATGGAACCATTTCACGATTTGAGGAAAAAGTCTTCATTGTCATCGTTTTTTATTATATATCGGCCATGTTGAAGACAATCGGTAATATCTAACCATTTCAGATTTGAAGAAAAAATCTTCATTGTCAACGTTTTTATTATGTATCGGACATGTTTAAGACAATCGGTAATATGGAACCATTTCAGATTTGAGGAAAAAATGTTCATTGTCATCGTTTTTATTATATATCGGACATGTTGAAGACAATCGGAACATATTTAAAGTTTTCCAGATTCGTTTTCTTTATATCATATATTGTTTATAAATCAGATGGTATATATTAACTCTTTTTGGATCTTTTTTCATTTGAATGTGGAGGGGATTCATTGTCATCGTTTTGTTTATGAGTCGGATGATATATATTGAATGTTTTGATTGTTTTGTCATTTGAATACTAGACTACCATCCGAAGACAAAGATTCGAATATGGCTTATCACAAGGGAGCGCAATTCTTCAAGGTCATGGATGACCCTTCCGCAAGAGTTTTGGTATGATTGTAATTTTCGTCTTGATAATTATCTTTGTTAACTTCAAGAAGCTAATTATTACTTGTCTTAATGTTGTTTTTAATGTTTAAGATTGCACCACAAGAAGTCATTGATGTAGAATTTTATAACGTTATTTCTTTTTTTTCATTTTTAAAGTAATTTATTTGAATTCGTCATGAGATATTGTATCTTATTTAATATCATTTGCATTTTATATATATCTGACAGCAATACAAACGAATTGATAAGATATAAGTAAATCGCATAATAAATGCTGATTGCTATATACGCCTAATTAATGTAAATCATTACATTCAAGCCTTAATTATAATTCCGTAATCAATTTACTAATAATAATATATATATACGGTTTGTATTGCATTAACTAGGTCAAATTTAGCAATAAATAAAGCTAAAAATTAGTGCAATTTCCGGATATTGAATTGATTAGGGACTTAAATACGAATTAATTACCAATCTTGAGTATAAATTCACTATATGGCCTAATTAAAGCCATTCAATATTATTCAAACCATAATAATGCTTCCTTAATCAACTCCTAAAAATCAATCATTAAATTTATGACATTAATGACTTATTTTAAGCTATTAACATTCTTAATGGAAAGTTACAACTCGAATTTAAAAGTGTGTAATCAATTCAGTAGTAATCCAGAATACTATTTCCTATTTTACATTCTTCTAATCAACTGGAATTTAAGTCACTAACATATTCAATATTCCGAAATTTTTAAGAATTGATCCTCCAAATCGTATTTTGATTTGGAGTTCGCTGCATACACAAGTAATTTATTTGAATTCTTCATGAGGTATTGTATCTTATTTAATATCATTTGCATTTTATTTATATCTCGGATTAAATAAATCAACTACTTTAGACAGCAATACAAACGAATTGATAAGATATAAGTAAATCGCATAATAAATGCTGATTGCTATATACGCCTAATTAATGTAAATCATTACATTCAAACCTTAATTATAATTTTGTAATCAATTTACTAATAATAATACATATTTACGGTTTGTATTGCATTAACTATGTCATATTTATCAATAAATAAAGCTAAAAATTAGCGCAATTTCCGGATATTGAATTGATTAGGGACTTAAATACGAATTGATTAGCAATCTTGAGTATAAATTCACTATATGGCCTAATTAAAGTCATTCAATATTATTCAAACCATAATAATGTTTTTTTAATCAACTCCTAAAAATCAGTTATTAAATTTATAACAATAATTTCTGATTTTAAGCTATTAACATTCTTAATGGAAAGTTACAACTCGAATTTAAGAGTGTGTAATCAATTCAGTAGTAATCCAGAATACTATTTCCTATTTTACATTCTTCTAATCAATTGGAATTTAAGTCGCTAATATATTCAATATTCCGAAATTTTTAAGAATTGATCCTCCAAATCGTATTTTGATTTGGAGTTCGCTGCATACACAAGTAATTTATTTGAATTCTTCATGAGGTATTGTATCTTATTTAATATCATTTGCATTTTATTTATATCTCGGATTAAATAAATCAACTACTTTAGACAGCAATACAAACAAATTGATAAGATATAAGTAAATCGCATAATAAATGCTGATTGCTATATACGCCTAATTAATGTAAATCATTACATTCAAACCTTAATTATAATTCCGTAATCAATTTACTAATAATAATACATATTTACGGTTTGTATTGCATTAACTATGTCATATTTATCAATAAATAAAGCTAAAAATTAGCGCAATTTCCGGATATTGAATTGATTAGGGACTTAAATACGAATTGATTAGCAATCTTGAGTATAAATTCACTATATGGCCTAATTAAAGTCATTCAATATTATTCAAACCATAATAATGTTTTTTTAATCAACTCCTAAAAATCAGTTATTAAATTTATAACAATAATTTCTGATTTTAAGCTATTAACATTCTTAATGGAAAGTTACAACTCGAATTTAAGAGTGTGTAATCAATTCAGTAGTAATCCAGAATACTATTTCCTATTTTACATTCTTCTAATCAACTGGAATTTAAGTCGCTAATATATTCAATATTCCGAAATTTTTAAGAATTGATCCTCCAAATCGTATTTTGATTTGGAGTTCGCTGCATACACAAGTAATTTATTTGAATTCTTCATGAGGTATTGTATCTTATTTAATATCATTTGCATTTTATTTATATCTCGGATTAAATAAATCAACTACTTTAGACAGCAATACAAACAAATTGATAAGATATAAGTAAATCGCATAATAAATGCTGATTGCTATATACGCCTAATTAATGTAAATCATTACATTCAAACCTTAATTATAATTCCGTAATCAATTTACTAATAATAATACATATTTACGGTTTGTATTGCATTAACTATGTCATATTTATCAATAAATAAAGCTAAAAATTAGCGCAATTTCCGGATATTGAATTGATTAGGGACTTAAATACGAATTGATTAGCAATCTTGAGTATAAATTCACTATATGGCCTAATTAAAGTCATTCAATATTATTCAAACCATAATAATGTTTTCTTAATCAACTCCTAAAAATCAGTTATTAAATTTATAACATTAATGACTGATTTTAAGCTATTAACATTCTTAATTGAAAGTTACAACTCGAATTTAAGAGTGTGTAATCAATTCAGTAGTAATCCAGAATACTATTTCCTATTTTACATTCTTCTAATCAACTGGAATTTAAGTCGCTAATATATTCAATATTCCGAAATTTTTAAGAATTGATCCTCCAAATCGTATTTTGATTTGGAGTTCGCTGCATACACAAGTAATTTATTTGAATTCTTCATGAGGTATTTTATCTTATTTAATATCATTTGCATTTTATATATATCTCGGATTAAATAAATCAACTACTTAGACAGTAATACAAACGAATTGATAAGATATAAGTAAATCGCATAATAAATGTTGATTGCTATATATGCCTAATTAATGTAAATCATTACATTCAAGCCTTAATTATAATTCCGTAATCAATTTACTAATAATAATACATATTTACGGTTTGTATTGCATTAACTATGTCATATTTATCAATAAATAAAGCTAAAAATTAGCGCAATTTCCGGATATTGAATTGATTAGGGACTTAAATACGAATTGATTAGCAATCTTGAGTATAAATTCACTATATGGCCTAATTAAAGTCATTCAATATTATTCAAACCATAATAATGTTTTCTTAATCAACTCCTAAAAATCAGTTATTAAATTTATAACATTAATGACTGATTTTAAGCTATTAACATTCTTAATGGAAAGTTACAACTCGAATTTAAGAGTGTGTAATCAATTCAGTAGTAATCCAGAATACTATTTCCTATTTTACATTCTTCTAATCAACTGGAATTTAAGTCGCTAATATATTCAATATTCCGAAATTTTTAAGAATTGATCCTCCAAATCGTATTTTGATTTGGAGTTCGCTGCATACACAAGTAATTTATTTGAATTCTTCATGAGGTATTTTATCTTATTTAATATCATTTGCATTTTATATATATCTCGGATTAAATAAATCAACTACTTAGACAGTAATACAAACGAATTGATAAGATATAAGTAAATCGCATAATAAATGTTGATTGCTATATATGCCTAATTAATGTAAATCATTACATTCAAGCCTTAATTATAATTCCGTAATCAATTTACTAATAATAATACATATTTTCGGTTTGTATTGCATTAACTAGGTCATATTTATCAATAAATAAAGCTAAAAATTAGCACAATTTCCGGATATTGAATTGATTAGAGACTTAAATACGAATTGATTAGCAATCTTGAGTATAAATTCACTATATAGCCTAATTAAAGTCATTCAATATTATTCAAACCATAATAATGTTTTCTTAATCAACTCCTAAAAATCAGTCATTAAATTTATGACATTAATTACTTATTTTAAGCTATTAACTTTCTTAATGGAAAGTTACAACTCGAATTTAAGAGTGTCTAATCAATTCAGTAGTAATCCAGAATACTATTTCCTATTTTACATTCTTCTAATCAACTAGAATTTAAGTCGCTAATATATTCAATATTCCGAAATTTTTAAGAATTGATCCTCCAAATCGTATTTTGATTTGAGTTCGCTGCATACACAAGTAATTTATTTGAATTCTTCATGAGGTATTGTATCTTATTTAATATCATTTGCATTTTATTTATATCTCGGATTATATAAATCAACTACTTTAGACAGCAATACAAACGAATTGATAAGATATAAGTAAATCGCATAATAAATGCTGATTGCTATATACGCCTAATTAATGTAAATCATTACATTCAAACCTTAATTATAATTCCGTAATCAATTTACTAATAATAATACATATTTACGGTTTGTATTGCATTAACTATGTCATATTTATCAATAAATAAAGCTAAAAATTAGCGCAATTTCCGGATATTGAATTGATTGGGGACTTAAATACGAATTGATTAGCAATTTTGAGTATAAATTCACTATATGGCCTAATTAAAGTCATTCAATATTATTCAAACCATAATAATGTTTTCTTAATCAACTCCTAAAAATCAGTTATTAAATTTATAACATTAATGACTGATTTTAAGCTATTAACATTCTTAATGGAAAGTTACAACTCGAATTTAAGAGTGTGTAATCAATTCAGTAGTAATCCAGAATACTATTTCCTATTTTACATTGTTCTAATCAACTGGAATTTAAGTCGCTAATATATTCAATATTCCGAAATTTTTACGAATTGATCCTCCAAATCGTATTTTGATTTGGAGTTCGCTGCATACACAAATAATTTATTTGAATTCTTCATGAGGTATTTTATCTTATTTAATATCATTTGCATTTTATATATATCTCGGATTAAATAAATCAACTACTTTAGACAGCAATACAAACGAATTGATAAGATATAAGTAAATCGCATAATAAATGCTGATTGCTATATACGCCTAATTAATGTAAATCATTACATTCAAGCCTTAATTATAATTTCGTAATCCATTTACTAATAATAATACATATTTACGGTTTGTATTGCATTAACTAGGTCATATTTATCAATAAATAAAGCTAAAAATTAGCACAATTTCCGGATATTGAATTGATTAGGGACTTAAATACGAATTGATTAGCAATCTTGAGTATAAATTCACTATATTGCCTAATTAAAGTCATTCAATATTATTCAAACCATAATAATGTTTTCTTAATCAACTCCTAAAAATCAGTCATTAAATTTATGACATTAATGACTTATTTTAAGCTATTAACTTTCTTAATGGAAAGTTACAACTCGAATTTAAGAGTGTGTAATCAATTCAGTAGTAATCCAGAATGCTATTTCCTATTTTACGTTCTTCTAATCAACTGGAATTTAAGTCGCTAATATATTCAATATTCCAAAATTTTTAAGAATTGATCCTCCAAATCGTATTTTGATTTGGAGTTCGCTGCATACACAAGTGAGTTTCTTATAACCTTATCAATGTATATTGTTTTAAATTAACAATCACGAGTTTAGATAATTATAATTCCGTAATAAACTCCAAAAAATCTTTGGTGTAATTTATGAAATTAATTACACATTGTAAATAATTAACCATAATTAATTCAAAGTTACAATGATGTATTTCGGTTATAGGATTGTAACATTAATTTATGAAATTAATCATTTTAAAAGCGGTAATTGATAAACGGATTGAATGTGCCATATGTATCAATATGTAAAGCTAAAATCTATCATTTAATCAAATTTCGGAATTTAAGCCTTTTAAAAAATCGAGCAATTTTAGGATATATATTTGGTTCGGTACATAAATTCCAATTGATTAGCAATCTCGAGTATAATTTTCAAAAACTATAAATATGGCCTATTTAATAACATTAAATACATTCAAACCATATTAGTCATTCCTTAAATATTCGAAATTCAAATCGTAATAATGCATAATTCTATTTCCATTATTAGATAACTAATCACTTATAATTAACATGTGGGTTGTCAATTCACCATAAAATTAGGGGTAAATTATGTCCACTTTAAAAACATTCCTTGTCAAAATTTCATATATAAATATATGCAGTATAATTTACGTCATTTAACATAGCAACACGTGTTATACAATTGTGCAAAGTCACATTTCCCATATATTAGTTGATTTAGTGAAAAATAAACAAAAGGTTCACGTTCATCATTTCCATGGCGGCAGTCGAAGAACAAGCGTTTACCATGGTTAAACAAGTTGATGTCAACAGAAATGATGTTTCTTTAAAGCTAAAGATTATTCGGGTTTGGCGTCTACCCGACCGTCGCAATCCTAAAGACGTTTACTCTATTGAAATGATTCTAACTGACGAAAATGTAATTCTCAAATCCAAATTTTTTGTTATATTGTTCTATTTGCGTATTTCATTAATTACTATAGGCTTATATTGTACTTGGATATATTATTTACTCGTAACAGTAATCCACTAACAATATTGATATTACTCTGTTAATTAATAATTTACAGGGTGACAGGATTCATGCATTTCCATCCAAAGCACCATGTCTTCTTCTCAAGGTAAACATTCTCCTGCTTTCTTCTTCCCTGGTTGCTCCTCAATAGTGTAGCCTATCATATTGTGCCAAGTGGCTTAATGTGAGAATTTATAAAATTTTTCTTTTTTCTAAAAATCAAAAATCATTAGTTATATTAAATTAGGTAATTATATTAAATTAGGTAATTTATTATGATTTGGTCAAAACTTCTCATTCACGCCATCAACATTCAAACCCTACAATCCAATTCTGAATCCGCCTCTCCAAACCTGCTCATTCTCTGCATTTCCAACCAAAGCACCGTGTCTTCTTCTCAAGGTAAACATTCTCCTGCTTTCTTCTTCAATTTTTTTTCGTTTTTTATGTAATATATATATGTAACACCATGAATAAACAGTTAACTATAGGAAGCTTCTCCTTCAACCCTAATCTTCTCCATATTAGTGCCTCTGCCTACAGATCTCCTTTTTTCAAAGGTATTTTTTTCCATCTAAGTTCTCACTCTAAATTAATTATAGTAGTCTATATCACCTCCTTCTTCTTCTTCTTCTTTTTCAAAGGTTATTGATGACCCAAACGCCGATCATTTCTACATGGGTATGAAAGCTCACTACCTTTTCTTCTTCTTTGATCAATGTTCTTTTCTGTTCATTGACTACTATAATTTAAAATAATTTAAAATTAAACGCCGATTTAATGGTTTGTTATCATCTTTTTGATTTTGGGTTTACCATGTTTCATCACCACCAACTGTATTAAGGTAAAACCCTAGCCTTCATATTTACTTTCTTTATTTGTTATGGTTATTTTAAAATGTGATTTTAAACTTATCTCATTTTATTGTCGTAATCTAGAACACTTGGCATCTCTTTCTGTTATTTCATTCATTTTGCATGATACTGTTTGGCCAAATAGTTTAAAGGTAAAGATATTAACTGTTTTATGTTTTATTCTTCTATGTGAATCAGGGCCGAAAGATCTGTCATCAAGTTGCTGCAGTAGTTTGGAAGGAAATTGGGGTTCAGTTTCAGGTACATTTACTGACTCTCATTGTTTTAGTGGTAAATTGAAGAATTACTTTCTGTCCAATAATTGTTATTATATTTTTTTCATAAAAATTGGTGTGAATCATGATTCTAAATGTTATATTATATCAACAACAATTTAGTCCTTTGAATAAATGGTTAGAATGGTTTCATAAAAAAAGTTGAAGTGGTATGATAATGCTAATTAAACCTTTCGGCTGAGTTTCTAAAATGTCAAAAAGACATTTCCATTGAGTTTTAAAAAAATTTAAAGGTTTAATTATACAAACTCAAAGTAAAGTTAAAAGAACCTCTGTGTTGAAGTGGTTTTAAAGTAAAAGTAAAGTTAAAAGACTCATATGCCAACTTTTAAAATGTTTGATTTAAGAAGCTTTGCGAATAACATCAAGTTTGATTTAAGAAGGTTTTAAATTCATTGTTGTTCTAGATCTGATTAGCAAAATGGTAGACTATACAATTTCACTATTAGGCGGTATCGGGACGGGATTATAACGGTAATACCGAAAAAATACCGAAACCAACAATACCGAAAATATACCGATCAAAAAAATCCGAAAATGTATACCGATTCATGTTAGGTTTAGAAGTTTGTGGTAATAGTTATATTTATGACTTTTATTGTAGGATTGGCATGGCTTACAGATGATATGAGCTTAGGAGAGGCTTTTAGCGCATCTGGGAAGTTTATGAAGGTATGGATGTTAACATAGTTTGGGACAAGTATATGCATGCTGAATTTGCATTTGTTAGACCTTAAACAGTTGGGCTTATGAGCATCAATTTTATTGATTCGTAATTCGTAACTTTGGGTTGTAAATGGCCATTCTCATGTCGGTTAGGGGTGTAAATGAGTCGAGACGAGCCCGGGCCTGACTAGGCTTGGCTCGGTTCGAGCCTAATACTTTGAGCTCGAGCTCGGCTCGGCTCGAAATAATTTTAGTTGGTGATGAGTTATGGAAGTCTTTTAGACATACTGGTTAGTATCATTATGTTAAGCTGTTTGAGATGGCACTGTATGATCCTAAATTCTTAATATTAGGTGGGGTAAATGTGTTGTATTAAGTTGGATAAATGTGTTGTATTGAAATATGTGTTTAAGTTGTTTAATGGTTGGCCATAATCTAAATCAAAGTCAACAGGTTTAATAAACAATGATAGTCTCTTAGACGATACCTGGTTTGTTGGTTTATATTTGGTTTATACAGACAAATAAAGCTTCAATGTTGGATGAAGTGACAGATTACTTAAAGAAGCTTCAAGAACATACGCAAATAATGAAAAAACATTTCTATTCCATCACAACAAATGAAGATGCCAGTATCAATACAATTGCAGCAACAACAGCAGGAGTAGCAGCAGTTTCAGATGTCAATATTAGCCTGAATGGGAATGGGATCAGGCGTTCAGATCGGTATGCCTCTACCAGCTCAGAATCCCTTCATGGTCCCATAAACAATGATTAGCCCCCTCCACATAGGCGCCACGTCACCAGCAATCCATAATCGCCTGCCCGCCAACACCACAATTCCTTTTAGCGACCCACATAACGCACTTCTAGCACAAGTATGTCAAGAATCGAAAAGGTTGTAATTCAAGTTTTATTTCAACTTCAAAATAATTAACCATTTTAAATTTTATTTATGGGTGCAACATATAAATATGGATATGTAGAACAATTTATACAACAATTTATAGCAGCTTGCCTCAATAGCCAAGTGACAACTTTTTCAGTGTCCATGTACAATTTATAGATAGAACATTGTTATAGCTACAAAAAATAATATTCTTATAATGTAAGAACTTTTAAAATTGCATAGTAAAGGTTTAAATTTTCTGCAGTTGGCTTCTAACAAATTACAACTCACATGTTTTTCCTTCATCAGTGGCATCTCTTAGCAGCAGTGGTTTATCAACACCGGTTAAGGTAGCAGCAGTGGCATTTCTTAGCAGCAGTGGTTTATCAACAGCAGTTTAGGTAACAGCAGTGGTTTATCATCAGTGGCATCTCTTAACAGTGGCATCTCTTAGCAACGTGGTTTATTAATGAATACTAATGCATAATTGCATAGTATAAATTTTTAAGTTAGATAAATAATCAAAGTATCATGGGCTATCAAATGTTAATGAATTTGTCTTTTCAGGGTTCGGCTACGAATGCAAGCTACGAATTTGTGATTACCACTCCACAACAGTATCTAAGAGATGCGAATAACCCGGCGGGGTTTGAGTATGATGAAAAAATCATAGGCTACATCGAGAATTACCGCCGTGTGTTTATTTCAGTATTTAGACAGAAAATGTGAATACGATCAGAAGACCACTATCGACTTTTTCAAGGTGAAGTAACTTCCAAGCTCCATATGTGCATTTTGCATCAACTTAAATCACTTGATTAAAGGCTGAAATATTTTGTTAACTCTTGATTCAGGAAGGGAGACGGACGAACCTACTTTTGAACGAAGTTATAGCGTAAGCGTTATATCATATTCTATACAACTTTCCTTCTTTGCTCAAAATGTTGAGATAACAACTCCAGACAAGGAATCAAATAAGTACTACCTCGGCCCTGCACCACTGGACGATATGGAGGGTAATATGTCATTCTATAATTTTAACCCCATGATTGGTGCGTTTTTAATTACTTTATTTTTCTTTTTTCCAGACAGATAGCTAATACTTTCGGCCCACGTGGAAACAACAGAGACTATATTTTTTTGTTGGACAAGGTTGTGTTTGATATCGGTGAGTGATTACCTACATTTCCACTATGGTCATTTCAAGTGTTTTCAACTTTTTGCATTTGAGATTTTTGCTCCAACAACACTCGCTCCCGCACGAGATTTCTGGACCTTAAGATACACTACAAGTTTAGAAATTGAGTTACCTGCTTTAGCAACAACACCAGGCGGATTCAAGAGGCGTGAGATAGAGTCTGGGATATGTGGAAGAAGTATGTTGATTATGAAGAACGCCTGGGATACGTGGACAAAGTTGTGGAGGTTTATGAACGCGCAGTGCATGGAGTAACGTATTATGTAGACACGTGGCTGTACTATTGTGTTTTTTTTTTGCCATTAACACTTGTGGGGATCCTGTTACAGTAAGGATGTAATAACTGAGTGTAGATGATTCATCATTGTGTTAAATTTTAGACTTAAGAATAATTTCCATTATAGATTTTATATTTCGTTTTCTTTTGAATAGAGGATGTCTTTCTAAGCATGTATATGTGTTACTGTTGGTCAGAAATTACGAATCTATTACATTACAGAGAATGCAAAAGTAAATCTGACCTATTCTGTACAGATTTCGACTTTTTCAAGTCCGATTGAGGTAATATTTGTAGTTGAGTTCTGAAAGTAACTATACTAAATATTAGGTGATGAATACTGGAATAAGGAACATGACAGTATATACTTGGGTGTTGGTTCAGTCATACATAGGTCAGAAAGTTTTAAGCTAATGATTCAAGCAAAGTGTGAAAGTGGTTACAACAATTTTAAGGTAACATTATTATTAATTATCTTCCTAGGTTCGATAAGAGAAAGACCTTTCTATGTTTTTCGCTTTTTTGCTAGACACCTATTGAAAGAATGGGGATAGGTTCAATAAGTTGTAAGACAGGCCCTCTCTAATGGGGCAGTAACACTATGTGTGATGCAAATATTTATTATTATTATTATAGAATGGCAAAATATTCTTTTAATGTCCATGATAACTTGAATGGTTATTTGTTTCCATTCCTGTATTAGTATTGTAATGACATATTTGAGTAATGAAATCTATTTCTTCTTTTTTGTGTTTTAGATATATGGCAAAGAATGAACAGTTTGTCGTTTCCGATCTTGGCGCATCCCTACCGGCCGCCGCTGCAGCCTTTCTACTCAGTTGCTTCCCCTTTCCATCTGCTCACAGGTATGTGAGTCGACTATATTCTGATTCCAGTCATCAATAACTAATTTAAAATGTACATGAAAGGTATGTGAGTCGACTATAATCTAAACTGTTTTTCTAGGCTACAATGATGCGGTTTATTAGATTTTGCTAAAAGTTTTAAACCACTAAGTTTTATTTTAAAATCTGGAAACTAAACCAAATAGATTGGTGGACTTGGCCAAACTGGCTATTTCAGCAATTTAAGGGTTAGAATTTAGTAGGGTGAGCAATGAGGTAAAACTCAACCCTCATAGATTGGCTGAAACTTGAAATACGAACCTCATAGATTGGTTTAAAAATCTTATAATGTTTATTATTATTTTCAATGCCATTTATTCTCAGTCAATGACTCAAGTTGCATAATGTGCATTTGTAATTTAGTGTAGTAACCTGCCCCTACTGTTGTAAAAAAGATTTTGTTATAAAACTCATCTTTGTTTCAAGGTTTGACCAAACATGATTGTTGCTAATTATGATGGAGTACTCAGTTTTCTTGAGAGAAATGATGAACAATAGCTTGTGGTATTATAATATTATTATTATGGAATAGATGATGCTGCTGTTATAGTAATTCATATCTTTTATATGTGATGACTAAGAATCCTTTTAATTTTGTTGCACATATTTTTGGTTGTATCCTTTTTAGATGTTTCATCAAAATATGGCTTTTTTTTAACAATATGAAACTGGTGACGATGGAGTAACAGAAACATATATCAAATTCATTATATGAATAATATATATCAAATTCACCGAAATCGAATAATGGCTCTTGAGGTAGTTTATTTAACTCTTTATTGATACATCTATATTCATGTATTTTATGCATAGTGATATCGAGATTTGATTTTTAATGTTCATTCTTCGCATAGATAATTGTTCTCCAACTTTTTATTAACTTTATTTCTATTCTTATTCGCCAGTCTACTGGTGCATTTATTGCAGTAGCTAGGTATGCAAGTGCAACTCCTATGCCACCTTCTGTTCTTAGATGTGGTATTGGTTGGCAGGTATTCAGTATTCTGGACCACTTGATAAGGTAACTTTTGATTTGATTTGTAGTTTGATATGTATTCTAACTTAGTATTAATGGTCAACATTTAGAGCTCACAACATGGATAGTTATGTAAAGAGTAGTTTTTCTACGGATTGGGTTGGTTTGGCGTAAAACACTCTTTGCCCACCATAATTAGATGATTTATATAACTTCAATGATGTTTTCTACAGCTGACAAATATCACAGCCGTTATTCAATATTATTCTCACAAACAAACACCCCAATAAGCATATGTTTCGCAATGACCATCAATAAAAGCCAGGGTCAGTCTTTATCTAAGGTTGGATTGTATTTAAGAGAACCGAGATTATCACATGGCCAACTTTATGTCGCTTTGTCAAGAGTTAAAAGCAGGGCAGGAGTGAAGTTACTTATACTTGATGATAATGGGAATGTGAAAACTAAAACCAGAAATGTGGTGTATAAAGAAATATTTAGTGATATTTGAATAAAATTTGTATTCGTTGTTTTATACTTTAATACAATTGGTTTTTACTGTATTTTTCTTATACGTTATAATTCCCTAAATAGATGTACGTTGGTGAACATAGAGTGTTCCAATAATTGCTGATTATACATGTGTAAACTATTTCATTTGCGCATACGTAAAAAGTTAATTTTAGAGTGTTTCATAGCACACGACCCGGTACAAAGAAATCCCTTAGACAGGTGGAAGTGGATCTGGATCTATCAACAGAGCAATTCCTTTCCAATTGTAATCTCAATCACATATTCAATGAAACCCGCCCTCCCAAGTTTCCTTTTCATTTAGTAGCAGATTTTGGAATAGTAAGAAGAGAGATAAATTTGAACCTCGCAATTGCCTTCTTTGATGGGTTTTATCTCTTTACTAAAACACTAAGATAGTTCAGTTAAGGGGTCTAGAGACAGACGCAAATGAAAGAGCCTTTGCACCAGGTGCTATGACCAGTGATCCACCATTCCTTCATGAAACTCCTAATATTGATGAGTTGTAATGAAATCCTATCACCCTCGGGAGCAGATCCAAATCCTCCAAACAAGGACTATTCGTCCCACTTTCCAAACTTTGTATTGGTCTTTTTCTTGTAATGTAAGGAGCACTATAAATTAGCCTCATGAAGAAGCTCACCTTATAAGTAAAGTGGGAGAAGGCGAGAGGAAGGTAAGATAATTCTTTCTTGATCAGTAGAATCCTCCAATTGATCGGTAAAAAATATCGGCATTGATCGTCTTTCTGTTGCAACTGTGTTTGGAAGTCTAGCTATCCATGTCGTGTTTAGTTATTCAACATTGCTCATTTTTTGATCTTGTTTTCTTGCCTTATATTTACGAAACAACTACTGCGAGAGCCATTACTTCCTATATAGATACAGACTTTCATCATTGGCGTTGGGTTAGGTTGCATCGGTTATTAGCCGTGCATGGGAATCAAGAAAGAGGTGTAATGAGTTACCCCCGGTACTAGAAGGTTAGATAAACTATTCTGATGGTTGCCTCTCCCATTTTTGATATACAATATGTCAAATCTATTGAATTTGAAATTTGAGTCTTCAATTAGCTACTTTCATAAAAAGTATCAGAACGAACAAAAAAAGCTTCATCAAACTTATTTTTGATTTATTTTTACATTTTTTTAATTATTTTAATTAATGGAAGTACTTTTAATTTGGTTTTAATTTATAAATAGAAAAAAGACTTTGGGTATGTTATATACTTTGGGTTGTGCCTAGGGCTGTGAATGAATTGAACGTTCAACGAACAATTTTTAAATCATTCGGCAAGATGTTTGTTTATGTTCATTCATTAATAAATGAACGGACATGAGTAAGAAGTTAAGTTCGCTTAGTTAAAGGAATAAACATGAATAGATGCAGCGTGCGTTCATTTGTGTTCGTAAACTTTTTTGTAACGTGTTCGTTTATTTTCATTTGTGTTTGATAGTTCGTTAAGATTTTAAAGTTTTTTATATTTTATTCAAATACTTCAAAATTTCAACTAATAAAAAAAATTATTAGTGTATTGTATATTGAATAAAATAATTAATATATATGTTTGTTTTCGTTCCTTTATGTTCATGTATATTTTTTTGTGTTCCTTACCTAAAATTACAAATAACCACATTATTTCCTTAACGAATGAAACGAACGTAAAATGTCGTTAGTTAAGCATTCCCGAACAGCTTATTTTCCTTAAGAAACATGGAAAAAACCTTGTTTATGTTTATTCCATTTGTTTGAAGCCTTTGTTGTACACTACGAATTAGGTAGTTTATGGTTAAAAAAGAGGTGGTTGTGTATTATTGATTGATTTCATTTTACTAGTTTGGACAAATCCCTTAATTTTATAAAAATATAACAAATAAAATTGAATTCTAGAACCCTATGGCATTGTCTTTCGTCACAATGACCTAAGTTTCCGTTTATGAAACACGTCATATCATTTCTTTTTCAAAACGTGTGGAAAAAAAATAGCTTAATATGTTTTTTTTTTTGAACTGCAAATTTCTACACCCTATGAGACTTGAACTCATAACCTCCCCCTTAGGTGTTCCTAGAAGCTTTGCTTCTACCATTGGGCCACCAACCCCAATGGCAAATAGCTTAATATGTTATGTTAATTACCTTTTATTTAATATTTCTTGTAAATATGTAAATCAATATTTGGTCGAAGTTACGCTTATTAAATGTTTCCAAAGTATGCTATCCATTTCTTGCAGTTTTCCTTCTTTTAATGTGTTGGCTTTCAATATTTCACGCAAAGTTAAGCTAAAAAAATAATTCCACGTCATAAATTCTAATACTAAGTTTAAGAATTATCTTCTCGAGATCTATTTTAAACTAATTAAAAATACTCCATTGACCACGTTTTAGTTTGTGTATTTTAAAGTTGCATGTAACATCAAAATGTTGACTGTTGAAGCGAATAACTTCAATAAGAAAAACAAGATGTGTGAAGAGGCATTTTTGTAATTAAAATCAAACCTGAAGGTCACTTATTTACTTAACTTCCTATAAATACTAACGTAGTAACAATATGTAAAGCATTCAGTCAACTCTTTACATCACATACAAACTACTTTCAAACAATCTCTCAACTCTAGTCACCAGAAAGATGTCTCCAATCACCCCTGAGATAAGAGCGTCAGCCGAAATTCTCACTGGCAACGATGTTTGCACAGAAAAGGCCAAGTCTCTTCTAAGAGAATATAATCTTCCCGATGGTCTATTGCCAGTAAAGGACGTTGAGGAACTTGGTTTCGTAAAAGAAACTGGATTTTTCTGGATCAAGCAAAAGAATGAGATTGTACACAAGTTTGAGAAGGCTGGAAAACAAGTCTCATATGCCACTGAGATCAGCTCGTACTTTGAGAACTGTAAGATCAAAAAGTTGTCAGGTGTAAAGTCTAAAGAGATGATGATATGGATTTCACTCGTTGAGATCTACGTTGAAAGTCCAACCAGTGACAAAATCACTATGAAGACACCCACTGGAATCTCTAAGACTTTCGCTAAGAATGCTTTTGAGGCTTAAGAGGTGCGAACAGAGAATAATATGGAGGTCTTTTCGAGTCACGGTTTCATGCACTAATGTGACTTGTCTTTTTTAATAATCTATGTAGGTACCGAATAATTTCTCTTTGATCACGTATTTATCATTTCTTTGAAATGAAATTAGTTTCATCTTTTAATTACCTTGGACTATGTTGTTTACTTCTAATACCAGTTAATAATTTCCAATAATTTTAATAACAATTAAGAACAATACTAAATATAAATTTAATATGGTATTTGATTTGTTATAAAAGGATAAGCTAATTAGTTATTGTTTGCATGTTATCCATTACACCAATAAGCTAGTTCGTTTAAAACAATGTATTGAAAATCCGATAGGACTGTTTTCGAAGACAGGTCAATAGGTTTGAAAGGGACTGGCGTGTGAGGAGAGATTCGAACTTGGAAAGAAAGGAGTTTCAAGTTAAAGGAATTCCACTGATCTATAAAAAAAAAAGATGATAAACAAGTGCATGACTCTAGTCAGTTATAAAGAAAAAATAAATTAAAGACAATATTGTGAACTTTCCAAGACATTATTATTTAAATATTCAAACATCATTTAAACTCTTACCATAATTTCAACGCTTGTTTTACCGCTTGACACTGTTCTGCTCGAATTTCACTCCTAAATCGATATATATGTGCACGTGAGGCTTAAAACTTCAATATACTAGAGAGACATGTTTCCATCACATCATAGCATCAACTAGGCTACAACCCTTTGGTATTATTTCAACACTTACCTCAAAATGATTATCTCTTTCTAACTTCTCATTTTCCATGGCTTTGTCATTCTACAAATACTTTAATGAGTTGGGTGGTAACCTTATAGTGTTTAGCTATCTATATGAGGTCAAACAAGAAAGAAGCAACAGAACAACCATTCAGTCGTTACTCGTTAACGATTCGAAACCTTATCTGACTCTGGACTTAAAAGGCAGAACAAATTGATGAATGATGTGGTGACTAGAAAAGGTAAGATGCTTTTGTATGTTATATTGTTCTTGGTTAACTTAGAAATGTGTGATCTACCCTTGAGTGTCATGTTCATTGATGAGATTGTACATATCTTGATCACTCATTTGGCACAGAATCATTTTGCAGAGCTTTTCATAGAAGAAATCTCAACACTTTCTTCATGAGATAAAGGTTCTCTAGTTGTTTGGTCCCATATGTATATGTATCAGTCTTTTCGCAAATAGCAAAGTGATTTCAACAGTATGAAAATAATGTGTAGAATGAGAAATCGACTTCAAAGAGAGACGCGCATGCATAATTTTGGAGTTTATATCACCTTATATTGAAGCTCATTTACAAGATGATTTCTAGATGTTATTAGCAATTACAAGAGGAAATGACTCACAGAATTCTAGCTAGGGTATCCGATGTGGGTGTAGGATATGGAGCTGTATAACCGTCGATGTGTTTCGTTATGCCTCACTCATCTCCGGTTGGTTGTGATCATCTATTTATAGAAGTGTTTGACTTCCAAGTGGAATAAACAATTTGTTTATTCATTGCCAAGAAGGTAGGTGCATGGAATACATGCTTTTGCATTTGTCCACTTGCGTCCATCCCAGATTTTTTTCGTAGAAATGTGGTAGTTATTTAATCTTTAGATAGCATCGCATATTTTGGTTCCAAATCTGTGACACACGGCAAACTCAGGGTAACATTTTTTAAACATATAAGTCTAACTTAGCGAAAACATTTATTTAACATACTTGACTGGGTCAGTTAAGTAGGGATACGTTACGAATTCTCCAGGGTTCAATGATTCGGAGGATCATTGGGGTTATCACACGCACACACAAGTCTTGAGTCCCGTGTTGGTGAATTACATGAATTAGATTAAGTGATAAACATGAATTGATCCATATATGTTAAATGATGTGCAAATAGATGCGTAAACGGTGTTTACATAATTATACATGATGATATATGCTTAGCATATGTTAGGATTGCATGTTCATGTGTTAAGATGTGTTAAAACGCGTTTAAACGACAAAACTGGAAAATCTGGAAAAGTGTGAAACTGGTTCGACCTTAAGGGGGGTCGAATGAACATGTACTATAAATACCATACTTTGCAACTTTTCATCATTTCACAAACCCTAAACGCCTCCAAGTGCTCTCTCTCAACCCCAAACTTGTAGAAAGGAGTTTTTGATCTTGTTTTTCAAATCCTAACATAAACATACCCTCAATATCACAAATAAGAGAAGATTCAAGGTGTGTTCTTGATCTAAAACCATTTTTATTCATTTTAATTCGTTTTTATCAAACCCTAAGTGTCCAGATCTGATTCAAACATGTTTTTATGGATAAAAACCTTTCTAACATCTTTCTAAACAAAACCTTTTCATTAACAATGAGTTTTCATGCAAAATACATGTGTTAATGATGTTAAATGATGTGTTATGAACTTGTATGGAATTGATTGATGATTGAATGCCGTGTAGATGTTATAATAATGCTCTAGGACTGTTGTTGATGATGATTTATGATTGAGATGGGTCGCAATTGGTTATTGATGATGTTTCGCTCATTTTGGGGGTTTTGTGTTAGATCTAGGGTTTGATTCATGTTTTTATTGTTGATGAAATGATTAGAGGTTTTCTTACACATGACAATCTGAGCATGTTGACCTAATTGATAGATGATTTCCATAAGTTTCCATATCGGGTAAAGATTGCATGCATCTGATGTGAAATCTCCATAATTTACCATTTTAGGTAACTTGTAAAACAGACAGATTTCGGGATAAAATTGGTAGGGTTTTATGGGAATAGATTAATGATAGTTGAATGCTGTGATTGGTGATGTTTCGTGATGTTTTCGGTCTGTTTCGATGCGTTTTGGTGCGTTTTATGAAGTTTTGCAGCAAAAGGGTCGAACTAGAACCTCATTCGACCCTTATGGGGTCGAATGAACTTCAAAAAGGTCAAACCAACTTCAAATGGGTCGAATGAACTTGATTAAAGGTCGAATGAACACTATTTAGGTTGAATTAACACGTGTTAGGGTTGAATTAACATATGTTAGGGTCGAATAAACATGTGTTAGGTCGAATGAACTTGTGAATAGGTTGAATGAACATCATGAGGGTCGAACCAAGGGACCATGGGTCGAACCAGAAGCCCTACGGGTCGAACCAAACCCAGAAATCTTTCGATTCGACCTTACGACTTCGTATATGTGATTTTTGATGCAAACTAAGTGTGTTATGCTTGAAACTTGTGTGTTAACCTTATGTACTTGATTAGTTGATGTAATGGGTCACCAACGGGATGTCGGGTCTGTCCGGTGTGTCCGGTAAACGTTCAAACACACTTTTAAACACGCGTAGTCAAGATCTAGACAATCGGGGACTAGTTAACCCTCAGGTTAGTAGTCAAAACACTTATGCAAACTTATTGATAAGTCACCACTAGTTGGGGCTATCGAACACGTGTCGGATTACTCTTTTATTTGAAGACGCAACCAAAGGTGAGTTTCACAGGCCGTTTTTCAGTGTTTATATTTTTGGGGAAGACACATGCTACGTACTCATTTGTATGTTGATCATGTTATGCAAGTGTTACTTTGTGTTCTTACTATACAATAGTTCAGTTTTGCCGTTGGCCGGTAGTTCAGTTAGTCGTGGTTCGGTAGTTCGGTTGGCTGGGCTCGGCCGTTTAGTTCACTGTGGATCGGTAGTTCAGTTATGCCTGGGTTGGCAGTTCGGTTACACACAGGTGTCATGCACTTGGTATCGTATTAGTGGTTTCATAAACCTGGGTTGGCATCCTTTTAGCATAACAGTAACATGATGGAACTTTTAAACTTTTGGGAAACTTTTGGAAACGTTTTACTTAAAAACCTGTGAAATCACCAGTATTTTGTACTGACGTTTTTAGCATGTTTTCTCAGGTCGCTAAGGTAGCAGCTACTAATAGGCGCACGGTGTCACACAGCGTCTAGGATTTCACTTGCATGGTTTTGAACGTTATTAGACTCATAACTTTTACCTCTCGTTTTGTAAAGACGTTTTATGCTTCCGCTGTTGTGGTTACATTTTGAGAACTTAATGAATGGTTCATGTCGTTTTCATATCATATAGTTGTCGTTTATTGTGACCGTTGACTTGGATCCTGGTGTGTCACGCGCCTCGCGGTAAAACCCTGCATGTGGAATTTGAGGGTGTGACAAAATCCCAGATTTCCATGTCTTTGCAAAGGTTTCTTCTTTGTAAGTCATCGTATCTTCGTTTTATCCAATTTCGGGTATTTCTTAACCTTGATCTTTAAGTCTTGAATCTTCTTGCACCTTGATCTTCATCGTTGATCTTTCTTAACCTTGATTCAAGCCTCACTTCTGTTTCAACACTTACAAGATTTCCTTATCAAGTTCTAACACTTGCCATATGAAGAATTTGCTTTAGTGTCTTGAAGAACTTGGTCAATATCCAAAGGTGAAGTAATGGTTTCTTGGATGTAGGGTTCTTACACAAACAAAGATTGCTTACATGAAAACGACTAAAGTTATTTCTAATTCTTCAACTTTGTTTCCATTATTTGTAGGCTCTCCATTTGACTATGATATATACGTTCTGAATGAGGCACACAATATTAACTGCCTCAGCATATGAGTACCAATTCATTGCTGCTTAAGAGTTTTATAGCAAAAAGGTTATAATAAAGTCCTTTATCTTTTAATTTTCATTTAACGATTTGGTTCTTCTATTCAACACCAAATCACTCATTGGTAATTTCATTACTTGTTGGACCAAGTTGTAATTCTACATTCTTGATAACTACAACTATTTCATTTTAATAAAGATTTTATTTGCTCTTTGAAACATTTATTTTATATACCATGAGTACTCATCAACTAAGGGACCAAATAAATCCATATTTTTTAATGTTATATTCCGATGTGAAACGTTTCTTAAGGTCACATTTCTAAGTTGTTAATTGCTACCATCACCTTTAGTAGAACCTTGTAAGTTATCCCCAAAACTTAATTGATGACCCATGCAGATCTTAGGATATTCGAATTATTTGACTACTCTGGGTTCGAATTTCGAATAATTCATATTTGGTTTCCCATTCATATCTTTTCCCACACCCTAGTAGCGATGGAGGCAATTATGTGGTGATGATAGATAGGATGGGGAATTAGAAAATTGTAGATCCCAACTGCATTAAATTCTTGGTAAATATTGTTAGATACTTTTATCATGGAATTTAAGATAATTATTTTGTAAGGCCCCAAATCCAGCACCTTACAACTAGAGATAATCACGTAAAATAACTTATAAGACTTATTATATTTTCAATATACGCAGCTGAAAAACTCAAATAATAGCATTTCATACTAAAGTAAAACCAAATAAACATCCAGTTTTAGTGAAAAACATGAAAGATATGAATGTCAAGCCCAAATATCACGAGAAGCTCCATTTGTTAGCCAAAAGCTCCCCGTAACTGCAGTCAAACTAATATACCAACAAAAGTTAGCTATGCTTAGTGAGTTCTAAGAATTAAGATTAAACAAGTAAGGCAACCTCAAACACTATATTACAATATATCCACATTGCATTTGACCCAAAATACCAACATTCCCAGAACACCCCAATCCGGTAATCACTATAAAGACGTCTATGACCAACTTGATTCAACACCAAACCATGTATCCCATTATCTACGACCAGCTTAATCCCCATGTATAACATGTAACAACACACACACTACACTGCTAAGACAAAGTCCCATAATCCAAGACACATAAGGTTATACTAGAACACTTGGAATACAAACCAACATCACAATCGTATTACATATATCCACTTTGGCCTACCACAGTCAACTACAACTACACGCATCATTTCCTAGCAGGCATGAAAAACTATTACACACATCGGTGACATCATAAAGAAGTTCCTAGACACTTCCATGTCCTCATAATAATAACGTACCTAATGAAGACGCGTTGCCCTCCTTAGGTAAAGATTGTCTACCTCTTCATTGTGACACATTACTAGCCGCAGGTAATGGTCATTAACATCATCATGAAATGTTTCCCCTGATAGTCCTTAGTCATCAACATTATTAAAATCCATATGATGCTTCAATCACAAATAATCACATAGACTCACACAAAAAATTCTAGAACCTCTTCATCATTATGTTACCGTGAATAAACCAGCTTCTCATATACTAAACTTTAATCCCATCCTAATGCCCCCTAAAGTCATACTTGCTTATCAACACATACGTTCACAAAAATGTATAATTCACAATACTCACCCTCTATTGGACCACTCTACTAAACAACCTGACACACCTATGCTACTCATCTTGTACCACCTAGGCATGAAGCGAATCTGGGACCTACAACAACCCAGGTCTAGCATAACTCAAATCATGAAGCAAATAACGACCTTTATAGGTCACCGCCAAACTATTCGATGTCCCCAGCTTTTCCCAAACACTACCATTCAATTTAGTTAACCTAGGCTCACCCAAGGTTGGCTCCCCGTAAACCTACAAGTTCATGCATTACATTAAAAATGAATATGAACTCCTCAATGCACATTTGAATATGAGTATATTCATAAAATATCATTGATTTATAAATTCTATAAACCATGTATGCTAGCCCAAAACATAGTAAAGGGAAAGGTGTATTGGATTTAACTAATCTTAACTATCAGCAACTGGCCACCACCAGTCCCAACTAACAAAATATGTGTTGATGGTCCCACCTTTTAATATATTGGCCACCAATGGACTATGACTAAAAATAATTTGTTCTATTATATAATCAGTTAGTATTCTGTTCATCATGGTTCATTGGTGGCCAATGTGTTAAAAGGTGGGACCGCCAGCACAGATTTCATTAGTTGGGACTGGTGATAGTCAATTGCTGATAGTTGGTATTATTTAAATCCAATATTAGAACTCGCCTGGTGCAAATGCTCTTCTCATAAAGCCTCGCGTTTACACAAGCGTAACCAACCACCTACTTGTTGTCAAATGAATACAGTCACTAATGCTCCACGGTAAAACTAACAATCCAAACTCACTGCGTAAAAAAGCCTAAACATGATAGTCATGGCCACCATTATACCCAACATCACCGTTGTGACCACCCCACCGCTCGACACCATGACCATGGCCTCCATCACCGGCCGACACCACTCCAGTGTCTTCCACTACTACTCGACACCTCCATTGGCACCCTCATGCCATACTCAACATCGTACATGTGACACCCGGCAAATTCAAGTTAACAACGTCGTCTAAATTAAAGTCTACCTTAGCGAGTCACGCGTATTCTGTACTTAACTGGGTTAGTTGAGTCGGGTTATGGTTCGGGAACTGTTATATGAGTCTAGGGAATCATTAGATGTTGGCCTAGAGGATCGTTAGATGTCAGTCCTTAACCAAGTATACAAGGGGTGACGATTCGGAGAATCGTCAAAGCATAGGGAACATGCAAGTCTCGAGTCCCGGGAATTGGTGAACGAGTGTGAATGTGTATAATTACAAGTGTTATGTGTTTACAATCATTATGTGACTTGTCGGTATGTGAAAATGTGTTAACATGTGTTAAAACGGGGTTTAACGCGCAAAATACTTGGAACGGGACCCTGCAGGCGATTAGGGTGAGCTAATCACCTGCAGGGTGGCGATTAGCTCACCCCAGGTGGCGAGTAGCTTCCTCTGGGTGGCGAGTAGGGGGCTAATCGCCTAAGGGGGTGGCGATTAGCAGCCCTAATCGCCTGCAACTGAGGCCTAATCGCCTGCAACGTAAGTGACGACTAAAAACGACTATAAATACCATACTTAACCTCCTAAACTTCATTATACAAACCCTAATCGTCCCATAAACCGCCCCAACACATAAACAACCTCTGGAAGGCGATTTTTGATCAAAACTCAAGGTTTCAAGCTTGAATCATTATACTTTCATAATTCTAAGGTTTGATTCTCATCCATAAACCTTTATAAACGTTTTTAATCAATCCCTAAGGGTCCAGACCTGTTGTTAAACGAAAAAGCTTTCTGAAAATCGTCAATAAGGGTTGTTAATCGGATTATAACTAATATGCATGTATTATGAGTGTGTATGATTAAAAAGCTAGGGTTTTTATGATTCATGATGATGATTTGCTATGTTATTATGATAGATCAGTGTTGATATTGATATTATGATGATAGGAATCTCAGTAATTGATTATAGGGTTATTGTTATGCATGTTAGTATGATGATTGCATGCTATGTGTATGGTGTTTGGATTACGTGATTGCATGCAGGGCTGATAATACGAGGCAAAACGAAGGGTTTTAGTTGAAACATGTTTAGGATAGTGTTTGGGATGATATTGGGTGGTTACACACGTTCTAGATCTGATTTGGAGCGTTAAACGCGCGAAAAACTGGAACAGCAAGGTTACAGGCGATTAGCAATCCTAATCGCCTATGTTAGAGGCGATTAGGAGGCTAATTGCTAGTTGTTACATGCGATTAGCCCTAATTGCTAGTTGTTACATGCGATTAGCCCTAATTGCTAGTTGTTACATGCGATTAGCCCTAATTGCTAGTTGTTACATGCGATTAGCCCTAAATGCTAGTAGTTACATGCGATTAGCTTTCCTAAATGCCAGTTGACCAACCTAAATGCTAGTTGACTTTTCCTAATCGCGTGTACTGCTGCTGTATGTATATTTTAGCATTCCGAGACCCGTTTTGACACCTAGGAACATGCTAGGAACCCCGTAACATGTCTAATAACTTGGTAACATATACTTGGGTGTATTTCGGTGATACGTGAACTATGTGCTATAACTTGTGGTGTGTTAACGTATGTTAAGTGTACTTGCGTTATTGTATGTTTGGAGCGTAAACATAACACGGGGAGTCTCGGGTCACCAATGGGATGTCGAGTCTTGTACTTTGGGTCGGTTAAACAGTCACGGTGTTTTCAAACGAACTTGGTTATGGTCTGGACATCTAGGGACTAACTAACCTAAGGGGTTATTAGTCTAAGTACTTGTAACTGTCACATGTTAGGTCGCTGTTTTACGGGACTAGCATAGCTTGTTGAACTATTCTATTATCTGAAAGTTAACGCAACCTAAGGTGAGTTTACGGCCCCACTTTACTTGGTTTTCGTTTTCGGGGGAGAAAACATGTGTTAAACAACTATTTGGTAACAACTGTCATACTATGGGTTTTCAAACGGTTTACTATACGATCTTTGGAAGTCCCGGGGGGAAACCATGAATGTGCTGGTTTGCACAACGGGGAAATGTGAATAGCGCTATTGGGAGTGACCAACCCCACCCGTCGGCATGGAGCGCCGGCCGGGTGCATATTGTCTCAAACAGGAACAGGTTTACTATTCGGGCACAACAACTGGTTTGCGAGTTAGTAATGGTTTTCCAATCGTAGTAGTAATGGTACATGCGCCTAGCTAGCGTACTTGGTTTACAATTGTTATAGTATGGACAGGTTATACTTGGAACTTTGATTACAAACCTGTAAACTCACCAGCATTTTTGTGCTGACGTAAACTCTTACATGTTTTCTCAGGTCGCTAAGGTAGCAAACTGGAACTAGGGCGCACGCGTCTGCACGGCGTCTAGTTAGAGTTGCATGGTTTTGAACATTAAACTTTTGGTTTTGTTTTGTTTATGTAACGACATTTAGCTTCCGCTGATGTTTGGGATTTTTAAACTATGTTTTTTTGAAATTCATTTAGTATCGTTTATTGTGATCATTGACTTGGATCCTGGTTTGTCATGCGCCTCGCGGTAAAACTCCGCAAGTGGATTTTGAGGGTGTGACAGATTGGTATCAGAGCCAATGGTTATAGTGAACTAGGACTGCATGTAGAGTCTAGTCTATAACTGAGTCGCACACACTAGATGATCACATGGTACTAAACTTTATACTGGGTTACTCATAGACTTGTCGGGGTGTCTCTAAATCATCTTGCCCTTCTGTGTTACATCATCCAGACTCTTTTACTGGGTTACTTGCTTACTAGACAGTGAGGTACATTGGGGTTAACTGTATACTCTTGAGATTGGTCCAAGACTCGGACATCTCCCTTTTTCTACCCCAATAAAAACCCTTGTCATGAACTACCGTAGTATTACGGTGTATAGCTAAGAGTCTATGTCCGGTGATTTGAACTTTGAACTAGGAGAACACTTGGAGGACCATGTAGAGCGGTTTATCATTTTGGGTGCACACAAAATCATAAACCGAAATGCATGAAAGCCCTAGTGAGCTCTGGGTTCGAATGGATAGTCCTGGGTTGGATCTAGCTTTGATCTTGTAAACGCTAGTGTTTATCATTGGCTGTGAAACTAAATTTTCTCGTCCTTTTTGCCAGAATCATGTCTGGAGCACGAGGAGGACGTGGAGGTGGTCGCAATGGTGGGCGTGGAAATGGTGGTCGTGGGGGTGTGAACCTCACGCAGGATGACTTGAACAACTTGCTGCAGGCTGCCTTCCAGCTAGGGCAAAATGGCGGTAAGTTGACCTAACCACTTCTATCTCATTGGTGAACTTTATTTACATTTCCCGTGGTTTTCTTACGTGTTTCTTTACAGGTGGTCATGTTAATCCACCACCACCACCCATGTGCACCTACAAAATGTTTCGGGACTGCAAGCCCCATGAGTTCGCGGGTACTGAGGGTGCAGTAGGTTTGCTCAGGTGGTTGGAGAAAGTGGAGTCTGTTTTCCTGATGTGTAACTGTCTCCCTGAGGATCGAGTCAAGTATTCTGCTGGATTGCTCCAGGATGTTGCGTTGACCTGGTGGAACGATATCACCCAGACTATGGGTATAGGGGAGGCTTATGCTATGCCTTGGGAGAACTTTGTGCAACTGCTGAAGAGGGAGTACTGTCCCAGGGAGGAGATTCAAAAGCTGGAACACGAGGTGTGGAACCTCAAAATGTCTGGGTCTGAAATCGAGAAGTATACTGTGAGGCGGAACGAGTTGGCTGTACTTTGTCCTGATCTGCATGTGCCGGAATATAGGAGGATTGAGCATTATATCTCGGGTCTTGTGCCAGAAATCGCAGGGTTGGTGGCTGCAGGGAATCTTCCTACTTACGCGGAGGTGGTCCGATCTGCTCATAGGATGACTAACTTAAAGGTGAGTGAGGGTATCTTGCCTGCCAAAGGTTCAACTGCTAAGGCTCCAGAGAGCAACAAACGAAAGTGGGATAATGATGTGAAGAATTCTACACCAGCACCAGCTCAACAGGGGAAAAGGATTGATAGTGGGGGTTCGTCTTCATCGGGTTCTAAGCCAAGTGGTGGTTACGTAGGGAAGTTACCGAAATGCAATAAGTGTGGACGCCATCATCATGGGAATTGTGACAACAATCGTTGCCATCGCTGCCAGAAGTTGGGGCATTTTGCCAAAGACTGTAGGGCGACTCTTCCATCGACTCAGGCCCCAACTACTACTCCGACTGCTACTACTCAGGGGACTGCGGGTAAACAGGGATGTTTTCACTGTGGGGAAGCGGGGCATTACAAGAAAGAGTGTCCAAAACTGAAACAGGGAGGGAATGGGAATGGAAATGGTAACAACGGGGGCGGAAACAGGAACGCACGTGCCTTCGTTATTGGGACTGCAGAGGCAAGACAGGACCCTGACACAGTCACTGGTACGTTTCTTCTCAACGATCGCTCTGTTAGTGTTTTATTTGACTCTGGCGCCGATAAAAGTTTCATATCTGTGGAAGTTAGTCGTTTGTTAGATGTAGTACCTGTTCCTCTAGAGGCTAAATATATTATAGAATTGGCGGACGGTAAGAAGATAGAAGCTACTTGCGTTCTTCGGGGATGTCACATAGAGTTGTCGGGTTTGTCTTTTCCTATCGACCTTATGCCGGTATCGTTGGGTAGTTTTGACGTGGTTATAGGCATGGATTGGTTGTCGCTGTATCGCGCTGAAATCGTTTGTTACGACAAGGTCATCCGGATTCCTCTCCCTGATGGAGAATTTCTTTCTGTGTACGGGGACAAGAGCGGTGCTCCGCTAAGTCTCATCTCTAGCATGAAAGCCCTTAAGTATCTTCGGAAGGGTTATTCGGCTGTTCTAGCACTTTTATCTGTTTCCACTACCAGCGAAAAGAAGATCGACGATATTCCGGTTGTACGCGAGTTTTCTGATGTATTTCCTGATGATTTATCTGGTCTTCCTCCCCATCGTCAGGTTGAGTTCGGTATTGATCTTGTACCTGGCGCTGCTCCTATTGCTCGGGCCCCCTACCGTCTTGCACCTCCTGAGATGCAAGAGTTGTCTAACCAGTTACAGGAACTCTTGGATAAGGGTTTCATCAGACCTAGTTCTTCCCCTTGGGGAGCCCCGATTTTATTTGTTAAGAAGAAGGATGGAAGTTTCCGATTGTGTGTGGACTACAGAGAACTGAACAAATTGACCATTAAGAACCGTTATCCTCTTCCACGTATTGATGATCTATTCGACCAGCTTCAGGGTTCTAGTTATTATTCCAAGATCGATTTGAGGTCCGGTTATCACCAGCTGCGCGTCAGGGAGGCTGACGTTGCAAAGACTGCTTTTCGAACACGTTATGGCCATTTCGAATTCTTGGTCATGCCTTTCGGTCTCACGAACGCACCGGCGGTTTTCATGGACTTGATGAACCGCGTCTGTAAACCATATTTGGACAAGTTCGTCATTGTGTTTATTGATGACATTCTGATCTACTCCAAGAACAAGACCGAACACGGGGAACATCTACGGTTAGTTTTGGAACTCTTACGACGAGAACAACTGTACGCCAAGTTCTCGAAGTGCGATTTTTGGTTACGCGAAGTCCAATTCCTAGGGCATGTAGTCAATGAACTGGGAATCCATGTCGATCCAGCTAAGATCGAAGCGATCAAGGACTGGGAAGCACCGAAGACGCCAACTGAGGTGCGGCAATTCCTAGGCCTTGCGGGTTATTATCGTCGTTTCATTAAGGGGTTCTCGAAGGTTGCTCAACCCCTCACCACTCTTACTCAGAAGGATAGAAAGTTCGACTGGGGTGAACCACAGGAGTCCGCATTCCAAAAACTGAAGACTAAGCTTTGCTCTGCTCCTATCTTGTCCTTGCCTGAAGGCACTGAGGATTTTGTTGTTTACTATGATGCTTCTATTCATGGTCTCGGTTGCGTGTTGATGCAACGCGAGAAGGTGATTGCGTACGCTTCTCGTCAACTCAAAGTGCACGAGAGGAACTACACTACCCATGATTTGGAATTGGGTGCGGTGGTGTTCGCGTTGAAAATTTGGAGGCATTACTTGTACGGTACCAAATGCACCATCTACACCGATCACAAGAGTCTCCAGCATATTTTTGACCAACAGCACCTGAACATACGACAGCGCCGCTGGGTTGAACTCCTGAACGACTATGACTGTGCCATTAAGTATCATCCTGGCAAGGCGAATGTTGTGGCAGACGCCTTGAGCAGGAAAGAATCAACAAACCCTCGTCGCGTTCGGGCGTTGCAACTCACAATCCATTCCTCTCTGCCTGATCAACTCCGTTCTGCCCAATTGGAAGCTTTGAAGGGGGAAAACCTTAAAGCTGAAACTATGCACGGTGCCGACAAGCACCTAGAGCGAAGGCCTGATGGCCTGCACTATTTCGCAGAACGCATATGGGTTCCTTTATTCGGGGGACTACGGGAGCTTGTCCTTGGTGAGGCTCATAAGTCCCGGTATTCTATTCATCCTGGTTCAGACAAGATGTACCAGGATCTAAAAATACTGTACTGGTGGCCAAACATGAGGGCGGATATAGCCTCATACGTGAGTAAGTGCTTGACCTGTGCTAAGGTCAAGGTGGAATACCAGAAACCGTCGGGTTTATTGCAACAACCCGAAATTCCAGAGTGGAAATGGGAACGGATTACAATGGACTTTGTCACACAATTACCTAAGTCACCGAGCGGGAATGATAAGATATGGGTGATTGTCGACCGTTTGACGAAATCAGCCCATTTCCTTGCTATTAAGGAGACCGACACCATGGATCGGTTGGCTCGTTTATATCTGAAAGAAGTTGTCTCTAAACATGGGGTACCAGTTTCTATTATTTCGGATCGTGATTCTCATTTTACTTCGCATTTCTGGAAGTCTTTGCATAAGGCTTTGGGTACCCAGTTGGACATGAGTACAGCTTACCATCCACAAACTGACGGTCAGAGTGAGCGTACAATTCAAACTCTAGAAGACATGCTGCGGGCATGTGTGATCGATTTTGGCAAAGGTTGGGAAGCTCACTTACCGTTAGTAGAATTCTCTTACAACAACAGTTATCATACGAGCATCAAAGCAGCTCCGTTCGAGGCATTGTACGGACGGAAATGCAGGTCTCCTCTCTGTTGGGCCGAAGTGGGTGAGAGTCAGCTCACTGGGCCAGAACTGGTGTACGAGACTTCTGAGAAGATCGTACAGATTCGTAACCGATTGGCAGCGGCACGGGACCGACAAAAGAGCTATGCTGATCATCGCCGTAAGCCATTGGAGTTTCAAGTGGGTGACAAGGTACTTCTAAAGGTTGCACCGTGGAAGGGCGTCATACGCTTTGGGAAGCGTGGCAAACTTAACCCGCGGTATGTCGGTCCATTTACGATCCTGGAACGGATCGGACCGGTGGCATATCGACTTGATTTACCGACGGAGCTCGGTAACGTACATAACGTCTTCCACGTATCTAACCTGAAGAAGTGTCTGACTGACGAGTCTCTCATCGTTCCACTAGAAGAGATCAAGGTTGATGATCGTCTTCGGATAGTGGAGGAACCTGTCGAGATCCTTGATTACAAGATTCGCAGTCTGCGTCACAGTAAGATTCGTATTGTTAAGGTTCGATGGAACTCGAACCGGGGACCGGAATACACTTGGGAACGCGAGGATCAGATGAAGTCTAAGTATCCTCATCTCTTCCCTAAAGAGGCATTCGAGTCGAGACACGTTACCACTGCAACGGAATGAATCTCGGGGCGAGATTCCTTTTAACGTGGGGATGATGTGACAACTCGGGTAATTCTCTCTCTTGGTTTCTATTTTTGTCTGTTTCTTTTGTTCATACTGGGTACTTACATAATTTTCGGGACGAAAATTCTTTTAACGTGGGGATGATGTGACACCCGGCAAATTCAAGTTAACAACGTCGTCTAAATTAAAGTCTACCTTAGCGAGTCACGCGTATTCTGTACTTAACTGGGTTAGTTGAGTCGGGTTATGGTTCGGGAACTGTTATATGAGTCTAGGGAATCATTAGATGTTGGCCTAGAGGATCGTTAGATGTCAGTCCTTAACCAAGTATACAAGGGGTGACGATTCGGAGAATCGTCAAAGCATAGGGAACATGCAAGTCTCGAGTCCCGGGAATTGGTGAACGAGTGTGAATGTGTATAATTACAAGTGTTATGTGTTTACAATCATTATGTGACTTGTCGGTATGTGAAAATGTGTTAACATGTGTTAAAACGGGGTTTAACGCGCAAAATACTTGGAACGGGACCCTGCAGGCGATTAGGGTGAGCTAATCACCTGCAGGGTGGCGATTAGCTCACCCCAGGTGGCGAGTAGCTTCCTCTGGGTGGCGAGTAGGGGGCTAATCGCCTAAGGGGGTGGCGATTAGCAGCCCTAATCGCCTGCAACTGAGGCCTAATCGCCTGCAACGTAAGTGACGACTAAAAACGACTATAAATACCATACTTAACCTCCTAAACTTCATTATACAAACCCTAATCGTCCCATAAACCGCCCCAACACATAAACAACCTCTGGAAGGCGATTTTTGATCAAAACTCAAGGTTTCAAGCTTGAATCATTATACTTTCATAATTCTAAGGTTTGATTCTCATCCATAAACCTTTATAAACGTTTTTAATCAATCCCTAAGGGTCCAGACCTGTTGTTAAACGAAAAAGCTTTCTGAAAATCGTCAATAAGGGTTGTTAATCGGATTATAACTAATATGCATGTATTATGAGTGTGTATGATTAAAAAGCTAGGGTTTTTATGATTCATGATGATGATTTGCTATGTTATTATGATAGATCAGTGTTGATATTGATATTATGATGATAGGAATCTCAGTAATTGATTATAGGGTTATTGTTATGCATGTTAGTATGATGATTGCATGCTATGTGTATGGTGTTTGGATTACGTGATTGCATGCAGGGCTGATAATACGAGGCAAAACGAAGGGTTTTAGTTGAAACATGTTTAGGATAGTGTTTGGGATGATATTGGGTGGTTACACACGTTCTAGATCTGATTTGGAGCGTTAAACGCGCGAAAAACTGGAACAGCAAGGTTACAGGCGATTAGCAATCCTAATCGCCTATGTTAGAGGCGATTAGGAGGCTAATTGCTAGTTGTTACATGCGATTAGCCCTAATTGCTAGTTGTTACATGCGATTAGCCCTAATTGCTAGTTGTTACATGCGATTAGCCCTAATTGCTAGTTGTTACATGCGATTAGCCCTAAATGCTAGTAGTTACATGCGATTAGCTTTCCTAAATGCCAGTTGACCAACCTAAATGCTAGTTGACTTTTCCTAATCGCGTGTACTGCTGCTGTATGTATATTTTAGCATTCCGAGACCCGTTTTGACACCTAGGAACATGCTAGGAACCCCGTAACATGTCTAATAACTTGGTAACATATACTTGGGTGTATTTCGGTGATACGTGAACTATGTGCTATAACTTGTGGTGTGTTAACGTATGTTAAGTGTACTTGCGTTATTGTATGTTTGGAGCGTAAACATAACACGGGGAGTCTCGGGTCACCAATGGGATGTCGAGTCTTGTACTTTGGGTCGGTTAAACAGTCACGGTGTTTTCAAACGAACTTGGTTATGGTCTGGACATCTAGGGACTAACTAACCTAAGGGGTTATTAGTCTAAGTACTTGTAACTGTCACATGTTAGGTCGCTGTTTTACGGGACTAGCATAGCTTGTTGAACTATTCTATTATCTGAAAGTTAACGCAACCTAAGGTGAGTTTACGGCCCCACTTTACTTGGTTTTCGTTTTCGGGGGAGAAAACATGTGTTAAACAACTATTTGGTAACAACTGTCATACTATGGGTTTTCAAACGGTTTACTATACGATCTTTGGAAGTCCCGGGGGGAAACCATGAATGTGCTGGTTTGCACAACGGGGAAATGTGAATAGCGCTATTGGGAGTGACCAACCCCACCCGTCGGCATGGAGCGCCGGCCGGGTGCATATTGTCTCAAACAGGAACAGGTTTACTATTCGGGCACAACAACTGGTTTGCGAGTTAGTAATGGTTTTCCAATCGTAGTAGTAATGGTACATGCGCCTAGCTAGCGTACTTGGTTTACAATTGTTATAGTATGGACAGGTTATACTTGGAACTTTGATTACAAACCTGTAAACTCACCAGCATTTTTGTGCTGACGTAAACTCTTACATGTTTTCTCAGGTCGCTAAGGTAGCAAACTGGAACTAGGGCGCACGCGTCTGCACGGCGTCTAGTTAGAGTTGCATGGTTTTGAACATTAAACTTTTGGTTTTGTTTTGTTTATGTAACGACATTTAGCTTCCGCTGATGTTTGGGATTTTTAAACTATGTTTTTTTGAAATTCATTTAGTATCGTTTATTGTGATCATTGACTTGGATCCTGGTTTGTCATGCGCCTCGCGGTAAAACTCCGCAAGTGGATTTTGAGGGTGTGACAGTACACTACTAAACCCCAAAACATGGGCCCATAACCTACAAACACGGCTAAATTAAACCCTAGCTCCCTCCTTTTTGTTGCGTCAACAGAGACCACCCGTAATGGGGTTAGCTTGGTCGATCCTAGTGTTTTATGTGTGTATGAATGGGTGAATTTTACTTTGGTCCATCCTCTAATTCCCTTGTGTAGCTTGTTCCCAGTGCTACGCAATCCAACTTCAAATAAATGACATCCGGGTCCCCATGATCGCTTACTCGTCAAAATATGTTAACCAACACTCGCCATCACGTACCATAAAACCTCATAGGAATACTTAGTTAAAATACCCGAACGATGAAATTCAGGACGCATATTTCAATTTCATTAATTAAAACCATATCGTTATCCTAGAAATTCATATTTCGCTTCAATAATATATGAAGAGTATGTTTGGCAAGGAGCTTTTAAGAGCTTTTGGGAGCTTCAAGCTTTTAAGAAAAAACTCCTACTCAATAAAAAAACCTCGTTTGGTTAAAGGAGCTGGAAGCTTTTAGGTTGGATAAAAACCTCTATAGTGAAAAGCTACTAGTACTAGCGTTTAAGAAAAAGCTCTACTAGCTACAAGCTTTTAATTACTAAATGATACAAATACCCATTCTATTTTAAAAATAAAATAAAAACCTTCTTTACAACCTTTTAATTATACCAATTTTGGTCATTTTATACATTTTAGTAAAAGCTTCAGCTACTCTGCCAAACACCAAAATATATTTAAAAAGCTTACAGCTACCAGCTTCCAGCTACCATCCACCAGCTAGTTTTGCCAAACATACCCGAAATGTCAATTTGAATTAGAGTTAACACATTATTGATTTTCCTTTTTTATACTCCTTTAGCGACTGAATAGTAGCCAACAATCAAACCATCATCTTTGGACTCACGCTTATTGAATATTGATTCGTCATTGCTCTAATCAAAGTTATATTTAAGGGTGTTTAAAATTGGCTTAACCGATTTTCGGATATCTGAAAAACAGATATCCAAAAATTTCAGATAGTGAATATTGACATCTGAATCCGAAATTTCGGATATCCGAAAATCCGATATCGGAATCTTAAAAAAACAAAAAAAAAGTCCACTCCCTACTTAAATTAAAACTAAATTGTCTTAATTCAAAGATTCAAACTACCATAAACACTCAACACAATTCAAAGTTTCCCACAACCACCAATATTCAGGGTGACTGGTGGCCGTTGTGGGAGATGGTAGGGTTGTTTCCTCTGGTGGTCGTGGTAGAGACTAGAGATGGCAGTAGGTGGAATGGATTGGAGATGGAGGGGATTGATGAAGTGTCTTGGAGAAGGAGAGGAAGAAGGAAAAAAGGCGTATGTTTTATGTTAGGGTTAGGGTTGTGTAATATAATATGTGTGTATATGTATATATTTATGTGTATATATAAGATTTCGGATTCGAATAATTCGAACATCCAAAAATGTTCAAAATTCAAATCCGAAATTTTGGTTGTTATTCAATACTTCATTAACCCAATAACCATTTAAACCAATACTTATTTTAAATAATTAAAAATTAAATTATAATATTATCATAAATTCAAGAAAGATTAATTAAGTGAACAAACAATTTTATGTGTATTTTATATGTAGAGTAAAGATTCTGTATAAAGTGTTTTTTTTTTTTGTGAGAATTGCGAGAATCAACGGAGGTGTAGAGTATTATAGTATTGAAATCTAAAAAAACAAAAAATAAATAAATTTTGGTGTAGAGTAATTACGTAATTACTGTTGTAGAGTAATTACATAATTACTTTAGTGTAAATTAATGTATTTACTTCAATGACGTAATTACACTAAAAAAATTTTAATTTTTTTTTGTTATATTTATCTAGAAAATATGTTTAAGCACATGGGAAAAAAATTCTAAAAAAAGAATAAAAGTTTTTTACCCCCTTTGATTCTCACAGTTCTCACAAAAAAACACTTTGTATTTGATCTTTACACTTTATATGTATATATGTGTGCCTATTAACTTAGTGGTAAAATATTTCTAGCCAGCCGAGCAAACAGCTAAACAAGTCTAATAAGCGAGCCTACCAACGACTGCACCTCTACGCCTACAGTTACTAGATTTGTTATTTGATTATTTGAATGTTAGCTCGAAAGTTGTTAGGTTGATTATTCTAAAATAGTATGTTCATGTTAGCTTGAAAGATATTGGTTAATTACTTGATTTGGGTTTTAATCTGTGTCCCAACCTGGCTTATTGTAAAATACCGAAAAAATTAATATTGAATAGTCTAACACTTTAGGCAAATCCTACATTGGAGAAATTCTTGGTTTATAATAATTGTCCAGCCTCTTAAATCATCAACACATTTTTGGCTTTGTTGGCTATGGAGCACATAAAAACTCCACAGTTTAGCATTTTTAGGTGGGGGTAGTATCAGGATGAGTGACCTCCTAGGAAGTCTCCACCAGATAACAAAAAACAAATCTGTGAATTCTAGATTAGACAACTCATCAGAGACAAAGCAGACAATATTGATGGTAAATGGCACGGATTTTACACTCAACATGAACAAGACAAAAACAATCTAGATTTTAGTGATAGATAACCCACCTTCAAATATTTCCAAATCCTATAAAATTTATGGGTCCGTCGCTATCTCTATTTCTCTATTACCTTATTAAAGGACAAAATGTGTCCAATAAGGTAATTTTACACTAATTTTACGATGGGAGTTAGAAAGGCTCTTCACAAATGGGTAAAATTTGGTCATTTTCTTCCATTTATGCCCCATGTGTACAAGATGTAAAGCCTATTATATATATAAATAATACACACTCTTTATCCATCCCCATATGTAACCCCCTCCTTAAATTTAATTATTAAAACACAATAGTAGAGAAATAAAACCTCTTCATCAATTTCATTATAAACACACAATAATAGAGAAATAAAACCCCTTCATCAATTTCACTAAAACACAATATAAATTTCATCTCTATTACGACAGGCAAGTTTGAATGTTGATTTCATGAAAACCCCTTCATCAAGAACAGACAATCAGAAGACAAACCGATCAGTTTCCAACCTAGGGCTTATTTATGATGTATCATTTGCCAATGAATCCTCCCACTCATCCTCATCAATTACCATTCACATCGATAACCAGGTATGTCTTATGTTTGGAGGCAATAGAAATTAGATCACTGAGATAAACCGGTGCCAAAAAGGTTGAACAATAAATTTCAAAGGTAAAGAATGAGGAAATCGGGAAGCATGGCTTATGAATGAAGCACAATATCACCCAGTAAGTTCCGATATGAATGCGTTAAATTACTTGAATTAATTATTATATAGTTATAGTTACAGCACATAAACTAGATTCTTTTTTTATTTTGTTGATGAAGTGCAGGACGTTTAGAGGCACATTACAAAAGGGATAACTGGATAATAAGGCTGGTGATCATAACACATATTGTATGGTCATCCATGAATTTGGAGGTAATTTTTAACTAATTTAGTTTGATATAGATGCAAACTAAAATTTATTACGTATTATTTTAGTTTCATTTATTAAGTATGGTATTGTCTTTGTTTTGAAAGTGGTTTATGCAAAAGTTTTGTTTTAAAAATTATCTTGTACATGTTTGTCTCTTGGATTGTCTACTTGATTATTCATCTCATATCCATATCCTAATCATTTGATGTCTCATTTTTCTATTCCTTGATGTGTTCCGAGAGTATATATCCACCTGAGTTCCTTACAGGTCAAATTTGATCGTTGTAACCATCCAATTACCAGACTTGAAGTTGATTTCAATGAATAGAAAGGTACCTTTAATAAGTTAAAAAGGTTGGGTCAAGTAAGGTAATCCGGTGACACATTTTTTATTATGTCATCATCTTTTTAGCTTGTAACGCAATTTAGTAACATCATGGCCTTGATTGTTTTACTATTGGCAATGTTCTTGTTATGTGAATTCTAATAGTTGTGCTTTTATGTTTTTTCTTTTAATTATAGTCTTGATTTATATCATGCAATCAAATAGAAACGGGGCCAAGCAACAATGATGACATGCTTTCGATCTATATCGGAGATGACACAACAGATAAAGATGCATTCAAGCTAGAATCAACCATATAACAAATGTTTAACAGAACATTTCTCAAATACAGTGGACTTTACATGTTGACCTTAACGTTTAGGGTTTGAGAGAAGGACGCAGCGGGTGTCTTCTACATCCAAAGAAAGCAAAGCATGTTTAACTCTATGTGACTCTTTGGAGATTCAGTTAATGTGCTTCTTTGACATGCTTTGACATTTAACTCAACCCGTTCATTTTGGTACATCTACTTTTATGTTATTTCATTTCCACTTTATTGCTTGATTTTTTTTGGAGGTCTCATAGTTTCTATAAATCTGAAATAGAAGGAACAAGTGGATAAGAAACAGTAAAAGGGGTGCTTGGATACATAGGTTTGTATATAAATCTGAAATTTGAAAAATAAGCAGTAGACTGTGGGAACCGCAGGCTTGTTTTCTAGCGATGCACATAATGATTTCATTCAGACGTGTGTTCTTAATTACGAGTTGTGAAAGCAATTCGCAGTTTATATATATATATATATATATATATATATATGTGTGTGTGTGTGTGTGTGTGTGTGTGATTGTTTTGTTAATAAAGAATGGTTCTATTCTTGTTTTAAGACTTCGGTCTATCTATTGGATGTTGATTAAATTATGAACATGTTTCTATTGGATTTTAACTAAATATGGGCAAGTATATTTTTGGATTTTGAATAAATTATGGGCATCTTATTTGGATATAGGTAGAAAATAAAGTATGTGAAATCGTGCAACGTACGGCGATAAAACATTCGATCCGTGACAACGTGTAAGCCTTCCCACTAGTCAAATCCTGTTATCCATAATTTAGGTTTCGTGAATTTTAAGCGCATAAAAACCACTAAATGCCATATCATATTTATTTAAAAACTAGAATATATAACAAACATTATTATATATACAAATTACCAAAGCATAAGTTATCTATAGTAAAATGTAGGGGTGCAAACAAGTCAAGTCGAGCTTGATCAGGCTTGAGATCAAAAAACTTATAAGAGCTCAAGCTCGGTTCGGTTGAAACTTTGTTTTAAAAGCTCGAGCTCAGCTTATTACAAATTTTCTAAGCTCGAGCTCGACTCAGTCTCGGCTCGTTTACTATCTATTAGTTTATATTGAGATAAAAATGATATAAATAATAGGCTTGGAGCTCGATAAATGAAGCCCGACTCGGGCTCGTTTAGTAAGAAAGTTTAAATGAGGGATAACTATTATTAAATATTAATAAAACTAATATTTCACTAAGGCTAAGGCTCAGCGAGCTTGACGAGATTCACATGCCAAGCTCGAGCTCGGGCTTGATTAATAAACGAGATTTGTTTTAAGCTCAAGCTTGGTTCGAGCTCGGGCTCAATTAATAAACAAGCTTTGTTTTAAGCTCAAGCTTGACTCGGGCATGACAAGGCACGGCTCGTTTCTACCTTTTTACCGAGCAGAGCTCGAATAGCTCGTTAGTTTTTCAGCTTGTTTGCACCCCTAGCAAAAAGTAAAGTCTCTTGAAGGTGTAAAGACTAAAATTGGAATCCAAATTTTAGATACCGCACCGCTTCCTCTAAGCCCATCACGATTCACGACCCAGCAAGGCAGCAAAAATCATCTGTCGACATTTGACAATAACAAATGCCCAATGGGATACTTGGATTGATATATTATTTGAAAGGAGAAGGTTACGTTTATGTTTTAAAGGATATAAAATATTAGAGTACTTTGTTTATACTTTATCTATAAGTACGGGTGTTTAGAATTTGATTCGGATTCGAAAAATTCGAAATTCGCCTTAGTTCGATTCGATTACCAAGAATTCGAATCGATTCAGACATTCAGTAAATCGAATACGAATCAAATACGAATTTATGATTTTAAATTCGATTCGATTCGAAATTCGAATAAAAACTGTACATGTATATTCTTTAAAATATATATACACTCATACACATTATTATATCGACAAATATACATACTGAAAAAAAAAACTTATAAATTTTGGTCAAAATCTAAGAATCCATAGTCTCTACAACTTTTACCATAACCATATTTTACATATTTACCTTATACATCATAAAACTCTAACAAACTATACTCTCTACTATTTTTACTATTCCCGTTTTTGACATATTGTTGTTTATCAATTTTGTAGATTTGTATTTTATATGTTAAAAATAATGAGTTTATATTAGTTTTAAAACTAAAAGTAAAACAATTTATTATTTATGGTAAATTTGAACTAAATCGAATTTATTCGAATTCGATTCGAATTCGAGTTTCTTATTCGAATCGAATACGAATCGAATAAATTGAATTTTAAGCGAATACGAATTGAATACGAATTCAGGTAAAAATATTAAAAATTCGAGAAATTTGATTCGAATAATTCAAAAATTCGATATTCGATTCGTTGAACACCCCTATCTATAAGTATATGCAAACCGGGTCAGGATCACATACACAGTGAAAAATAAATAGGAAGTCGAAGGAAGAGTATCAAACGGAGTTCGATTTAACTCATTCAAGCCACATTGAAACCGTCTCACTAAACCCTATAATCTTAGTCTTTAGGTTTCGATTTTTTTTTAACTTCTAGTTTTTAGAATTTGTGTTGTATCATTGTGTCTTTTATGTTGCATTATGCCTTTTCTTTATGTTTGTCAGTGCATCATTTCAGCGATTCATTGTGTCTTTTTTCTTGGCACTGTGTTATGTTTATTGGCATTGTATTATATTTTGTGACTCATTGTGTTATATCTCGTGATCCATTATGTTTTTTTATCCTTCTTACCCTTCTATTTTTGTTATAGGATAACTTGACCATTCTTTAATCGGGGGTGATTTTAATTAAGACCTAAACTCGGATGTGTTCGGTTTTCCTCGCGACTTGATCCTTTCCTTGGGACTCCCAACAAATGAGTGCCTAGCACCATTACACAAAGAATGGTCAGTTGTATTCATAACAACACCTTTCGAATAGTTAATGCGTCGACAGGCGCCAAAAACGGAACGAACTAGATCGAACAACCATACAAATAATTTGGGAATGATTCACGCCGTAGGCTATGGTCAGAGGGTCGTAGCTTATGGCTGTAGGCTTCTATCCCTGTTCTTGTTTCTCAGACTTAGCCATTTTTCCCTTGATTATTTTCCCCAATCTTTAGATGCTTTTATACCTATGCTCAAGGCCCTTTCTAAGGACACTTTGGAACTTATTTAACACCATTTTATCTTGGTTATAAGGTGTCATTTAACATGATCAAGTTCCATTTTTGGTCATTTGCATGCTTATGTTATTTTTACCCAAATTGACATGTTAAGGCCATAGGATATACAAAACATTATTTGACCATTCAAGAAGTACAACAATCATATTATCAACCCATTGGATACTTGATTAGCTAAAAACATTATTTGACCATTTTCAATTCTTAGATTCAACCTTAGGTGAACCTTTAAAATGTTACATTGCTATTGGCCATTCTTAGGCGCCTTAGCGCGCATTGGACATAGTTGTGTAAACGACTTACCAATTGACACCCACGCATCACGTGGGTGGTTTTAGTACGCATGCTACTTCGCCCGAAGGCGTTTACTTAACTACGGACTTACCGGCTGCGCTTGCCCCATTTCCATACCTTGGTGCTCCTTTTCCATAATTCTTGGCATCAAGTGTCCATTCTCAAGTGCATTTACTTGTATGTTTCTAATTGGCACGCATTGATCTCTCGGGACCCAAAATGGTGATATTTCACCATTTGACCCATCTAATTCTTGAGTTAAAAATACCATTCACCGCATAACTTTTTAGTTGCCCAGTTTGATGAAGTTCACCGTTCGGTCATGAGCTAGTGTTTCATTTATTATATAAAACCTGAATTATAATATAGTTTCACGTGGAATAACCCATTTAATGGTCTTAACCATTCGGGTACTGCTCCTTTTTCCAATACTCAAGATTTGTCATTATCACACAATACCTACATGATATTTATTGTATAATAGTGTATGGGTTACTTACCGTGCATCCATTCTTGTTTCCATAAGTATCCACTTTGCATCCGTTTGACCCGTTTGCTCCCTCTTTGTTGTACCTTAGAGCTTAGGAGGGTGTAGATGGCCGAAATCTCACTCATTCACTTGATCAACCTCATGATTTTGGCTTGGATTGCACTAGAAGGATGAACTTGGTGTTCTGTGTGTGTTTTGTGTGTGTGAAGGTGATCTACTGATGATGATAATCGATCCATTCTTTTTTTTATTTAATCCATTTGCCAAAAATGGCATAGTGACAACTTTGGTCCTTCTAGTATTCATGAATCTAATTTGATCAATTATGCTAATCAAGTTAGCATCTCATGTTTATTTAGGCTAGTTTTTTTATAATTGAAGTTAACCTGGTTATTTATATCCATAGACTACGAAATGAATTAATAGGATTATTTTCCTATTGGAAATATAACTCTCAATTATGTTGTTTTAGTCTCGTTTTATAAGCTCAATATTAAATATTGATTAAGTCTATTGGCATAAATGCATAATTAACCAAAACGGGTCTTCGGGGTGTTACACGATTTTTGATGGTCACTTTGTTCAACTCACGGTAATCAATGCACATGCGAAGGCTTCCGTCTTTCTTCTAAACAAACAAGATAGGGGCTCCCCACGGGGATGAACTAGGTCGGATAAAACCCTTCTCTAATAATTCCTGCAACTGGTTGGATAATTCATGCATCTCGGGAGAGGCAAGATGATATGGGATTCTAGCAATAGGGGCTGCACCAGGTGCAAGATCGATACCGAACTCAACCTGACGTTGAGGTTGAAGGCCAGACAATTCTTCAGGAAAGACATCAGGGAAATAACGAACAACAAGATTATCTTCAATTCTCTTTTCTTCTTCAGATGACACAGAAACAAGAGCCAGAATGGCCGAATAACCCTTTTGAAGATACTTATGGGCTTTCATACACGAAATGATACTCAAAGGAACACCGTTTTTCTCACCATGCACCAAAAGAGTTTCTCCATCCGGGAGAGGAAGTCGAATGACTTTATCAAAACAAATGATTCCGACACGATACAAGGATAACCAACCCTTACCCAAAACAAAAGAGTTTCTCCATCCGGGAGAGGAAGTAGAATGACTTTATCGAAACAAATGATTTCGGCACGATACAAGGATAACCAATCCATACCCAAAACAACATCAAAACTACGCAAATCAACTGGCATGAGATCAATGGGGAAGGCCAAACCCGACAACTCAAGGCGACACTCCCTAAGAACATGTGTCGCTTCGATTTTCATACCATTAGCCAATTCTATCAAGTACTTAGCCACTAGAGGTGTAGGTACTAAATCAAGCAACTGACTAAACTCAACAGATATGAAACTCTTATCGGCACCAGAATAAAATAAAACCAAAGCATAGCGATCATTAAGAAGAAACGTACCGGTAACAGTGTCAGAATCATTTTATGCCTCGCCCGAACCAATCACGAAGGCACATGTGTTCCTGCCGCCACCCTCGTTGTTTCTATTACCCGTCCCGTTCTTCCCATTCTCACCCTGCTTCATCTTAGGATAATCATGCTTGAAGTGCCCTGCAACCCCACAGTTATAACAACCCTACTTTCCTTGAGGAGTAAGAGCAGGAACAGTAGTTTGTGTCTGGTTCGGCTGAAAATTGACCTTACAATCCTTAGCCTGATGCCCGATCCGATGACAACGATTCTTATCACAACTACCCCCATGATGAAACCCACGCCGATTACACTTCAGCAGCTTCCCAAAATACCCCCCATGCTTCTGCTCAGACGACAATCCCGCTGCATTAGATTTCCTCACCTGCTGATGTGGCTGAGACGATCCAGAACTCTTCCCCACACTTTCCCACTTCCTCTTGCTACTCTCAGGGGCTTTCACAGCAGCGCCCCTGTGAGGTAAAGCACCCTCAGCAACAACCTTCATGTTGGTCAGCCTATGAGCCAACCGAACAGTACCCAACAGTGTAGTCGAATCACTAGAAGCTACCAACCCAGCAATCTCCGGCACTAACCCAACAATATTGTACTCAATCCTACTGTACTCTGGCGTAGCCAACTCAAGATACATCACTGCCATCTCATAATGTTTAGTAGTATACTCCTCAATCTCAAAACCCACCATCTTATGTTTACAGAACTCATGCTCCAACTTCTTCACTTCATCTAGAGGGCAATACTCCGCTCTCAACCGCTAAACAAATTCCATCCAAGGCATAACATTGGCTTCCCCAAAACCAAGAGTCTAAGTAGTAGAGTTCCACCCGGTCAAAGCAGGGCCCTCAAAAGTTCCCGTAGCAAACTTCACATGATCAGCAGCTGGACAGTTACACATAGCAAAAACCGACTCAATCTTCTCGAGCCAACTGAGCAGTCCCACTGCTCCCTCAGTCCCACTGAAGTTGTGGGTCTTACGGTCCATAAAAATCTTAAAGGTACACACAGGCTACACCAGATGAGCCTGATTGACAGCGTTACCACCAAGAGTTTGTTGTGCGGCCTGAAAAGCAGCCAGTGCAACATTCACTTGCTGCTGAAGCAGGTTGTTCAGCTCATCCTGGGTCATATTGACGTTACCACGAGCCGCGACCACCGCCGCCACGACCACCGGTATCACCACCCCTACGACCACCGCGAACACCAGACATATTCTACCAAGAACAAGAACAAGATACTCAGATTCGCTACTAGTACAAACCACTAGCAGTCACAAGAATTTAGATCTAGGTCCAATCCAGGACCATCAGTCCAAACACAAAGTCCACTAGGATTTTCATGCATCTCAACTTATGATTTCGTGTGTACCTAAAATGATAAACTTTTCTACATGGTCCTCCAAATGCACTCCTAGTTTGAAGCTCAAGTCACCGGACACTAATACCTAGAGATGTACTATTACGAGCACAAGTGCAAGATAGTGTGTGTGTGTGTGTGTAGGCGAGTGCATCCATTGGAGTATAGAAGGGAGATGTCCGAATCCTGGACAGATCTCAATAATGCGCCGAAGCCACTCAAATGTACAACACCGCCGTGCAAGGATCAACAAACAAGCCTTTTCGCCTTCGAATCTCGAAGAAGATAAGATAAAGGATAGAAACGATCATAGAACAGATGATGCAACACACAGTGATGATGATCCCGACACCGCGACAAAGTTAGTATGGTTCCCACATGTTACGACTCATATGTATGTGACCGTCTAGTGTGTGTGAGACTCGGCTATAGACTAGACTCTACATGCAGTCCTAGTTCACTATAACCATTGGCTCTGATACCAATCTGTCACACCCTCAAATTCCACGTGTAGAGTTTTACCGCGAGGCGCGCGACATACTAGGATCCAAGTCAACGGTCACAATAAACGACAACTATATGTAAAAAGATACGTAAACCAAACCATGCAATTTCATAACATGAATTGCTAGCGGAAGCTGAAATATGTTTACAACTCAAAACAAAGTAACGTAGTCTGAATTTATTTAAAACATGCACTAAACCCTAGACGTCGTACAAGACTTTGTGCGCCTAGTCCGTGGACTGCTACCTTAGCGATCTGAGAAAACATGCCAAAAATGTCAACATATAATGCTGGTGAGTTCACAATTTTTATAAAAACGTTTCCATAAGTTTTGAAAGATCATTCCCGTTACTACTATGTTATAAGAACATTAGCTATACGTTAGGTATCATTACTACTACGGTTGGAAACCATTACTAACATGTAACCATATATGTATGCCCAGAATGTTGAGCTGCCATCATCCTCATTAGGCCCGAAAGTTAGAGACAATATCTCGTCCGGCCTCCAACCGACTCGGGTGGGGTTAGTCAAGCCCAATAGATCTATCCACATTTTCCCCGTTATGTATCCCCACATATTCATGGTTTCCCCTACGACTTCCAGATGAAACGCCCGTATAGTAAACAACAATAACCATAGTATAACATGACCTTTTATGAAATCCAAGTACGTAGCATCTTTCTCCCCTGAAAGTAAAATCAGTAAAAGTGGGGCTGTGACGCTCACCTTAGGTTGCGTTTCTTGAAAATAGTTAAATCAACAATGCTATGATAGTCCCTAATACCGGCGACCTATCATAAGATGCGTATAAGTATCCGGACTAATAACTCGTAGGTTAACTAGTCCCTGAATGTCTAGACCATAACCAAGTACATTTGAAAACATGTTTGAACGTTAATCTGACCACACAAGACAAGACAAGACCCGAAACCTTGGCGACCCGACATCCCATTGGTGACCCGACATTCCCACATGTTATCCAGATATCGTAATCAAGCAATCATATGTAATAATGCACTTAATAAGCACAATAGTTCACTAAGTCTAGCATACATCTCACATACAACATATACGAGTCCGAACACATGTTATCAGATTTCTAGACATGTCACAGGGTTTCCAATATGTTCCTAGGTGTCAAACCGTATTTCGGGGTCCCACAATACACTTACAGCAGCAAAACACACGACTAGACATCAAAACACACGACTAGGTATCAAACAGGCTACTAGCAAAGCTAGTAGCTACCTCGAGGGGCGACTGGGCCTCATTACAAGCAACTGGCAATGCTAGTCGCCCCTTGGACTGGCGACTAGCTTTGCTAGTCGCCCCCAATAGTCCAAGTGCCCCTTTTCGCGCGTTTAACCCTCCAAATCCGATCCGAAACATGTAAAAACACCCAACATCAATCCATAATCATCAAGCAACCTATCCTAAATAAAAAAAAACCCCAATTTATCATCAGTCTAACACCCCAATTGCAAGAATTTCCCAAAATGGAATAATATTATGAAAACATCACATCATTGCATGCACATCTTACCCTAAATGGCAAATAATCAGATTTCGTCACATAATCACGTTACAAATCATCATCCTACTGTTACTACATCATTCTAGGATAAACCCTAACATCATACAATCATCAAATCACCCTATAACATCCTAAATCCTCCTAATGCACTCAAACAGGTCAAAAAGCATATCACCATCAAAACACATTAAACAACCTTCATAATCCTAGATAATCATTCTAACAACTCATTCATATCAGCAAAACATCAAACACATACGAATCGTCATGTTTTAATCATCAAAAACTGTTCTTTGCATGAATCCTTCACATAGAACGCATATAAAGGATTAGACTTGTTTTAAAACTGTTTTTCAAAGGTTTTTAAAGACACAAACTTTATAAAACCAGGTCTGGACCTTTAGGGATCTAAATAATGTTATTATAAAGAGTTAAATGCCAAAATGGCCCCTGTGGTTTGGCCCAAATTGCCACTTTGGTCACTTTTTTGAATTTTTTGCCAAAACCACCCCTCAAAGATCGAAAAATGCCAAAATGGCCCATATTTAACTGAGTTTTTAACTGAGGATGGAAAGTCAGTTAAGTATCAGGGGCATTTTCGTCCTTTCATCCCAACCCCCCCTCTTCTTCTTCTTCTGCAAATATATGCACCACCCATCTCCACAACCTTCACCAGCCACCACCACCGAATCATACAAACCCTATTCTTCAAAGCATACTGAGGTTTGGCCAGAATGGTCAACAAACAGAGTCCACAAGAATGGTCAAATCGACTACTATTAACTGAACAACGAATTAACGTCTATGTTAGGTTTTTATAATCCTCTTGTTTATTTATGATACAACGTATACGTATGTAAGGCTGGTACTAGTGGACATGAATACATGACAAAATGATAAGTCATCCACATGAATTATTGGCTATATATTAATAATAATTCCCTCATACCTACCAAATCTTGAAGCTGATTTCATCAAACAGAAATGGATTCCTCTTCTACAGTGGTTTTGTACCCTTCTCCTGGAATCGGCCACGTGGTTTCCATGGTTGAGCTTGGAAAACTCATTCACACCCATCACCCTTCTCTCTCTGTTCTCATCCTCATCCTTCCTGCACCCTATGAGACCGGCTCCACCGGTAAATACATCAACACCGTCTCCGCCACCACCCTTTGGGTTCCCGGATTGGTGAACGATGATGGTACCGAGCTTGGTCATTGTGCAGCAACAATGGCAGCTTCGATTGGGGGTTGGTCTCAATAGTAAGTTCTGATTTGTTCTCTTTCCTGGTACTATTGTTCGGTTAGCTTAATCCTTGGTTCGTTTTGAGTGTCGTGACCGGTGGTGTTGACAATGGGATGGTCAGAGACATCACCACCACCGCCTCTCTCTCCTCTACTTTCTCTCTCTGTCTATCTCTCGTCTGTCTATCTCTCTCTCTCTCTCTCTGCATCTGAGATAGGGCATTTGTTAGGGTTGGGACACTCGTCGGTTGAAGATGCGATTATGTTTCCGACGAGTGGTGGGTATCGTGACTCGTTTGGGTTGGTTCAGATCGAGTTTAGTAACTTGTTATTTGATATTATTTGTTTTGTAGATGATTGGTTTGTTTATTGAGAATAGGGTGGTCTAAGAAGGGGGTGGTCTGGCTTGATTTTTAGGTTTGGGGGTTTTTATATGGAAAAGATGAAGTACAGAGTGAAAGGACGAAATTACCCCTCAGACTTAACTGACTTTCCATACTCAGTTAAATATGGACCATTTTGGCAATTTTCGATCTGTGAGGGGTGGTTTTGGCAAAAAAATTCAAAAAAGTGACCAAAGTGGCAATTTAGGCCAAATCACAGGGGCCATTTTGGCATTTAACTCTATTATAAGAGATTATAATGGATAACACACCTTAGATTTTGCTAGAGAAGATGTTTAAAGCATCGAAATGGTAGATTTTAGGGCAAAAACGGATTCCAGAGGTTAAGTATAGTGTAAGAGATGTTTGGGGCAAGTTAGGGTTTCACAAATGATGTTTTACAAGTCAAGTATGGTACTTATAATTGTTGTTAGTCGTTCCAGACATTACACGCGACTACGGTCTACAGGTGGCCACTAGCAGTGCTAGTCGCCCCTGTTAGTCGGCTTTTATAAAATCGTACGTGGGTAAAAAAGGGAAATGAAACTTATGTAAGTAAAAAAGTATTAAAATGTGCGGTAACTGGGAAACTTGAAATGGTACATAAGATGGGCACATGGGTAACGGAAATGTCTAGTGGGACGTGCAGTCTCCGCAGTTAACTGTAACCATTAATATAAAGTGATGTAGCGTAGAATATGGGGATAGTACTATCGGTCCTTCACGGAGACCCACCCCCGGTTGATTAGCGGGTGTTACGATATTCTAAATTTGTTGTTACCACTATAACAACATGCTGGGCAAAAGTAAGTAGTCTGGTTTTGTTGGGTTAATATGAGACCACAGTTACCAGGTTTGTCCATGTTTAGTTATATGTTAAAGTTAGAGGGCTAGATATGTAATTAAAGCATAGTTTATGCTAGAAACCCTAGATCTGCGCACTTAAGGAGGAGACTGCGAACTTAATGTTAAGTTCGCAGTCCTCAGAATTCCCCTATAAATAGGAGCTCATTTGTGCAGCTAGGGTTAGGGTTTTTGATGTATCTTTGAGAGCACAAGTTAAAGGTGCGAACTTATTTCATATAGTGCGAACTTGTATCATCCATGGTGTTTACTGCTGAATCTTTAATGGAATCGTGTCTTTATGTTTCTTGTGTGTCGGTTCTTACAATATTCATCTAGTTCTTTTAGTTTTCATAGATTAATCAACTAAAACACCTAACAAATAGGTGTTTCTAGTTGATAACAATCTAGTGCACACTTAAGATCTAGTATTTTGGGACTACAATTTGGTATCAGAGCCTCTGTGCTCGAGATTGTATCTATCTAAAGATATCAAAACCCTCCTTGTTAGTTTTTACTTTCAAGTTTTTTCAATATTTTAGTGTTTATCAAAGTTTGAATATTTTCATTGTTTTGCCTTAAAATCTCGTGAAAAGTGTTTCTAAGGTGTTTAAAAGTTATTATCTTCATTAGAAACATCATTCAAGAGCTTCAAAACAATTGAAAATCTCTTGGACATGTTTTTGGAAAGTTAAATTTTTTAACAGCCGAGTTTGCGCACTTAAGTGCGAACTTAGCTCAAAATTTTGCGTACTTGTCTCATAAGTGAGAACTTGTTTCTTGCTTGTGAGTACTTGTTTCAAGCATTAATTACTTAATTCTGCGTACTTGTCTCATAAGTGTGAACTTGTTTCTTGCTAGTGAGCACTTGTTTCAAGAGTGAGTACTTAGCTCATAAGCTGCATACTTGATATTTCAAGGTGTGCACTTATTAACAGCCACAGCTGCGCACTTAATCCAAAAGTGTGTGCACTTGTGTCTGTGTGAGCACTTAAATTTACACAAGGCTTTATAGCTTTCTCTCTCCTGGCACCACAACTAGGGTTTCTGCATACTTATCTGAAATCTCTAGTTGGTGTGCGAACTTACTGAAAAGGTGCATTTTCTGAGCACTTGGCTAGGGTTACTGCGAACTTAAATCTTAAACGAGAGTTTAAGTGTCTGCGTACTTGCACAAGTGCGCAGGCTGATCAGTCAAGACTGAGTACTTGTGCTGCTCTGACTTGGCTGAACTGCGAACTTAAGCCAAAGTGTGTGTGCTACAGGGACTGCGTACTTATCAGGAGAATCAGGGACTTATCTTTGCTGTTTACTTGTTTCAGGCTTCCAAGAACTGCGAACTTAGACTGCAAACTGTGAACTTGTGCTGAGTGCGTACTTACCTGCGTACTTGTGGACTGTTTTGACTTTTCAAGGACTTTGGACTATAACTTGCTAATCAATTCAATCACAACCCTAAAATCAATCTAAAATCAACCTAAAATCAATCTAAAATCATGTCTGGTAACAACTCATTCCAAGTTAACCCCATAACTCAAGCTGAACTTGAAACCGGCACTATAACACGTATTCCCAAGTTGATGGGTGCAGAAGATTATGGGACATGGAAGAACAGAATGAAAGCTTTCTACTTTGTCAACGATCACACCCAATGGAACTCAGTCCAGCTCGGACCTCACATTCCCACCAGAACCACTGATGCTGGAGAAGTGTTCAACACTGATCCCACCACATACACTGATCTCGACAAACAACTGCTGCAGAGAGATCACAAAGCCTACGGTGCTCTCACCATGGCTTTGTCAAATGATGTCTACAATATGTTTGAAGAATACGGATCAGCGCACGATCTGTGGTTTGCTCTGAGTGAGTATTATGAAGGCAATGCTGAGATGAGGCAAAACAAACAAGATATGATTCAAAAGGAGTACGATATGTTTGGAAGTATTCGTGGTGAGAGCCTGTCTTCACACATTGACAGGTTCATGAATTTGTTGACCAAGATGAAGAAAGCGGGTATTCCTGTAAACAACCGCAACTCTATCAAGAAGCTGCTCGATTCTCTCCCAAAGGAGTGGAGTGTCCAATGTATGTTGATCAAAAAGGACTACTTGGATGCTCAGTCTACTTTGGCAGATCTCATTAACACTCTGAAATCATTTGAGATGGACATCACCAAAAGAGAAATGAATCAGACTGTCCCGAAATTGACTTCCAGCAGTGCTATGAAGAATCTGGCTTTGATGGCCCCAATTGGTGATATGAGTTCAAGTTCGGTGCATTCGTATGTTGATTCTGCAGGGATTGGTAGTTCAAGTTCTGGGAAAGCTCCAATGTATCCTGAAAGGGCTGCAAAGACTCTAACTCCACAGGCTGCTAAACTGGCTGCTGAACATGTGGAACTGTTCAACTCTTTCATGAGCAGTTTTGAAGCGTTGAAGACCGGAGAGATTAAAAATGAGATGATGTCCCCAGAGGATATGTATCAGGTTGACCCAGATGACATGGAAGAGATGGATCTGAAATGGCAGATGGCTATGATCACTTTACGAGTGAAGCGTTTTCAAGATAGAACCGGAAGAAGAGTTGGTATGGGAAAGGCTGGGTTTGATAAGTCCAAGATCAGGTGCTACAACTGCAAGGTCCTCGGGCATTTCAAGTACGAATGCCCCACACTGAACCAAGCTGAAATTAAGCCTGCAAAGAGGTTGGTGGCCATAACCGATGGCAATGAGGGAAATGATAAGGAGCCACAAAAGGCCTTGGTTGTTGAAGACTTCGACTGGGGAGAAGAGGCTGCCGCTGCTGAGGTTGAAGTTAACAAAGCCCTGATGGCCACAATCTGCACCAAATCTTCAAGTGGTGTAAACTCTGTTGAAGGATCGTCTGCTGAGGTTCTGAAGGGGGAAATGCAGAAGTACGCCGGGCTGAAGAGTGTGTTGACTGATGAGAAGGTGAATGATGAGAAAAGAGAGGAGGCGCTGATTGCTGAGAAGACTTCATCTGAGAAGGTCGCTGAGGAGGTGAAGAGTTCTTCTAAGAAAGCTGAGGAAAGGGACATGGTAAATATTCCTTTAGAAATTAAATCTAAACTGTGCTCACCTAGGTGTGTTACAGCTGTCGCATACTGTTTATCACACAACAGACGAGTTTTAAGAGAAATGGATGACATTCGTAAAATAAATACTGAAATGAAAGAAAATGAGTGGGCATATTAGCGAAAGTTAAATGCAACTCTAGCTGAAATGCAAACTTTAAAAGAATTTGTGCTTAAGAAAGATTTTCTGATAAACGATTTAACCTCAAAACTAGAGAAATCTAGAAATGAGACAACTCGTCTTCAAATTGTTGTGGATAAATGGAATGTGAGCAAACGGGCTCAAGCTGATATAATCGAATGTGGAAGACAATCATTCGTAAAGGATGGAATTGGGTATAAGGATAAGAATGGAATCGAAAGATCTCTATTCTTACCCTTGAGCCAAAGTGAATACATACCCATTCCATCACCTCATCCAAAAAATGACCTTTTTGAAAATAAATGTGATGAATCTGAGTCAAATACTAACATAAGTAAAAGTAATGCAGATGTGACCCAACAGGCTCAGGTGGAGGATGATGTGTGTTGTGGTGGCCAGACAGTGGGTTTAGGACATCCGGGTGCCAATTACTCAACAGTGAATTGGTTTATCTGGAACAATGAAAATTCGAAAAACAATTTTATTTTGGATGAATGTAAAACTTTAACTAAATCGGATGACTGTAATAGTTTGCCTAGGATGAATGACTGTAATAGTTTAACTAGGTTGGATGACTGTAAACTTGATTTGAAAGGGGCTGTGGCTCCCGATGATAGGAAGCCTCCTATCAAACGATCTAATGTTTGTGTTGAAAACGTTATTCCTGTGTGTGTTGATCTTAATGCTGCATTCTCTGATGATAATCATGTGGTCAAACCATCTGTGTTTGTGCCAGAACTTAAGCGTAACAGGTTTGGGAAATTTCTCACTGAGGAAATCCCAGAATTTATCCCCTCATCCACAGATGTATCAGGTTCTGAAGAATCACAAAGTGAAACAGGTACCTCAAGTTCTGAAGAATCACTGAGTGATACAGAGAGCAGCTGCAGCTTAACTAATCTGGACATCAATGAAGAATCAAGTAGCAACAGGGAAGAATCAAGCTCAACCGAAAGCTCAAGATCAAACAAGATCAAGAAAAGAACATCACAACCATCATCATCCAGATCTTCTCCTAAGATCAAGCCTAAGCATTCTAAATGCTTCAGATGTGGAAAAGAGGGTCACGTGGTCAAGAACTGTCACATAAAACCTAAATCACAAAAGGATGTCAAAACACAAAACTCTTTTTCGGATCAATTAAGAAATCTTCAAGAAACCGTAAAAAGTTTTGTTAAAAATACACAAATTTGGAAGAAACAAGAGTCAACTTTGGGAGAAAACCATGACAGATCAAAACTTAAACAAACTTGGATTCCCAAAGTTACTTAAGTTTCAAGCAGAATCACCACTGTACATAGATTTTCTTTAGTTTAGCTTTGTTTCTCTTTTGTTTTTGTATGTGCAGAATAAATTACAAAAATGGCTGATAGCTCTCATGAGATATCTATGGCATGTCGACAGCGGCGCTTCAAGACACATGACAGGACTGAAGAATTCAAGAACCAAACTTATGTGATAAACATGAGGGATGCCAAGTCTGAACAACCAATGACTTGTCTATTGTCAAAGGCATCCGAGTCAGAGTCACTGTTATGGCACAGGCGATTAGGTCATGTTAACTTTAAAAATATAAACAAACTTTCTAAACTTAATCTTGTCAGAGGTCTTCCTTCTAAGGAATTTCCTTTTTCTGAAAAATGTTTAGCATGTGCCAAAGGTAAACAACATAAGAAATCGCACAAGTCCAAATCAGTGAACTCAATTGACTCACCTCTTCAATTATTACATATGGATCTTTTTGGTCCTATCAGTGTAAAAAGCTTGGGTAAAAAGTCTTACTGTTTGGTGATTACAGATGACTTCTCTCGCTTCACATGGGTGTACTTCTTGGAATTCAAGAGTGAGGCTGCTGAGACCTTGATGCTGTTCGTTCCTTTGATCGAGAATATAATCAAGTTGAAAGTAAAGTCAATCAGAAGTGATCATGGAACAGAATTCAAGAACCAAACTTTTGTGACGTTCTGCAGCGGGAAAGGAATTCATCTCCAATATAGTGCTACAAGGACTCCTCAGCAAAATGGAGTGGCTGAAAGGAAGAATCGTACTCTTATTGAAGCTGCCAGAACCATGCTCATTGACTCTAAGTTACCGATCATCTTCTGGGCAGAAGCTGTGAATACCGCCTGTTATGTTCTTAACAGGGTCTTGATTGTCAAGCCTCGTGGGAAAACAGCTTATGAATTGCTTTTCAAAAGAAAACCTCTCATTGATTATTTCAGGCCGTTTGGATGTTCTTGCACTCTTCTAAACAACTTTGAGAATATCATGAAGTTTGATGCTGTTGGAGACGAATGTTTCTTTGTTGGATACTCGTCTAGTCAAAAGGCTTATCGAGTATACAACAAACGCACCAAGATGGTTCTGGAATCCTTTTATGTTGACTGGCAAGAATCCAACTCCACCAACGTTGGAACCGGTCCTGACTGGTTCTTTGATGTGGGTGTTGTGTTCAATCACTTTGTCATTCCTGAACAGCAAGCTCATGCAGAACCAGCTCCTGAAAATCAAGCCACAAGCTCTTCTCCCTTTGGAAATATTCTCTACTCTTCTGATGATGAAGTCGCACCGTTTACCACCCGTTTCTCTCCTCTGGTTGCTGATCCTATCGTTCCTCAACTTAATAATGGTGATACTACTGCTGAAACCCCCAACATTCCTGAAAGCACGTCAAATGCTGAAGGAACTCAATCAAATCAGCAGTCTGTAAATGATCCATCCAGTTCTTCTACACCTGGAGACCATCTTTCGAACCTTCCTCTTCAAGTGCAAGAAGAAGAAAATATGGGATTCAAATCTTCTAAGAACCATCCAATTGAAAATGTCATTGGACCAATCAGTGAGGGTGTTCTTACCAGAAATCAGACAGACAAGCTCAACACTGCTCTCTCAGCATTCTTATCTCAAACCGTACCTTTCAGCATTGAAGATGCAGTTAGAGATGCAAGCTGGGTTGAAGCCATGCAGGAAGAACTATTTCAGTTCAGAAAGCTCAAAGTGTGGGAGCTCGTTGATCTGCCTGAAGGAAAATATCCTATTGGAACAAGATGGGTTTTTCGCAACAAGATGGATGAACGTGGTGTGGTAATCAAGAACAAAGCTCGTCTGGTTGTTCAAGGATTTCGTCAGAATAAATTACAAAAATGGCTGAAACAGGTACCTCAAGTTCTGAAGAATCACTGAGTAAAGCCAGGATTTAAACCATCCACTGACATGATCATGCTAAAAGCCCCCAGACAAAACAATACTTATGTGATAAACATGAGGGATGCCAAGTCTGAACAACCAATGACTTGTCTATTGTCAAAGGCATCCGAGTCAGAGTCACTGTTATGGCACAGGCGATTAGGTCATGTTAACTTTAAAAATATAAACAAACTTTCTAAACTTAATCTTGTCAGAGGTCTTCCTTCTAAGGAATTTCCTTTTTCTGAAAAATGTTTAGCATGTGCCAAAGGTAAACAACATAAGAAATCGCACAAGTCCAAATCAGTGAACTCAATTGACTCACCTCTTCAATTATTACATATGGATCTTTTTGGTCCTATCAGTGTAAAAAGCTTGGGTAAAAAGTCTTACTGTTTGGTGATTACAGATGACTTCTCTCGCTTCACATGGGTGTACTTCTTGGAATTCAAGAGTGAGGCTGCTGAGACCTTGATGCTGTTCGTTCCTTTGATCGAGAATATAATCAAGTTGAAAGTAAAGTCAATCAGAAGTGATCATGGAACAGAATTCAAGAACCAAACTTTTGTGACGTTCTGCAGCGGGAAAGGAATTCATCTCCAATATAGTGCTACAAGGACTCCTCAGCAAAATGGAGTGGCTGAAAGGAAGAATCGTACTCTTATTGAAGCTGCCAGAACCATGCTCATTGACTCTAAGTTACCGATCATCTTCTGGGCAGAAGCTGTGAATACCGCCTGTTATGTTCTTAACAGGGTCTTGATTGTCAAGCCTCGTGGGAAAACAGCTTATGAATTGCTTTTCAAAAGAAAACCTCTCATTGATTATTTCAGGCCGTTTGGATGTTCTTGCACTCTTCTAAACAACTTTGAGAATATCATGAAGTTTGATGCTGTTGGAGACGAATGTTTCTTTGTTGGATACTCGTCTAGTCAAAAGGCTTATCGAGTATACAACAAACGCACCAAGATGGTTCTGGAATCCTTTTATGTTGACTGGCAAGAATCCAACTCCACCAACGTTGGAACCGGTCCTGACTGGTTCTTTGATGTGGATGTTGTGTTCAATCACTTTGTCATTCCTGAACAGCAAGCTCATGCAGAACCAGCTCCTGAAAATCAAGCCACAAGCTCTTCTCCCTTTGGAAATATTCTCTACTCTTCTGATGATGAAGTCGCACCGTTTACCACCCGTTTCTCTCCTCTGGTTGCTGATCCTATCGTTCCTCAACTTAATAATGGTGATACTACTGCTGAAACCCCCAACATTCCTGAAAGCACGTCAAATGCTGAAGGAACTCAATCAAATCAGCAGTCTGTAAATGATCCATCCAGTTCTTCTACACCTGGAGACCATCTTTCGAACCTTCCTCTTCAAGTGCAAGAAGAAGAAAATATGGGATTCAAATCTTCTAAGAACCATCCAATTGAAAATGTCATTGGACCAATCAGTGAGGGTGTTCTTACCAGAAATCAGACAGACAAGCTCAACACTGCTCTCTCAGCATTCTTATCTCAAACCGTACCTTTCAGCATTGAAGATGCAGTTAGAGATGCAAGCTGGGTTGAAGCCATGCAGGAAGAACTATTTCAGTTCAGAAAGCTCAAAGTGTGGGAGCTCGTTGATCTGCCTGAAGGAAAATATCCTATTGGAACAAGATGGGTTTTTCGCAACAAGATGGATGAACGTGGTGTGGTAATCAAGAACAAAGCTCGTCTGGTTGTTCAAGGATTTCGTCAGAATAAATTACAAAAATGGCTGAAACAGGTACCTCAAGTTCTGAAGAATCACTGAGTAAAGCCAGGATTTAAACCATCCAGTGACATGATCATGCTAAAAGCCCCCAGACAAAACAATACTTATGTGATAAACATGAGGGATGCCAAGTCTGAACAACCAATGACTTGTCTATTGTCAAAGGCATCCGAGTCAGAGTCACTGTTATGGCACAGGCGATTAGGTCATGTTAACTTTAAAAATATAAACAAACTTTCTAAACTTAATCTTGTCAGAGGTCTTCCTTCTAAGGAATTTCCTTTTTCTGAAAAATGTTTAGCATGTGCCAAAGGTAAACAACATAAGAAATCGCACAAGTCCAAATCAGTGAACTCAATTGACTCACCTCTTCAATTATTACATATGGATCTTTTTGGTCCTATCAGTGTAAAAAGCTTGGGTAAAAAGTCTTACTGTTTGGTGATTACAGATGACTTCTCTCGCTTCACATGGGTGTACTTCTTGGAATTCAAGAGTGAGGCTGCTGAGACCTTGATGCTGTTCGTTCCTTTGATCGAGAATATAATCAAGTTGAAAGTAAAGTCAATCAGAAGTGATCATGGAACAGAATTCAAGAACCAAACTTTTGTGACGTTCTGCAGCGGGAAAGGAATTCATCTCCAATATAGTGCTACAAGGACTCCTCAGCAAAATGGAGTGGCTGAAAGGAAGAATCGTACTCTTATTGAAGCTGCCAGAACCATGCTCATTGACTCTAAGTTACCGATCATCTTCTGGGCAGAAGCTGTGAATACCGCCTGTTATGTTCTTAACAGGGTCTTGATTGTCAAGCCTCGTGGGAAAACAGCTTATGAATTGCTTTTCAAAAGAAAACCTCTCATTGATTATTTCAGGCCGTTTGGATGTTCTTGCACTCTTCTAAACAACTTTGAGAATATCATGAAGTTTGATGCTGTTGGAGACGAATGTTTCTTTGTTGGATACTCGTCTAGTCAAAAGGCTTATCGAGTATACAACAAACGCACCAAGATGGTTCTGGAATCCTTTTATGTTGACTGGCAAGAATCCAACTCCACCAACGTTGGAACCGGTCCTGACTGGTTCTTTGATGTGGATGTTGTGTTCAATCACTTTGTCATTCCTGAACAGCAAGCTCATGCAGAACCAGCTCCTGAAAATCAAGCCACAAGCTCTTCTCCCTTTGGAAATATTCTCTACTCTTCTGATGATGAAGTCGCACCGTTTACCACCCGTTTCTCTCCTCTGGTTGCTGATCCTATCGTTCCTCAACTTAATAATGGTGATACTACTGCTGAAACCCCCAACATTCCTGAAAGCACGTCAAATGCTGAAGGAACTCAATCAAATCAGCAGTCTGTAAATGATCCATCCAGTTCTTCTACACCTGGAGACCATCTTTCGAACCTTCCTCTTCAAGTGCAAGAAGAAGAAAATATGGGATTCAAATCTTCTAAGAACCATCCAATTGAAAATGTCATTGGACCAATCAGTGAGGGTGTTCTTACCAGAAATCAGACAGACAAGCTCAACACTGCTCTCTCAGCATTCTTATCTCAAACCGTACCTTTCAGCATTGAAGATGCAGTTAGAGATGCAAGCTGGGTTGAAGCCATGCAGGAAGAACTATTTCAGTTCAGAAAGCTCAAAGTGTGGGAGCTCGTTGATCTGCCTGAAGGAAAATATCCTATTGGAACAAGATGGGTTTTTCGCAACAAGATGGATGAACGTGGTGTGGTAATCAAGAACAAAGCTCGTCTGGTTGTTCAAGGATTTCGTCAGCAGGAGGGGATTGACTATGAGGAAGTTTTCGCTCCAGTCGCTCGACTTGAAGCCATACGCATCTTCTTAGCATATGCTTCATATCGAAATTTTAAAGTCTTTCAGATGGACGTGAAGAGCGCTTTCTTATATGGGAAGATCAAAGAAGAAGTCTATGTGTGCCAACCGCCCGGATTCGAAGACCCTCATCATCCAAACAGATACTACAAGCTAGACAAGGCTCTCTATGGTCTCCATCAAGCTCCTAGAGCTTGGTATGAGACCTTGTCTTCATATCTGTTACAAAATGGATACACGAGAGGGAAGATCGACATGACCTTGTTCACCAAAGAAGTCAACAAACATTCTATCCTTGTTCAGATTTATGTTGATGATATTATCTTTGGTTCAACTGACGAAAATTTGTGCAGGGAATTTGAAAGCATCATGAAGTCTCAATTTGAAATGAGCATGATGGGAGAACTATCATTTTTCTTAGGTCTTGAAGTCCAACAAAAGGAAGACGGTATTCTCATTCATCAAGCTAAATACACAAGAGACATTCTGGCGAAGTACAACCTGTCGGATTGCAAACCGTCCAACACTCCTTTTGCAGCTCAAACAACACTTGTACCAGATCTTGAAGGACCTTCTGTGAACCCGCACACTTACCGTTCTATGATTGGCTCCTTGATGTATCTTACAGCGAGCAGACCGGACATTATGTGGGCAGTTGGATGCTGTGCCCGCTTTCAGTCAAATCCAAAGCAATCTCATGAGACTGCAGTCAAAAGAATCTTCCGCTACCTCAAAGGAACACCAAAACTTGGTTTATGGTATCCTAAGAGTGACAATTTTGACCTAATTGCGTACTCTGATAGTGACCATGCAGGTTGCAGGATTGACCGAAAGTCTGTCTCTGGTGGCTGTCAATTTCTGGGGAACCGGCTCGTGTCATGGCAAAGCAAGAAGCAGACCACTGTGTCGATATCTACTGCTCAAGCTGAGTACACCGCCGCATCCAGTTGTTGCTGTCAAGTGTTGTGGATCCAAAATCAGCTGTTGGATTATGGTTTGAATATCATGAGAACCCCTATCTACATTGATAATGATGCCTGTCGTGACATCGTGAAGAATCCAATTGATCATTCAAAAACTAAACATATTGAAATTCGGATTCATTCAATTCGCGATGCGCACGACAAGGGGTACATACAGGTGTTGCCTATCGATACTGCTGATCAAAAGGCAGATATCTTTACCAAAGCTTTCGACAAAACCCGTTTTCGTCAGTTGGTGACTTGGTTAGAAATGATCAACTTTGAATGATTTAAAAAAAAAAAAAAAAAAAAAAAAAACAAAAAAAAAAAAAAAAAAAAAACCTTTACTTTGTGAATAAATTATAGAAAAATCTTATGTTTTAAAATAAAATAAAGATTTTTGGGGGAGAAATAAACCGGTAGATCCCTGAATTTGCAAGTTTTAAAAACTTTTTCAACAACAATCAAGAAATGATAGGAACTAATCATATTTGTCAGCATGTGAATAGGACCCAGAGGAGGTTGTGGCTTCAAGCAACGACATGTCGGTAGATTCAGCCTGGAATTGAGTAAACTGCTAAAAGATGACAAACTAAAAGTCTACACGAGGTGCTGGATTCCCACTGTGCTTCAGGCTTGCACAAGCTGAGTCCGGTCATACACAGGTTGAGAGATCAAAAGACACAGAAAATTTTGTGCATAAGCAATCAAAAGACACCTAAGAGTGCAAGCTACCAAAGCGGGGCTATCAAAATCAAAATGAGCAACAAAAGACACGCAATGTTAGTGACGTGCAAACATATAGATAGCTCAAAACGCAATCAGATGATCATCTTCTCTGTTATGGGAACATAGACCTGAAGCTCTCATCATCTGATTGACATAATGATCATCTTCTCTGCTTATGGAAACATAGACCTGAAGCTCTCATCATTATATCTCAATAAACCTTGAGGATTGGTAGGCTTACACCTGGCACAAGTGGGGTCCATTAACATGTCGTCAATATTACCAAAACATGATAAAGATCATCATATAAAGTATGTTGAAAGACGAGAGGCATGGATTTAAGTGGACAATTATACCGACAGTTTTTCTTGGGCTACAGCTATCCAAAGGAAAGTTGAAACGTGGTCTGGCAGGTATGACTGGTATGATCTTGATGCAAAAGGTGAGAAACGGTTGATCTCTAAACCCAAAATTTTTGGTTAAAAGCTTGTTTTCTAAGTAATTGGGCCTGCATACTTATTCTTTTGTTAATGGGCCTGCGAACTTAAAACGGATATGCACTGCTGGGCCTGCGAACTTGACTAAGGCTCGTGGGCCTGCGCACTTAACTGCCAAGTACGCGGCCCAAAGCAAGCCCCTATAAATACGCAGTGAATTTTCCTTTTTAACTTTTTATCTAAAATTTATCCAAACCCTAATTTTCATCTTCAACCACCCACACCGTCGTGTTCTTCTTTTCAAACCACCACCAAACCACCTTGTACCACCGTGTTCAATCCATTCCCTTTATATTCTTTTCGTGTTTGTGTGTTTGATTAAAGGTATTTCAAAGATTCTAACCAGTTTTCGTTGTGTATAACAGGATCTGAGTTTGAAATCAGTTAGAGCAGTTGAATGTTTGGGGTTTTCTAGAACTGCGCACTTAAAAACTTGAAGATCTGCGCACTTGTTTCATATGACTGCGCACTTGCATCATATGAATCAAGAATGAAAAACCCTAATTTGACTGCGCACTTGGGTGTGAACTTAAAATCCTAAACGAAAGTTTAGGTGGCTGCGTACTAGTCTAGTACGCAGACCTGATCACCCTTCCCAAGCCGTTACCATGCCCGAGTCAGGTCACTGCGCACTAAGCATTTCCGAGTAAAACCAAGTGCGCACACCTGACCTGGTGATTGCGTACCAAGCAGCTGGTACTCAGTCCTGATTTGGACTGCGAACTTAATCTGTGGACTTAATTTTGGACCAAGATTTTGACCATTGACTTGACTTTTCAGGACATTTGACCGGACTACGTAACTTGACTGATTCATCCGTAAACCGTAACTAGACTCAAATGACTATTAAAATGAAAAACGAAACAAGTCATATACACTTTAAAAATCTAATCCATAAAATAAATAACACACGTAAAACCAACTTAAAACCAAACCTAGTCTAAGTACGTCGTCCGTCAAAGAAAATGAAGTGTCTGTCATTAGTCAATTCAAAATCAAAAGTCTAACTTAATTTTCGTGCACGTGTCCAAAACAGATGGCTCTTGAATGGGATCCTAGGGGAATGCACAACCAGGCAATAATTCTGGAAACTGATGATTCAAAGTTTCGGGACGTAGTTGCATGGATCAGGAGAAGCAGGATCGGATATGCAGTAGAGCAGCAAGTTGAAGTCTACAGTTCTCACATTGAAGACTTCTGGAGATCTGCTAGAGTGGAAACAGTGGCTCGTGTCAAGAGAATTAAAGCCACAGTCAGAAACAAGGCAGTTATCATCACAGAAGACACAGTGAGACAGGTTCTAAGATTTCAGGATCAACCAGAGACTGTCAGATCTTTACCGAAGACTGTGATCCATCAAGAGTTCTTAAACTTTGGATACAAAGGAGACTTCGATGCAAGAGGTGATATCAAAAAGAGTCATTTAACCAGAGACTGGAAGCTTATCTGTCATGTATTCCTGATGTCTCTATGTCACCGAAAAGGGGGTTATAATGCACTCAGTCCCGACTGGGCAACAGCCATGATTAAGATCTGCAAGAATGAGCCTTTTAATCTGTCGGGATTGGTATTTGATTGTATGGTGAGGAATGCCCAAGATACAAAGAAGAAATGGACGATGTATCCCCGATTTGTTCAAATGATGATCGATTCTCAACATAAGGATCTGCCTCTTGGTGATAAATATGGTTTTGCCAAGGGTGCACGATTCTTTACTGAATGCAACACACCTGATTGGGAACCGATGCTGGAAAGCATGTACTCTGCTCAACGCTATCCAGTTGTTATGAAGCTATTCAGTGAGATGAAGAGAAGACGACAATATACTGCTAGAACTCAACAACCAGCTGCAACTGAACCTGAACCTACTGAACCTGCTTCTACTGAACCTGCTCCTACTGTACCTGCTACCACTGTTCCTCAGCACACTGCTGAAGAAGTTGCCCGTGAAAGATCTGTTGGTAAAAGGGCAGCATCTGATCCTGTTCCACAAAGGCCGACCAAAAGAAACAGGCCTACTGGTTTACTACAGGAAGGGAGAGAATCGTTGACTCCCGAGGAACTTGAAATGGCTGAAGCTGCCAGACTGAATGCTGAACGTGCAAAGGCAGAGAGAAGAAGAAGAAGAGAACAGTTGCCCGAGTCTGAAAGGCCACGGGTTATGACTGAAGAAGATGAGGAGAATGAAGCTATTCTGGAACAGATGTTTGGTATGGAGGGTCAACCTGGGCCTTCCACTGCCAGGCCAGGGCCCTCTACTGCTAGGCCTGGCCCTTCCTCTGAAAGACCACCCATTCCCAAGCCTCCAGCAAAGAAACAGTCAGTACCATCATCATCTGTTCCTGGTGCATCTCGTCAAAAACCGGTGCATCAGGAATTGTATGAGAAGTTATCTAAGGAGGTGGGAAAGAATGCTGCCAAGGAAATATGTATGTTGAAGAATCAAATCTATAATAATCAGGAGTTGAGAAAGAAGCTAAAGAAGTTGAAGCACAAGAACCGAAGTCTTGAAAAGGTGGTTAAAGATCAGCGCTATTTGATTAAGTTTCAGACTGAGGTCCAGATGAAGATGTTTGATATGCTTCAGGAGTTAAAGACTCAGGGTACCGATGCTCCAAAATTGACGTTTGATGAAGTGTTTGATTTTGGAAAATTTATGGAAGAAGAAAAGGAGAAAGAAAGAAAGGAGGAGGAGAGTGATGTGGATGAGATCAGTGAAGACGAGATGCCAGAGACGTTTGTAGAAATAGGTGCTGGGGAAAAGACAGTGTATGAAATGGATGATGGGTATGTATTGGATCCTGAGAGAGCAAGTTGGTTTCCAAGAAGACCAATCACCATTCCTGCGTTGCACCAGACCATTCACCATACTCGTGCTTCGCATCAAGAAAGAGTTGTCTGCTGGGGATATGATGGGTTTAAGCGTCTTTTCTTTGTGAAGAGAAGGGGAGGTGTGATTCAGTATTTCAAGGGTCGACCTAATCTGAAAACACTACCAAGATGGGACATTCGAGAGATGTGCAGAACACCTTTTCTGAACCACTCTGGGTGTACCAATGCTGACATAGTGTCTGTTTTTATTGAAAATGAGTGTGCACGTGACTTCAAGGAATGGAAGCCACAAAAGCCAAGGCGAAGGATGTCGAAGAAAAGAATTGATCCTGCAACCGGACGGGGAATGATAACCTATGTGATAGACCCTCCAGATGTCGTCACTAGGGTTCCCATTCGTCCTGAGCTTCCTGTACTTTTGGCAGACTTCAAGAAGTGGTTTTATGACAGCAGAACCGGTGAAGCCGTGATTAAACTGAGAGATGATACAGAGGCACTGAGAATAGTGGATCCAGTGGACGTGTTTGCTCTGAATCCATCTAATTTAACTACTCTCTTTGCTAATCAGATAAATGTTGGTGCTGGTAACGTGTTGTTTGAGGAAGCTGTCTTGTTTAGAAGGGCTGTGGAAAGAGCGCTGAAGCGAAAGCAAGAACTGATCGATCTGGTGGCGAAGATCAACGCAGCTGACAAAGCGAAAGATGACAGAGCGCTAGCTGCTGCTGTTGCTGCTGCTGCTGCAAAGAAATCAGAAGCCGAAGCTACTCCAGAGGTTCAAACACAAGCTTCTCCAGCAACAGTTGATCTTGAACCTGAGCCTTCACAAGTACCACCAGTCTCTCCAAGCACAGCTCCAGAGACTCAGCAAGATCAAACAACTGTAGATCTAGCTGAGTTATTCATTCAAGAGCCACCCTCTGAAGTGACATCCACTGAAGAAACACATGCTGAAGCACCTCATACTGAAGAACCAATCATTGAAGAAAGCAAAGTTCAGGCACTCCCGGCACGTCAAGCAAGAGAAGAGGGGGAGTTGAGTGATGTCGAGATAGATTGATAGTGTAGCACTGGTAGCTGTGGTCTAGGGGGAGTATTGTTGGGTTAATATGAGACCACAGTTACCAGGTTTGTCCATGTTTAGTTATATGTTAAAGTTAGAGGGCTAGATATGTAATTAAAGCATAGTTTATGCTAGAAACCCTAGATCTGCGCACTTAAGGAGGAGACTGCGAACTTAATGTTAAGTTCGCAGTCCTCAGAATTCCCCTATAAATAGGAGCTCATTTGTGCAGCTAGGGTTAGGGTTTTTGATGTATCTTTGAGAGCACAAGTTAAAGGTGCGAACTTATTTCATATAGTGCGAACTTGTATCATCCATGGTGTTTACTGCTGAATCTTTAATGGAATCGTGTCTTTATGTTTCTTGTGTGTCGGTTCTTACAATATTCATCTAGTTCTTTTAGTTTTCATAGATTAATCAACTAAAACACCTAACAAATAGGTGTTTCTAGTTGATAACAATCTAGTGCACACTTAAGATCTAGTATTTTGGGACTACAGGTTTTGGTTGCGGGCTCATGGGGATGCTATCGACTTTAAGATTTCCAACCCTAAGTATTATGCAGCACATTTCCTATGTTGGTTACGCGCACTAACTTTTCAAATAATGGTTATTTTATTTGATCATTTTTACTTACGGCGTACGTGTTTATCCGGTGGATAATTCCGAGGGGAAAATGGTTTTCATAGTGATATGTACGGATATCCAGGAAGGAATCCGATGGGGGAAATGTTTAAATGAGAAAGTTTTCAAAAAGTTATATGGAAGTCTCCTTTTAGGTTAAAGGTTCGATCGACAAAACTTGGGTATGTTTATCTTTATGGGGAGGTAAATATTTGGCAAAGTGAGTCGAGTCGAAGGTTAAGAAAGGAATACCTGTAAGAATTTAAAAGAGACTTTTTTATATGTATGTTCGATCGAGAAAGCTTGGCTATATTTATCTTTATGGGGAGATAAATATATGGCAAAGTGAGTCGAGTCGAAGGCTCAGAAAGGAATAACCGGTAAGGTTTGAAATGGGATTTTTGTATATACTTTCCCAAATAATGTTTTGCGTAAAGAAAATAAACTTTCTCATTAATGTTTGCAAATATTTTCTCAAGTGATTTGAAAGAAAAATGGGTTATGAACGATAAAAATAAAACCATGAACTCACCGGCTTTAAGCTGACCTTTTAAGCATGTCTTTCAGGTCTAGATTTTGGCATCGACATAGTGGAACTAAGTGATGCCTTGGGATTGGAGACCCTAGAAGGCTTAGTAAAGGCGTTTAGAAATTAATAAAGTCTTAGTTGTATTATTCCGTTGCGTAGTAAAGGTGCTAAACGTTCACAACCGACGGGAAGATCGGGGTGTGACATGACAACACTCATATTACCATTAACGGGCAAGAGGTTCGCATGCAACTGAGTTCAAATATCTAGGATCTTTTGTGCCAAGGGAAGGGGAGATAGATAGTGATTTAGCCCATCACATACAAGCTGGTTGGTGTAGGTGGTAGGTAGCCACAGGGCTTTTGTGTGACAGAAAGTTTCCAACTAAATTAAAGGGAAAATTTATAGGGTCGCAGTTAGACCTGCTATGTTGTATGGGACAGAGTGTTGGGCCATTAAGAAGACTCGAGTGCGCAAGATGGAGGTATTAGAGATGAGGATATTAAGGTGGATGTGTGATCATACAAGGTTAGACCGGATAAGGAATGAGGCGTTTAGGATAAGGTTAGGAGTGGATAGTATATCTGATAAGATAAACGAGGGAAGATTGAGATAGTTTGGACATGTGAAAAAGCGCCAGCGGACAGCACCAGTTAGAGCAGTGGAAATCCTCACGATGGAGGTAAAGAGAAGAAGAGGCGGGCCCAAAGTGACTTGGGATGAGCAGCTTAGACGAGATTTGCATGAGTTGCACCTCTCCGAGGACATGATAGAAGTTTGTGAAGAAGTAGGATTAATGTTAAAGATTTTTAGTTGTGTGTGCGGGGGTGGGGGGGGGAGGGGAGGGTTCTATAGTTTCACTTTATGTGGAATTTATATGTGATTGCATACTTGTATGTAGGTCTCTTGTTGTTTTACAATGTTGTAGTGCTTAGATATAGTGTTTACTTTCCCACAACTTCTTTTGTTTGTCTCTGTTATTAATAGTTTCTTGTTATATAGTTTGTTGTTGGCTGGTTGTCTTGTTTTGGACAAAATGTGTCCAATAAGGTAATTTTACACTAATTTTACGATGGGAGTTAGAAAGGCTCTTCACAAATGGGTAAAATTTGGTCATTTTCTTCCATTTATGCCCCATGTGTACAAGATGTAAAGCCTATTATATATATAAATAATACACACTCTTTATCCATCCCCATATGTAACCCCCTCCTTAAATTTAATTATTAAAACACAATAGTAGAGAAATAAAACCTCTTCATCAATTTCATTATAAACACACAATAATAGAGAAATAAAACCCCTTCATCAATTTCACTAAAACACAATATAAATTTCATCTCTATTACGACAGGCAAGTTTGAATGTTGATTTCATGAAAACCCCTTCATCAAGAACAGACAATCAGAAGACAAACCGATCAGTTTCCAACCTAGGGCTTATTTATGATGTATCATTTGCCAATGAATCCTCCCACTCATCCTCATCAATTACCATTCACATCGATAACCAGGTATGTCTTATGTTTGGAGGCAATAGAAATTAGATCACTGAGATAAACCGGTGCCAAAAAGGTTGAACAATAAATTTCAAAGGTAAAGAATGAGGAAATCGGGAAGCATGGCTTATGAATGAAGCACAATATCACCCAGTAAGTTCCGATATGAATGCGTTAAATTACTTGAATTAATTATTATATAGTTATAGTTACAGCACATAAACTAGATTCTTTTTTTATTTTGTTGATGAAGTGCAGGACGTTTAGAGGCACATTACAAAAGGGATAACTGGATAATAAGGCTGGTGATCATAACACATATTGTATGGTCATCCATGAATTTGGAGGTAATTTTTAACTAATTTAGTTTGATATAGATGCAAACTAAAATTTATTACGTATTATTTTAGTTTCATTTATTAAGTATGGTATTGTCTTTGTTTTGAAAGTGGTTTATGCAAAAGTTTTGTTTTAAAAATTATCTTGTACATGTTTGTCTCTTGGATTGTCTACTTGATTATTCATCTCATATCCATATCCTAATCATTTGATGTCTCATTTTTCTATTCCTTGATGTGTTCCGAGAGTATATATCCACCTGAGTTCCTTACAGGTCAAATTTGATCGTTGTAACCATCCAATTACCAGACTTGAAGTTGATTTCAATGAATAGAAAGGTACCTTTAATAAGTTAAAAAGGTTGGGTCAAGTAAGGTAATCCGGTGACACATTTTTTATTATGTCATCATCTTTTTAGCTTGTAACGCAATTTAGTAACATCATGGCCTTGATTGTTTTACTATTGGCAATGTTCTTGTTATGTGAATTCTAATAGTTGTGCTTTTATGTTTTTTCTTTTAATTATAGTCTTGATTTATATCATGCAATCAAATAGAAACGGGGCCAAGCAACAATGATGACATGCTTTCGATCTATATCGGAGATGACACAACAGATAAAGATGCATTCAAGCTAGAATCAACCATATAACAAATGTTTAACAGAACATTTCTCAAATACAGTGGACTTTACATGTTGACCTTAACGTTTAGGGTTTGAGAGAAGGACGCAGCGGGTGTCTTCTACATCCAAAGAAAGCAAAGCATGTTTAACTCTATGTGACTCTTTGGAGATTCAGTTAATGTGCTTCTTTGACATGCTTTGACATTTAACTCAACCCGTTCATTTTGGTACATCTACTTTTATGTTATTTCATTTCCACTTTATTGCTTGATTTTTTTTGGAGGTCTCATAGTTTCTATAAATCTGAAATAGAAGGAACAAGTGGATAAGAAACAGTAAAAGGGGTGCTTGGATACATAGGTTTGTATATAAATCTGAAATTTGAAAAATAAGCAGTAGACTGTGGGAACCGCAGGCTTGTTTTCTAGCGATGCACATAATGATTTCATTCAGACGTGTGTTCTTAATTACGAGTTGTGAAAGCAATTCGCAGTTTATATATATATATATATATGTGTGTGTGTGTGATTGTTTTGTTAATAAAGAATGGTTCTATTCTTGTTTTAAGACTTCGGTCTATCTATTGGATGTTGATTAAATTATGAACATGTTTCTATTGGATTTTAACTAAATATGGGCAAGTATATTTTTGGATTTTGAATAAATTATGGGCATCTTATTTGGATATAGGTAGAAAATAAAGTATGTGAAATCGTGCAACGTACGGCGATAAAACATTCGATCCGTGACAACGTGTAAGCCTTCCCACTAGTCAAATCCTGTTATCCATAATTTAGGTTTCGTGAATTTTAAGCGCATAAAAACCACTAAATGCCATATCATATTTATTTAAAAACTAGAATATATAACAAACATTATTATATATACAAATTACCAAAGCATAAGTTATCTATAGTAAAATGTAGGGGTGCAAACAAGTCAAGTCGAGCTTGATCAGGCTTGAGATCAAAAAACTTATAAGAGCTCAAGCTCGGTTCGGTTGAAACTTTGTTTTAAAAGCTCGAGCTCAGCTTATTACAAATTTTCTAAGCTCGAGCTCGACTCAGTCTCGGCTCGTTTACTATCTATTAGTTTATATTGAGATAAAAATGATATAAATAATAGGCTTGGAGCTCGATAAATGAAGCCCGACTCGGGCTCGTTTAGTAAGAAAGTTTAAATGAGGGATAACTATTATTAAATATTAATAAAACTAATATTTCACTAAGGCTAAGGCTCAGCGAGCTTGACGAGATTCACATGCCAAGCTCGAGCTCGGGCTTGATTAATAAACGAGATTTGTTTTAAGCTCAAGCTTGGTTCGAGCTCGGGCTCAATTAATAAACAAGCTTTGTTTTAAGCTCAAGCTTGACTCGGGCATGACAAGGCACGGCTCGTTTCTACCTTTTTACCGAGCAGAGCTCGAATAGCTCGTTAGTTTTTCAGCTTGTTTGCACCCCTAGCAAAAAGTAAAGTCTCTTGAAGGTGTAAAGACTAAAATTGGAATCCAAATTTTAGATACCGCACCGCTTCCTCTAAGCCCATCACGATTCACGACCCAGCAAGGCAGCAAAAATCATCTGGCCCTTGAACCTTATTTAGTTCCAGCGCACACACGAATGTCGACATTTGACAATAACAAATGCCCAATGGGATACTTGGATTGATATATTATTTGAAAGGAGAAGGTTACGTTTATGTTTTAAAGGATATAAAATATTAGAGTACTTTGTTTATACTTTATCTATAAGTACGGGTGTTTAGAATTTGATTCGGATTCGAAAAATTCGAAATTCGCCTTAGTTCGATTCGATTACCAAGAATTCGAATCGATTCAGACATTCAGTAAATCGAATACGAATCAAATACGAATTTATGATTTTAAATTCGATTCGATTCGAAATTCGAATAAAAACTGTACATGTATATTCTTTAAAATATATATACACTCATACACATTATTATATCGACAAATATACATATTGAAAAAAAAAAACTTATAAATTTTGGTCAAAATCTAAGAATCCATAGTCTCTACAACTTTTACCATAACCATATTTTACATATTTACCTTATACATCATAAAACTCTAACAAACTATACTCTCTACTATTTTTACTATTCCCGTTTTTGACATATTGTTGTTTATCAATTTTGTAGATTTGTATTTTATATGTTAAAAATAATGAGTTTATATTAGTTTTAAAACTAAAAGTAAAACAATTTATTATTTATGGTAAATTTGAACTAAATCGAATTTATTCGAATTCGATTCGAATTCGAGTTTCTTATTCGAATCGAATACGAATCGAATAAATTGAATTTTAAGCGAATACGAATTGAATACGAATTCAGGTAAAAATATTAAAAATTCGAGAAATTTGATTCGAATAATTCAAAAATTCGATATTCGATTCGTTGAACACCCCTATCTATAAGTATATGCAAACCGGGTCAGGATCACATACACAGTGAAAAATAAATAGGAAGTCGAAGGAAGAGTATCAAACGGAGTTCGATTTAACTCATTCAAGCCACATTGAAACCGTCTCACTAAACCCTATAATCTTAGTCTTTAGGTTTCGATTTTTTTTTTAACTTCTAGTTTTTAGAATTTGTGTTGTATCATTGTGTCTTTTATGTTGCATTATGCCTTTTCTTTATGTTTGTCAGTGCATCATTTCAGCGATTCATTGTGTCTTTTTTCTTGGCACTGTGTTATGTTTATTGGCATTGTATTATATTTTGTGACTCATTGTGTTATATCTCGTGATCCATTATGTTTTTTTATCCTTCTTACCCTTCTATTTTTGTTATAGGATAACTTGACCATTCTTTAATCGGGGGTGATTTTAATTAAGACCTAAACTCGGATGTGTTCGGTTTTCCTCGCGACTTGATCCTTTCCTTGGGACTCCCAACAAATGAGTGCCTAGCACCATTACACAAAGAATGGTCAGTTGTATTCATAACAACACCTTTCGAATAGTTAATGCGTCGACAGGCGCCAAAAACGGAACGAACTAGATCGAACAACCATACAAATAATTTGGGAATGATTCACGCCGTAGGCTATGGTCAGAGGGTCGTAGCTTATGGCTGTAGGCTTCTATCCCTGTTCTTGTTTCTCAGACTTAGCCATTTTTCCCTTGATTATTTTCCCCAATCTTTAGATGCTTTTATACCTATGCTCAAGGCCCTTTCTAAGGACACTTTGGAACTTATTTAACACCATTTTATCTTGGTTATAAGGTGTCATTTAACATGATCAAGTTCCATTTTTGGTCATTTGCATGCTTATGTTATTTTTACCCAAATTGACATGTTAAGGCCATAGGATATACAAAACATTATTTGACCATTCAAGAAGTACAACAATCATATTATCAACCCATTGGATACTTGATTAGCTAAAAACATTATTTGACCATTTTCAATTCTTAGATTCAACCTTAGGTGAACCTTTAAAATGTTACATTGCTATTGGCCATTCTTAGGCGCCTTAGCGCGCATTGGACATAGTTGTGTAAACGACTTACCAATTGACACCCACGCATCACGTGGGTGGTTTTAGTACGCATGCTACTTCGCCCGAAGGCGTTTACTTAACTACGGACTTACCGGCTGCGCTTGCCCCATTTCCATACCTTGGTGCTCCTTTTCCATAATTCTTGGCATCAAGTGTCCATTCTCAAGTGCATTTACTTGTATGTTTCTAATTGGCACGCATTGATCTCTCGGGACCCAAAATGGTGATATTTCACCATTTGACCCATCTAATTCTTGAGTTAAAAATACCATTCACCGCATAACTTTTTAGTTGCCCAGTTTGATGAAGTTCACCGTTCGGTCATGAGCTAGTGTTTCATTTATTATATAAAACCTGAATTATAATATAGTTTCACGTGGAATAACCCATTTAATGGTCTTAACCATTCGGGTACTGCTCCTTTTTCCAATACTCAAGATTTGTCATTATCACACAATACCTACATGATATTTATTGTATAATAGTGTATGGGTTACTTACCGTGCATCCATTCTTGTTTCCATAAGTATCCACTTTGCATCCGTTTGACCCGTTTGCTCCCTCTTTGTTGTACCTTAGAGCTTAGGAGGGTGTAGATGGCCGAAATCTCACTCATTCACTTGATCAACCTCATGATTTTGGCTTGGATTGCACTAGAAGGATGAACTTGGTGTTCTGTGTGTGTTTTGTGTGTGTGAAGGTGATCTACTGATGATGATAATCGATCCATTCTTTTTTTTATTTAATCCATTTGCCAAAAATGGCATAGTGACAACTTTGGTCCTTCTAGTATTCATGAATCTAATTTGATCAATTATGCTAATCAAGTTAGCATCTCATGTTTATTTAGGCTAGTTTTTTTATAATTGAAGTTAACCTGGTTATTTATATCCACAGACTATGAAATGAATTAATAGGATTATTTTCCTATTGGAAATATAACTCTCAATTATGTTGTTTTAGTCTCGTTTTATAAGCTCAATATTAAATATTGATTAAGTCTATTGGCATAAATGCATAATTAACCAAAACGGGTCTTCGGGGTGTTACACGATTTTTGATGGTCACTTTGTTCAACTCACGGTAATCAATGCACATGCGAAGGCTTCCGTCTTTCTTCTAAACAAACAAGATAGGGGCTCCCCACGGGGATGAACTAGGTCGGATAAAACCCTTCTCTAATAATTCCTGCAACTGGTTGGATAATTCATGCATCTCGGGAGAGGCAAGATGATATGGGATTCTAGCAATAGGGGCTGCACCAGGTGCAAGATCGATACCGAACTCAACCTGACGTTGAGGTTGAAGGCCAGACAATTCTTCAGGAAAGACATCAGGGAAATAACGAACAACAAGATTATCTTCAATTCTCTTTTCTTCTTCAGATGACACAGAAACAAGAGCCAGAATGGCCGAATAACCCTTTTGAAGATACTTATGGGCTTTCATACACGAAATGATACTCAAAGGAACACCGTTTTTCTCACCATGCACCAAAAGAGTTTCTCCATCCGGGAGAGGAAGTCGAATGACTTTATCAAAACAAATGATTCCGACACGATACAAGGATAACCAACCCTTACCCAAAACAAAAGAGTTTCTCCATCCGGGAGAGGAAGTAGAATGACTTTATCGAAACAAATGATTTCGGCACGATACAAGGATAACCAATCCATACCCAAAACAACATCAAAACTACGCAAATCAACTGGCATGAGATCAATGGGGAAGGCCAAACCCGACAACTCAAGGCGACACTCCCTAAGAACATGTGTCGCTTCGATTTTCATACCATTAGCCAATTCTATCAAGTACTTAGCCACTAGAGGTGTAGGTACTAAATCAAGCAACTGACTAAACTCAACAGATATGAAACTCTTATCGGCACCAGAATAAAATAAAACCAAAGCATAGCGATCATTAAGAAGAAACGTACCGGTAACAGTGTCAGAATCATTTTATGCCTCGCCCGAACCAATCACGAAGGCACATGTGTTCCTGCCGCCACCCTCGTTGTTTCTATTACCCGTCCCGTTCTTCCCATTCTCACCCTGCTTCATCTTAGGATAATCATGCTTGAAGTGCCCTGCAACCCCACAGTTATAACAACCCTACTTTCCTTGAGGAGTAAGAGCAGGAACAGTAGTTTGTGTCTGGTTCGGCTGAAAATTGACCCTACAATCCTTAGCCTGATGCCCGATCCGATGACAACGATTCTTATCACAACTACCCCCATGATGAAACCCACGCCGATTACACTTCAGCAGCTTCCCAAAATACCCCCCATGCTTCTGCTCAGACGACAATCCCGCTGCATTAGATTTCCTCACCTGCTGATGTGGCTGAGACGATCCAGAACTCTTCCCCACACTTTCCCACTTCCTCTTGCTACTCTCAGGGGCTTTCACAGCAGCGCCCCTGTGAGGTAAAGCACCCTCAGCAACAACCTTCATGTTGGTCAGCCTATGAGCCAACCGAACAGTACCCAACAGTGTAGTCGAATCACTAGAAGCTACCAACCCAGCAATCTCCGGCACTAACCCAACAATATTGTACTCAATCCTACTGTACTCTGGCGTAGCCAACTCAAGATACATCACTGCCATCTCATAATGTTTAGTAGTATACTCCTCAATCTCAAAACCCACCATCTTATGTTTACAGAACTCATGCTCCAACTTCTTCACTTCATCTAGAGGGCAATACTCCGCTCTCAACCGCTAAACAAATTCCATCCAAGGCATAACATTGGCTTCCCCAAAACCAAGAGTCTAAGTAGTAGAGTTCCACCCGGTCAAAGCAGGGCCCTCAAAAGTTCCCGTAGCAAACTTCACATGATCAGCAGCTGGACAGTTACACATAGCAAAAACCGACTCAATCTTCTCGAGCCAACTGAGCAGTCCCACTGCTCCCTCAGTCCCACTGAAGTTGTGGGTCTTACGGTCCATAAAAATCTTAAAGGTACACACAGGCTACACCAGATGAGCCTGATTGACAGCGTTACCACCAAGAGTTTGTTGTGCGGCCTGAAAAGCAGCCAGTGCAACATTCACTTGCTGCTGAAGCAGGTTGTTCAGCTCATCCTGGGTCATATTGACGTTACCACGAGCCGCGACCACCGCCGCCACGACCACCGGTATCACCACCCCTACGACCACCGCGAACACCAGACATATTCTACCAAGAACAAGAACAAGATACTCAGATTCGCTACTAGTACAAACCACTAGCAGTCACAAGAATTTAGATCTAGGTCCAATCCAGGACCATCAGTCCAAACACAAAGTCCACTAGGATTTTCATGCATCTCAACTTATGATTTCGTGTGTACCTAAAATGATAAACTTTTCTACATGGTCCTCCAAATGCACTCCTAGTTTGAAGCTCAAGTCACCGGACACTAATACCTAGAGATGTACTATTACGAGCACAAGTGCAAGATAGTGTGTGTGTGTGTGTGTAGGCGAGTGCATCCATTGGAGTATAGAAGGGAGATGTCCGAATCCTGGACAGATCTCAAGAATGCGCCGAAGCCACTCAAATGTACAACACCGCCGTGCAAGGATCAACAAACAAGCCTTTTCGCCTTCGAATCTCGAAGAAGATAAGATAAAGGATAGAAACGATCATAGAACAGATGATGCAACACACAGTGATGATGATCCCGACACCGCGACAAAGTTAGTATGGTTCCCACATGTTACGACTCATATGTATGTGACCGTCTAGTGTGTGTGAGACTCGGCTATAGACTAGACTCTACATGCAGTCCTAGTTCACTATAACCATTGGCTCTGATACCAATCTGTCACACCCTCAAATTCCACGTGTAGAGTTTTACCGCGAGGCGCGCGACATACTAGGATCCAAGTCAACGGTCACAATAAACGACAACTATATGTAAAAAGATACGTAAACCAAACCATGCAATTTCATAACATGAATTGCTAGCGGAAGCTGAAATATGTTTACAACTCAAAACAAAGTAACGTAGTCTGAATTTATTTAAAACATGCACTAAACCCTAGACGTCGTACAAGACTTTGTGCGCCTAGTCCGTGGACTGCTACCTTAGCGATCTGAGAAAACATGCCAAAAATGTCAACATATAATGCTGGTGAGTTCACAATTTTTATAAAAACGTTTCCATAAGTTTTGAAAGATCATTCCCGTTACTACTATGTTATAAGAACATTAGCTATACGTTAGGTATCATTACTACTACGGTTGGAAACCATTACTAACATGTAACCATATATGTATGCCCAGAATGTTGAGCTGCCATCATCCTCATTAGGCCCGAAAGTTAGAGACAATATCTCGTCCGGCCTCCAACCGACTCGGGTGGGGTTAGTCAAGCCCAATAGATCTATCCACATTTTCCCCGTTATGTATCCCCACATATTCATGGTTTCCCCTACGACTTCCAGATGAAACGCCCGTATAGTAAACAACAATAACCATAGTATAACATGACCTTTTATGAAATCCAAGTACGTAGCATCTTTCTCCCCTGAAAGTAAAATCAGTAAAAGTGGGGCTGTGACGCTCACCTTAGGTTGCGTTTCTTGAAAATAGTTAAATCAACAATGCTATGATAGTCCCTAATACCGGCGACCTATCATAAGATGCGTATAAGTATCCGGACTAATAACTCGTAGGTTAACTAGTCCCTGAATGTCTAGACCATAACCAAGTACATTTGAAAACATGTTTGAACGTTAATCTGACCACACAAGACAAGACAAGACCCGAAACCTTGGCGACCCGACATCCCATTGGTGACCCGACATTCCCACATGTTATCCAGATATCGTAATCAAGCAATCATATGTAATAATGCACTTAATAAGCACAATAGTTCACTAAGTCTAGCATACATCTCACATACAACATATACGAGTCCGAACACATGTTATCAGATTTCTAGACATGTCACAGGGTTTCCAATATGTTCCTAGGTGTCAAACCGTATTTCGGGGTCCCACAATACACTTACAGCAGCAAAACACACGACTAGACATCAAAACACACGACTAGGTATCAAACAGGCTACTAGCAAAGCTAGTAGCTACCTGGAGGGGCGACTGGGCCTCATTACAAGCAACTGGCAATGCTAGTCGCCCCTTGGACTGGCGACTAGCTTTGCTAGTCGCCCCCAATAGTCCAAGTGCCCCTTTTCGCGCGTTTAACCCTCCAAATCCGATCCGAAACATGTAAAAACACCCAACATCAATCCATAATCATCAAGCAACCTATCCTAAATAAAAAAAAACCCCAATTTATCATCAGTCTAACACCCCAATTGCAAGAATTTCCCAAAATGGAATAATATTATGAAAACATCACATCATTGCATGCACATCTTACCCTAAATGGCAAATAATCAGATTTCGTCACATAATCACGTTACAAATCATCATCCTACTGTTACTACATCATTCTAGGATAAACCCTAACATCATACAATCATCAAATCACCCTATAACATCCTAAATCCTCCTAATGCACTCAAACAGGTCAAAAAGCATATCACCATCAAAACACATTAAACAACCTTCATAATCCTAGATAATCATTCTAACAACTCATTCATATCAGCAAAACATCAAACACATACGAATCGTCATGTTTTAATCATCAAAAACTGTTCTTTGCATGAATCCTTCACATAGAACGCATATAAAGGATTAGACTTGTTTTAAAACTGTTTTTCAAAGGTTTTTAAAGACACAAACTTTATAAAACCAGGTCTGGACCTTTAGGGATCTAAATAATGTTATTATAAAGAGTTAAATGCCAAAATGGCCCCTGTGGTTTGGCCCAAATTGCCACTTTGGTCACTTTTTTGAATTTTTTGCCAAAACCACCCCTCAAAGATCGAAAAATGCCAAAATGGCCCATATTTAACTGAGTTTTTAACTGAGGATGGAAAGTCAGTTAAGTATCAGGGGCATTTTCGTCCTTTCATCCCAACCCCCCTCTTCTTCTTCTTCTGCAAATATATGCACCACCCATCTCCACAACCTTCACCAGCCACCACCACCGAATCATACAAACCCTATTCTTCAAAGCATACTGAGGTTTGGCCAGAATGGTCAACAAACAGAGTCCACAAGAATGGTCAAATCGACTACTATTAACTGAACAACGAATTAACGTCTATGTTAGGTTTTTATAATCCTCTTGTTTATTTATGATACAACGTATACGTATGTAAGGCTGGTACTAGTGGACATGAATACATGACAAAATGATAAGTCATCCACATGAATTATTGGCTATATATTAATAATAATTCCCTCATACCTACCAAATCTTGAAGCTGATTTCATCAAACAGAAATGGATTCCTCTTCTACAGTGGTTTTGTACCCTTCTCCTGGAATCGGCCACGTGGTTTCCATGGTTGAGCTTGGAAAACTCATTCACACCCATCACCCTTCTCTCTCTGTTCTCATCCTCATCCTTCCTGCACCCTATGAGACCGGCTCCACCGGTAAATACATCAACACCGTCTCCGCCACCACCCTTTGGGTTCCCGGATTGGTGAACGATGATGGTACCGAGCTTGGTCATTGTGCAGCAACAATGGCAGCTTCGATTGGGGGTTGGTCTCAATAGTAAGTTCTGATTTGTTCTCTTTCCTGGTACTATTGTTCGGTTAGCTTAATCCTTGGTTCGTTTTGAGTGTCGTGACCGGTGGTGTTGACAATGGGATGGTCAGAGACATCACCACCACCGCCTCTCTCTCCTCTACTTTCTCTCTCTGTCTATCTCTCGTCTGTCTATCTCTCTCTCTCTCTCTGCATCTGAGATAGGGCATTTGTTAGGGTTGGGACACTCGTCGGTTGAAGATGCGATTATGTTTCCGACGAGTGGTGGGTATCGTGACTCGTTTGGGTTGGTTCAGATCGAGTTTAGTAACTTGTTATTTGATATTATTTGTTTTGTAGATGATTGGTTTGTTTATTGAGAATAGGGTGGTCTAAGAAGGGGGTGGTCTGGCTTGATTTTTAGGTTTGGGGGTTTTTATATGGAAAAGATGAAGTACAGAGTGAAAGGACGAAATTACCCCTCAGACTTAACTGACTTTCCATACTCAGTTAAATATGGACCATTTTGGCAATTTTCGATCTGTGAGGGGTGGTTTTGGCAAAAAAATTCAAAAAAGTGACCAAAGTGGCAATTTAGGCCAAATCACAGGGGCCATTTTGGCATTTAACTCTATTATAAGAGATTATAATGGATAGCACACCTTAGATTTTGCTAGAGAGGATGTTTAAAGCATCGAAATGGTAGATTTTAGGGCAAAAACGGATTCCAGAGGTTAAGTATAGTGTAAGAGATGTTTGGGGCAAGTTAGGGTTTCACAAATGATGTTTTACAAGTCAAGTATGGTACTTATAATTGTTGTTAGTCGTTCCAGACATTACACGCGACTACGGTCTACAGGTGGCCACTAGCAGTGCTAGTCGCCCCTGTTAGTCGGCTTTTATAAAATCGTACGTGGGTAAAAAAAGGGAAATGAAACTTATGTAAGTAAAAAAGTATTAAAATGTGCGGTAACTGGGAAACTTGAAATGGTACATAAGATGGGCACATGGGTAACGGAAATGTCTAGTGGGACGTGCAGTCTCCGCAGTTAACTGTAACCATTAATATAAAGTGATGTAGCGTAGAATATGGGGATAGTACTATCGGTCCTTCACGGAGACCCACCCCCGGTTGATTAGCGGGTGTTACGATATTCTAAATTTGTTGTTACCACTATAACAACGTGCTGGGCAAAAGTAAGTAGTCTGGTTTTGGTTGCGGGCTCATGGGGATGCTATCGACTTTAAGATTTCCAACCCTAAGTATTATGCAGCACATTTCCTATGTTGGTTACGCGCACTAACTTTTCAAATAATGGTTATTTTATTTGATCATTTTTACTTACGGCGTACGTGTTTATCCGGTGGATAATTCCGAGGGGAAAATGGTTTTCATAGTGATATGTACGGATATCCAGGAAGGAATCCGATGGGGGAAATGTTTAAATGAGAAAGTTTTCAAAAAGTTATATGGAAGTCTCCTTTTAGGTTAAAGGTTCGATCGACAAAACTTGGGTATGTTTATCTTTATGGGGAGGTAAATATTTGGCAAAGTGAGTCGAGTCGAAGGTTAAGAAAGGAATACCTGTAAGAATTTAAAAGAGACTTTTTTATATGTATGTTCGATCGAGAAAGCTTGGCTATATTTATCTTTATGGGGAGATAAATATATGGCAAAGTGAGTCGAGTCGAAGGCTCAGAAAGGAATAACCGGTAAGGTTTGAAATGGGATTTTTGTATATACTTTCCCAAATAATGTTTTGCGTAAAGAAAATAAACTTTCTCATTAATGTTTGCAAATATTTTCTCAAGTGATTTGAAAGAAAAATGGGTTATGAACGATAAACATAAAACCATGAACTCACCGGCTTTAAGCTGACCTTTTAAGCATGTCTTTCAGGTCTAGATTTTGGCATCGACATAGTGGAACTAAGTGATGCCTTGGGATTGGAGACCCTAGAAGGCTTAGTAAAGGCGTTTAGAAATTAATAAAGTCTTAGTTGTATTATTCCGTTGCGTAGTAAAGGTGCTAAACGTTCACAACCGACGGGAAGATCGGGGTGTGACATGACAACACTCATATTACCATTAACGGGCAAGAGGTTCGCATGCAACTGAGTTCAAATATCTAGGATCTTTTGTGCCAAGGGAAGGGGAGATAGATAGTGATTTAGCCCATCACATACAAGCTGGTTGGTGTAGGTGGTAGGCAGCCACAGGGCTTTTGTGTGACAGAAAGTTTCCAACTAAATTAAAGGGAAAATTTATAGGGTCGCAGTTAGACCTGCTATGTTGTATGGGACAGAGTGTTGGGCCATTAAGAAGACTCGAGTGCGCAAGATGGAGGTATTAGAGATGAGGATATTAAGGTGGATGTGTGATCATACAAGGTTAGACCGGATAAGGAATGAGGCGTTTAGGATAAGGTTAGGAGTGGATAGTATATCTGATAAGATAAACGAGGGAAGATTGAGATAGTTTGGACATGTGAAAAAGCGCCAGCGGACAGCACCAGTTAGAGCAGTGGAAATCCTCACGATGGAGGTAAAGAGAAGAAGAGGCGGGCCCAAAGTGACTTGGGATGAGCAGCTTAGACGAGATTTGCATGAGTTGCACCTCTCCGAGGACATGATAGAAGTTTGTGAAGAAGTAGGATTAATGTTAAAGATTTTTAGTTGTGTGTGCGGGGGTGGGGGGGGGGGGGAGGGTTCTATAGTTTCACTTTATGTGGAATTTATATGTGATTGCATACTTGTATGTAGGTCTCTTGTTGTTTTACAATGTTGTAGTGCTTAGATATAGTGTTTACTTTCCCACAACTTCTTTTGTTTGTCTCTGTTATTAATAGTTTCTTGTTATATAGTTTGTTGTTGGCTGGTTGTCTTGTTTTGGAATTGGGAGTCTCTTTGAAAGCAGTCTCTCTATCCTTATCATAGAGATAAGGTTTGCTTACATCTCACCCTTCTCAAATCCTAACAATAGCTTGCTATTTGTAAGATTTACTAGGTACGGTGATGGTATATTATTTTCTCTTAAATTGTCTGTTATTTGTTTTTTTAGTCATATCTTATATTAAAAAAATGGAAATTTATACATATTTGGAACCAATAATGCATCGGATCTGGTCACAATAATGTGCAAATGATGTACTTTGATCTCATCTGTATTTTTTTAGTATAAATATAATGAAAAATATTCCCCAAAAGATGATACCACTTGTCATTTTTATTTTATGCCAATTGCCGGTCCCACTAAACGCATCACGCTGCCAAACTTGAGAACAGGTAGTATGCACACGTGGAGGTTCGAAAATCTTTTTAAATCATACGAGTACTAGATTATACCTCGAAAACCTCATGAGGTTGAGAAATCTATTATGACATATCAATTTTACATATCGGGTACAATCTAAACAAAACCAATTAACAATGTATCTCCAATGTTAACGTCTAACTTTAAACAATGTATAACTCTAATATTAATACCTAACCTAAAACAATGTACAACTCCAATGCTAACACATGTTGAAAATATAATTCATATTTACTGATTTGAATATAATTAGTGACTTGCCAATACATGATTAATGAATTACCTGAACACTTTGTGTTTTTTTTTCTGTATGAACAAAACCCCACAAAATGTATAACTCTAATACAAATACCTAACCTAAAATAACATACCATTTCAATGCTAAGAGCATTCATAGTAGCTTCCCCATCCCCCATTCCCTCACAACCAATCACAACCACATATTACACTAAAAATCATTACAGTTTCTCTCTCCTCCACTCACAACTACTTTCAACAAATACTAAAAAATAAATACACCTTCCAGTTTTCCCCAAAAGATTCCCAAGCAACCCCAATTATACTGATCAACAGTAGATTCCCCATTTTTCTTCACTCACAACCACTCACACCCACCCCATATAATTTTGGGGACATACTCACGTAAAATGGGGGAGCTACTGTGAATGCTCTAACACCTAACCTAAAACAATGTATAACTCTAATACAAATACCGAACCTCACCTTCGTTTTCGTGTTTGTTTTGCAGGTATGACGGTTTGAACCTATGCTACATTGTGGTGGTTTTGGTTCTTTTTTATGTAAGAATTTCTTTCAGAAATTGTCATTATTTTAAGTTTGTGGTGTATTACAGCGCTTGTTGTTTCGCGTTATGTTTGGTTGTCATGTTGGATCATTTTTTCTTTGTTCATTTTGTTTACGGGAAGGCTTATTCTCATGATTTTATAGAGATATGATAATTGTGTTTGTTTACGGGAAGGCTTATTCTCATGATTTTAGAAGTGTAATGGTATATAATTAGTTATATATTGAAAACAAGAAGTTCATTAATAAGACTAAAATTGATGATACTAACTAATCTGCACATATCTTTTAGGGATAGATAGGTAATTTGATTTTTAGTTACTGTTTAATTAAATGCGTTCTTCCTACATAACTTACTCACAATGGAGTCGTCCTTTTTTTGCTGTATGGCTTGATCTAAATTTTAAGTATACATATCTGTTAGAGAAGATAGTTGTATGTTGGTTCATGGCTGTGTTAAAAAGTATGCGACTAATCTATTGTTACATGTTTTTGTTTTGTGCACTCTTAGTCCATACGACGTTTTATGCCTTTTTGTGATTGTTTGTCTCTGATCTTATTTATTATTTGGATAGAAAAATGGACCGTTTGATAACGAATCAAAGGGGTAAGGTCTATGGGTTTAAATTAGTGGTTTATTAGACTACCTGCATTTGTTTTGATTACTATTATTTGTATGTTGATGAATTTCATTGGGCTCATTTAGCTTTGATTAAAAGATTATAAAACATATATAATATCAACATATTACCATGTATCACATGATTAAACAGATGCAGCATAGAGATGTACTCTAGAATCATATTGAGATGAAGTTTGTCGTTGTTTGTAGTTGAATAGGAGCAGTGTTTAAATGGAGCAACAACTTAATTCATTTACTTGAGATGTTATTCCAAAAGAACCATGGGCAACCACACCCTCCGCCATGTAGCTTATTACTTGAAATAATAGTCATCTTAATTTGAACCAAACACCTGGAAGAGTTTAAGCGAGAAAAGCAGTAAATGTACCAAAAAAGGACTCAAGCTTCAGGTAACTCAATTTTAAGAATGTCACCTACAAACGTATGATGGTTAGTACATATATGTTATATATAGCTGATGTGTTTTCAATTTGTATTGTTACTTGGTTGCTTGCTTGACAGTTGTTTGAACTCATTTCATGTATTCTATTAGCCTTGCTCTCTTTGTCCAAGACATATTTTCAGCACTAATATTTGTTGTGGTGTTTGATTCGCAGTGGTCGTGGATGCTTTGAAAGTTGCCTGCCGTATGTTTTCTGAGGCTGTTGATATTCTTTAAGTACTACGTGCTAGTATTGTATGTCGTTTTAGTGTGGTTTTTTTCCGCTAGGTAAGCCATATCATTTTGGTTAGTGGTTTACATGTCAATTTTGTGTTATAGTAATCCCATTTTTTAGGTGAAAAACTTGCAATCTCAAGCGGATATGTCGCATAACCAAGTTGAACAGGCTCGTGGGAGAAGAAATGACTAGAAATGCAACCACAAATAGCAAAGCAATCTTTCACCGTAGTCTAGTTTGTTTATTATCCTTTGTCGCTGAACTTATAGTTTCATAACCGTGTCGTATTTAATTGGGAGCTTGTAATTTTATAATGGTGTGTAATTTGTAGTTTTAACTTGTGAACGGAACATGATAAACGTATCTTAATTTTCAGATTAATATTGTAAACATGGTTTTTATGAATTATTTTCTGCATTTGAAGTAGAAAAAAATCGGATTTTCAGTTTTTTTTTCTATTTTGTATTTAATATAATAATCAAAACATTAGTCGGAAAATAGTAGGTAAAATATAAATATAAATTAGTATTTATGGTCGGAATTTTGTTGGAAAACCTGACATGTTTTTTGTCGGAAATCTATAGGAAATTTCATCGGGAACTGGTTGGGACAGGTCATACTAAATAAAACCAGTAATCAAAAAATTAGTTAGAAACTAGTTGGAATTTTGTCGGAAATCTATAGGAAACTTCATCGGAATTTTGTCGGTAAATATAGTTCGAAACTAGTTGGAAGTTAGTCGGAAAATCTGCATTGCTTTTTAGTCGGAAATTTATAGGAAACTTTGTCGGAAAATATTACCGACTAGATTTTTCAGACAAAAGAGACTTTGTCGGAAATTGGTCGGAAACGCTGTTTTCCGACCAGTTTCCGACCAAAAGCTTGGTCGGAAACAGGTCAGGTCAGTTTTCTAGTAGTGTATTAATATTATAAAGGCTTAAAAAATGCATAACTCTAATATCAATATTAAATATATAATCTAAAATAATGTATAAATTTAGTATTAACACCTATCATAAAGGCTAAAAAAATAAATAACTCTAATATCAATATTCAATAAGTAGCCTAAAACAATCTATAAATCCAATGCTAACACCTAATACTTCAAACAAAAAAATAGTTGTTTTTTTCTCCGTTTTTTATATAACACTATAGTACTCGTTGGGAAAATAATAAAACGCTCGTTAATTTGGTGTGATTTTTTCTTTAAAAAATCTCGTATATAAAAGATATTAACATTTAAAAGTTATGAGACGAAACATAAGGGAGAAAAAACTAATTTTGTTTTTAAATATTTGTTTTTTCTAAATTCACTTAATGCCACATATGTATGCCAAATGGCACACTCAATAGGAATGATGCCCTATTTAAATGCCATAGAGGATTTAAAACTTTCAATTATATAATAGATGAATAATTTTTCATCTAAAAAGATATAAAACAAAAATTTTGCAACATCACTCTCTTTGCTCGTTGGGGGAATTGAAATTAAACAATCCCAACTTTATTGGGATACAAGATAATAATTCTAATTTGACATTGGAAATCTAACTGACCCAACGTTTCTTGGTTTTATTTCACTGAACCAAAACTAACTATGTTTAACCTAGTTAGTTTTTTCTCTTCGTAGTATGCCACGTCGCAGATGACGTGTAAAAATCTGAGCCCAAATTTAGTTTTCTGCTTATGTGGCATGTCACATGGCAGATGACGTAGGCAGAAAACTAACTGGGTTAAATCCAGTGAGTTTTAGTCTAGTGAATTAAAAACCCAAAAAAGTTGGATCTGTTAGATTCCAATGTTCAAGTTGAGATTATTGTCTTCCAACCAAATACAGTTTGGATTATTTAATTCAAATTCCGATAATCCTTATGTTCATTGAGAATGTTCTTCAGTTGATTTTTTTTTGCTTTCTTTTGTGTTTATACGTACACAAATTTATATTATACGTGTTTTCTTTTTCCTCCTCGACCTCTTTTTGGGCTTAAATATGGGGTTACATGACTTGATGTTTAAATCCAAAGTTACGCACCTAGTTTTACCTTTAAGTGACATAGTGACATGTCTCTAACAGATTTAGGACGTTGAATCCGTCGTAAAAGATGCAAGCTGTGTTTGAGTGTGTTTTGAGTCTGAGACTATATGGTGTGCCTCCCCTTTCCCCCAACTCCTCCAATTGCCATATCAGCGTCACATCATTTCCCTCATTTCCTCCCCCAAAGTTTGGAAATGCCTTCCCCCAATTCCCCCATTCCCCCTTCCTTTTTTTATTCTTTTTCCTTTTTTTTAATTATATATTTTATATTTCATAATTATTTTTTTATAAAAATAAAATAAAAAACGTCAAAATAATATAAAAAAACCGTAAAAATTAAAAAAAAATGGAAAAACATAAAAAACCGAAATTTCATAAATAATAAAAATTACAAACCTAAAGTTCACAAAGTAAAAAAAATATTACAAACTAAAGTTCATAAAAAATAACTAAAAACTACTCGTCATTAACGTGGTTGACATGAAAATTATTCCAAATGTGATCGACCAGATCAGAAACAAGGTTCCCATGAACATTAGTATCGCGTAACGCCCACCTGTTTGATTCTTGTTGTCCGTCATCAACTGGCTCGAGCACCTCTTCAACCTCATTCGGATCGTAAACGCATATCGCACGACCTTCGTCTTCAATTATCATGTTATGAAGTATCAAACACGCGTACATAATGTATCTCAATCTTTGTGGATGGAATGCACGTGTTGGCCTTTCTATTATGTGCCATTTTGCCTTGATCACACCATACAAGCGTTCGACGTCTTTTCTTGCCGCTTCTTGGCACTTTGCAAACTTTTTCCTTTTCTCGTCTGTAGAATTCTGTATTGTCTTCACAATAGACGACCAACTTGGGTATATGCCGTCACATAAATAATACCCATGCTTGTATTTTACGCCATTGAGCCAAAAAGAATCATCGGGGCCGGTGCCTTGAATCATGGGGTCAAAAATCTGAGATCTTGCAAGAACATTTAAATCGTTACACGAACCTGCAACGCCAAAGAAAGCATGCCAAATCCATAGGTCCTGTGAGCAAGCGGATTCTAGAATAATTGAGGGTTCTCCCACGTCACCCCGAGTAAATTGACCTTTCCATGCGGTGGGGCAATTACGCCATGGCCAATGCGTACAATCAAGACTTCCTAGCATGCCAGGAAAGCCGTGTTTCTCTGCATGGTGCGCGTAGATCTTTTCGATGTCGCTTTTTCTTGGCGTACGCATATAAACCTTGCTATATAGCTTCACGACATCTTCACAAAACTGGTACAAACATTCCCGACTCATCCTATCAGACATCCTTAAATACTCATCCCATGAATCGCTAGCAGTGCCGTATGCTAATTGACGAATTGCAGACGTGCATATTTGTAGGGTCGTAAAACCTCGTTTCCCTCTACCATCGTATCTTAGTGTAAAAAATTCATCGTAATTAGCTAAATCATCAGCAATTCGTTCGAACAATCTTCTACTCATTCGGAAACGACGCCTAAACTGTTCGGCAGTGTAAACACAGTCTTCAGCAAAATAGTCGGCCACCAAACGTTCATGTGCACCTTTAAAAAATATAAGACATGTTAATAATTTTTTTTCAAAGATGTTATAAAAAATATAAAACATATTAAAAAAAATTAAACATTTTAACAAAAAAATAAAACATACCCTCACGATCTCTATCAAGCGCCGCGCTCCGTGTCAATGGTACCGAAGATGATCCACTCTTGTTTTCATGTTCCAACTTGGCTAAAATTTTTGCCGTTTCCATCATCGCAGCAACGTAAAAGTTTATCACGTTTTGTTCCTCCTCTTCCGACGAACTCATGGTATAAGAAATAGAATTTTTATAAAATTTTGTGGATAAAAAGTTGTATAAAATGTTGTATGGTGGTGTAGATTGTAGAGATGTAGTGTGTTTTGTTTTGAATTTGGTTTGGTTTAATATATATATATATATATATATATATATATATATATATAGGATTTGGTTCAAATGAGAACCTTTCCCCAAATTGAGAACTGAGAGAACCATTCTGGGCCACACATTTCTCTAAGGCAAAAAAAAAATATATTTTTTTTTTTTTGCAAAAATCGCTGCTTTATATGTAAGATTTTTTTTTTTTTTTTTTTGTATTTTTTTTTCAGTATACACATGTGTATAATTGCATTATACACATATGTATAATGCAATATACACATATGTATAACTGAAATATACACATATGTATAGCTGAAAAATGCTATATACACATATGTATAATTGCTATATACACATATGTATAATTGACATATACACATATGTATAAATGAAAAAAAAATTCAAAAAAAATAAAAAAAAATTTCCTTGCATAAAAATGTGCGATTAAAGCAAAAATATATGAAATGTGTGGCCCAGAATGGTTCTCTCAGTTCTCAAATAGGGGTTGGTTCTCTTAGGATCCCTACCCTATATATATATATATATAAAACTTTGATTTAAAAAAAAAATAAAAAAAAATAAAGAGTCAAACGGTAACCCCAACGGCTAGAAAAATGGACCAATCAGAAGACCCGGTGCCAACGGGATTATTTCCCTCATCTCCCCGGAAAAATCACGGGGGGGGGGGTGTTCCCCGAAAACCCCGAAGCCAAATCAGCACCCCGGGCTCCCTCCCCGGGTGCACACCGTTTAGTCTGAGTGTAAGAACCCGCGGTATAATAGACTTGAAAAAACATACAAGAATTAAGATAGTTTATTATTTTTGGTTTAAAATATTCGAATATTCCAATCTACTCTATTGTAGGTGCATCTAATCTAGACTCTAAATAAAACTTATTTTCTTATTTCCATAATAAATGTGTAAATATAAACAAACGTCTCTATATATAGATCAATGACTCAAAATATAAATATACATTTTTTATGACTAAATATCATGATTTTTATCATGTCCCTACAAAAAATTCATATATTAAATTACGTGTCCATTTCATGAAACGAACAAGTATGAGTTCTTGTAAACTGACCTAAACCGTGAGATTTTCATTCATTTTATACCTTAGAGCTTAGATTTCATGCGCTTGAGTATAACTTTATAAAAAAAATGCATAAAAATAAATAACCATTTTAAAGAATAAAAAAAAAATTAAAAACTTTAGTCAAACCATACCGTTCATGAATTTAATTCATTTACTCTTCCAATATTTATTTCTTTTTTTCCGATCACCAATATATCAATTGAAGATACACAAAATCAATAACCATGAAAAAAAAATAAAAGATAAATATACAAATATCGATTAAATTGTTGAAAAAAATTAAAGAAAAGAAACAATAAATCAACTCATGATTTACAGAAAAAAAAAAAAACTATAATTGAGTTGATCTTGAAGGAGGAGCAAAACGCGTAGAAAAACTACGAGGCAACAAATCATCATCTTCATGATTACCACCATCATTAAAATTAAGCGCATAGCTTTGAGGATCATACTGAAACGGCGTCGTATTAGAATAACCCGATCTATTCCTCGTCTTTCTACTAAACTTTCTAATGAAGTTTTTCCACTTGGGTCCTGCAACAAGCTCCGAATACTCTTTCAAACTCTTGGCACGTTTCATGAACCACGTGTCCTGATTGATCAGATCTCCAGATTGCTTGTGGTACAAGAAACCGGCTGTTTCGCCTTCGTGGTGACGGCTGTCAAAACAGCAGAAAAGGCGGAAACAGCCGGTTGGTGTTACGACGTTTTCTGCGTCGTAATTGATGTCTTTTCCTTCGGTGTCTTGCTCCATGATGGTTGGTGTGGTGTAGGGTGGTTTGAGGGATTGGAGTTGTTCTTGTTGTTGATGAGACATGTTTTGTTATGGGTTGGGAGAGAGGGTAAGGAGTGGTGTGTGTTTTATATTGTGGAAATGCGTGTGGGTTTTGTGTGTGTGGAGGGCAAAAAATGTCCATAATATTTATTATGGGGAGATTAATTGGGAAGGGTCAAAACTGGGAGGAAATGTGTGTGAAGGTCAAAGGAAATAGTTAAGAAAGTGAACTTGGTGGTTTTTTTTTTTTTTTTTTTTTTTGAGAGAGAGATTTGTAATTTTTTTTGAACGGCAAAACGACTATATATATAGCGCCAGCAAGCGGCTGAAAAACAAACAACACAAAGAAAACAAGAAACAACACAGCCCCAAGACCAGCCCCAAAAAAACACACCAAAACAGACAAACAAAACTACAGCATGGACCCAATATCAAAATTCAGCCAACAGTCCCAAGTAGGAGCAGCAACCTTGGCTCTTTGACTGATCCACACAAAAGAATCTTCCTTAATCCAGCCCACACATCGCTGAGTAGACGTCGTTTTGCCTTCGAAAATCTTCAGATTTCTCACATACCATAATCTCCAAGTGGTGGCCATAGCAACCATCAACACAGTTTTCTTCCAATTGCGGCTCCCAGGCGATTCTTTGATGGTAGAAATTAGATCTTTCAGAGTAAAACCATCCGGAGGCCATTGTATCTTCAACCAGCGCAGAACACACCACCAGACACACCTGGAGAAGAGACAGGTAACAAAAACATGGTCCGACGTCTCTACCTGAACGTCACCGAGGACAAACCGTATCCTGCAGAGCAATACCACGGCTGATCAAGGCCGTTTTGGCAGCCACCTTCCCGTCAATAGCCCTCCAAAGGAGGTAATTCGCTTTCCCCGTAGCCCACGAATTCCAGCAGAACCTGTCACCAGCCACGTTACCACCACGACTAGATTCGAGCTGCTTTCTGATATCTTTCACTGCGAACAAATCCTGAGAACCAGCCGACCAGCTCCACACATCCGAACCATCTTTAAGATGAACCGAATGCAACAGCGACATCAGAGCCCCAGATTGAGACCATTCTTCCACCGAAGAGGGGTCTCTAACCCAGTCCCAACCCCACTGGACAAAGCTGCCTCTATACACAATATGTTCCGAAATCGACCCCTTTTTATTCCTCGCCAACCTGTACAAATCTGGGAAACTGTCTTTAAGAGAAGCACCTCCAACCCAGACGTCCTTCCAGAAACGAGTGTGTCTCCCGTCACCCACTTCGACTTTTAAGTAATCACCCACGATGATGCCCGCCGAAGCCAAAGCCGTGTCCACCAAGGCAATATCCTTCCACACGCCTGGGATGTACCTGTTAAGCGGCACCAGCTTCGCATCAGTGCTCGTTTTATGTATGGCTGAAATCACCCGAGCCCATAGATTGAGCGGATCCATTCTAAGCCTCCACCACCACTTCAACAGCATAGCAATATTGAAGTCTCTCAAGCTACCAACACCGATACCCCCCCCCCCCCCCCCGCTCTTTAGACCCGGTAATTTTCTCCCACTTAACCCATTTCACTTTGCGCCTACCAGCCGAGGTACCCCAAACAAAGTCTCTCCGAAGCCTGTCCAGCTTGTTAATAACTCCTAAAGGAGCCTTAAATAAGGAAAAAAAGTAGGAGGGCAAACTCCCCAGCACTGATTTAGCTAGGGTGATTCTGCCAGCAAACGAGAGACTTTTGGCCCTCCAAGCCGAAAGTTTGGATCGGAATTTATTCACAATCGGATCCCACCTGGTTGTTCTCTTCATGTTGGCCCCGATTGGCACCCCAAGGTAGGTAAACGGTAAGCTCCCCACCTCACAATTAAGGATCTCCGCCATCCTACTAACCTCATCATCCTCCACACCTACCCCAATGAGATTACATTTAGCATTATTAACCTTCAACCCGGTGACTAGATAGAGGCACCGAAGAAAACGACATAAACTCCTAATGTTATCCTCGCTCCATTCCCCGATAAACAGGACATCATCTGCGTAACATAAATGGGAGATAAGAGGACCATTATTAGGAAGGGACACACCAGTGAACAGCCCCGAACTAACGGCCCTATTTGTGAATAAAATCAAAACCTCCATGGCCAAGATAAAGAGGAATGGCGAAAGAGGGTCCCCTTGTCTTAACCCTCTTTTGTACATGAACTCGTCCGTGGGAGAGCCGTTTAAAAGAACCGATCCGGTACCCGACGACAAACAACCCCGAACCTACAAGATCCACAAATCAGGAAACCCCATGTATTCCAAAGTTTTAAAGAGGAACTTCCAGTTAAGCGAATCGTAAGCTTTCTGGAAGTCCACTTTAAAAATTAGAAGTTTACCTTTGGTCTTCTTTTTCCAAGCCACCAGTTCGCTCACTATTAAGGGATTATCCAGGATATACCTCTGCCCCACGAATGCTGCCTGAGACGGAGAAATAAGGTCGTTCATCACCATTTTAAGGCGACCAGCAAGAACTTTAGCAACTATCTTATACACCGACCCGACAAGGGAGATTGGCCGGAAGTCACCGAAAGTTTGGGGGTCCGAGGCTTTAGGAATTAGTGCCACAAAGGACGCGTTACAACCCACACTTAAAACGCCATCCGAATGGAATTCATACAGCAGCTTCATAATCAAAGGTTCAAGAGAGCCCCAATAGTATTTAAAAAATTTCAGAGTAAATCCGTCAGGCCCGGGAGACTTACCGCCATCACAATCCATAATAGCTTTTTTGACTTCCGAACTGGTGAACGGGGCAACCAGGGAGGAAGACTGATTCGGCTCTAAACACGGGAGCCCTATGCCAGAGAAGGAAGGTCGCCGCCGCATGGGTTCTGCAAACTGTTTCTTAAACCACTTCTTAGCTTCAACCTTAAGAGCATCCGGGTTGCCCTCCCACCGCCCATTGATCAACAGCCCATTATTCCTCCTAGACGCCACGTTAATTTTAACCACTTTATGATAGTAGGCGGTGTTCTCATCTCCCAACTAGATCCAATTTAAACGGGCCTTTTGTTGCAAGTCACGGGCCCTACCCCCTTCCAAAGTCTTCAACTTCAGTCTTAAAGCCGCCCGAAGTTTCTTTTCCATCACCGATAGAGATGAGTTCTTGGCAAGCGATTCAAGATTGTCAATAGCTTGGCGGGTGGCTTCCAATTCCAGGTCTTCTTTAACTCTAGCTTCACTTCTCCACTTCTTAATATCAGACTTAATGTTCTTCAACACTAGATATAGCAACTTATCAGCCTTCCCACCGAAGCCCACCTTACTAACATTAACAGAAACAATCCGGTCCAAAGCACCATCCCCCACCCAGGAGTTAAAAAGTTTAAAAGGAATAGGACCGAAGTCGTTGAGAGCACAACATAAAGAAAGAGGCCGATGGTCAGACACACCTCTCCTAAGAACTTCATACTTGGCCTCGGGCCACGTGGTCATAAAATTCTGACAAACGAGAACTCGATCGAGCTTACTCATTTTATCACCATTATCGGACATGTAGGTGAAACCCCCTCCCACCATATTATACTCAAGAAGACCCATATCCGCAATAAAGTCATTGAAGGCGCTGGCAGCCTGAGCGTCAAAAACCGAGTTGATTCTCTCCTCCGCGGCCCGAACTTCGTTAAAATCTCCCAGAACAACCAAAGAACCGGATAAAGAATCTCTCAACTCCAGAATAGCATCCCAAACCGCCCTCCTCCCCGTAGACTCCCGAGGGCCATAAACATTGACGACATTAATTCTCACCTGTTCACCTTTTAAAACCCCAGACACGACCAAAAACCTTTGATGCTTAACAACTCTATCCGCCTCAAAGACATTAGGATCCCAAACAGAGAAGACACCCCCCGATCTACCCACAGCAGGGACAAATTCGTACCTCATAGGGAAATTTCCCCAGAAACGGCTGACTGAACTTTCCAATAAGTCAACCTGATGAGATTCTTGAACCGCCAAAAAAGTCACCTTCTTTTCCCTCTTCAGTCTTTGAACCCACACCGGTTTCTCCGTACCAGTGATCCCCCGAATATTCAACGATAGAAAACTCATTTAAAAGATGCTGTCGCCAGATCCCCTTTAACCAGCTTCTTAACCTGATTATCAAAGCCTGATAATTGAATTCCCAACTTCTGACCGAAGACCAAAGTAGCGGACACCTCATTCTCGAATTCTTTCTCGTTGATACCCGTAGCATTGCAACCCCCGGAAGTATCAATGGGAATATCCCCCTGGTCGACAGCTCCTGATCTACCTTCACTCCTGACCCGATCTCCATTCCTAGCCCTAGTAGAGGACTGGTTAATCAGCTCGTCGATTCTGAAAGGATCTGGGTCCTCCGGGTTTTCATTAAGGTCAAAAGCTGGGCCCAAAGGAATAGGATTAATAGAAGAGGATATTGGTCTTGAGCTTTTCTGTTTGGGCCAGACAGTAATAAACTCAAAGCCCACCTCTTCATTTTCCATACTGTGAATAGGAGGCCCACTAGTATTTTGACCCCCACTAGCGTCCAAAGAAGGGGACGAGGGACCCACATCCGAAACGTTGCCGCCTCTTGAGTAATTCAAAGAAGGTGACTTTTCATCTTCATGCAACTTCCCCATGCAGCCCAAGTCCCCTGGTGACTCTTCCTCTTCCCTTTCCGATGGCTCAAGCGGACTGGACCCCATCAACGGAGCTGACTTCGTCTTTGCCGGAGTGGACCCTACCCCTGAACTTTTCCGACTTAGAAATGGCGGTTCCCAATCATCGTTGTATTCATTAACCCAGACTTTCACAAACTGACGATCAAATCTGAGGATCACCTCCTTGTTAACCTTGACCCCGGAGTTAACAATAACGACCATTTTATCAAGAGCCAAGTTCCCGTCACCGACGTCGGCAGCAGACCGACCCACCAATCTACCACAGCGCTCACCTATCCTGTTAAAAACATGGCGATCCCATAGGTTAATCGGGACCCCGATCACCTTGATCCAGGCAAGCCTTTCGAACACCGGCGAACTCCCTTCCCACACATATAAACGAGAGAACCAGGAGGACCATAACTCATACTTCTCCCTAAGAAACTCATCAGCCAAGGAGACTGACGGAAAGGTGAACAGAGTCTTCAACCCCCCGACATACCTGACTTCAACACCGGTTAGACTTTCTTCTTCAAACAAGACATGCAGGTTCTCTAAAAGAGCCAAATCCTTCACTTCACCAATCAAAGACTTAAATTCCCATTGCCTTTTAGGAGCAGAGACAATGGGCGGAAGGTCGATAAGAAAACCAGCAGAGCACCCTTCACCGATCTTCTCATCCACCACCTCCTTATAAGACCCAGCCACTCCACTACCTTCCCCGGACTGAACACCAATTGGGGGATCAATGATACCACTGTTAATAGGACCACCCAACCGGGAAAAAACAGACGCCCCTGGACGAGAAGGTTGGATAACCGCCTTACTGCCGTCCCTGTGAAACTTGGCTAGTGTTACATTGATGATGGCACCATCGATGGTAACACCTTTAAGACTCTCTAACCACTGTTCCACCGCCTTGATACCTGAGAAACGAATGAAACCGAACCGGTTCCCACCCCCGTCCTTCTTAGAAAGGACGAAAGCATCCTCCAGATTGCCGAACTTCTCGAAAGCTTTCCACAGTTTGTTCCCAGTGCAACCCCCCGGCAGATTAGTCACGAAGAAAGTAACACAACTACGTAGCCATTCCTCTCGTTTAACGAAGCTGTTCTCCTTGAGCCTCACTTTTTTGCTGACCACATCATGCCAGAACCCTCCTTTGCCTTCCCTAATCCTTCGTTGCTCTTCTTCTTTTCGTTTCCTAAGGTCTTGTAAAGAAGATGTCTTCGTACCTGCTCCGCCTTCTTGCTGCTTCCTTCCAAGGTGTCTTCGACGGTTCATATTCTCGGGAGAGAAACCTGTTCTGTGTTCACATTGAGAGAGATTTGTAATGAATGGATGTTTTTGAATTAAGTGGGTATGTCTGTTTACAATAGACTTGATAAGATGTAAACGTAAACGTATTTGACGAAATAGAAACTGAAATTTGGAGTTTTTATTTAGTTTAAAGAAGATTAAAAGTGATATTTATTAAAGTGTTGGTTTCATTTTGACATAACTAGGTGGTTTCCCGCGCGTTGCGGTGGGGACGCTAGTAAGATCAGTTCATGAAGAAAGCTAATCCGATCCATAACATCATGTTAGTACATACAACGCATAGAGCATAATCATTAACAAAATTTCAATGAAATAACAAACCCAACTCATGTTCGTTAAATTATAAACTTTCGCTTAACAAAATTTTAATAAAATGACACACTCATATCAGATATTGTTTAAAAAAAATATTGCAAACTTTTGGTTTGCAATAAAAAAAAGAGAACACACTCATTAGTTGTGTGGACAAAACAAAGCTGGAGACTTAAGTGAAGTTGAGCCGGTCAACTTTGGTAGGCAAACCAAAACAAATGAAGCTAACTGTAGTTAGGTTTAAGATGAGTCAGGTACTATTCATGATCATTTTGTTTTGATATATAGTTAATGTATTTTTATGATATGATAATGAATTGGTTGCGACACATGACATTATATATATACTTAAAATGCATGGTCGGTGGACCAACCATGTCTTTTAAGATACAACCCATAACTTTTGTAACTTGACAATTCTCACCTTAAGTTTCTAACTTAACATAACTAAGTTTCTAACTTCTATAAATTGACAAATCTCACCCTTAAATTTCAAATGTAACCCTCTAACTTTGTAAATGTCACTTTGACCCCTTTAGGTTTCTAAGGTTTCGGCCTTATCGTAGAACTATTTTCTTATGTCTTTATTTTTTTGGACGTGTCGGTATAAATTTGAGTTCGTCTACGCTTTAACTTTTTTTTAAACGAGCTAGGTCAATTATAAAATGTTATGCTTTGATGTAAATTTTGTTTGGAAACAAATCAGGTGAAACATAATACGTTTTGATTCGACGGTATATATTTGAGTTATAACCAAACATTCCGAACTAAATTTAATTCCGAAACGAGTCTGGTCGACTGTAGTCTATATGTTATAATTTCGCATACAACGCCGTCGCAACCCGCGACCGGTAAAATAAGTAGTGTATACCCAAATCTAAACGTCGATGTCATATGCCACCGACAAAAAGACAAAACCCACAACAAAACAAAAACAACGAAGAGAAATAAACAACCCTTCAACATTTTGAAAGACATTTAAACCCCAAGACTTTCTAAAAACTTTATAAACAGTCTGGTCAAATATAATGCGTTTTCATGCTTATTTTTATTTACGTTTTCAGTTGGTTTACGTTTCACTATACGTGTTGTTATAAATTCATGTTTCGACGTAAACGATATAAATTCACGTTTCGACCTAAGGTTTTTTCGAATTTAATTCCGAAACGAGTCTGGTCGACTGTAGTCTATATGTTATAATTTCACATACAACCCCGTCGCAACCCGCGACGGGTAAAATAAGTAGTGTATACCAAAATCTAAACGTCGATGTCATATGCCACCGACAAAAAGACAAAACCCACAACAAAACAAAAACAACAAAAAGACATAAACAACCCTTCAACATTTTGAAAGACATTTAAACCCCTAGACTTTCTAAAAACTTTATAAACAGTCCGGTCAAATATAATGCGTTTTCATGCTTATTTTTATTTACGTTTTCAGTTAGTTTACGTTTCGCTATACGTGTTGTTATAAATTCATGTTTTGACGTAAACGATAAAAATTCACGTTTCGACCTAAGGTTTTTTCGGAAATGAGACTGGTCAAATATAATACGTTTTCATGCTTATTTTTTAGTGCGATTTCGGTTGGTCTACGTCTCTGACATAAAATGTGTTCGGAAATGAGACAACTCAAATATAAAACGCTTTCATTCGATGGTGTAAATTCGTGTTACCTACGTTTCTGACATAATTCGACGGCATAAATTCGAGTTATTGTACATTTTGATCCCGCTAAGTTTTGATGCAAAGGTACGAGTGGTGTAGTTTTAGGTGGACCCATCGTTAAACGGACCAACCCGCATTCGATTCTATTTCTTCGGTAACCGCAATCTTTAAATCAGATACGTCAAAACATGTGTTTTCGTATGGTTAACGCATCACATAACGTGATACTGTTTAAAGCGTCACCGCTGCAACGCGCAGCCTACGGCCATAATCTAGTATGACCTAAAAATCAATATTTTATCATTTTAATTCATACATTTGTGTCAGGTATCTAATTTATACTGCCTCCGTCCCAATTTAAATGTCATACTTTCCTTTTTTTGTTTGTCCCAAATTAAATGTCACTTTTCAAAAATAGAAATATAATTTCCAGTTTTGCCCATAAAAGACAAAACACAATCACTACTTTTAAGGGTATTATTGTCATTTTACCACATACAAACAAAATATTTCTTAAAATGTGTGTTTTTTGAACTAGGACATTTAAATTGGGACGGAAGGAGTATGAAACAACGGTATATATTCAATAGTAAATATCTTATCTTAAAATATGGCAATAAAATTTTTACATTTTCATCACTATCTTATATAGTTTATTTCTTATACATGTTTCTAACCTAATATATATGATATATAAGTATACAACATTTTATGTTGTCGGCAAAAGTTTATACGTACACATGACTCACCATTCGCTAACCATGTCCACTGCCTGACATTACTTGAAAACCATCGCTAGGTGTCGTTACAGCCCATGGTCAAGTCATGCCACTCATAAGTCTGTCCAATTGCTTATATTGTTCAAGCTCTATCCCTCCTATTAAGCATGCCACTCATGAGTCTGTCAAATTGCTTATAGGTTCAAGATCTATCCCTCCGATTCGTCACACCCATAACTACCACCTACCAAAATCAATCCGTGAGTAAGTTTTACACAAATATATAGATGTACAGTAAAACCATTATAATAATGTTGGGACTGTGATATTTTTATTAATTTAGCAAAATATTATTATATCGATAAATCAATAAATTGTTAATTTAAAAAGTTGGGCTTATAATCGTGAACAACTTTCAAATTAATGCATCGACCTTCAAAATTTTCATGTCTGTTTACTTTACCTATTTGAATAAAACAGAAACAAGGACTTTCAAAATTCCAATGTACATTCACACATTAATGAACTTGTCAAATTCAGTGTACATAGATCTAGATTGATCACTATAGAATGTCTAATAATAAATTTTAAAATCACATCAACCATGGCTTCTAAACTAAAAGATGAACTCAATATAAATTTAAAATTAAAAAAAAATCAAGTGCCGATAGATTCATTTTTTACTAAACAATTCTAGAATTTTAAAATATTTTATTAATTATTAATTTATAGTTTCGCTGGGACCAATATATTTTCATTGGGATTTCAAAAAAAAATCATTATCTTATTATTTTATCGATTGGGGTCCAATTAAAAAAAAATCATTATCTTATTATTTTATCGATTGGGGCTCAATTAATTTGTGCTGATCCCAAGTTGGGACCGGACAAATTATTAATTTTATCGAGGTTATTAATTTATCGAGTGTTAAATTATAGCTGTTCTACTATTTGAACGATAATAGACTATTTAAAAACCTTGCGGCTCACAACTCAACAAGCAGCTCGCTCATAAAAAGCTAACTAAAAACACGATTTCAAACATCCTGAGCCAAGCCGCCTTGTTTTATAACCGAGCCGAGCCTGGCTTGGCTTGTTGGCTCATTCTTAAGCTTATTTAACTTTGAGTTTTCGAGCTCGAGCTCAAGCCAAGCCCAGTGCCTCATTTAAATTTGTGCTCGAGCTCGAGCTAACCCTGGCTCGACTCGTTTACGGTTACACCTTGGAGGAAATGAACACAAAGAAATGCTTACATGTTTTAATTTCTGTATAATTGTCAATATCTACATTTCCCCTAATTGGGTTGTTTGATGTGGTCGGGTTTTTTAACGTAGACCCAGGACCCAATCGATCAATTTTGTGTCTGGCAGCCGATTGTTTCCTTGCTGGCCAATGGTTTTTCTTTCATTTTCCTGAAATCCAATAATTGTATAATAGTGCAAGAATCATTTCATAAAGTATAGTCTTATAAACTTTTAATATTTGCAACTAGCTAGGATTAACAAAGTAATTAAACTATAAACAAATAACCAAATGGAATTTGGTGTTCATGTTTATCTATATATTATTTATTCATTATCATTTGTTAATTTCATTAACCAACACAAACAAACGTATAATTATTTCAAAAAATAATACCAACATTCTTAGCCTTATGCATTACACCTAATGACCCAAACTAATATAAGGCTAAGTATTTGACATATTTTTCGAAATACTTCGACATGATAATCATAAACATAGTTATCTCAAAATAATGTCTCAAAGAGAAAACGTGGAATCTGAAAGATTGTATTTTTTGTAACTTTTTTAGTAGGCTAGGGTTTGCCGTCCAGAAAGGGGGTGGCGGCGCAGCTTGTTGCCCGCCTGCCCGCTATCTTGATGTAATTTTTCGCGACTTAAATTGATTTTCTAACTTTTTTTAACGGCAAAATAGATTTCTCACCATTCTCATTTATTTTACAATGTGTAGGATAACGTCACAACAGGGGAGTGAAGTGACGTCAGCACAACATCACAACAGGAGAGCCTTGTGGAGATGCCACACTGGGAGTGAAGTGACGTCAGCACAACGTGTCACACCCTCAAATTTCCACTGCGGAGTTTTACCGCGAGGTATATGACATACCAGGATCCGAGTCAACGGTCACAATAAACGACAACTATATGAATTCAATTTATGTTTGAAACATTTATTCATTATGAAAGAGTTACCAAATACAACGGAAGCAATTTAAGTTTACATTTCCAAATATCACTAGGAAATAAGTTATGTTGTGAAAACAATGTTTGACAACCATGCATACTAATATGAGACGTTGTGGGACTCCAGTGCGCCTAGACCAGCTGCTACCTTAGATACCTGAGAAAACATGCTAAAGTTTGTCAACATAAAAATGCTGGTGAGTTCACGTTTTAAGTTTGTAAGTTCATAAATTTTCCGGTAAACACATATATCCTTTTTCACAATTATATCTGATGTTAGCTAGACACCGTTACAAGTTACGCAAGCGTTATGAATCACTGCTGAACGTTCGTATAACCCGTCACCGGACATCACCCGGTGCCATAAAGTTTGTTAGGACAAATATGCACCCGTTCGACCTCCAATCGACATGAGTGGGACTTGTCAGGCCCAATAGATCTATTCACACTTTCCCCGCTATGTATCCACATATTCGTGATTCACATGTTTGTCCAAAGTTGATGAAAGTCGCTTGGTACACAAGTGATATAATGGAAACCATATGTTTTACAAAGTTTGTAAGTTTGTAATGTTTTCTCCTGTGAAAACTCACCTTGGGTTGCTTTAAGTTAAAAACTCAACTCCAATGTAAAAATAGGCGAATGCTACCGATTCCCTATTTATCATTAAACCTTTATAAGTATGTGTTTGAAAATATAGTTTTCTCAATCAACAAGTTTGTTCGTTCTTTCGGTTTACTAAATGTTAACATATACATGTATAGTAATCTAACCCTTTGACTCGTTGGTGATAAGTTTAATTTTTCTGAATTAACATATCACACCAATCAACTACACAAGTTTATATACTAATATACACAACATATTAGCCAAATAAACTATCAAATAAGCACATATGCTAAGTTTGTAGATTCTGCGATTTCTGGACAGATTTTGTGTTATCAAAACGATTTTTGATAAAATACCAAATCAGCTTATTAGACTCTCGAATTTTTACAGGAACTTCCCATATGTTTGGTTGATATGTCCATATTTTTATTTTACCATAAAAACCTTCCAAAAATTTACTAAAAATTCCCAAACACTGAAAGGTACAAAAACGTAGCTGTTTGCGACAGTTTAGTAGATGATTTATTAAAAATCACTCGTTGATCCAATTGACCTGAATCCAGTTGGAAAACATCAACCATTCCTTTATTTAGTTGCTCACCAAATTTCATAACCAAAGGACTTATAAAACTCGAGTTATGACCTTTTAAAGTTGACTAAAATTTCCTGTCCGAAATCAGCTATGACATCCAAGTTTGTATGATCTCAAATAAATAGCTAGACTTATCCAAATTTAGCAAATTAGGACTTTCTGAAAAGCTTAGACCAAGTAGTATATCATACTATCAAAAACTATAACTTTTGTATTCCAAATCAGTAAGTTATGAGCTAAACAAAAACGTATTTCAAATCTGTCAAGTTTCTAATCTTCCATAAAACTTAATCAACAATGATTCTAACAACTCAAATCCATCAAAATCTCAACATGGTGATTACATCTAATTAGCCTATAATCAGATTCTTGTCAAAAAGATAATTATCCATAATCAAACTTAAGTTTATAACAAGATCTTTCAAACTAAACTAATCTAACAAGATTAACATGAATCCTATTGTTTTATAAGCATAACAACATCATCTAAACATGTTTATCAAGCATGAATTTATTTTAGACATGTTAATAAGTTAGTTTATCAGATTAGAACATATATACACTTATGAACATAATCAAAATAGCAAGAATATAAGTTATACCTCAAGAACACACTTAAAACTTCTAGGAAATATGCAAAGATCTTCACAAGCTTTAACAAGACTTCAACTATGGATTAAGATTGATCAAGGGGCTTGAAAATCAGAGGTTTGAGGATTAAAATCGAGCAGAGGAGTTGTAAGAATGAAAAATGCGATCAAAACCAACTTTTTATAAAGTTTTGAAAAGTGCTCGTAATCCTTTCTGCCGCGGACCGCGGGAGGATTAACAATTCCCACGCGGTCCACGGGGGAAAGTTAGGTCATTGTCTGCTGAGTCTCGCGCGGACCGCGGAAGCCTTTCTCTTCCCCACGCGGTCCGCGGGGGAGAGATAATCAGATTTTTAAAATTTTATTTTCTTTATTTAATTATTATGCAATAACTATGCAATAATACAAATATTTACCATTTTAGCAATCCATAAAAATATAAATTACTATTCCAGGTAATCTAGTAATTATTTCCACCAATCCCGGCTTACCCGGACTCGGTTACGTTAATTCACGGAATTTCAAATAATTACATAAATTAACACATAGTATCACACTACTACGTTACAATATAAGTTTGTAAATGTTTCACCAACGTTTCGGGGCTTACGACTCACATGTGTGTTTACTGATGATCCTCCGAATCATCTAACTAACTTATCTAACCAAGTTAAGTTCGTTTAAACATACGATCACTAAGGTAGACTTATGTAATTACTAAGAAAGTTATCAAAAATTTTCCGGTTGTCACATTATCCCCTTGTTGAAAGAATTTTCGTCCCGAAAATTATCAGAAGTTACTAGGAATGGAAAAAGAAATTTTTCCAGTTTGCTACATTATCCCCTTGTTGAAAGGAATTTCGATCCGAAATTCACATTTCAAGATACAAGTTCAAGTTCAGAGAACAGACATCCAATTAAACAATCACCAGACGTAATCAATCATACAACCCTACAGGTCGTACAGTATAACGTTAGGGGCACAACCGTAACCTGGTTGTCCAAAGTATGTGCACAAAATAATATTTGTCACAAGTTGGTAACTGTTATGGCACAAATCCCAATGATTGTCCATTTCCTGTGATTACCCGTCTCTGTGCATTGTTTCAATCTGGATTCACAAACATCAAAGGATGTTGAGTACGAGTGTCGAAAAGATATGGTGAACAAATATATGTTCCACCCAAGATGTCAAAAAGAATGATAAACTGTACTCATATACAAATGAGTAGATATAAACGTATACTACTATGGTGATCAAAGATAGTGTCAAATGGCATTCCATGCCAATAGTCTAGTCCTTGTATAAACAGATGCGAGCCAACTGCTCCATCTAAATAGGTTTGACAAAAGATAAGGATGTACGGGTTTGACTAATCAACAACTGATACACCAACACAATCCAAATGTTGAAATTATTCAAGAAGGTTATCTCCAACCTAAAAGTTAGTCCTATGGTATCAATACCAAAGTGATCCGAATTATCCAAATTCGTTAACCATTGCTCAAGAAAAGCAAAATAGAGAAGAACAACCGTACAAGTTCGATTAATGAAAGTCACCAGAGTATAACAATTTCTGGAATTTTAACGACTGTGAGCTAAAGATCATAAGATCAAATTCACACAAGAACAAGAAAGCTCAAAAGAACAAGTTCATACACAACTGTTATCAAGATAACAAATATCACGGCAGGTTAAAATGGATGATAATGAACACAAGGAAAACGATAGGTAAAGCATTAGCAGCTACAAGCTGAGCAGCCATGCTGGCTAGTTGTTGGTTCAGCAAAGTTATAGTTTCCTCATGCATGGAAATTTGTTCTTGCTGATTACTATAATTTTCATCCATTTCCTCAAGTCTGTGTTCAAGGCTATTACACCTTTTCTTAACTGAGATAATTCAGTTTCGAGTTCGTTAATGCGAGATGACTAATTATGGGTTCCAGAGGTTTTATCTAATGCTGCTACGGCATTTTGAAGAGTTTTAATCTGCTCTTCTTGACGTGAACACCTACGGGTCAAAGTGGTCAAAGCTTGGTCAACTACCTTACTGGATAATACATATTCAGGTGTGGTGGTTGACGATTCTCCAGTTCCAGAACTTATACCTTCCTCCTATGCCCACTCTCTCAATTGCCTTGAGATATAACTCCATCCACCATCATTAGATTTCATTCTTTTAGGTGAGGACTCAACTTCCTCAGGCTCGGCTATGTCCTTTCCGCTGGTCTCCCTAGACCTCTTAAGGCATTCACCTGACGCAGGTTGGATAGTTTGTATTGGTGGAGTAGTAGCATCACTGGAAGGTATAGGTGTTGGTAACGATATAGGCCTTAACGAAGGTGCCTGAGATGTTACCTCATCTCCTGAGTTAGAGTTAGAAGGAGTGGAAGTATTGCTTGCCATCAGACAGTAAGGTTGACAAATTGCTTGAACGAGTCAAAAGTTTTTAAGGTGTTTAAAATCAGGCAAGAATGATTGAGTAAAAGTGTGGAACTACTGAACAACGGTTCCTTCTTTATAGGTCTCAAAACAGAGATTTTTCTATTAAAATATTTAAAATACTTTAAATGGATTTCTCGCACTTTCCTCAAATATCGGTCTATTTTGTCCACAACTGCGCATTAACCCGACCAATGCTTAAAGATAGAAACGATGGGACTCTTCTCCACCTAAATCCTGTATAGGTGTAATGGTAGTGGAAATAAACTATAGAACGATTGTCTTCATGCGACCGACGATTTGAGGTTCATGTTAGTGTATTTTCAAAATGATTTAGGTTTGGTATACATAATACAAAACCCAACAAAAAAAAATGTATACGTGTGAAAAATAGTAGTTTTGAAAATGTTTAGAACCAAACGAATAAAATTTTTCATTATTCCAAAAGAAAACCAACGCTGTTACAAAAGGTTAGAAGACGTTACCAAAGTTTGTTTGTTTCCTTTCGGGGCAGTTTCGCTTAATATGACCGGCTCTCCCACATTTGTAACAATCCTTGTATTTCCTCGATGGTTGAGGCTGCCTGAACTTTAGCTTAACCACACAATCCTTTTCTGAATGACCCATCTTACTACAACGTTTACAACGGAACATGTTGCATTGACCCTTGTGATGATAGTTACAGCGATTGTATTCAGGATAATTACCAACATATGTTCCCCGTTTCTTGGAAAGTTTGGCTTTTCTTGATTCCTCTTGATATTCATCATTTTTCCTTTTTCGTTTATTGCTACATTCCATGTTGTCTTTCTCCTGATGAGTTAAGTTATCAAAGGTATTGTTTCTAACAATGATTCTTGGAACTGTGTTGTTTGCAAATGGCATGGGTGAAATGTTAGTTGGCACAAAAGGTTCGAGTGTGGATGGGGCAATTTCTAAGACATTCAATCCCATAAGTTCGTTGGATAGCACTGGCAACCCGGAATTCATGTCTGACGAAAATAAAAGTCTTGAGGGATGGTTTGAATACATTCCCGAGGAATAAGTTTGTACAGGAGGAATACTGGAAACAGTGCCTCCAGAATTCAACGAAAGAGATTGGTTGGCAAGTGCCTCTGCCACTTTGGCATGAATTAAAGCTTGTAAATCTTCCAAAGTTATGCTGACGTATGTTTGTTGACCAGACATGATCCTAGCATACATAACACAAAAATTCATGAGATCTCAAATAATCACCAAAAGTTAGTTAGCAAGGATTGGAGTCCAAATTCATAATGTAAAAGTTCGAATAGCAGTATTCAGATAGGAACAATTTGTAATCCATACAAATATTAACTATGTTGACATTCAACCCGTCAAATGAAAATGCCTACTCCAATCAGCACGAGTCTAAGAAAAGAAAAGTTAGTACCGTCCACAGGTGAAATCATACTTCACAAAGATTTCTGTATACAACAGACTCTGCTAAAAGAACGAGAGGTTTGTTTCCAAAACACGAGAAGGATGTTATGTAAATAGCAATCCCAAAGAATTCTTAAAGAATAATTAAGTAATCAATACTTAATATTTAGGATGGTATGTGCTGACAAAGCACCAATGAATGGTACGAATAAGATAGAAACTTAACTTACTCATGACTATGTGTTCAAACACAAAATTCACCAAGATTCTCATGTATCCCAACTTATGATTTCGTGTGCACCCGAAATGATAAATTGCCATACATGGTTCTCCAAGTGTGCTTCGAATTTGAATTTCTAGTCATAGTAAAATAATGAATACCAACAAAAGTTGTTATCTTGGAACATAATTCCGCAAGAGTGTGAGTAAAGATAGTGTGCGACAAGTGTGTCCATTGGAGTGTAAGAATGAAGTGTTCGAAACTAGAGCTCAACTCCGGATCAGGCCGTAAAAAAAATCACTCCAATGTTCACCACTGCAAGGTTAGATCCACCACTTAGTGTCTTCATCTTCACAACTTTGAAGAAGAAAGAATGCTAAGAATGACAAGGGGAAAATAGGTAGAACAAACGATACAACCTGGGATAATGATATTGACAACATTAAAATTTAGTTAGTTCCCACATAATACGTCTCATAACTGTGTGACCGTCTAGTGTGTGACTCTCGGCTATAGTCTAGACTCTATATGCAGTCCTAGTTCACTATAACCATTGGCTTTGATACCAATCTGTCACACCCTCAAATTTCCACTGCGGAGTTTTACCGCGAGGTATATGACATACCAGGATCCGAGTCAACGGTCACAATAAACGACAACTATATGAATTCAATTTATGTTTGAAACATTTATTCATTATGAAAGAGTTACCAAATACAACGAAAGCAATTTAAGTTTACATTTCCAAATATCACTAGGAAATAAGTTATGTTGTGAAAACAATGTTTGACAACCATGCATACTAATATGAGACGTTGTGGGACTCCAGTGCGCCTAGACCAGCTGCTACCTTAGATACCTGAGAAAACATGCTAAAGTTTGTCAACATAAAAATGCTGGTGAGTTCACGTTTTAAGTTTGTAAGTTCGTAAATTTTCCGGTAAACACATATATCCTTTTTCACAATTATATCTGATGTTAGCTAGACACCGTTACAAGTTACTCAAGCGTTATGAATCACTGCTGAACGTTCGTATAACCCGTCACCGGACATCACCCGGTGCCGTAAAGTTTATTAGGACAAATATGCACCCGTTCGACCTCCATTCGACACGAGTGGGACTTGTCAGGCCCAATAGATCTATTCACACTTTCCCCGCTATGTATCCACATATTCGTGATTCACATGTTTGTCCAAAGTTGATGAAAGTCGCTTGGTACACAAGTGATATAATGGAAACCATATGTTTTACAAAGTTTGTAAGTTTGTAATGTTTTCTCCTGTGAAAACTCACCTTGGGTTGCTTTGAGTTAAAAACTCAACTCCAATGTAAAAATAGGCGAATGCTACCGATTCCCTATTTATCATTAAACCTTTATAAGTATGTGTTTGAAAATATAGTTTTCTCAATCAACAAGTTTGTTCGTTCTTTCGGTTTACTAAATGTTAACATATACATGTATAGTAATCTAACCCTTTGACTCGTTGGTGATAAGTTTAATTTTTCTGAATTAACATAACACACCAATCAACTACACAAGTTTATATACTAATATACACAACATATTAGCCAAATAAACTATCAAATAAGCACATATGCTAAGTTTGTAGATTCTGCGACTTCTGGACAGATTTTGTGTTATCAAAATGATTTTTGATAAAATACCAAGTCAGCTTATTTGACTCTCGAATTTTTACAGGAACTTCCCATATGTTTGGTTGATATGTCCATATTTTTATTTTACCATAAAAACCTTCCAAAAATTTACTAAAAATTCCCAAACACTGAAAGGTACAAAAACGTAGCTGTTTGCGACAGTTTAGTAGATGATTTATTAAAAATCACTCGTTGATCCAATTGACCTGAATCCAGTTGGAAAACATCAACCATTCCTTTATTTAGTTGCTCACCAAATTTCATAACCAAAGGACTTATAAAACTCGAGTTATGACCTTTTAAAGTTGACTAACATTTCCTGTCCGAAATCAGCTTTGACATCCAAGTTTGTATGATCTCAAATAAATAGCTAGACTTATCCAAATTTAGCAAATTAGGACTTTCTGAAAAGCTTAGACCAAGTAGTATATCATACTATCAAAAACTATAACTTTTGTATTCCAAATCAGTAAGTTATGAGCTAAACAAAAACGTATTTCAAATCTGTCAAGTTTCTAATCTTCCATAAAACTTAATCAACAATGATTCTAACAACTCAAATCCATCAAAATCTCAACATGGTGATTACATCTAATTAGCCTATAATCAGATTCTTGTCAAAAAGATAATTATCCATAATCAAACTTAAGTTTATAACAAGATCTTTCAAACTAAACTAATCTAACAAGATTAACATGAATCCTATTGTTTTATAAGCATAACAACATCATCTAAACATGTTTATCAAGCATGAATTTATTTTAGACATGTTAATAAGTTAGTTTATCAGATTAGAACATATATACACTTATGAACATAATCAAAATAGCAAGAATATAAGTTATACCTCAAGAACACACTTAAAACTTCTAGGAAATATGCAAAGATCTTCACAAGCTTTAACAAGACTTCAACTATGGATTAAGATTGATCAAGGGGCTTGAAAATCAGAGGTTTGAGGATTAAAATCGAGCAGAGGAGTTGTAAGAATGAAAAATGCGATCAAAACCAACTTTTTATAAAGTTTTGAAAAGTGCTCGTAATCCTTTCTGCCGCGGACCGCGGGAGGATTAACAATTCCCACGCGGTCCGCGGGGGAAAGTTAGGTCATTGTCTGCTGAGTCTCGCGCGGACCGCGGAAGCCTTTCTCTTCCCCACGCGGTCCGCGGGGGAGAGATAATCAGATTTTTAAAATTTTATTTTCTTTATTTAATTATTATGCAATAACTATGCAATAATACAAATATTTACCATTTTAGCAATCCATAAAAATATAAATTACTATTCCAGGTAATCTAGTAATTATTTCCACCAATCCCGGCTTACCCGGACTCGGTTACGTTAATTCACGGAATTTCAAATAATTACAAAAATTAACACATAGTATCACACTACTACGTTACAATATAAGTTTGTAAATGTTTCACCAACGTTTCGGGGCTTACGACTCACATGTGTGTTTACTGATGATCCTCCAAATCATCTAACTAACTTATCTAACCAAGTTAAGTTCGTTTAAACATACGTTTCACTAAGGTAGACTTATGTAATTACTAAGAAAGTTATCAAAAATTTTCCGGTTGTCACATTATCCCCTTGTTGAAAGAATTTTCGTCCCGAAAATTATCAGAAGTTACTAGGAATGGAAAAAGAAATTTTTCCAGTTTGCTACATTATCCCCTTGTTGAAAGGAATTTCGATCCGAAATTCACATTTCAAGATACAAGTTCAAGTTCAGAGAACAGACATCCAATTAAACAATCACCAGACGTAATCAATCATACAACCCTACAGGTCGTACAGTATAACGTTAGGGGCACAACCGTAACCTGGCTGTCCAAAGTATGTGCACAAAATAATATTTGTCACAAGTTGGTAACTGTTATGGCACAAATCCCAATGATTGTCCATTTCCTGTGATTACCCGTCTCTGTGCATTGTTTCAATCTGGATTCACAAACATCAAAGGATGTTGAGTACGAGTGTCGAAAAGATATGGTGAACAAATATATGTTCCACCCAAGATGTCAAAAAGAATGATAAACTGTACTCATATACAAATGAGTAGATATAAACGTATACTACTATCGTGATCAAAGATAGTGTCAAATGGCATTCCATGCCAATAGTCTAGTCCTTGTATAAACAGATGCGAGCCAACTGCTCCATCTAAATAGGTTTGACAAAAGATAAGGATGTACGGGTTTGACTAATCAACAACTGATACACCAACACAATCCAAATGTTGAAATTATTCAAGAAGGTTATCTCCAACCTAAAAGTTAGTCCTATGGTATCAATACCAAAGTGATCCGAATTATCCAAATTCGTTAACCATTGCTCAAGAAAAGCAAAATAGAGAAGAACAACCGTACAAGTTCGATTAATGAAAGTCACCAGAGTATAACAATTTCTGCAATTTTAACGACTGTGAGCTAAAGATCATAAGATCAAATTCACACAAGAACAAGAAAGCTCAAAAGAACAAGTTCATACACAACTGTTATCAAGATAACAAATATCACGGCAGGTTAAAATGGATGATAATGAACACAAGGAAAACGATAGGTAAAGCATTAGCAGCTACAAGCTGAGCAGCCATGCTGGCTAGTTGTTGGTTCAGCAAAGTTATAGTTTCCTCATGCATGGAAATTTGTTCTTGCTGATTACTATAATTTTCATCCATTTCCTCAAGTCTGTGTTCAAGGCTATTACACCTTCTTCTTAACTGAGATAATTCAGTTTCGAGTTCGTTAATGCGAGATGACTGATTATGGGTTCCAGAGGTTTTATCTAATGCTGGTACGGCATTTTGAAGAGTTTTAATCTGCTCTTCCTGACGTGAACACCTACGGGTCAAAGTGGTCAAAGCTTGGTTAACTACCTTACTGGATAATACATATTCAGGTGTGGTGGTTGACGATTCTCCAGTTCCAGAACTTATACCTTCCTCCTGTGCCCACTCTCTCAATTGCCTTGAGATATAACTCCATCCACCATCATTAGATTTCATTCTTTTAGGTGAGGACTCAACTTCCTCAGGCTCGACTATGTCCTTTCCGCTGGTCTCCCTAGACCTCTTAAGGCATTCACCTGACGCAGGTTGGATAGTTTGTATTGGTGGAGTAGTAGCATCACTGGAAGGTATAGGTGTTGGTAACGATATAGGCCTTAACGAAGGTGCCTGAGATGTTACCTCATCTCCTGAGTTAGAGTTAGAAGGAGTGGAAGTATTGCTTGCCATCAGACAGTAAGGTTGACAAATTGCTTGAACGAGTCAAAAGTTTTTAAGGTGTTTAAAATCAGGCAAGAATGATTGAGTAAAAGTGTGGAACTACTGAACAACGGTTCCTTCTTTATAGGTCTCAAAACAGAGATTTTTCTATTAAAATATTTAAAATACTTTAAATGGATTTCTCGCACTTTCCTCAAATATCGGTCTATTTTGTCCACAACTGCGCATTAACCCGACCAATGCTTAAAGATAGAAACGATGGGACTCTTCTCCACCTAAATCCTGTATAGGTGTAATGGTAGTGGAAATAAACTATAGAACGATTGTCTTCATGCGACCGACGATTTGAGGTTCATGTTAGTGTATTTTCAAAATGATTTAGGTTTGGTATACATAATACAAAACCCAACAAAAAAAAATGTATACGTGTGAAAAATAGTAGTTTTGAAAATGTTTAGAACCAAACGAATAAAATTTTTCATTATTCCAAAAGAAAACCAACGCTGTTACAAAAGGTTAGAAGACGTTACCAAAGTTTGTTTGTTTCCTTTCGGGGCAGTTTCGCTTAATATGACCGGCTCTCCCACATTTGTAACAATCCTTGTATTTCCTCGATGGTTGAGGCTGCCTGAACTTTAGCTTAACCACACAATCCTTTTCTGAATGACCCATCTTACTACAACGTTTACAACGGAACATGTTGCATTGACCCTTGTGATGATAGTTACAGCGATTGTATTCAGGATAATTACCAACATATGTTCCCCGTTTCTTGGAAAGTTTGGCTTTTCTTGATTCCTCTTGATATTCATCATTTTTCCTTTTTCGTTTATTGCTACATTCCATGTTGTCTTTCTCCTGATGAGTTAAGTTATCAAAGGTATTGTTTCTAACAATGATTCTTGGAACTGTGTTGTTTGCAAATGGCATGGGTGAAATGTTAGTTGGCACAAAAGGTTCGAGTGTGGATGGGGCAATTTCTGAGACATTCAATCCCATAAGTTCATTGGATAGCACTGGCAACCCAGAATTCATGTCTGAAGAAAATAAAAGTCTTGAGGGATGGTTTGAATACATTCCCGAGGAATAAGTTTGTACAGGAGGAATACTGGAAACAGTGCCTCCAGAATTCAACGAAAGAGATTGGTTGGCAAGTGCCTCTGCCACTTTGGCATGAATTAAAGCTTGTAAATCTTCCAAAGTTATGCTGACGTATGTTTGTTGACCAGACATGATCCTAGCATACATAACACAAAAATTCATGAGATCTCAAATAATCACCAAAAGTTAGTTAGCAAGGATTGGAGTCCAAATTCATAATGTAAAAGTTCGAATAGCAGTATTCAGATAGGAACAATTTGTAATCCATACAAATATTAACTATGTTGACATTCAACCCGTCAAATGAAAATGCCTACTCCAATCAGCACGAGTCTAAGAAGAGAAAAGTTAGTACCGTCCACAGGTGAAATCATACTTCACAAAGATTTCTGTATACAACAGACTCTGCTAAAAGAACGAGAGGTTTGTTTCCAAAACACGAGAAGGATGTTATGTAAATAGCAATCCCAAAGAATTCTTAAAGAATAATTAAGTAATCAATACTTAATATTTAGGATGGTATGTGCTGACAAAGCACCAATGAATGGTACGAATAAGATAGAAACTTAACTTACTCATGACTATGTGTTCAAAGATTTTGTGTTATCAAAACGATTTTTGATAAAATACCAAATCAGCTTATTTGACTCTCGAATTTTTACAGGAACTTCCCATATGTTTGGTTGATATGTCCATATTTTTATTTTATCATAAAAACCTTCCAAAAATTTACTAAAAATTCCCAAACACTGAAAGGTACAAAAACGTAGCTGTTTGCGACAGTTTAGTAGATGATTTATTAAAAATCACTCGTTGATCCAATTGACCTGAATCCACTTGGAAAACATCAACCATTCCTGTATTTAGTTGCTCACCAAATTTCATAACCAAAGGACTTATAAAACTCGAGTTATGACCTTTTAAAGTTGACTAAAATTTCCTGTCCGAAATCAGCTTTGACATCCAAGTTTGTATGATCTCAAATAAATAGCTAGACTTATCCAAATTTAGCAAATTAGGACTTTCTGAAAAGCTTAGACCAAGTAGTATATCATACTATCAAAAACTATAACTTTTGTGTTCCAATCAGTAAGTTATGAGCTAAACAAAAACGTATTTCAAATCTGTCAAGTTTCTAATCTTCCATAAAACTTAATCAACAATGATTCTAACAACTCAAATCCATCAAAATCTCAACATGGTGATTACATCTAATTAGCCTATAATCAGATTCTTGTCAAAAAGATAATTATCCATAATCAAACTTAAGTTTATAACAAGATCTTTCAAACTAAACTAATCTAACAAGATTAACATGAATCCTATTGTTTTATAAGCATAACAACATCATCTAAACATGTTTATCAAGCATGAATTTATTTTAGACATGTTAATAAGTTAGTTTATCAGATTAGAACATATATACACTTATGAACATAATCAAAATAGCAAGAATATAAGTTATACCTCAAGAACACACTTAAAACTTCTAGGAAATATGCAAAGATCTTCACAAGCTTTAACAAGACTTCAACTATGGATTAAGATTGATCAAGGGGCTTGAAAATCAGAGGTTTGAGGATTAAAATCGAGCAGAGGAGTTGTAAGAATGAAAAATGCGATCAAAACCAACTTTTTATAAAGTTTTGAAAAGTGCTCGTAATCCTTTCTGCCGCGGACCGCGGGAGGATTAACAATTCCCACGCGGTCCGCGGGGGAAAGTTAGGTCATTGTCTGCTGAGTCTCGCGCGGACCGCGGAAGCCTTTCTCTTCCCCACGCGGTCCGCGGGGGAGAGATAATCAGATTTTTAAAATTTTATTTTCTTTATTTAATTATTATGCAATAACTATGCAATAATACAAATATTTACCATTTTAGCAATCCATAAAAATATAAATTACTATTCCAGGTAATCTAGTAATTATTTCCACCAATCCTGGCTTACCCGGACTCGGTTACGTTAATTCACGGAATTTCAAATAATTACATAAATTAACACATAGTATCACACTACTACGTTACAATATAAGTTTGTAAATGTTTCACCAACGTTTCGGGGCTTACGACTCACATGTGTGTTTACTGATGATCCTCCGAATCATCTAACTAACTTATCTAACCAAGTTAAGTTCGTTTAAACATACGTTTCACTAAGGTAGACTTATGTAATTACTAAGAAAGTTATCAAAAATTTTCCGGTTGTCACACAACGTCACAACAGTCAACAGGGCTGGTACGTGATTGGCGTGACCAGGCCACTAATTAGCTCTCCCTCTCTTCTTTTATCTCCCTAATTAACATTATGACAAAAGAGGAATAGGAAACACCATGCGTTAGGATATATATGGACAATGGAGGCTGGGGTAGAAGGGGATGGTGACAGGTGCTAATATGAAAAATGAGAATAAAAAGGAGGTAGTTATCATAGCACACGACCAGTGGCGGATCTAGAAACATTTTTCAGTAGTAACGTTTTTCATTTTTGTTGGGTCAAAGAGAATTGATGAAGCGCTAAAAGGTCCTGACAAGGGCAGACTCTAAAAGTCCATGAAACCTTAGCTAACCATCCACAGTAGGTAATAAGAGTACTGAACAAACAAGAGCAAAATGAAGACAACTGAAAGTACTGAAGAACAAGTTCTGAAGACAAACCAGACAACTTCTGAAGAACAAGCTCTGAAGTACTGAAGATAAACTGCTGCCAAAGAAACAACTGATGAAGTAAACAAACAGCTGTTAGAGCAAACTACTGATGAAGACAAACCACTGATGGTCAAACAGCTGATAACCAAACCACTGATGAAGAAGTAAAACCACTGCTAGAAGCAAACATCTGTTGAGAAGGTCTGCTGAGGCTTACAGTACTTAGGCCACAGCAGAGGTTACCAACAGATGTTAAGGATTGAAACTACTGATTACCTAAAGTCTGCTGAGAAGGTCTGTTGTAGCCCAACAACACATTGGCTACAACAGAGGTTACCAGCAGATGTTATAACTACTGAAGAGTCAATCCAACAGAGGTTTACAAGACAACAGCAGTTCATTGATCATCAGAGTTTATAACTACTGAAGAACAACTGCTGATGATTTACTCATCAGCAGTTGTAAACCTCATCAGACGTTTAACAAGATTCTCAGATGTTTACTTTATCAGATGTCAGATTAAAGCTGCAGCAGTTATTATTCTATCTCAAGTTGTATTTGCTTTTGTATTGTTTATGTATTTTGTAGATCTAGAGGCAACTTTACAGTAGGGTATGTATTCTATAAATACCCATGTAATGTTTACCTCAAAACTTGCACTTGGCCATTTGTATCAAATACATTTGAACCTTTGCCAATAATAAAACAGATGTTTTAAGTAACTTTTACACATTTCACTTACATTTGCTTTGTTATTTACATTGTTGTGAGAGTATATTCCGAGGGGGAGTTTATGTCTATAAACTCAGTCACCAAGTCTTAATTACTCATGTTTTCCGCTGCATATCTATCCAGTAATTAGAACATGAGCTCAACCAGATCCTAACAATTGGTATCAGAGCTTGGTCAGTCAGATTTGATCTAACAATCAATCTGGCTTAATAGATCAGCTCATAATCATTGATACTCTGTTGTATGTGATTTATCTAGACTTAAGCTAATATACTATATCTTGTCCACATGATAGATCAGTTGCTAATTAATCAACTGCATCAAAATGACAAGATATGATTTTCACAACATACCAGGCTGTACAACCCTGTTGAGACATGTCCTATATGACTTGTACTAATAGGTTTGGACCTGAAGACCACATAGACATCATAACTAAGTATATCTTCACTATAGGTATTCACAGAATGTAATTTGTGGTAAATCTCACTGTTGATAGGATGTCTTTCATCCTAAGATAGTTTTTGACATTATATAAAATGTTTTTCATCCCTAGGATAATTTTTGACATTACATAAAATGTTTCTCATCATAGTGATAGTTTTTGACATTATATAAAATGTTTCCCAGCTTAGTGATGCTCCTGACATCATAACAACAGTGAAGATAACAAAAGATGAACTTTCTTCTAAGCTGGCTCTTATTTATAAAACACTTAGAAAGCAAGAAGAATTTTTCCCTGTACCTAAAATAAATCATAAAGATGATAACAAGTGTCTTTAGTTGGGGCACTATGCCAGAGAATGTAGAAGTTCTGGCATGAATCATCTGTAAAGGGAAGTTCATCTAAAATCAGTTAAGACATCATGCACACATAAATGGCTCCACCTCCTCATATAAGATGTAAACTGATACATACCTGAGTTAGGTCAAAATATTACCAGGATAGTCATGAAATGTTACCCAAAAGGTGAAATGACATGACTATCCTCAGACTCTCAGGTATCAAAAATCCCTTAGCAAATTAATTTCTATTTCAAAAGTAGAAACTCCTTTGCTAAAATAAGGGATATAAATGTGTGACTAAAAGACCTAGTTAAAATCTTGATCCCAACACAGAAAAATGACCTGGAAACTGCAAAAGAAACCAAATAAAGAAAAATTTGGATTTCTAAAGCTTCCAAGGTCAACTGTGAAAAATGGGAGTGTCAAGATTACCATGTATTACTCTGTATTCATAAATAGATGTAATCATGGAACTAGGACTTTTCACACATTTCCTCCAACTAATTTACTCCTCAAAAGGTTTCACTAAAAGGGGAGTAAAACTCATTGGGCAATACATCAGAAGTTTGTGATATACACTAATAATAGGAATATCATAACTTCTGATAAAAATTGACCCAAATTTATTGACAGTATTTCCTCAGCAGTTGCTTCTACATCAGGGATTGAGAGCCTGACAACTGCTGAAGACATATCTCCATAAATCTGTCAACAAGTTGCTTTTACCAAAAGATTTATCTTAAAATGAATCAAAAGATAAAAGCAGTTCCACAAAGAGATATGACCAACAATTGGTATCATATCTGAATTCTGTAAATATAGGAAGGGTATTACTAGACAAAAACACAAATTGATAACTAATGGGGTTTAAAAAGCTCCAATCTAAAATTAGTAAGTTAACTTGTGTTTAACAAAACCTTTCTATAATACCTTGACTGTAACTTCTCAAAAGCAGTCTAACAGGTATAAACAGAATTCACACAAGTATAACAAAATACTTGTGAATCAGAAGTTGGACCATCCTCATCAGAAGGAATAATAACGTCTGATGGTTGAAAATCAGCAACTGCTGATAAGTATGGTACAAATTCTGATATCCATAACTACATTTTGCAGGTACCTACCACAGGATGTTACAAACATCTTGTACAAAGGAAGTGTCCAAGAAAAGATGTAGTTATCTATGTCATCCTGGTGGACATTCAAGAACTGAATCTCCTTGGGTATGTGACAAAGCATGTTCAAGAGATTATCTCACCAGAAGGCCAGTGGTTGATAGAAGTAGCAAAAGTCATACTTTGCAAAGCATCAAAAGGTGTAACAAAGTACTTTAAAGACTTGAAACTACTCTCTAAAAAGGCATCAACCCAAAAGTTGATAAAGGGTATTAAAACCTGATCAAGCTCATAAAATCATATCAATAAGAGATCTCTGGACAAGATCCAAAATTGATATTGAACAAAATTCATTAAAGAGCTTGAGATCAACTTCCATCTAACTACTGATGAAAAGGAACTCAACTTCAGTATGAGGTCATAAACATCAATGGTTTTCAATTCATGGTATAATTCAAGAAGAGGGCCATTTAAAGAGAATGTTAATTGCAAGGATCACCCTATTGCAAATCTTTGGTGATAAGGGGACTCAGATGTTGTTACAAGAAGAAAAGGCTTTAAATTTCTGTTCCTGTTCTGCACTCATATTTCAGAGGAACCAAGGGAGTAACAAAGTCAGGTATGTCAAATATTGAATAGAAGTTATTGTATATATTTTTGCTTTGATTCAAAGTTTTGACAAAATACTAAATTCTGAAAAGGTTAAACACAACATTTGTTGGAGAGTTGCCAAACCACTGTTGGATTATTCATCAGTGGTTTGCACATCTGTCAAACTGCTGTTGGTTTATCCATCAGTGGTTTGCAAAAAGGGAAATGATAGAATTGCAGTCAGTAGTTATGAAACTACTGATGAGTTGAATAAGATAACTTCCGATGAACAATTCTTGTTCATCAGTAGTTATCTACAGGGGTACATCAGTACTTTTACATCAGAAGTTATAATTATTATAACTTCTGAAACCCTATTCGATTCATTTACTGCAATTCAAATCAAAAATTCCATCTCTCAAACCCCGAAAGCGATTAGCTAAAAATTCTCAACCCTAAATTCATAAAATGGACCTCCAATTGAAACCCACTCACAATCTAATTGCATATCTTGACAAAGATGATCAGTGGGATCAATACCATGAAATAATTGATACTATAGTGAATTCTAAGTATCACACTGCCTTCACCATCGATCCACCAATTCATGTGGATGCCCTAAGGCAGTTCTGGGCTAATGCGGAGACAAAAGATGTCAATGGCAAAACAATAGCCCTTACATCCACCGTAAATGGAAAAGTTGTGGCAATCACTCCTGAGGTCTTATCTACAGTACTAAAACTAAATGATATTGAGGATACAAAATCCATCCCCACCAGTGAAGTCCATGCCACACTGACTGCATGCAGGTATACAGGTAGCCTCTCTCATGCAACCATTTACAAAAAGTATTTTGATCCCCAGTTTAAACTTTTATTTCATTACCTGGTAATGTGTTTAAGTCCTAAAACTGCTGGTTGGGATCAAATGCCATCCGACTTGCAACAAATCTTTCATTCTATTGTTGCAAGCAAACCGTTTGGGGCATCAACTTACTTTTTCAATGAATTTCTACTAAATCATTCTAAAGGAAAATTTAAGTTTTTACTCTACCCCAGGTTTGTTATGCAGTGCCTCATTAAAATCATTGGTAATGATGCACTACTTGGGGTAGCATCTAAGTCTAAAGCTATAGATGCTCAAACCTTTTCAAGACATAACACCCCAGCCTTACAGGCTGTTGATGACCAAGGGGTTACACCATCAAACCCCAAGGAACCCACATCATCCACCCAACAGGCTTCTGTGTCTATAGACAAAAAGGCCAAAAAGGCCAAGAAGACCTCCACCAAAAAGCCTAAACCCACTCCAAAACCCAAAAGGACACCACAGGAAGGTGAGATGCCTGTGGATGTCAATGTACACTCTGTACTTGATCAAACAGCAGCTGGCACATCCTCACAGTTGCCTGTTTCATCTCAATCCCAACCCATAATGCCTGTGTCCTCTCAACAGGACACAGTGATTCTTCAAAGGGATCCATTAGTAGCTTTGTCTCAAACTGAAACATGGACTATCACTCCACTGCCCGGGAGTGAAACTCTAGACTACACTACTAATGATAATATGACCACCTTCTCCACACTCATCAATGCCAATGCTCTCAAAGAGTTGAGCACCAAAGTCCAAACCAATATTAGCTCACCTCTACTTAATTTTGAGGTATCTCCCACTGAAGCTATGGATTTGGATGTGACTCACTCAACCCAAAGAGATGAGGATGAACCTAGGTCTCTCAGTCCAATTGTGGAAGATCAGGTAATAGGTGAAGCTGCTACTACTCTTTTACCACCCAGTGGTGGATTAGAGGACAGTAGTAACATCAATAAGACTTCACCTATGGCAACTGCAAATATAGGTACAAAACCTATAGCAGGAAGTCCCCAGTACCAAGAAAAAGGGGCACATGACAAAACAGTATTGGACACTGGTCATGATGAAACTGTTCTACAAAAGAACATGGATTCAGATGATACCTTTAGCTTGGTTGATGGATCAAAAATTACTGAATTGACGGATAAAGTTGAAGGTCTTGAGTCTGAGGTCTTCCAACTCAAGAAGTTGATCACCAATAAGGCTCAAGGTGAAGTCCACTTAACCCAATCCATCCCAAAAGTGGCATCCTCTCATATTGAGGATCTCCTAAACACACAACCTTCAAATGAAAATCCTACCAATTCAGGCTCTGAGAGCATAAGGTTAGACCACTTGTGCAACCCTCAGGGCCCTCTCTACCAAATGATCCAGTCTCTCCTAGACAAACATCTCAAGACCATTACTGAACAGATGGAGCTGAAACATGCCATTCAGTTAGAGATGATTAAGACTACCATGGAACTCAAGGTCTCTGAGCTGACAAGACAAGTTCTAGATCTTAAACTGCAACTTCAACACTTAACAGGTGTTTCCTCCCCTGAACTTGATGAAGCCAAAAAGGGGGAGAAGGTACCTGATAAGGAGGAGAAGACAAACAAGAAGATTGATCTAGAAACAACTTCATTAAGGGCAAGTGAAGCTGAAGTCAAGGAAGCACAAGACCAACAGATTCATGGGCAGATCTTAAAAGGACATTTGGAAAAGGACTCCTCACCCAAACCCAGAGAAGCAAATATCCCCTCAACATTTTCTACAGAAGATCCAAAGAGGGAGATTAAACTTCAGTACAAGAAGAGAAAGACAAAGGGGACTACACATGTCACTGAAGAAACAGCTGCTGAAACTTCAGTGGCTGCAAAGATTCAGAAAACAACCCCTACCTTCTCAAAACCATCCATCCCTGATCCCTCTGAACAAGACAAGATCCAAACTCAAAAGAATAGGGATGAACAGGCTACACCTGAAGAAAGGGAGAAAAAGCTCTTGTTGGAGAAAAGAGCTCTTCAGGAAGATTTAGCCTAGGATATGGTGAATGAACTGGGTGTGAAGGATGACCAAGAGAGGTTAAAAGTCTTTAGGGAGAAACTTCAGGAGTTGACACAAGCTGAAGAAGAGGAGATAAGATTAGAAAAGGAAAAGGCCATATCTTACATTCTTAAGCATTCAAGAACAAAGATGGCCAGTCTCAAAAACCTCTCCCTCAAAGAACTTCAACAGAGAGTCAATAAGCTGAACATCATGCTCAAGAACAAGAAGGATGCTGAAAAGAAAAGACAGCTTATTGACTCACTTGTGGCTGCAAAATGTGGTACCAAGACGCAGCTGGCGAAATGGAGTGAAGCTGAGCTGATGAATGCCTACAAGAAGCTACAAGAACAACATTCAAGTAGGTTCTCAACTCAGTCTTCTACTAAAACGTCCCATCATACAACTCCATCACCATCACAAGGGTCTGAAAAGGTTGCTTCCAAGGTGTGTTTGGAAGAACCTCAAAATGTGGAAACTAGGGACCCAGAATCACACACTCATCAGCTGAAAGAGCAGAAATTTGTAACTTCTGAGGAAGCAGCAGGGTCTACTGTGAAGGATCAAGAAATTCCACAGCCTAGTTCTCCCAAGGTTTCACAAAGCAATCAACTAGTGCTTTATGAAAACCTAGCACCTACAGTCCATGTAACATCATCTGTGTCAACCTCTCATGGAAAGATAACTAGGTGGTATCACCTAGGTTACAAAAATGTTACTATGGTAATTGAGAGAGATGATGGTGCAAGACAGGTGTTCAAGAAGGCAATAGATATGCTTAATATGTCAGAAAGAGATCTTCATGATCTCTACATACTTGGCTTAAAAGCATCTAACTTGCCAAACGAGATCAAAGCCCAAGACCAAGCAAGACAAATCAGACATGTGATCAAGAACAGGCTGAATCTCTAATAAGTGGATAATAAAGCTTTTAACAAAGCTGTTAGCTAAGGTTTTGGCTTCATCAATTCAGGGGGAGATTGTTGGGTCAAAGAGAATTGATGAAGCGCTAAAAGGTCCTGACAAGGGCAGACTCTAAAAGTCCATGAAACCTTAGCTAACCATCCACAGTAGGTAATAAGAGTACTGAACAAACAAGAGCAAAATGAAGACAACTGAAAGTACTGAAGAACAAGTTCTGAAGACAAACCAGACAACTTCTGAAGAACAAGCTCTGAAGTACTGAAGATAAACTGCTGCCAAAGAAACAACTGATGAAGTAAACAAACAGCTGTTAGAGCAAACTACTGATGAAGACAAACCACTGATGGTCAAACAGCTGATAACCAAACCACTGATGAAGAAGTAAAACCACTGCTAGAAGCAAACATATGTTGAGAAGGTCTGCTGAGGCTTACAGTACTTAGGCCACAGTAGAGGTTACCAACAGATGTTAAGGATTGAAACTACTGATTACCTAAAGTCTGCTGAGAAGGTCTGTTGTAGCCCAACATCACATTGGCTACAACAGAGGTTACCAGCAGATGTTATAACTACTGAAGAGTCAATCCAACAGAGGTTTACAAGACAACAGCAGTTCATTGATCATCAGAGTTTATAACTACCGAAGAACAACTGCTGATGATTTACTCATCAGCAGTTGTAAACCTCATCAGACGTTTAACAAGATTCTCAGATGTTTACTTTATCAGATGTCAGATTAAAGCTACAGCAGTTATTATTCTATCTCAAGTTGTATTTGCTTTTGTATTGTTTATGTATTTTGTAGATCTAGAGGCAACTTTATAGTAGGGTATGTATTCTATAAATACCCATGTAATGTTTACCTCAAAACTTGCACTTGGCCATTTGTATCAAATACATTTGAACCTTTGCCAATAATAAAACAGATGTTTTAAGTAACTTTTACACATTTCACTTACATTTGCTTTGTTATTTACATTGTTGTGAGAGTATATTCCGAGGGGGAGTTTATGTCTATAAACTCAGTCACCAAGTCTTAATTACTCATGTTTTCCGCTGCATATCTATCCAGTAATTAGAACATGAGCTCAACCATATCCTAACAATTTTTTTTCATTTTAGTAGTAACGTTTTTCAAATTTCGTAAAAAAAATCAAATTTTCCACTAATTTTCCACTACGCGCGCGAAGTTGAGCCGCAACGTCCGCACCCCCTGCTATTACTATAGATCCGCCCCTGCACACGACCCAGCCTAAGATACGAATATAACCATGGAAGTACACGTAAGCATTCAATATGATTTGGATAAGATATGAATGGAACTATGGAAGTACACATAAGTATTCAACTTGACGTGGAATTCACTAAACGAGTCTAAAGTTATAATGCCTTTGAGAATTGACTTGGAAAAGTCAAAATTAGGATATAAATCATATGTTGAGGCTGTGATTGGACCAAATGGCATGAAATTTATATATGGAACTCACGTTGTAGCTACATATTTGGAATTATGCATCAACCGAAAATTTGATTGAAGTTGGACCACAAGTAAAAAAAAAAGTGTTCATTAACAATTCATAAATGTTGGAACTGAAAGATGTGGTTTTCATGGTTAAATATATTATCTTGCAAAAATATTTTTAACCGATTGGAATAAGTGGTTTAGGCACAAACGTAATTGTATAGACTAAAATAAGTGGTGTAGCTTCGAAGTGATATAATGTGTGGCTTGTTTTTTAACGGCCCTGCTTCGCCTTAAAACAGGGTTTGTCTTCGTGTTTAATGTTCACTTTTAAAAAAGAAATATATATTATCTTGCATGTATTGTGTTTCTTATCTATTATTGCAATGGAAAATCAATCAAGAATCAAAGATTCGTATAGCAAATGATTTCACATTTTATTGTATTTCGAAATTATACAGAAAGAATGTTTCAAACATACATAGTCACATAGACCAGCTATTAACTAAGAGGAAGATAAAAGATAAGATATATCTATGTTACCTTATTAAGGAGGAGACATGGGTAGGAAAGTAATTTTACACCCATTTTAAGATGGGAGTCTAAAGGACTAATAGACGATCGTTAAAACAACACTAAATGTATGTTATCGGTGTTGGGAACTTGGGATAGAATGAACTTTACCATGTCATCAAAGAAAATCTCTCAAATTTTAAAAAACAAGAGATGGTATAATCTAACCTTTTATTTATTTATATTTGTATTTGTAAGTAGGGTTGGGTTATTCTACAAAGGCTACAAAAAATGAGAAGGGTAAGAAGCCACTAGAAGATGACATGTATCAAAGGATTAAACAAGTGGGAGGGATAATTTTGTCAAAAAATATGCACATGCAAGTCACATGTCATTTCCACCTTCATTTTTAAATGTCAATAACTTTTTTATACGTAATCGTTTTTTTTTAAAAAATTATACCATAAAATCGAGCGTCTTTTTATCTTTAATATGAGTACCATATTGTTATACTTTCGAAAAAAAAGTCAAAAACCCACTTGCGTAAGACACAATGGAGTGTAAAACACAATGAACACCAATTAAATATAGGGTATAAAACATAATCAACAATCTAATAAAACACAATAGACAACACACTAAAGACACAATGAATACTTTTGAAAAAAAAAAGTTGAAAACTCAATTGCGTAAGACACAATGGACGACATACTAAAGACACAATGAACAGAAGACTAAAACACAATGAATACCTTTGAAAAAAAAAGTCAAAAACCCAGTTGTATAAAACACAATGGATGATATAATAAGGACACAATGAATAGAAGACTAAAACACAATGAATACTTTTGAAAAAAAAAGTTGAAAACCCAGTTGCGTAAGACACAATGGAGATAACGTAAAACACAGTGAGTACCAATTAAATATGCAATGAACAATAGGGTATAAAACACAATGAACAATCTAATAAAACACAATGGACGACATACTAAAGACACAATGAACAGAAGACTAAAACACAAAGAATAATAGATTTAAACACAATGAACAACATAATAAAACACAATGTACACCTAAATACAAAACTCATTTGCGTAAAACACAATGAAAAGCATACTAAAAACACAGTGGACAAAGTTAAATCACGTGTAGACTAAAAAAACATAAATAACATATTTATAAAGCACACATGCATACTATAACACAATGAACGAGCAGAAGACACAACGGAGAAGAAAACCCATTTAACACGATTTTTTTTTTTCAATTTTAATGTAGCAATGTGGTACTCATATTAAAGATAAAAAAAACGCTCGTTAATATGGTGAAATTTTTTTGAAAAAAATATCGTATGAAAAAGTTATAGACGTTTTAAAATGATGGGGGAAATTGACATGTGCATTGCATGTGGAGAGAGAAAGTCAACAAATGTGATTTTCCTTTTATGCCCTTCCTCTAATTTATTATTTATTTTTTTCAAACAAACTAATCTCAACCATTCAAATAAATGATCAATGGATCACAATCTTTCTCACCCTTCCTAGAAAAAGTTTTTTGTGTATTTGATCCTAACCCTTTGTAGGTATTGCTCTTTTGTTGTGTGTAAATTTATGGGTGAAAAAATGTAATGGATTAATTAGAATTATCTTATATATTAATTTTAGGATGTTGATGAATAGTATTTTTTCCACTTTTTAGGTGTATTTAGGAGTTTCTGTTCTATTTTTTCATTGAAGCTACTTTCATTCCAGTTGGTTTGCCTCCTTGGCCTAATTGGCTTCGTCCAGGTTCAAATCCTGGGACCTAAATTTGTTTTTTTCGTGTTTTGTTTTCTAAACTTATCCACCTCATCTATATATACTAGTAGGAAACCCGCGCGATGCAGCGGCAACGACAATTTACAACGCGGTACTCATATTCTGTTATTCATCAATTATCTCATATTCCATCAAGTTAACTTATCAATCCTCACCTGCTATATCCGATGTGCGTGTTTATTCTTATGTTATTCCGAAATAAACAAATAAATAGACGTACAATTTTATCAAGCAATAGAAGCAATAGTCTCCTTTCATGAGTGTCCAACAAATCGACAATATGAAATTAAACAAGACAAAATCTGCTCCAACGGATGAAGCATGTGGTCCAAGAAATATTACCCATAATACCAAGTTGAAAGTTGATAATGAACAAAGCTTGTTAGGTCGCAAATTTAAAAAAACTCTGATTAAATGAAATTAATGAATTGGAACCGAAGAAACAACGAGTGTAACGAAGGTTAATAATAATAAACCGACGTGGATTAGATACTCGCGTTAGCTCAGGACAGATCCTTCGCTCACCACTATGGTTAGAACGTGACCCAAGAGATGTAGTAAAAGACGTAAGTGTGTGTGTGTGTTATAAGTGAGAACAAGAGCGTATAAGTGGTTCGGCTTGTAGTAGCCTACGTCCACTGTAAAAGCTAAATGATATTAACGAGAGGATTACATTGAGTATATTACAAATAGCTCTATTCTAGTCCTTGAGTATGTATTTTTCGGATCCTTTGCATGGAAGAGGAAGTCTTCTATTTATAGGAGAAATCATGGGCCATGAGAGATGGCCCGTAAAGTCTTGTGCTCCATCTGGGCCTTGGTCAAAGCCCAGGTATTCTTCACCTATATAAAAATGGCGGGAATCAGGTGCCATTAATGTTGAGGTGAGAAAGTGTGGATAGTATTTTATAAAATCTCCACGTAGCGAACTGTGGCTGGGTACAGCTGGCGCCTTTGCTGACATCGTACTGTTTGGCCTGCCAGTGGTGTCTGAGTTGACGCCTGTGGCAGGTGGACATGCATGCACAGTATATGTACAGTGCAGCCGGCTTGGAAGCTGTCACGATGTATTTAAGGCCCCAATTATTATATTATTTAAAAAAAATCTGGAAGCAAAACCCCACAGATCTGGAAAAAAATGAAATTGCAAAAAAAACAAAAGACAGTTTGAAGGAAGATAACCGTTGGGAGAGGTGGGAGAAGGTGATTGGTTGAGGGAAATGATGGCGCAATATTAAATATTTAACGCCGGTGGCATGTTTTGATCGTTTAGCGCACATGGAAATCGTGTGTCAGGCCCTAACCGATGCTAAAACCCAATTAAGGCCCCAAATAGAGTCTCACTACACCCAGTCTTAGCAGTTATCATAACCATAATAAAATACAATACAGTTGCAACAGAAAATTTCAATGTAAATTTATGAGCACATTTCACATGAATGTTTATCAAATACTCGGATACAAACTTGAAAAAAGATACATAAATAACAATAACAATTATAATAATAGCTTTTAATTCAAGCACGATAAATTGTTCCTTGAACCATATATTAACGAAGCATAATCTATCTACAAGATGTATGTTCATGTTTCATCCGGAGTACTTGATCAACACCATCATTTAGTTTATTATTAGGTTTCCCCGTTATCAACATTTCAATACATATCATAAGAGAAGTCACCTTTCTCACCGTAAATACAATTTCTACAAGGAAAAAACAACACCAATTGCTTACTTATAGCACTATTTAACACAAAAAATAATAACGTTGTTTTCAGCGATTTCAGTGCTGTTTGACATAACCTTGACATTTACACATAGATAACATTTTGACAATGATAATAGCAATTTCAGTGAATGTGCAGCAGGCCAAAATGGGAAGGTTAACTAAGCAGCAAATAATAACTAATTAAGATCATATTACATTATAAGATTACAATACACCAAGACTGTGAGAAGCGTAGTTTATTAGATAAACATGTCTAATGGCATCATAAAATCATGGCTACAAGACTGGGACCTTCCATGGTGAGGTGGTGGAAGGCGGGAATAACGACATGGCGAGCAAGAGTAGCGATGTGGTGATCCCCTACGGCGAGCGTATCTACCGCCGCATCTAAAACATTAATCATAACAATTGTGAGTGAATTAGCATGTCAAAGGTATACCTATGCATGATTTGACAAATATACTAAAAAAATAAGGTAACTTCAGCTGGCTTACAAATGGGTTTAGTTCGATGAAAGACTTAAAATAGTATAAATTCAAATTTAATCTGTGCAGCCTCCTTGTTCATTCAACTGTTTTCTTCAAAAAATGGTGGTGAAGATGGGTTATGGTGATCAATGATCATCATGCGGGTCAAAACTGGTCTGGCCAAATTGGGTAACTGGTTTGGACAAAATGGGCTGGGTCATATTGATATAACAGGTTAAAACAGATCAGGTTAGGTCGTTTAACAGTCTAAGTGGGTCAGATCAGGTTCCTCAACCCAGAACTCATATCTGGTGTCGTCATTGATTAAGTTATAAAAAATTTGTTTTGATCTGCAGCAACCTTCTAAATGCTGAAGACTATACGGAAACAGAACAAAATTAAGTTCATATTAACAAACAGTTCAAATATTATTCATTCTTAACTTTTAATGTCCAGGTTTGTTGCAAGGAACAGGACTCACACTAAGCAAAGTGGTCAATTTTTCCATCTTCACCCTCCCCATTTCACCAATAGAGATAATACTTTTGACCCATTTACTTTGCAAATGGTCTACTTAGGTTGATTTTTATCTAACGGGTCAAGTGGGTAGAGCAAAAATAAGTCAAACCATTCATTGCAACAATTACTTAAATGAGCTAGTTTGACAAACCATTAGTTTATATAAGAAAAGTTCACAACTTGACCTGTAAACCAAGGAGCCGTTAACTAATCACAATGCTTCTTAAACGAAAAGATTAACAAAATACAACTAAGACGGCATCTAGCTTGCTAGTCACTAATTTACTCTTAGAGAATGTTGATAACCTTATAAAACCTGAATGTTCTGAACCAAATATAGTAGCTTTTCTTGCTGCAGCTAGGCTTTCAAATGCATATGCAGATCAACAACATATTAGAGATAAAAAGCAACAAAATTGAGAGTTACGCATTTACCTCAAACTTCCATCTTCTTTGGATGTACAAACTACTATGGTCCATTGAGATGAGTGATGACTCAAGCTTGCTAAACATTATAAAACAAAGGTATCATTAATATAAAGAAGACAAGATTTCTATTAATACAACTATTACATCAGCCAAGTATGCATCAGTTAATACACAAGGTACATGTTACTTAACTAATAGTTGGATATATATGATCTTACTGATTTTAATTTATTTATTAATTTGGGGTGGGGTTAACGAATTCATTCTAGGAAACCACATTTTTGCAAAATACCCTCAAATCATCTCTAATTTACAAACTATTCCCTTATATAAGGGGTTTCTATTTTGGAAGTTGGAACTAATATAGAAGCATGCTCATACGTTTTTTAAGGGGTGGGGGAATAAAAAATAGAGATGTTTAGATTAAGAACGAACCCAAGATGCTAATCAAATAAAAACGAGACTATAAATGCCACAAGCACATGAGGCAGAGAATGTCTTAAAGGTGGATCTGGATACTCTTGGACTATATTATCATGAATAGATTCTACACAAAACAAAAAAAAATATCAGCACCATGTCCCGCAAACCATTGTAACTGTAAAGATCAATTAGAAAGGAAATTGGCACAATAAGCTATTACTGTGGTGACATAGAGTCAATAGCAATCCCTACATAACCACCTCAACAAAATCATTTCAAACCAACAATAACCACCTCAACAAAACACTCACAACACAATAACAAGATGCTACACAAAATCATATCAAACCCATAACACCAGCCTCAATCAAGAATTAAAAATAAAAAATAAACACAAAACGAAGACGTATAACTCACCACACCCAGAACCAAAAAGCGAATGCCAACCCCTACAAGTGTCCGACGTCGTGGTATCAATGAGCAACAGCTCCGCACCCTTCACCTCATCCTTTTTCTTCTCCATATCCTACCACCCAATTGATCCAATGGCTGAAAAGATTCAAACTTTATAGATAAAATCAAGATTACAGTGTTGAGATAGGAAATCACCAGTGGAAAGCAGGAGACAGATGGAAGAAGACCATCTGAAGCGAAAGGAGGACCAGCAACGATAGATTTTGGAGCCGGATTTGAACATTGAGGCTGGATCTGAAACCCTAGATGGGTGAAATCTGAGGGAGCGTGATTTGTGATTTTTGAATTTTGAAACTTCGGAACTGGTAGGTTACAGGCGGGGTTGCAATTCATCTTCCAAGTTTCAAAACACCCATGTTTTAAATGCTTGTACAATCTCTTTGAATGGATGTACATATTGAAAATGTGTAAAATGACTATTTTTGCCGTTCATATACTATAGATATTTGAGACCTTCATCCTCTTCACCTATTTAGGCTTTATTTAACCTCTTCTTGGCTTTGCTTCTATAAGCAATTTTTTAGTATAGGTTGTTAGAAACTAACTAAAAGACATATTTGTCCTTAAAAAATCTTTATCATGTGCATTAAGTGTTGTACGTTAAGCAATTATATTTGTATTACATAAGTTTTAAGAAGTCCCTGCCTCATGCATTATAATATAGTATAGATAATAAAAGAAAGCAATTTTAATGACATGGCACTCAAAGAGACATTCTCCTCTTTGAGTGTGCCATGTGTCATCCATGTGGCATTGAGATATTTTAGGAAAAATATTTTAAAAATCAAATTGGATTTTTCTCACTTATGTTTCCTCCCATAATTTTTAAACATTAATATCTTTTATATACGAGATTTTTTAAAGAAAAAAATTACACCAAATTAACGAGCGTTTTATTATCTTTCCAACGAGTACCATAGTGCTATATAAAAAACGGAGAAAAAAACGACTATTTTTTGTGGGGTTTTGTTCATACAGGAAAAAAACACAAAGTGTTCAGGTTATTCGTTAATCACATATAGGCAAGTCACTAATTATGTTCAAATTAGTAAATATGAATGCTATTTTCAACATGTGTTAACATTGGAGTTATACATTGTTTTAGTTTAGATATTAATTACAGTTATACATTGTTTAAGGTTAGGCGTTAACATTGAAGATACAACCAAAGCCATTTTAATGACATGACACTTAAAAAGTCATTCTCCTCCTTGAGTGTGTCATGTGTCATCCCATGTGGCATTGAGATATTTTAGGAAAAAAAATTTAAAAATAAAATTGAATTTTTCTCTCTTATGTTTCCTCCCATAAATTTTTAAACACTAATAACAAGCGTTTTATTATCATTCCAACGAGTACCATAGTGCTATATAAAAATGGAGGAAAAAAACGACTATTTTGTGGGGTTTTGTTCATACAGGAAAAAAAACACAAAGTGTTCAGGTAAATCATTAATCATACATAGGCAAGTCACTAATTATGTTCAAATTAGTAAATATGAATTTTATTTTCAACATGCGTTAACATTGGAGTTATACATTGTTTTAGTTTAGATTTTAATATTAATATTAGAGTTATACATTGTTTAAGGTTAGACGTTAACATTGGAGATACATTTTTAATTGTTTTAGGTTAGGTGTTACCCGAAGCTTTATTGCATATAACTGTAAAGCGAATCATTTTATTTCATATGTAAAATTAATATGTCATATTAGATTTCTCAACCACGGGACATTCCCGGGGTATAATCTAGTATTCTTATCTTTTTAAATGCATCATCCTTTCATCAAAGCTATTTAAACATCTTTATTATTAATTAAGATATATTAAAAAAAAAACACTATTATGGAAGCAGAGTTCCAACACAACCATGGATCCCATCTTTTTTCATAGGTAAACATACCTACCTTGATTTGTTTTTTTCCCATGAAAAACTTACTTTTTGGTTGAGCACTCTCATAATGAGACCAGATTTCAAATAACGTGACCGAATCTCCAACAAAATTGCGCAACGCGCGATAAGGGAAACCACTAGTTAGAAATAATATTCAAACTATGGTTAATCATATGATAGTCAGTTTGCTATAGGCTCGGTTTATTTCCACTCTCCCGGCTTCTATTTTAATTCCCCGCAAAGCGCCTTGCTATGGCCATAGCGAGGCGCTTTGGTCACAACAAAATACAACGTCAGTACGAGGTTGCATGGAAGTCTGGAAAAGTAGACCTATGCGCCTCGCTAAGGCAATAGAGAGGCGCTTTGGGTCAGGGGGGATGAACATGGACATCTGGGTGGGTGGGGTGTTGGGAGGGTTTTGGTTTGGTTTGGTTTTTTTTTTTTTTTTTGAAGTGTTTTTTTTTAATGTTTTTTATTTAGTTATTGTAACTTTTTTTTTAAATTTAAAAAACAAAGTAAGAACCCTAATCAAACTATCATTAATAACCTTAGAAGTTGTTTTTTAGGTTTTTTTATTTAATTATTGTAATATTATTAAAAAAAACAAAGTAATAACCCTAATCAAACTATCATTAACCAAAATAAAAATTCTACTTTTCTAGATTCTAAGTCGGGCTCTACTCGGTTATAAATGTAGGAAATAAGGTTCACTTTTTATTAAAATAATAATAAAATTAAATATGATAACGATACTCTAGTTATTCGTAGGAAATACAAAAGTACAATATTGTATACAAACTAAATATAACGAAATTAAGACACAAAATAAATGTACCTACTCGAGATTCAAGCATACGTTTTTGATGAACTTCAACCGAACCATCTTGTACAACGCTTCGCTACAAGAATAAACAAACTTGTTGTAGACGGTTTTGGTTGAAGATCGTGTTTGGCACGGGGCCCTTAATACAGATTCTGCGCCTCCTTTCAGACGGCCTGTCTCCCAGGGTACAACAACCGGAACAGTAGTGTATTGCCGGAGATGGCTCTTACGCTCGAGATAGCACCTGGTGATTTGGTGTTCTTGATTATAAGAAAAAGAAAGTTTATGATAATTTAGAGAGTGCTCCTCTCTAAATTTTCTTGGAATCGTGTAGAGAATTTTTATGTGTATGGTTTTTTTTTTCAACTCTCTTAGAATGAACCACCATGTTCATTCTTATACTCACCACAATAAAAGCCACATTAAACTCTATCAAACATGCCATAAACAAAAGAATTAATATTGTAATAAAATAGAGTTTAATTTCTTCATTAATGGATTTTAAGTGGTAATCAACATGGTCTTTACCATTTAAGACACAAGTTGAACCAGTCTACGAGATTGACTTGAAACATCAGGTCTAGAACCACTTGCGAGACTGTATAGCAATACAAGTTCAATGCGCGTGCACACGAAGATGTCATGCACGCAGTGCTGCGTCTCCCGCGGGTGAACACGCTCTACGCATACCCGAGCGCCACCTTATGATGCGCTACGCAGACCTGAGACCCGCGCGCTAGATGAACCCAGAAGTTTGTGCCTGACGTGCCATCGGAACCCGCCACGTCATTCGCGGATGACAACCCGCGCTCCAACTAGACGCGCACCACTTGTAGTTTACGGTTTACGTCAACCTTCCGCCATGTACCAGACCATGCGCACAAGGTCAAAAATACAAAGGCGGCTCGCGACGTTGTGAGTGTGCGAAGTGCAAAGTTCGACATCAAAGCGCCACATTGCGTCTATCGCCCACGCCACGCGCGCGTGTGCGAGTTAAGGGTGCTTCACACCCTTTAGGGTCCCCACTAGTGTTTGGCTCAAGCTAAACAATACACAAGGAGTGCTCCTCCTTATAAACCACTTCATGTTTTGTCATCCCACCAATGTGGGACAAAACTTAATCCATTTTCTCATCTTTGGTTGTTCCAACCTACAACTTTCAAGCTTCAATATCTTATTCATATTAGCTCCATTTTGGACGTGGTTTGGTTCGTTGTGATACTCTCACAATATAGTACACAAACTCGGAAAGAATTATTTATATAAAACATATATAAATACATTTACTTGAGTCCAAAATTAGTGAAAAATCATTTTCCACTACCATTTTCCAACAATCCCCCACATGAACGGAGATCGATCAAAACACACAAATTCCCCGATGAAACCTCAGCAGTCGAGTATTGCAGGATAGGTAGGTGCAACCTTTGAACCTTCCTTTGTGAAGTATACTTATCCTACTAGCGGTATCTAGAACTTGATGTCTTTGAACATATCCCCATTTGTGTAAACGACAATACACTTCACACAATACTTTCCCTAGCCGGGTCATTCCCTCATTATCGTGTCCAATAATGGTCATGGAACACTCTCCTAGTTCTGCGGGGGCTCTAGAAATTGTGCCCACAATTTCATGTGAAACGACCACACTTCTCTCCAACATAGGTGATTTTCCTTTAAATCATTAAAAGCATTATGGTTTACTGTGATTTACACAAATCATTTAACCATAAATTATGCATATCCTCACGACAATGTCACTGAATACTATAGGAATGGACTAGGACGTATTTAAACACCCTTTAACAGTTTAGAGGATATGTATATAACCGTATATACTAGCTTATATATGAACATATATTTTAGCTATGCCCTCATAGTGACCACCCTTCGGTTCTTGAATATATGGTGACTCCATGAATGTATGAACAGGGAACCCTAGAGCCAGTTATGTTTTGTACTTGTTGATCACACCTTTAGAATGTGAACCTTGACAACCAGTCATGTTTTCTACTTACGTGTTGTACTTGGTGATTCCAACTGTTCACTTATGGATCTTTTGATCCCAAACGTTACCACTAGAAGCTGAAACGACTTATGTCATGATCAAGAACATTCCAAACAAATACACGTAATAATAGTTTTCCTGATGAAACTGGAGCTGTTATCTCTGTTATTCAGTACAAATATTTATTGAAGAAAAAACTTTAGTTTCTTACTAAGGCATTGCAAATAGAGGTATTAGGGGAAAGTATTACCTCTCTAACCTCACCATACGCGCCAAAGATTTGAAGTAGATTGTCACACGAAACCAATGGTTCTAAAATAAAAACAACCAATGTTCCTTGATTTAAATCTTTTTCATGCACACATAGCAGTTCGAGCAACAAGAATGTCATAATAAGATATCATCACAAAGCCCCTGTTTTCACATGCAGTGCATACAGTTCTAATTGCATGATCTTTAAGCAAATAATTAGTTTCTACAGATTGATGATAGTCGTTTTCGGCATTGTAAAGCAATCGTTACCATTCATCACGGCTTATCCCCATCATTCCTCCATTACTATTCAGACACATTATAAAAACACACACCACCAACACCCACCCCATATACAATTTTTTTTATTATTCTATACCACTGGAACCACCACCACCATCACAACAACCACCACATTCTCATCGCATACTAATAGAACCACCACCACAACCACAACCACAACCACAATCACAACCACAAAAACAACATAATAATCAACAATAGTATCATCCATACAGAATTCGTTGTACTGGTTGCGGAAAGAAATCAACAGTCGGACCGGCGCTAACGAACGGATGTCCTAAATGTCACTTGACGCAGGATGTGGTACGACCACCGCCACGTGTCAACCACAACGACAACCACAATCACAACCACAAAAACAACATAAAAAACAACACTATCATCCGTACAGAGTTCGTTGTACTGGTTGCGGAAAGAAATCAACAGTGAGACCTGCACTAACAAACGGATGTCCTAAATGCACTTAATGCAGGATGTGGTACGGCCATCGCCACGTGTCAATCACAACCACAAAAAGAATAAAAAAGCAACAGTATCATCCATAGTAAGTTCATTGTACTGGTTGCGGAAAGAAATCAAAATTGAGATAAGCAGAAAAAAAAGTACAACACATAATACCTGTCTGTTTTGCTTTATATATCTTTCCATACTCTAGGGTTCCTTGTTCATCCATTCAAGGAATCACCAATTCCTTTAGAGGAGGTTTGTGCTGTCATACTCTTTACTAATTCTATCATCTTTATCATTGATCCTTGTTCCAATCGTTTAATTTGTTCCTCAAAGTTGTAATTGATGATTATTTTTACAAACCAAAATCTAAAGAGCTAATTATAGTTTCCGAATGAAACTGGAGCTGTTATCTCTGTTGTTCAGTACTTCCGTGATAGACACGACATTCATCTCCGTTATCCTTTGCTTCCCGTAATAACTTTTAAGATATTATTCCTCTTCATCCAGATGATCATTCTACTTCTATAATGATCAGGAACATTCCAAACAACTGTTCGGTTATTGCTGCTCTATTTTAATAACTACTCTTTATTTTCTTTTTTGTATAAACAGAATCTTGCATTCAAAGGTAATATTCATTGTGATAGGTGCAAACACAAGGTTAAGAACATACTCATAAAAATTAAAGGTATTCACTTGTTTCTAAATACCATCTTTAAAACATTAAAAAAGATATTGATGGGTTAGATTACTTACTAAGTTGGGATTATGAGTGTAGGAGTTTATTTTGTAGTTGTAGATGCAGAGCAACAGAAAGTTAAAGTGTATGGGAATCTTGATTCTACCACACTAATCAACAAGTTTGTCAAATCAGGTAAGTATGCACAACTATGGCCAACTAATGACCAAGACATTCCAGATTTCATCAATGGTGGAAATGATCAAAACCAGATTCAAAATATGGTTAATGCTAAAAAAAGTCAACCTTTGCTGTCAACGATGAAGGAAACCTTAAACGACTTATGATGATAGTTTTCCTGATGAAACTGGAGCTGTTACCTCTGTTATTCAGTACTTCCGTGATAGATACAACATTCACTTTCAACCCTTCCCTTGATGGTGAATTACATGAATTAGATTAAGTGATAAACATGAATTGATCCATATATGTTACATGATGTGCAAATACGCGTTTAAACGGTGTTTACATGATTATACATGAATATATATGCTTAACATATGTTAGGATTGCATGTTCATGTGTTAGGATGTGTTAAAACGCGTCTAAAGGGACAAAACCATAAAAACTGAGAAAGCTGGAAGTTGGTTCGACCCCCAGAAGAACCTCATTCAACCTCTGCAAGGGTCGAATGAACTGGAAGTATAAATACCACACTTTGCAACTTTTTCATCATTTCAAAAACCCTAAACGCCCCCCAAGTGTATCTCTCAACTTTAAACCTGTAAGGAGGAGTTTTTGATCTTGCTTTTCAAATCCTAACCTAAAGATAACATCTACATCATAAACAAGAGAATATTCAAAGTGTGCTCTTGATCTAAAACATTTTTAAGTATTTTTCATTCGTTTTTATTAAACCCCAAAGGTCCAGATCTGTTCTAAGATGGTTTTCATGAACAAAAACCTTTCTAACACCTTTCTAAACAAAACCCTTTCATTAATAACATGTGTTAATGTTGTTTAATGATGTGTTTATTGATGATTAAATGTTGTATAGATGTTATAGAAATGATCTAGGGCTGCTACTGATGATGATTTATGATTATCTTAGGTTACAAGTTGTTGGATGATGATATTTTGCCCATTTTGGGGATTTTATGTTAGATCTAGGGTTTGATTCATGATGTTATTGTTAATAAAATGATTAGGGGTTTCTATATACGTAATAAACTGAGTCTATTGAGTTGATGGTTGAGTAATTTCAATAAGTTTCCAATTTTGGTAAAATCTACATGCATTGATGTGACATCTCCATAATTTGCCATTTTGGGTAACTTGTAAAACGGGCAGATTTCGGGATAAAATTGCCAGGGTTTTGTAGGGATAGGTTAATGATAGTTGACTGCTGTGATTGGTGATGTTTTCAGGTTGTTTAGATGCGATTTGGTGCGTTTTATGTGAAATGGGCTGATGAGGGTCGAACCAGGAAACCCGAATGAACATCCATGGGGTCGAACAAACATCATCCCAGGTCGAAGGAACTTCAAATGGGTCGAACGAACATGATTTAGGTCGAATTAACATGTGTTAGCGTCGAATTAACATGTGTTAGGGTCGAATGAACATGTGATCGGTTGAATGAACTTGTGTATGGGTCGAATGAACTTCAAAACAGGCTGGTTCGACCTTACAACTTGATTTGTGCGATTTTTGATGCAAACTAAGTGTTTTATGCTTAAACATTGTGTGTTAAATATATATACTTGAATAGTTGATGTAATGGGTCACCAACGGGATGTCAGGTCTGTCTGGTGTGTCGGGTCAACAGTCAAACGCGTTTTCAAACAAACTTAGTCACGATATGGACAATCGGGGACTAGATAACCTTAGAGTTATTAGTTAAAACACTTATAAGAACTTTTATGATAGATTCCCGGTATTAGAAACTATCAGGACTTGTTGGTAACTCTTTTCCTTAGAAGATGCAACCTAAGGTGAGTTTCACAGCCCCACTCTTAGTGGTTTTACTTTTCGGTGGAGAAAACATGCCATGAACTTATGTTTTGGAACTTGTGTCATACTATGGGTTACTTTCTGGGTTACTATGCGATCTTTGAAAGTCCCAGGGGAAACCATGAATGTACGGGGTTGCACAACGGGGGAAATGTGGATAGATCTATTGGGCGTGACCTGCCCCACTCGTCGGCTGGGAGCCGGGCGGGTGCATATTGTCTCGACCTATGCTAAACATCTTCGTGCGGCTTAAACATTCAGGCTAAACATTTGCTAAACGCGTCCAGTAATGGTTTCCAATCGTAGCAGTAGCATAACTTATGCCTAGCTAGCGTACACTTGACATAGTATTGACAGGATTGAACATGGTACACTTTGGTAACATTTTATAAAAACATGTGAACTCACCAGCATTATATGTTGACATCTTTTTGGCATGTTTTCTTAGGTCGCTAAGGTAGTAGTCAATGGACTAGGTACACAGGGTCGTTGCATGGCGTCTAGGGTTTAGTGCATGTTTTCAATAAACTCAAACTATGTTACTTTGATTTGCATTTTAAACATAATTCAACTTCTGCTGAGACTTGCTATGAAATTGCATGGTTTTATTTACGTATCTTTTACATATAGATGTCGTTTATTGTGCCCGTTGACTTGGATCGTGGTATGTCACGCGCCTCGCGGTAAAACCCCGCAAGTGGAGTTTGATGGTGTGACAATAGAAACTAGTAAAAACAAATAAAAATGAATTATTTTTTTTAAATCAATTAAAACCAAATAAAATGAATTGAAACAAATAATTTTTTTTTAAATCATGACAGCAGTCGCTTCAGCTTCTGGTGGTAACGTTTGGTTCGAAAAGTGGATCGGGTTCGGAGGAAGTTGTTGTCAGAGAGATATCTGTCAATGATGAAGGCAACCTGAAACGACTTATGATGATAGTTTTACTGATGAAACTCGAGTTGTTACCTCTGTTATTTAGTACTTCCATGATAGACACAACATTCACTTTCAACCCTTCCTTTGATGGAGAATTCCTATGGAAATTGCTATAAGTTAAACAAAATCTGAAATGGATGGATCCTGGGTTAATTTTTCTTGGAATGGAAACAAGTAAAAACAAATAAAAATGAATTAAAACAAATATTAACGACCCAAACTGTTTTGGCTTGAACGGGCTAGTTAACGACCCGGACCATTTTAACTCGATCAGGCCCATTATCGACTCAATTGGGCCCATTAATGACCCAAACCGTTTCGACCTGACCGGCCCACCTGACTGGCCCCTTATCCACTCGAACCATATCGACTCGATTAGGCCCGTTAACGACCCGTACCATTTTGACCCGATCGACCTGTTAACGACCCGGACTGTTCAGACCCGACCTGGACCGTTTCGAACCGACCGACCCGTTAACGACCTGGACCGTTTCGACCTGACCGCCCATTAACGAACCAGACTATTTTGACCCGACCGACCCGTTAATAACCAAGACCGTATTGACCCGATCAGGTCTGTTAACGACTGGACCGTTTTGACCCGACCGGCCCGTTAATGACACGGACTGTTTAGACCCGACCTAGAACGTTAGCGACCCGGACCGTTTCGACTCGACCGGACTGTTTTGTCCTGACCTGACTGGCCTGTTAGCGACCTGGATCGTTTCGACCCGACCGGTCCGTTAACGACCTGGACTGTTTCAACCCGATCGCCCGTTAACGAACTAGATTTTTTCGACCTGATCAGTCCGTTAATAACCCGGATCGTATCAACCCGATCAGGCCCGTTAACGACCCGAACCGTTTCGACCAGACCGACCCGTTAACGACCCGGACCGTTTTGACCCGACCAGACTGTTTCGACCTGACTGGCCCATTAGCAAGCCAGACCATTTCGTTCCAACCGGGCCCATTAAAGACCCAGACCAAGATGATGGTCAATGGGAGGGTAGGGTAGGGTACGTTAAGGTGTTGTGGTCCACCATACTCAATGTGTGTTTGTCATATAATATTTGGTGTTGGACATTGTTGGTTTTATTGTTTGGATCTTATTGGTTTTACTAGCTTGTCATTTATAATTAGGTATTAGTTCTTTTATTAACTTGTCATTTATAAACATTCAAACGGGTTATACACATTCGAAAGGATTATAAACAATCAAAAGAAACATCATATAAACAAAAGATCAACTGCATATATAATGTGACAGCCGGCAAATTCGGGATAATACTTTTTCAAAAAACATACAAGTCTACCTTAGCGAAAACATCTATTTAACATACTTGACTTGGTCAGTTGAGTCAGTTTACAATTCGGAGGATCATTGGAGTATCATACGCGCACACGAGTCTTGATTCCCATTGTTGGTGAAGTTACATGAATTGAATTAAGTGATAAACATGAATTAATCCATATATGATGTGAAATGTGCAAATACGTATTTAAATGGTGTTTATGTGATTACACATGCTTAACATACATTTTTAGTAAGTTTTGAAATAATTAATTATAAAATACATTTTTAGTAACTTTTTAAATAATTAATTATAAATTAAGTTTTTGTAACTTTTTAAATCATAAATTAAAATATATGTTTTTCGTAAGTTTTTAAATAACTAATTTATAAATTGAATTTTTTTCTTTAACTTTTTAAATAACAAATTATAAAAACATTTTAATAACGACTGTAAAAATAAATTATATAATAACTTTGTTAATTACGTTTTAATAATAAATTATAAAACACGTATTTATTAATTTCTTAAAAAGAAGAGTGACTGAAATATACCTTTACGAAATATTCTCCTATTTTCTTCGATGTTTTTATAACAATGACATAATCATTTTCCTTTCCCGTATCTTGAACCCAGATAATCAACTCTTGGCTTGAGAAAAAATTCCGGTCAGTCTCAAGCGAAACTTTAACCGGGTAAGAGCCTTGCTCCTGATCTTCTACCGGCTTCTCCTCACCACCACCGTCTATAGTCTTGTTCTACAAATGTCTCCTCACCGCCGTAAGTGTAGTTAGGATAGCCTTGGTGATTAAATGGTGGTTCACCACCGTAACCGTAGTCTGGTTGACGGGGACAATATTGTGCATACGGGTCCTCCAAGGGGGAATTCAAGTCCAGTTGCACCGTATTGTCACGATAACGAATGCTAAACTGACCCTCCTCGACATTATCTGGTTTAGACTCGTTAAGAACTACCGAAAATGATGTCGTAATATGACATCTTGTATAATGTGGATAAAATTTTTATATTGTGGGTTAGGATGTAGATGTTTAAATGTAAAATGAAAACGAAGAATATAATATCGTACGAATCAAATGAACTCATAATCACAATCTGATGTACTAAAGCGTCTCGCTTTGGCCAAAGCGAGGCGCTTAAGATTCCTTTTCAGACCATTATCAGACTTTACGTCCAATTTGTCAATCTCCGTATGTCAAAGCGCCGTCCAATTTGGCCAAAGTAAGGTGCTTTGGGAAGGGTGAAAATAATTTTTGGGCGGTTTAATTATAACCACCCTTAAAATATAGTAGATGTTGATAGTGGCGCTCTTTTTTGTTGTAAAATCAACTAAATGAAGTCAACAAACACCATAGTTATTAAAGGCGCTAGGCGCATTCAAGGCGCATAGGCCTTGCCTGGGACCTTGGTGCGAGGCGCAAAAAAAGCGAGGGCATGAAATAAAAAACACGAACCAAGAAAATAAAGCAAAAATATATTAAAATAATACTATTTTTTATCTAGTTAGTACCAAAAGTTTTAAAACATTGATGTATTAGTGTATAGAAGTAGTTTTCCTTATATAAAAGTAGAAATTTGGCCGGAATTTAGCCATAATTTAAAGAATTTGGCTGAAAACTCCCCGGAATTTGGAAATCTAGCTGAAATCTGCCCCTAAACCATCACCTGGAGAATTAGAGCGCAATTTCCTCGACTCAAAGTGAAAATGCATCGGCTCATCTAAAAAATGGGCATAGGCGCAAGAGGCAATGAGTTTTAACAACTATGATAAACACTTGAATATGGTTATAATGATAATAATTAAAGCACCACCTAAATTGGACCTCACCTTCAAGTAGTCTGTTTGGCTGTTATTAACATCATCTAATAACGGGCTAAGCCCGTGCAGATCAAATTCAAATTTCAAACTCAAGTGCGATGCTCCATTTTAGTGGTGCACAAAAAACCCGCCATCGGATCTTAACCAAAACCGGTTCCAAGCCCACCTGACTCGCAGGTAAAGACCAATTATAAACCCCGGTTTACTAGTTTAGAAATGGAACCGAAACTGAATTGACTTGGAATCACGGGAACTAGTTTCACCTCTACCCGGTCAAGACACAAATAAAATGGCCAATCGTGTTAAAATCTGGTCAAAAACCTAAATATACCCAGAACCCAGTTCCTACCCGGTTTTTGTTTCTACAACAAACCTATTTTGTGCACCTTTAGCTGAATTAATTCATAAACCCCAAGTATTATTTAGCCAAGAAGCAAAAATCGTATAAGAAATTGTGAATTGTATTATCTACCATAACAATACCGTAGTCCATAATAAACTGAATTGATACTGAATAAAATATTCTACCCGTCTAAATTAAATACAAAATTAAATACTTATCATAAAAAATCCTGAGGAAAAATTACATCAAAATACCAAATTAATTAAATACCAATTAAATACCAAATCTCTATACTTATACAACAATATAAACACATGTTCCAAAATCATAACTGTCTAAATTTTCCTTTCTCACCACCTTAATATTATTCATTTTTTCACAAACCATCTTCTCATCCATACAAACTACTCCCCAAATTAACAAATGGAAGATGGCCGCAAAGTTTCCTTCAAAGGCAAGCTCAAACAATCTCTATCTTTCTCCAGCTGTGTCACCCAAACCACTGCTGTCCAGCCAGTGATCAAACCCAAGTGCCCTAACATGTTAGTACATATTAGCGGCGACACTAGTAACGACAGAACAAATCACCGCCGTCGTAGGTCGTCCACGGACTTTAGGTATGATCCTATCAGTTATGCACTCAATTTCGAAGAGGGTTCGGGTGGGAATATTGAAGATGATGGTTCACTCAGGACTTTTTCGTCGAGGTTACCGGGGTCTCCTTCTGCGGATCATCGGAGTATTGTATCGACAACTGATGCATCGTGATTGATATACTGTTTTGTTTTAGTAAAGGTTGTAAAGGAAATAAGATTTTATTAGGGTTTCATGTGAAATCCATATTATAAACTCACATTTTATACTTTTGGAGTTTCAATTATAAATAGTTCATCATTTTCGATTTACATTTATTTTTTTGTAGTAAATTTATGTAGAATTCGTTTGTCTTATAATCTTGTTTATTATTCACATGTTCAAGGTTTCTAACCCTAAGGATAGAACCCAAATCCATTGAATTTTGTACCTAGTACATTCAAAGATTTCCAACGTCTATTGGCACGTTCGAATCTTGCTTTCATCGGTTTCTAAGTTATTCTCTTGAAGGCCACAGCTCATTATAAGTTGCGATTTACTATCCCGATTTCACTTGCTAGCAAGGAATTAACACACTCCAGTGGGTTCTTCAGGTCGCCAAAATAATAAAAATAAGATGAAGCGAAGCCTATGAAGGTTGGAGTTCATATAATCTCAACGAAGAAACTCATATGCTAGGCGGTTATTGTGAAAAGTGACAAAAACGTACGAAGTGTGCGAAGTCACATAACATACAAAATTACGTACCATAGACAGAATCATTAGTATTTCATTACCAAAATTACGTACCATATACGTAAATCATTACAGTTCCATTATATACATAATCATTATAGTTCTATTACTAGCATCAGGTAACATAAACATAATCATTCAAAGCTTTATATAACAAATTTCCATACCTCAAAAAAGCGTAACATACAAAATTACGTACTATATACAGAATCACTACTAGTTCATAACTAAAATCACGTACCAAAATTACGTACCATAGACAGAATATATCACTACTAGTACATGATAATTACGTAATGTTTTAGTATGTTCATGAAAGCATTACGTAATTATCATTACGTAATTATCATGCACTTCGCATACTTCGCACGTTTTTAATACTTTGTATTTGAACCGGTATATATATAGGGTTATCTTGAGAACACTAAATATCGCGAGAACCATGAGAACAAATGAGAAAACCAATTAAAATCATTTTTTTTCAATACAAACCTAATTATAATCAAAATACAACATTAAAAAACGAATTTTCTTTCCAAATAATTCATCTTATCTTGCAAAAACACTTTCAAATTAACTTTTTAAACATGTGTAAATGAAACAGTTTACACACGTACAAACAGTAAATTTACACATTTGTAAAAACAATTTATTTCCGTATACGTTTTAAATTTTTACGCGTAAATTGTGTTTTGGGGATTGTATTTTAGTAATAAAGATAAGTGTAAAAAGAAAATTTTGATTTGAATGGTTTTAAATGGCGTTCTCGCGGTTTGCACGAAATATAGGTGTTCTCAAATTAACTTTCCTATATATATATATATATATATATATATATATATATATATATATATATATATAGGGAAAGTATAACTAGAAAACCCATCCCAGTTAAAGAAACTTTGGAAACCCAATACTAGGCCCAAATTGAACCACGTCACTCTATTTTACATATCTTCTAATGGCATTTTCGTCACACAATTTTCCCACTTTCTGCTCAATCTGTAACTGTCAGATTACTACCTATTCCAACATCCTCTCTCTCTTTCTTTTCACCTCACATTCTCTCTCTCTCTTTCTTTTTATATGCATATGTCTCATTTTCACTTTTTATTTTCATCTCTCTCTCTTTGTATCTTTTCATAATTTCATCTCTCTTTTCAGATTTATAGATCCATCTTTTGAAGGTGGTGTATGGCAAGAGACGTGCAGAAACATGAAGAAACATGAAGAAGGAGCAGAGCTGTAACACAATAGTTCAGATCTGTAACACAATAGAAACATGAAGCAGGAGCAGAGCTGTAACACAATAGTTCAGATCTGTAACTCGAAGTAGGAGCAGATCTGTAACACAATAAAAACATGAAGTAGGAGCAGATCTGTAACACAATAGTTCAGATCTGTAACTCGAAGGAAACTCGAAGAAACATGAAGCACGTGCAGAAACATGAAGACGAAATCCAGATTTGGGTTTATTTTTTATTTATTGCGTATATCAAGATCTGTAACACATTAGTCCGTATGTTTCTTTATTTGTTTATTTATTGCATAAATCAAGTTTTGGGTTACAAGATTTAAAAGGCTTATGTTTTTTTATAAATAAATGTAATGGAGGTTACCTACACATTTTTTTATAATAATTTATGGGTTACAAGATTAAAAGGCTTATGTTTTTTTTAATAAATCAAGATCTGTAACACATTAGTCCGTATGTTTCTTTATTTGTTTATTTATTGCATAAATCAAGATTTGGGTTTTTTTTATTATTATTATTATTATTTATTGTAAAATTTGTAACAACACATGTCACATAGTTTTTTTAGGACTTTTAAATATGTAAATTATTATGTTATAGGTGTAACTGGGTTTAGCATTTTTATGTAACATTTTGAATTTACTAACATTTTTTTCAAGTCATTTTATTTTATGTTACTTTTCACACAAATAAGCAAGCACCCATTTTTTTTTTCTAATTCCGTAACACAAATGCACTATAGATCTGACAGAGATGTAATTTGTTTTTTTAATAAAAAATGGAGCTTGTAACTTGTGGTTCAAAATCTATACGTTCGTTAGTTCATTTTTTTAATGTATTAGTTATGTTTTAAATATTTTTATTAGTTATGTTTTATATATATATAATTTTTTTTTCAACAATGAAAATATTATTTTCATAGATTAAAACAGTCAAGTTTACATCTGGATAATGGGTAAGCGAGCAACAAGCTGCGCCGCTATCCCTTTTTGAATTGCAAAGCCTACTCTACTGAAGACAAACCCTTGGTTCCTTGGGCTCTGCGAGTCGCTGTGTACCACCTTCTGAACCCGCTCCAAGAAACGAACCGCCTCAGGGGCTAAGGACCCAAATGTGTCGAAGGCAAACGGAAGGAAAACGTGTTGATTCTCTAGGCATGCTGCCTCATGCTTAGCCACCTTCCTAGCTTCCGCCCTCAAAACCGCTTGTCCTGGAACGAAGCCACTATCTCTCAACCCCACCAACGGAGAGACCCCCGTGAGGTCAACACATGCATGCTTGCCCCCCGCCCAGCCAAACACAAGGATATCCGCAGGACGTAAGGTAGATCTCCCCTCTCGCGAGTGCAAAGTAAGCTCGCTTGTTACAGAAAACCTTTTGTAACTTCTGATAAACTGGGGTTGTAACACAATTTCAATGTTTTTTTATTAACATATTTTTGTCATTAACATATTTTTGTTTTGGATCCATATCATGTTACATAAATATAACATTATGGTATAAGCTGTAACACAGTAAAAAAAGTTGTAACATACTAGAAGTATAAGTTGTAACAAATTTCAAAAGCTGTAACATTAGTTGTTACAGTTACCGTGTTTAGTTTATATGTTATGTTATAAAATAATCTGAAAATGAAACTAGAAAATGTTAAATTTAACTATCAAAAGAGAGAGAAAAGAGAGGAGAGAGAGAGTTGTTAGGGAATGAGATGATTGAAGGATGTCAGTCACTTTTGTTCTTTTTGGCAGTTTAACAAAATGTTTGTTGACTCTTTTACCCTTCCCTGCTTTAGTTGCTTTTTTTTCCTTAAAAAAAACAAAAATCAAATGAGAAAAACAAGGTCCATTGATCAAGATGATTGAAGGGTCAAGATGAGGTTTTCAAGGTTTCTTTAACTAGGGAGGGTTTTCAAGATCATCTCATCTTCTTTTTACCATTGAAAAAAACAAGGGCCATTGATCAAGATCATCTCATCTTCTTTTTACCCTTCATCAAAAACCCATCTGCACAAAAACAAATAATAATACTAATAAATAAAAGAAATCATCATAGTATGTTAAAACTTTTGTTACTATGTCACAACTTATACTTTGTGTAACATAGTCTAGATTCAGAAAACTAAAAATATACATATATGTGAATCCAGCAAAAATCATCATAGTATGTTACAACTTTTCTTACTGTAACAAAATCTGGATTCAAATATTTGTGTAATAACTTATACTATGAGTGAGGTCGAATTGATTTCTTATTAATAGATGTTATATAAAACTCTTGCAACATAAGGAAAAAACAAACTTTGAGCAATATAATGTTTAATAACTTTGCTAGATTATTAAATTATATTCATGGAAACAAATTTGAAAATAAAAGGAAAATAGGCTTGTAAGAAAACCAATTGCAAAAATACATAGCTTTTTCAAAAGTTTAACTGTGAAAACAACAATCTTTACAACATAAAATTAAAAAAAAAAACTCATCCAAAGGCACTTAAAATAGACCCGAAGGCATTATAAAAAATAGAAAAAACAAAAAGAAATGTTCTTGAAACCCTCCAATATGTTGAGATCAAAGTTCAATTTAGTTGTGATCAACACTTTTTTCTTTTAAGGCTAATGTTAGTTAAATAAAAATTATTGTATACAGAAACAATAACTTACTTGTTGTTTAATGTTTGTCTCATCCCATGTGTCGGATCTTTAATGACGCTTGCCACCGTTTCTTTTCGGATCTAAAAAACCACCAAGATCTGGATCGTATTTTTACATAGAACAACACCAAGATCTGGACCATTCCCACGCCGTACCACCAGATCTTGACTCGTACATCAAAGGTGAGTTGTTTTGGGGGTTTTAGGGAAATTGGAGGTTGGTTTTTTTTAAACAAAAGGTGGTTTTTTTAGAGGACTCCATGATTCTTTTTTAGGTAGAAAACTAGAATTGAAGGTGAGAAAGAAGTAGAAGCAGAGATAGAGATATGGTGGTTGAAAGAAGAGAGAGGTAAGAGGTAAAGTAAGATTGTCTTATTGGTGTGTTGATTTACGTGTCACCAACACTTCAACCCATGTAACATTGTACTTCATGCTGCCACCATTATTACAATACCAATAATACCCTTTTGTGGAAGAGAAAACAAGAAGATGTGGCTGAATATGAGCCTCTCATTGAGTTTCTTAAGTTTCTTTAACTCATGGAGGTTTCCTAATTATACTTTCCCTATATATATATATATGTGTGTGTGTTTTTATGAATGTAGTACTTTGTATTAGTTTGTTCATGCCTTCATGGACAATATGATTAGAGAGAGCTTTAGGATGTAGAAAATATAGATAGTAATAAACAATGTGAACAACTAATTCATGAACAATAATGAACAATTTGAAGGAAGTAATTCATATTACATATAGAGTAATGAGGATGACAATAATTATACTCCGGTTCAAACGATTCGAACCGATTAATTTATGAGAGCTCGAGCTCGGCTTGTTGGAAGTTTTTCAAGCTTGAGTTCTGTTCGGGCTCGGCTCGTTTATTACTATTAGTTAATATATTAAATAAAAATAATATAAGTAATAGCCTCGCGAGCGCGATAAGTAAGCTCGAGCCTAGACTCGTTTACTAATTAAACAACGTTAAATGAGTGGTAAATATTAGTAAAACTAATATTACACTAAGCTTGACGAGCCTTAAAGGTGAAAGCAAGCCGAGCCGAGCCTTATCGAGCCCGAGCCGAGCTTAAGCCTAAACAAAGCTCGTTTATAAACCGAGCTCAGCTCAAGCCAGGCATGTGGAGCTTGGTAGGCTCGTCAATCATTATCTAGCCTTAGTTTAATATTAATTTTATTAATATTTAATAATATTTACCGCCTATTTAAATTTGTTACTAAACGAGCTCGAGCCGTGCTTGCGAGCCTTTTATTTATATTATTTTTATTTAAAATATTAAGTAATAAATAGTAAATGAGCCGAGCCCAGCTCTCAAAAGTTTTTCGAGCTTGAGCTAAAGCCTGCTTGCTTGTTCGTATTCGTTCGTGCTTGTTTGTTTATGTTTATTAGTTAAACTTAAAAGTTTTTAGTTTTTAAATTTCCTTCCTAAATTTATTTTCTATCTAAAGATTGATTATTTTCCTTATTAGCTTTTATTTCTCTCGTGAAACATTAATCTTTTTTAATTGTTGGCCGTACTAAACAAATGGAAAGCCCAATATTTTGCTTTGATTTCTTACTAGGCAATTAAAGATGTCACTGTTTTTTACCTTCATAGTATGCAAGTTTTTGTATCCTTATCTAATTAATAATTGTTGTTAAATGTTTACAAGATATCAAAGATGATATGAAGAATTTAGGGAAGTTGGGCATACAAGAATCAAAACATTTTTTTTTTGCAATAACCGTGAACTTATGAATTAGGATTATCATGTATTCATGTCTAAGTAATTTTGGTTAATTATGTCTAAGTATAATTTGACTTATTGTATAGTGGATGTACGTTGTCTAATGGTTAATGTTAACAATGTTTTTTCAGTTAGTTGCATATTAAATGTTTGTTTGTGTTCAAACCCCGTGTTCATGAACAGTTCACAAACAATTGAATATCCTTAACAAACAAACACAAACATAGAACTCCGTTCGTTAGTGTGTTCATAAACTGGTTGTTTGCCGAATAAACGTTAACAAACAAACACGAACAAATTAAGCATCGTTCGTGTTCGTTTGATTTGTTTACAACCCTAAATGGGTGTGATGGAATTACAACCACCCCATCCACCCTTAAACACATGTTTAAAATGTATTTTGTCAACGGAGAAATGGTGAGTTTATTAATATCTGTCATAAAAGATTTTGAGTAGTTATAACTCTAACTCTAATTTAAAGAAAACTAGTATTACTTCCGCGCGCGTTGCGGCGCGCTAAACCGACGGAAGTTTGTATTGGATTTAAGTAATACATTTCCGGACATTGACGGTCACCGTATTGTTTAGGTATAATAATTACGTTTTTTTTTGTCACTGACTTTGATGTAATATTTAAAAAACAAACAACACTTGTTAAAATGGAAAAATAAACAAAGTACCTCCCCAAAGGTTTGAACCTGGGACGTTGGCTAAGAAAACATCACGACAAACCACTCCACCACCAACACATCTTGTCTCTTGAAATGAAACCATAAATATATATTGTTTAACAAAGGTTAAAAAATAAATAAAGTGTTTGACCCAAGATTCGAACTTGGGACCTTGGATAACTAAACCACACCACAAACCACTCCACCACCAAGACATTATATTCTAAATTGAAACCATAAATATATATTGTTTAACAAAGTTAAAAAAAAAAAAACCCCACCAAATCGCCTCCACCAAGACTCGAACTTGGGACCTTGGACAACTAAACCACACCACAAACCACTCCACCACCAACATATTATGTTTTCAATTGAAACCATTTATATATATGGTTTAACAAAGTTTAAAAAAAAAAAAGCCCAGCAACCCGCCTCCCCCAAGGAGTCGAACTTGGGACCTTGCACAACAAACCACACCACAATACCACTCCACCACCAACACACTTTGTTTATCAATTGAAACCATTAATATATATGGTATAACAAAGTTAAAAAAAAATAAAATAAAGGCCACCGCCCCTCTCAACCAATGGGAGAGGGGCTGGCACTATTCATGGCACTCTCTAATAATACATATATAATAGTGTTGGGGTTGAAGAAAACTGCAAATAAATAATTAGCAAACAAACCACACATTTTGTTAGATTGATTCAATTGGTATGTTGAATTTTCTGTTCAGCTCTAAGATTGACATCTTCCACCTTGTCCATTTCGTACCTTCCACAGACAGTTAGTTACATACAATTTCGTCTTAAACCACGGGTTTGAGTTACAAGTTAACTTTTAGGTTATTCAGTTTTGTTTATACAACCACTAGTTTATCCCCTCGGATGCTTAATGAGATAGACAAATCTAATATGAAGTGACAAAATGTGTGTCCTGTAACCTACATAGTTAGTTTTTTCAGAAATTTTTTAAAGAAACAACACTCGATAACTCATAAAACCTACCTCTAATTCTACATGAGCACATCTTGCTCGAGCGAAGTCTCGGCACAATTTTGTCACTTCGTCAAGACATTTTAAAGCTGTGATGTGAACATGGAAAAAAACAACCAAATTGGTATAGAATGATCATATGTCATGATGATGATGATGATTGATTTAAGAGGTGTGTATGATAGAGTGATCAATTATCACTTATCAGCTATACATTTACCTAGTGTCTAAGAATCATAGGTTATATCTAACTGGCTTAGCAACCTTTGTAATCAGTGTTCCTAGCAACAACGATCAAAATACAAAAAAAAAAAGTTTTTTTACCAAACTGACTACATTTATGAATATATATGTAGTTAGTGGGTTTTTATATGTGATAGTAGGTTCAAAAGAATATATACTATCTTAACATGGTTAGTGACTTGCTGAGACATGATTAATAAATTACCTGACCACATTGTGTGTTTTTTCTACATGAACAAAAACCCACCAAAAAGGTCATTTTTTCCGTTTTTTTGTATAGCACTATGGTGCTCGTTGGGTAGATAATAAAACATTCGTTATAAAAGTTACTAACGTTAAAAAAATGTCGTATACAAAAGTTATTAATGTTTAAAAATTATAGGGGGAAGTGCATGTGCCACGCACATGAGAAAGAAAAATACTTTTGGAATGAAATCAAGAAATGTGAATGTTGCCTAGTGCTATGTGGTGTACCCTTTTTCGTTTATTATATATATATATATATATATATACACTTTTGTTTCACTCAGATTATAATCCTACGCTCACACTAATGTCCAAAACCGAACCCTAGGAGGTCTTAAGAGAATGCAGTGTGTGTGATAAAGTAAGAACACAAAGGTGTAAGTGGTTCGGTCTAGTTCGACCTACGTCCACTATGAAAGGAGATATCTTTTATTACTTCAGTAAATACAAGGAGAATAGAAACAAGTACTCTAAATCTATTTCGTTTGGAGCTATTTTCGTATGAATGTTTCGACCCCTTGCAAAGGAGAGGTAACCTCCTTTTTGTAGGGAAAGCATGGGCCAACCGTTGTGGCCCATGGTTGAAGTGATGAGCTTGGGCCCAAGTTTTGGGCTTATCTTCTATTGGCCCACAAGATGGGTAACAGAGCTCGTGGTAATTAATGCTGATGTGAGAGAAGGTATGACTTGGTCTGCCTGAATTCCATGTGGCGCAATGTGATTGGGCACAGACGACGCTTCTTTCTGACACAACATGGTTGACCAGCTGGTGGCGTCTGACTTGACGTCTGGCAGCAGGTAAGCATGTGTGTAGAGTACTCTGACGGTATTGTACAATGCAGCATGGTGGAAGAATGGGAGCAGTCATGTCATTGTTCATTATCAGAGGTGGTTGGACCACTCCTAACACGTGTTGCCCTCTGATTGGCGTAGAGTGCTATGCTCTTGACCGAATCTTCTTAATTCTTGATCACCCGTACAACATCGTGTACTTGAGAACGATGTTTCCTGATTATTCCGCGCGTTATCCCACGCGCTAAGATTCTTTTGTGTTGACGACGTCACTATGCTAGGATGTGTTCCTGCGCTGGATGTTATATCTTCTGCGTAGGGTTGAGTTACTCCAGGAATGAGGGACTCGCCAACGCCGACTTATTAATTCCTTGCGCCGTGTTGGCTCTGCGGACGAGTAGGAATCCATGTTTTGAAGGGAACAAAGTGTGTTCTGCGGATACGTTACATCCGCGTTGGTCCTGCACTTGGTTGTTTTATGAGATAGGGTTGTACTCCGTTCCTGGATTAGGGACCCTATCCCTTCAGTCATTGCATGCAAGAAGAAAATATTGTTATTTTCACAATGTTTTCAGAACCGGAAGACGAATCGGTCGCCTTACTAGTCCACTAGTCCTACCCTCGGTTCAATACATACCTGGAGCAGTTTAACGGTTCCTGGTCCAACCGATCCGACCGGTCGGGCCGGCCCGGTCCGTATTTTAAAACAATGCATTTTTAAACTTATTTATTGTTTATAATTACACTTTGATTTCGCTTATGGCATCTCCAACGCTCTTGTTTTGGACGGTCTATCCAAATCAAACAGACAAATATTCGGGTTTGATGCATTGGTGGAGTTTAAAAATGGTTGGTCCGTCCATTCCACCAGACCGGTCCACTCCATTTTGTTTATTTGTTTCTAGTTGGGTATTGGGTTAAATAATGTGGGGATTAGGTGGATATGAGATGGAGGTTTGAAATGGTTTGGGGTTGAAGGAAAAAAGTGAGCTTTGGTTTAGAATGGTTTAAAATGACGTGGTATGATGACGTGACGGTTTTGAGTGGTTTGTTTGACCAACAATTGTAGATGCTTTTAATTACATTAACACTAATTCTATTACTAGATATTTAGGATATTGTGTTTAATAGTTATAAAGTTATTTTGATTTTGTGCTTCATATTTTATGATTAGCGAAGCATATTTTAAAGATTTCATGTGGAATGAAGGTATAAATGTAAAATTTGGGATTTAATAGTTTCAATTAAACATATTTTTTTTTGGAAGGTGTACTTCAGCGGTGAAACCAATCGACAGACAACCCCTCGACTCGAGTTCGAATCACTACCCACGCACCGGTGTCCACTTTGAAGTTATCTCAAACCGTTACAGGGAATTTTTTCGTGGTGTGCAGGATTCGAACTCAAGACCAAGCCCGGGCGGGAACCCTCCAAAGAAGTAAACCCTCCCACCTCTCCCCAGCTGAGCTGGAGGTCATTGGCTTCAATTAAACATATTATACTGTAGTAATAGTGTCTTGCTACCAAACTTAGGGTTATGATCAAATAAATAAATTTCACACTTTTGATTTGATTAAAGAAATATTATTTCAGTTAATCAATCAACAAGAACAACCATAATTATTTGGTGATGACTGATGCCTATGTACTCTACAGGAAATAAAGTTGAATTCAGATCTAAGTAACAAAAAACAAATCAATTTATTTAATAACACAAAATTTCTCAATAAAAACAAAATATTCCAGCTGTTGTCCCAAGTGCTACCCTGTAAAACAAGATCGATGTTTTGCTTTTGTTTATGACATGATATGATATTATATTAATTTAGGGCCAAACAAATTATTCTTGCATAACGATTGTCCCACATATGTTTCTACCCTTCTTTATTCACAAACGAACAAATCAAGAGATGTGAATTAAAATCTTCACATGGTAACCGCCTGTTAAATCTTCACATTCTATATGCTATATTAACAATCTTTAAAACCTGAAACAATTTAATAGGATTCAAACTTTGATGTCTTTCATTGATATTTCTCAATATATAATACAAATACAGAGATAAATAAGGATACAAGATAAATACAAATTAATGATAAAATGCTAACAATCTTTCCTATATTAACGATTGCTATTACACCCTCGCAGTCGAAGCGGGAGGAGACCAGATGCTGAAACTGGCACGAAAGTCTTCAAACAGAATCCTGGGCAAGCCTTTGGTGAAAATGTCTGCGATTTGATACCTGGATGGCACGTGAAGGATCCGAACGTTGCCCCGCTGAACCTGTTCCCGTACAAAATAAATATCCAATTCAATGTGCTTTGTACGCTGGTGCTGCACCGGATTACCAGATAAATAAATGGCGCTGACATTATCACAATAAACCATGGTGGCGCGCGAAAGGGGCACAGAAAGCTCGAGCAATAAGTTTCTGAGCCAGCAAATCTCTGCAACGACGTTTGCAACGCCACGGTATTCTGCCTCAGTACTGGAGCGAGAAATAGTGGGCTGGCGTTTAGACGACCAGGAAATTAGATTATCCCCGAAATATACACAGTAACCACTAGTAGAACGCCGGGTGTCAGGACACCCAGCCCAATCGGCATCAGTATATGCAACTAAAGAGGTAGTAGTAGACGGGCCTAAGGTGAGACCAAACGAAGCCGTGCCCTTAATATAACGAATAATCCTCTTTAAAGCATTCCAATGATCAATACCGGGAGCATGCATATGCATTCAAATTTGCTGAACAGCATAAGTAATATCAGGTCTGGTAAACGTGAGGTACTGAAGAGCCCCGGCTAAGCTGCGGTACAGAGTAGGATCATGGAATGGTTCACTGGTCGTGGCACTGAGTTTCGCATTTGTATCCACAGGAGTAGCAACCGGGTTACAAGATTGCATTCCTGCACGGGCAATAATATCTGTGGTGTATGACTGCTGAGACAAAAACATGGTATTAGCATTCCTAGAAACAGAAATGCCCAAGAAGTAGCTGAGAGGGCCGAGGTCTTTCATGGCAAATTCAGCGGCGAGGCTGGCCAGAAGACGATGTCTGAGGGTATCAGACGAGGTGACAAGAAGAATATCATCCACATATAAAAGAAGATAAACAGTGTTACGCCCTTGGATGTAGGTGAAAAGAGAAGCATCACACCTGCTATGAGAGAACCCCATAGTAAGAACAAAATCTGTAAAACGTTGGTACCATGCCCTAGGTGCCTGTTTTAGCCCATACAAAGATTTCCGCAAGAGGCAGACATGGTCAGGAAAATTTTTATCACGAAACCCCATAGGCTGATGCATGTAAACTGTCTCATGTAGGGTGCCGTGTAAAAATGCATTTGTCACATCCAACTGATGGACCGCCCAGCCCTTAGAAAGAGCGAGTGAGAGAACAGTCCGGATGGTTGCTGGTTTGACCACCGGACTGAACGTCTCACCGCAATCAATACCCACCTGTTGTGACCGACCATCACATACCAAACGTGCTTTGTACCGCTCTAGAGTACCATCTGACCTGTATTTATGTTTAAAGAGCCACATACTACGGATAATATTCATGTCAGGCGAACGAGGTACTAACTCCCATGTATCGTTTCTAATTAATGCATTATATTCAGTGGGCTGGTCGGCGGCCATTGTGAGCCGGAGAAGACAGAGAACAGAAGACGGAAGTGGGAGGCAGAGGGTAGGGCCGGCGAAGGTTGGAGAAAAGGGTTGTTTTAGGAGGAGATAACACAGTCTCTTGATACCATAATAGGATTCAAACCTTGATCTCTTTCATTGATATCTCTCATACAGAGATAAATAAGGATACAAGATAAATACAAATTAATGATAAAATGCTAACAATCTTTCCTATATCTGCGATTGCTATTACAATTAACAATTTTAAACAAAAAAGAAATTGGTTCAAATCATCAAACAACTTAAACGAGTCGGCACGACCAATTACCCACCCAATTCATCTAAATTCTTTAGAATATGAGTGAAAATATTTATAAGTTCAGTTGATAAAAACCAGCACATTTTTCACTTTGTATTCAAGAAAAAAACACATTAACACTCTCAAATAAGCATCATATTGTTCGGTAGTATATAGCACTTACAAGAGTCTAGTACTAGTGAAAAAAAGTCCCCATGATCGATACCTAGATTTAGTGGAGATTTTTATTGTTTTATATGTTTTCATAAATTTATAATGAGAGTTGATGTTAGAAAATAGGTAGTACTCACTTTAGCCGAAGAAAGATCAAATTAAAGTCCCATGAATTAGGTAGAACATGTTATACAAATTAATCACATTTGTAAGTGCTTGCTTTAGAGGGGCACTTTTTTCTCATACACTATAAGTCACCAATTATTACCTATTTTTACCAATAACTACCTTAAGAGTGCACACAAACTGAACGGTTTGTTTTGAGCGGACGGATCATTCAAGTTTAAGCCACCATTGGAGGTAGCGCCCGGTGGTGCAGAGGTCTACTCAAGCGGACGGTCCTTAAACCAATTGAGGGCCCTGCATGTACTTTTAATGAATAAATAAAAAAAGTTTTTTTTTGTGAGGGGGTATAAATTAAATAAAACTAAAAGTAGGTGATGAAGTAGAGGTTTGAAATGGTTTATGGTTTTTTTTTTTTACTATAATAATAATCTTTCATTCCCGGACAAAGAAAATTACATTAAGATAACAGGCAGATGGGCAACAAACTGCGCCGCTAACTAATGGTTGGAGGAAAAAAATGGGTTTGAAAGAGTTATGATTTGGAATGATCGATGTTGCATGCTGAAGGGTTGTGGTTTGAAGTGTTTTGTTTGCATTACCATTGTGGATGCTCTAATACCACTAAATAACTAGATCGTTTTTTTCATCCACCTTATAGCCATGGACCTCACCTGTTTTACTCTACCCACCAATCTTACACACACCTAACCTTTCATCAAGTAACACTATCCGTAAATGGCACCCGCATATCCTATCTGAAAAGATGGTGGCGGTGTTACCAATTCGAATAGTATACCGGCAAGGCACCCCTCCTTCCTTGAAGCAAAAACTTATAAATTATGATTAATTTGTATAACAAGTTTCACCTTAATCACAATGTGATTAATAGCTTTAAACTTAATTAGTTTCTAATTCGTTTGTGGGGTTCATATGACATAAATAAATAAGATACATACCTTGGGGTCCCTCTACATTCTAGTTGGGTACCTCCATTAAATCTATCTAAGGCGCTATATTGATATCATTCAGGCTACAACTTAAATTAAGATATGTGAGTTTGGAGTTATATATCATTCAAAACGCAAAAACACACACATATGAACAAAGTTATAATATTTGGCAAAAATTTTGATAAATTGTGATCTACTGATCTTTTCATAGAAAATGAAGAGAATTTCTAATTTACTAATGTTGAAAACAAATACGCAGCTTAAACTTTGAATTTGACAACGTACTAACTTCCTAAAAATATGTGCTCATTCATATTAACTAGATATCAATGTAAAAAACAAACTAATTAACTAGATATCATATTAACTAGATATAGATACATTTTTTGTCATGCCAAGTTATAGTCCACACATATGTTTTGGTACAAATTAAAATTGTAATATTTCTATATAATTCTCATTTAGAACACATAAACGAAACAACAGAACACGCCAATGAATTATTTGTTTATAAATGCAGATTTAGATTCATGCAGATACGAACTAAAATCAGTAAAAGGAAAATCCAAAAGCACACAAATAGCATTAAGAAAGTGACGTAGAATATACCATGAAAATAGAGGAATTTGAGAGTTGGATGGCTCATTTATGCCGTTTTTATGTGTACGTTGATCCTTTCTATGTCTTCCCACAGCTTTACTGAACCGCAAATCTTGAATTCAAAGATACAATTATTGATAGAAAAGATCAAGAACCATATAGGCAGTTCAAGAAAGCTGTGGAAGAACATGAAAAGCACCAGGCTTCTTTGAATTCCTTCACATCTTTGTCTTCCTCATCGAAACCCTAATTAGGTTCTTGTGTGTGTGTGTGAAAGAGTGAGTGAGGCAGAGAATTTTGATGGATTAAAGATTAGATGGTGAAAGGGGTATTTATAGGAGAATAGACATCTTTACTACCAATCCCAGGAAAAGAAGAATATCGAGTATAAAATATGAATTGTAGGCCACCTTCTAACTCATATATTTGACGTTATAATTGCTGGGTTAGGATCAAATACACAATACAATTTTTCTAGGAAGGGTGAGAAGGATTGTGATCCATTGATCATATATTTGAAGGGTTGAGATTAGTTTGTTTGAAAAAAATAAATAATAAATTAGAGGAGGGGCATAAAAGGAAAACCACATTTGTTGACTTTCTCTCTCCACATGCAATGCACATGTCAATTCCCCCTATCATTTTAAAACGTCTCTAACTTTTTCGTACGATATTTTTTTTTCAAAAAAATTTCACCATATTAACGAGCGTTTTTTTATCTTTAATATGAGTACCACATTGCTACATTAAAATTGAAAAAAAAAATTCGTGTTAAGTGGGTTTTCTTCTCCGTTGTGTCTTCTGCTCGTTCATTGTGTTATAGTATGCACATGTGCTTTATAAATATGTTATTTATGTTTTTTTAGTCTACACATGATTTAACTTTGTCCATTGTGTTTTTAGTATGCTTTTCATTGTGTTTTACGCAAATGAGTTTTGTATTTAGGTGTACATTGTGTTTTATTATGTTGTTCATTGTGTTTAAGTCTATTATTCATTGTTTTTTAGTCTTCTATTCATTGTGTCTTTAATATCTCGTCCATTGTGTTTTATTAGACTGTTCATTGTGTTTTATACCATATTGTTTATTGCATATTTAATTGGTACTCATTGTATTTTACGTTATCTCCATTGTGTCTTACGCAACTGGGTTTTCAACTTTTTTTTTCAAAAGTATTCATTGTGTTTTAATCTTTTGTTCATTGTATCCTTATTATATCGTCCATTGTGTTTTACACAATTGGGTTTTTGACCTTTTTTTTCAAAAGTATTCATTGTGTTTTAGTTTTCTGTTCATTATGTCTTTAGTATGTCATCCATTGTGTCTTACGCAACTGGGTTTTCAACTTTTTTTTTCAAAAGTATTCATTGTGTTTTAGTATTCTATTCATTGTGTCTTTAGTATGTCATCCATTGTGTTTTATTAGATTGTTGATTATGTTTTATACCCTATACTTAATTGGTGCTCATTGTGTTTTACACTCCACTGTGTCTTACGCAAGTGGGTTTTTGATTTTTTTTTTCGAAAGTATAGAAATATGGTACTCATATTAAAGATAAAAAGACGCTCGATTTTATGGTATATTTTTTTTTAAAAAAACGATGACGTATAAAAAAGTTATGGACATTTAAAAATGAAGGTGGAAATGGCATGTGACTTGCATGTGCATATATTTTTGACCAAATTACCCCTCCCACTTGTTTGATCCTTTGCCACATGTCATTTTCTAGTGGCTTCTCACCCTTCTCATTTTTTGTAGTCTTTATAGAATAACCCAACCCTATAATTGCTATAGGTACATTTTCTTCTTCTAGTTGTCTGAATTAAACTCCTTAAATAAGATAAACCAGTTTGGTGATGCCAATTATGAAGAGTGGTGGTTAACATTTTGGTGATGCCAATCTTGGATCAAGTGATCATTGGGTGTGGTGGGGGAGGGGTTGGTGGTATGGTTGTTCGGATCCGGGAGGTGGTAGGGGCTGTTGTGACGGTGGTAGGGGTTGTGGTATCGACTGGAGAAGTCGTTTGGGTGGTGTAAGCTGATGTTCACGGGTAGGGGTAGAAGAAGTATGAGGTTGGATCGAGTTGATGAACTAGAAGTGGCAATGGTTCCGTGTCAAGGAATTAACAATAGGTGGTAGGTGTATAAATGCTACTCCCTCCGTCCCAATTTAAATGTCATCCTTTTCTTTTTTGTTTGTCCCAAATTAAATGTCCCTTTCTAAAAATAGAAATGTACTTTTCAGTTTTGCCCATAAAAGACAAAACACAATCACCACTTTTGAGGATATTATTGTCATTTTACCACATACAAACAAAAAAATTCTTAAAATGTGTGTTTTTAGACATGAGACATTTAAATTGGGACGGAGGGAGTAGAATATTTACTTTCATAACCTTATCCTTTTCTAACTGTTTGCATAACGGGATGACCGGGTTCACCTAGTTGGCTTAAGGCAATAGTAACCCCGGTAGGCCGGTAGTTGGTTGGGTAAACGAGAAACACACATAAAGTATATTTAGTAGCTTATTTGTGTGGGTATGTATTGTTTTGATTAGAATTTGGGTAGCATGCACACCCAAAAACATGGAAATTGTCACATGTTTGGCTTTTGAGATAAAGAGTGGAAGTGGGTGTACGAAAATTGAGAAGCTTAGTTGGTAAGATGTTGTGTAAGTGGGTAGCGATACGAAGTGCTTCGACCCAATAAGTGGGAGAAAGAGAAGCATGCAAGAGAGACAACATGCGTTCGACTTTCCATTTTATTCGGAAGTGTGGGGACATGAAAAGTGAAATTTTATACCATTTGATGTGGAGAATGATTCAAATTAAGTTTTAAGAAATTTGTAAAAGATCACAAAATACTTATACCGCTTTCGTGTAATTTGTAAAAGGTCACAAAACCCACAAAACTTTGGAATGTTTCGATTTGAGGTTTAATGGAAAAACCAAGTGTAGTGAGTATGATCATCAATAAGAACCATATAATACTTATACCGCTTTCGTGTAATTTACAATGGTGAGGTCCACAAGTTGGCATGAATAATATAAAAAACGAAATAAACAATGAGAACTGAAAAGACTAAATGGTAGGCGCGCGATTATGCTAATAATTTAACAAACATGACCAACGAAAGTACTAGGAAATTTATTGCATGAAATAACATTATTCAGATGTGAAAAATCCGTAACCTGAGAACACGGGTGACTAAGTCTATCATGCCAAAAAAGAATATGGAAAGATGTAATAAAAGCAGACTCGTAACCAAAAGCATTATGTGTGAACGGGTCAGAACTATTGTGTCAGCTCAAAAGCTTCCCACTCTTCAAATGCTTCAAAGAAAAGCCAAAATGGTCAACTCAACCGAAAAACAGTTATATGTGTTAAATTTGCGAATAGAAGAAGATTTTTATTAATGGTGGGTGTGGAGCTAATGTTTTTAAGGTGTAGGTTTTTCGTGGATTGGGTTATTGTGGTGTGACTCGACCCTTTAACTAGAACCCTATTACCATCGCCAACAAGCACCGAACAAATAGGATTGAAATAGGGAGTAGTGATTATAGATTGGTCTGCCGTGATATGTGATGTTGCTCCGGTAGCTTTGTACAAGTAAAAGTCCATGGTTCAAGTGTTATACACTAAAACACAGCAACAAATTCAAGGGTTTTTAATGCGTTAATGTCAGTCAAGATGGCTTAGTCTTATGGGGAGTGCGAGTTGGGACTTAATTGAGTTTGGCCAAGATCATCATGGGAACTGATTGGATCGAACGATCCCACCTACGTGAGACAAAGAGAATGGGGAACGTACAAGATAATATGGAGTCCAATGTGCCTGTGTTGGCTAGTTTGGCTAAAACCTGGCATGGTAGTTCATCTCACGGGGCTTGTGATTGGGCCGATTGCTACCTGAGTTCTGATTAGGTTGCTACCACCTTATCCATGGTTCTGATTATTTGGCCGGCCCCTTCGTTGTCCATGATTTTAATTACGGTTGGCAACTAAGTATTGCTTATTCATATATTCAAATGTTTAGAATTGAAGTTTTATGATGTAATTTAATGCATATATTGCTAATGAAGCACCATTCTATCGGAGAACATATAGTCCTTGAAATATTAGGGATTGTTAATATATAATTGGTACTAAATAAAATGGTATGAAAACCTGATTTTCATTCTCTAAAAGGAACACATTCGAACTGAAACATTTGGAAAATCAATAAGAATGCTATAAAAGACTAATCGTAAATTTTATACGAGGTATTGTAGATTATTTCCTAGTCTTTGAAATATCTTATTAGGTACTGAATTAACATGGAATCACGAACCTAATGAAATCATTTGAGATAAAACAAACATAATTTAAAGAACCTATTTTTAGTCCATGAAGATAAGCGTTGGGGACAGAAATATCGTAGTATAAAACATTGATTTTTAGTCAGAGGAAAATGTATCCGGGATGGGGTACACATTGCAGACTGAATTTTTATGTATCAAGACAAAATTGCAGAAAACGTCCTTTATGTTTACCCAAAGTTGCAGGTTTAGTCCTTTAACTTTAAAAGTTGCAGGATACCTCCTTTATCGAAGTTTTTGTTGCAGGAAACATCCTTTACACTAAGGCCGTTAAATTATCCTGTTAAGTTACCCTCACATGCTTGGCATGTGAGGGTATTTTCGTCAATTTGTATTTAAAGGACCTTTTATGCAATTAAAACAAAAATAACAACATAACAATAAAGGAGGGACTAAACTTGTCAAAGTTTGGAAGTTTTTAAAACAAACTCATCCTCTCTCTCTCTCAGACTCGTTTTTTCGGCGATGGTCGCCGCCGGCGACCACATTCCGGCCAAGTACTCCGACGAGGTTTTTAAAGCTGATTATTAACGTTTAAACTTTTCCCAACTGTGTATTACACATCCTTAATTCGTACCTGAAGATCCATTTTTAAACTGCCCCAAAGATCTCATCACATTACAGTTCACCTGAATTTCCTCCCCAAGAACGAGTAACCCAACCGCTGGCGCTACTATACCCATATGATTGGCTGTTCTTCTAGTTCTTTTTGGTTGCATGTTTAGGAGGTTCTTCACAAGCAGTAATCGATGGACCGCCAGGATCAGTGCAGACAACTACTCTATCCAACATCTCAGATAACGCATCTTCTTCAACATAAACAGCCGACTGTTTGCTACTTCTTTCTTCCTCATAACCATTATCCTCGATTTGGCGATGCTTTCTACTCCTGAATGAGTTATCGGCCTCCATAAACTCTTCCTTTACAACAACCTCAGAAGACGCATCTTGTGAATTTGAAGGCAAGTTGTATTTATCCAAATCAATTACCAGAGGTTTACTAGGAGGAAGGAATTTACTAGCTTCCTCCATCCCCTTATTAAATTGCAAGATAGATTCAGTATCAGAGGAGGAGGATAGTGACCGGCGAAGCAGAAGAATAAGGTCGGTGGACCTGGAACAGAGGAGGAGGAGGGTTCACGGAGATGGAGAACTTACCGGAAATAAAGGAAGGCGGCGAAGGTGGTTCGCCGGAGATGGTGACCGGCAGCAGTGGAGGCGGCAGCGGCCGCCATGGCTGTCCGGTGACCCTGCTGCGCTCGTCGAAACACACACATGAGTGTGTGTTGTTTGTGTGTTTTGCAGGTAAGAGAGAAGAAGGAAGGATTTTATAGGTAGTCCAAATCAGGGGGTGTTTGGTTACAGGTATAACAGCTCACTTAAGGGTGTTTGGGTCCTTTAAATACAAATTGACGAAAATACCCTCACATGCTTGGCATGTGAGGGTAACTTAACAGGATAATTTAACACCGTTAGTGGTAAAGGTCGTTTTATGCAACCAAAAGTTCATTAAAGGATGTTTCCTGCAACAAAAACTTCGATAAAGGAGGTATCCTGCAACTTTTAAAGTTAAAGGACTAAACCTGCAACTTTGGGTAAACATAAAGGACGTTTTCTGCAATTTTGTCATGTATCAAATACTTATCATTTATCCCTATTGGTCCATACAAGGAGGATTGATTTTTAGTTACAAAAACCACTATCTAATACTAGGGATCTGTCACCAGCTGGGGATTAGCAAAATCGGTCCCTAATAACTATGTAATACATGGGATCTGTCACCAGTATTATAGACTAATTTTTCAGTCCCAAATACTATTCTTTTTTGTAGTACAGTTCCTGAGCCACAACTGCAACTTAAGGAGTAGTAAATGATTTACTAGAACCTATTCCACCTAAGTAAAGTTTGGTTTATACGTGCTACTATAGTGTCATACTTGTTAGAAGAATATTTAGATAAACTTGATTTTATCCTATGTTATGTAAATAATAAACATATGCTAATTATCTTAGCCTAAGTCTAAAAGGTTAGTTAATACCGGTTTGTGACACACCGGTTAGTAAATGTATATCCTAAGTCTAATTAAGTTTGAAGGGACGCGTCTGTTCATGTTGCACCGGTTCTAAAAGTATAAATAGGCCGGTCAATATCATTTGTAATGTGTAGAAAGTTTATGTTGTTAAATATAACTAACTTTCATTCATACTCTCTCTTTCCCTCCATTTTATAACTACTCGCCCCACATACAAGAAGCGCACATCAGAATACAATACACGAACCAAAGGACCTGTGCAGGATTGTCTTTTAACATGGCATCAGAGCCCGATCGTAAGAAAGTTTATGGTATATTCGATGTTGAAGAGAAATCAGTGGATGTTCCCGAAGATAGAGACAAGAGGTCGATGTCTCCATTAGTTGAAGATGACCATGTGGATCAATTTATTCTCGATAAGAAGATCGCAGAATTTAAGAAGGAGTGTATGGACCCTTCGAACATCAATTTCTCACGATTTCGTATTGGATCAGCCCCAAAGTCGCATATAAAGAAGAAAAAGAAGGCGCAACAAGAGTTTAACAAGCAAGTAAAAGATGCCCCCGAATACCCACACGCTATGTGTTGTGGAAAGTGTAAAGAGCCCTTCCATTATAGAAGAAATTGCCCAAAGAAGATTGGTAAAACAGAATTTATGGTAAAAGGAACGGATGGAAAAGGATGGGACGATGTGTGGTATGCAAGCCTAACAAGAAAAGAACATGGGTGTGGTTATAAAGATCAATTCGCTATTTTTAACAAATCATTTGGAGTAGAAGGCCAACCAAGTGGATATAGGAGGGAGTACTTTAGAGGAAAAGGATCGGTAATAATCACAAGTGGAGGACAAGTACACAAAATCAAAAAGGTATACTATGTTCGTACACTTCGTAAAAATGTGTTAAGTATAGAAAAGTTGAATCATGATGGATTAGAAGTGGAATTCGATGGAGATGTATGTTATATTCATCGACCGATCATACAAGAGAAGAGAAAGATGATATTATGCCGAATATGTGATAGTGAAGATCACTTCACATTTAAATGCCCCGAAAGAGAGAATATTGTTGAACAAGATGGAAAAGGGCCGCTCGAAAAGTTCTCAAACAAACGGGTCAGATTTGAAGGCATAAAAGAAGCACTAAATGATGAAGATAAATAAAGGGCTTATATGTTCAAGCAATTTCAAGAATTCTCTATTGATAAGGACAATTATGAAGGTGTTATGGAGATTAAAGGTCCTATCATGTACGCAACCAATGGTTCACGCAAACAAGATTGTCTAGTTTTCATGGACTTGCTTCATGTTACTACTATGGTTGAAAGGTACAAGCGCAAATTTGAGATAGAATTTGAAAAGATTGTAGAATGGTTTATGTATGAATTCTTGAAAATAAAGAACAAAGCCCCTATGCCACCAAGAGATGGAACCGGATATCCAATTTGTTTATTGGATTTATACACAAAAGTGCAAGTATTTGGTGGATATGATAAAGTCACAAAGGATGAAAATTGGGCGATTGTTGCAATGAGTATGGGCTATGGAAGAGGGCTACCAAGTTTAGCAAAGAAAGAAGACATAACATTGACTCTAAGACTAGTGTATGTCCGATATTTGGAGATGATGGAATGGTACCATCTCGTGGGATCCAAGAATAATTGTCGTCCAAAAGTGCAGCCGCCCAAAAATAATAATCATGAATGATGAACCCCTTATGCGATCCACAATTTCCCACAAATTGGGCCGTAGCCCATTTATCTCATATGTCCTTTTTTTTATTCAAGTTACTATTATGATTATTATTATTATATATTACAATTACCAAATCGTTGCAATAGTGTTTTAACGGCCGCTTTAACGGCGCGTTAAAGTTGACGGCAAGTGAAACAAAACCACGGAGCCCTCTCAATCTCTCTCTCTAGGTACAGTCCTCTGCTTCCAACCTCTCATCTCCAGTCCGTCGGTTCCACTCACCTCCAGTGATCTATCTGTATACCCCGAATTAGTGACGACGATTTTGTGGGAGAAAAATCGGAGTGGGTTATTTGGTTAGTCCATCTTTGATAGCTTTCTGTTTTGCTCTGTCTATGCTATTGTCCTTTCCGGTGGCTTTGGCCGACCAAGGCGGCGGCGGCGGCTGTGTATGGTCAGCAGATGATGACGGTTGCGATCGTTTTTGGGTGTACAAGCCTTCTTTGTGTCTACAAGACCGGGACAGCTGGTCGACGGCTTCCTTCACCGGCTCTTCTACATATATATTACGGCTGTTTTTGGTTTCCTTCTCCGACTATTCCCCGTCTTTGCTTTTGTTGTTTGCCTAGGGTTAGAGGTGAGGCAACGGTTGCGATATGCACAGCCGTGACTGTCTTTCCTTCTCTTTTGGCCGCACAGCTCCATCTTTGCACTATGTTACCGACGCGGCCGCCAGTTTGCCGACATGTTGCTTTGAGGCGGTTGTGATGTCGGTCGATGGGGCTGACTTAGAGGTTACCTGTGGCGTCGAGGTTAAACTTCGCATCTACATGAGATTTTTTCTCCCCAATTTGTTTGTGTGTTGAACTTGCAGTTGTGTAGTTTACAATTTGTCTGCGCAGGTTGAGATGCATGCTTTCTTGGGTTGGTTATCCGTCGAAGTGGCTGCAACGGAAGGTCTTGAGTAGGGGATGTGAGTTTAGGTTTATCTGTTGCTGTTCTAAAGAATTGGTAAGGGTGAAGAATGGCAGCCTGCTGTGAGGAGGAATGGTTGTAAAGTTCGACTGCAGCCTGCATCGACTTGCCGCTTTGCGTCGTCTCAGTATGCTTTCTTCTTTCTATTAACATTGTATTTTAATTAATGTTATCCATAGCATTGCTTTATTGAATGCTTTAAAGGAATTCACCCTATCCGAAAGTATGCCCTTTGTGATATCAAAAACATTTTCTCAGTCTATGATTTGTGTATCATTTTTGTTACTTTTCATATGGACAAAATTGTCAAATGCGAGATGCATGGACAAGGCATTGAATTGGAGGGGAGGCATTATTCCCTGGGTTTATTATTGTGTGTATTCTCATGGTAACAACCCCAAATCACCTCCGTTGTCGGCTCCGCGTGAAATGAGCAATAAGCTACCAGCTTTGACACTTTTACCATCACCGGTAACATGTTCTATATAAGCGCGTAGAACAAAGTCACATACTAATGTCATCATTGTCGTACAATGACATTGGGTTTTTCTTCGTTTGATACGTCGCTCGCTGGCGTCGCGGGGCAACGCCCGCGGACGCTAAGTTGTCGCCGCAGCGCGCGACACGGGGAAAAATCTAGTTATTATTATCTTTCAACTCGGGTATTCTTCGCTTGACCAAAATTTTTCGTCTACGCCTCAATGTTCATGAACACCTGCTCTCAAGTGTTTGTGTCTCGATTAAAATTCTTTTGTTTTGAGCTCATTTTCCACGAACACCTACAAAACACATGCGCACTATTAAATAACTAAGACTGACTAGAAGTACACAATAAAAGACTAAAATATATACAAAACAAACATATTAACAAGGTGTTTTCACCAACACATCACACCCCCACACTTATCTTTTTTCGTCTCGAAAAAATTGTTTATATATACTCTGCTCATGACATTATCACAGACTAGCACCCCAGTCGCCCTATCATACATTAGCTAAGGTCCAAAGTCATACTTCATTTACAGATCAGTATTAGATGTGTTAATTCAGCAAGTCGAATTAATTTCCATTTTAAAAACAGAATTAACCCGACCAAATCTAACAAGCTTTTGGTTTTTATTCTCATGCAACACACCCTTCACAATTTTTCGCTCCACTCGGTTTAATATTTGGACTAGCATGTAATGCGCTAGTATTATTCACTCAAAACCAAACATGTAACTCTGTTATCATAGACTTGTATAACAATCACACCTCAACTATAGACAATGGACATATCTAAAGGACTTACGGGGTTTGGACTTCGGGTAAAGGTAGGATAGATTTGGCTAACAATTGGTTTAAAAACAAAGGTTTCAACACGCTTGAATGACCATCCTTATTCACTAAGCACCATAATACAATAATCACACAACTCTGGGCATATTTGACCCATAACACATACTTCTATTTTTTTCTTTTCTTTTTCTCTTTTTTTTTCTTTTTTCATATATATATATATATATAGGGGAAAGATAAAATGGAAACCTTCTCCAGTTAAGAAAACCCATGAAACCTAGATCTTGACCATTCTTTCTATATGATCAATGGTTGTGATTTTTTTTTATTATTTTAATAAAAAGGTTAGTAACAAAAAAACACAAAAGGGCAAAAGTGTCCAACAAAAGTTACTTTTCTCTTTCCTCTATCTTCTTTCCACTCTCCATGTCATTTTATTAATACCCAGTAATTCTTTTTCTCTCAAAAAATTCTAATTGAAGAACAAAGTAATGTTGCAAAACTTGAAAACCTTATATAACAGATGTTTTATGTAATAATTACATATTTTTTCACAGCTCATGTCACCAATAATATATAGTAAATTCTAACCCACCAACAAAAACATATGTTTTCACGACTTATCTCACTAAAAACATGTAAAAATTTATAAACCAACAACAAAAACATATGTTTTCATGACTTATCAACCATGTAAAAATTATAAACCAACAAAAACATATGATAAGTTATAATCCAAACACGAAAAAAGTAAGATAAATTATAAACCAAACAATAAAAACATATGATTAATTATAACCCAAAAAAAAAACATATGATAATTTATAACTCAAACACAAAAAATATGTGATAAGCTATACCTAAACAACAAAACATTGATAGAAAAAAAATATCAGATCTAACTTCAACAAAAACAACAAAACAAATGCTTTTTAAATGAAATATCTACCTAACTACAAACCAAACAACAACACATGTCTTTATATTAATATTTAACTACAAATGGTAGTTTGAATTGGCAAAAACACCAGCTTTGTAAGAACCTGAAGCCGAACCCAGGCATCAAAACACTATTTGTTGACCATTCTTGTGGGCAGTCACAGGATCACAACCAAATGGTGTTCGGCCCCATCCCCGTGAAAACCACCAACCACGTGAAAGTCAAAACACTCTTTGCAACACAAATTCTTGTTGTTCATCGCTCGTTCGCCGTTGTTGATCCTTTTAAAGCCACCATCCCCATCGCAGATCCGGCGTACCACCATTATTGTTACATCGTCGACCATATGAAGTACAGATCTGAAACCAACCGACGATGTAACACCTCTGTAGGAGATAATAAACAAAAAACCCATTATCTCATAGAAGAAATGAAGAAGAAAGCTCAAGAATGGAAGTCCAAGCCGATAAAACCCGAATCCAAAGTACCATCGTCGTCGTAATCATCTTCTTCTTCGAACGATTGTTGGTGGTGGGATTTGATTTTGCAACAAGATACAGAGATTTTGATGATGTGAGGTTTTTTTTTGAACAGTTGATGATGTGAGGTTGGGTTTTGTTTTTTAGGAGAGAGAGGGATAAGTTGTTTAAAAAGAGAGAGTGAGACTTTTTTGTCAGGAGATGCACAGCAACAACAAATAAAAATGCCGAAAATACCCTTCTAATTAATTTCAATGCCTCTTACGTGGCGTAATGAGGGCCATATGAAGGGGTTTTTGGGGTTTCTTCATCTCAAGATGGTTTTCAATTTATAATTACCCTATATATATATATATATTCTGACAACTTAAATATAACTCAATCACTTGAACAAAACATAAACACAATGGATGTCATAAATTTATCACACAAAGGTAAACAGGTCAATTTGGGTAATAAGTTTAATCAAATGAAAGGGTATAGGCTCAACATGGGTTACTAAGGGTGATTTTAGTTAAACGGGTCAACACATAACAAATAAGTGGGTATCAAAAGAAAAAGGGAAAATCTAAATTGCTTTTATCATCTATGTGCATATCTAGTCTACAACCTCGGCATGTATCAAATCACACAAGTTTTGCAACTGAGAAACATCTGGCCTACACTCAACAAATGAAAATATATATATATGTGTATCAATTTATCATCTAGTAGGCTCAAGATCTCACCAAAGTGTGGAAATGGGTTACCGATGTGTGCATGTATTTATTACCAATAGCTTGTTAAACCTAGTCAGACAATTCTAAACTTTTTTCCTTAAAAACACCTGCTGAAAACGGTTCATATTACTTTTCCACAAATTAGACCATGACTAAGGATCTACTGCCAAAACAATCAAGAAACAACTGGTAGTACTATCTGATTATAATGCTCTTTTAGGAACAATTTTCAAGATATTTTCAAATTTTTTTTTAGACTCAAGAATAAATAAAAACGAAGTTTCCCCACCCCCACACTTGAACGACATATTGTCCTCAATGTAAGATAGGGAATAAAATAACATAGAGATAAAAATAAATAAATATATAACAATAAAAGGAACAGACTCCCCTGGATATAGGCAGTGTGCGTATGAGTCTCTAGAGTTCCTCCCAATCGAACCGTATAGCATTTCATTCGCGGCCGATAAACAAACCTGGAACTAAGACTCAAAAGAAAAATAAAAACATAAAATTATGGGATGCCTGATACACCGATGATGTGCAGCTTTAACTCGCCTGAATGGAGATTGAGTACAGGCGAAGTTATCTGATTACAAGTTAAACTTCAAGCATTCTCAGAAAAAGAAAAATAGACTTAAACTCTAAAAATAAAATAAAAAACGTACCTGGAATACTTTACACAACTATATAAACTCTACAAGTAAACATACCAGACACGTCTACTCATGGTGGTCTAGTGGGATGTTTGTGTTCCCACACCTCCAAGTGTGTGCTCCTCCTACACCCAGGTAACTCATCCACAATTCTCCCTATTAGCCCCAACAATGCCAACTTTTTCTTCTCACTATCTGGTTCAGGTGGCTTCTTGGATTTCTTCTTCCTTCTCCTTCGTTTTCTTTTAGTGTTATTCTTGCTCACTAGTTCCATCATGTCAATCACAAAACATTCTTTCTTTTCTTTTCCATTCTCCTTCACAGGAGATCCAATTTTGTCAGTTTTATGATTAGCGGTATTTGAGAACACCTTAAGACTCATCTTCCTATCCCCAAACCTCATCTTTATCGTCCCTTCAGCACAATTAATAATGGCTTTAGCAGTTGCCAGGAACGGTCCACCCAGAATGATAGTTGGTTGTGTGTTTTTAACACAATCAAGCACTAAAAAATCTACTGGGTAATAAAACTCTCCAACCTTAACAATCACATCCCTTACAATCCCCCTAGGACACGAAGGAGTTTGATCGGCCAACACCACAGTTGTGTTGGTTTTCTGTAATGGACCAAAATCATATTGATCATATAAACTCCCTGGTAGAATACTCACACTAGCTCCCAAATCCAGAAGCACTCTATCCACTTGAAAATCACCTAATTGTATAACAATAATAGGCGCTCCTGGGTCTTGGAGTTTTGGGGGAAGGGTACCCAACAACACGGCATTCACACTGGCACTTAAATCTAACTTTTTAGGAAGTTTATGCCGTCGTTTTTGGGCACTCAATTCTTTCAGACACTGAACCTGATCAGGACATTCTTCAATTTTATTAATTAACGGTAAATTGATTTTGACGGGTTTAAAATTTTCCCACTTCTCATCCTTTGGTGGGTCCCGTTTAATTAAATCTTTTCTCTTTGCAGGATCTAATAAAGCCATAGGAAATGGCACCTTTTTCACTTTCTCACCCCCACACTTAGCCTCATTAGACCCACTCTTCACGTTTTTACTCTCAAGATTTAATTTGAAATTTTTTTCTTGTTCAGGTTCAGCCTCAGTTTCAGTGTTACACTCCTCCACCACTCCCTCAACAAACTTTGGTGGAATACTGTTTACACTACCTATTTCAGAGGTAGGGAAAATACTTACCGCGTTGATGTGCAGACTTCTGGAGGAAGACTGGTGAGCAGGATTTAGTGCAGTATCACTAGGGAGTTTACCTGGGTCTCTCCCTGACATCTGAGCAGCTAGTTGGCCTACCTGTTTTGACAAGGCTTCCACAGTCTTGTCCCGCACTTCATTATCCTTCCTAATTTCCTTAACATCCTCCTGGATTGCCTTGATAGCTTCCAGAATCACATGTAACTGATTATTGCTTCCATCTGAAGTGCCCTGCTATTGGTTCCAGTGTTGCTGCTCATTTCCACCCTGCACATGAGAATTAGAAAAATTAGGATTTAATTGGTTATTCGGGTTACCATACTTGAAATTGGGGCGATTGCACAGTCCAGGATGATATGTATTTGAATTCATGTCATACTGTTTTCTTTCTCCATAGACTTACGGTCCGGTCCGATTTTATACGCTTAGTTTTCAGTATAAACCGTAAACCAAACCGTTTGTTACGGTTTGAAACCAGAAACAATTGTGGGATGAGTTTTATAACATTAGAATTTGTATATATTCCCTTGACAAAAAACAAAAAAAACCTTTATATAGCATACTTCATATTGAAATTTTAATTATAACATATAACACCGTGATACAATTTTCTATCAATATCAGTAAATAAAAAATTGGCTTGCTAATAAAATTCCATATAAAAAACAAAAACAAAAGTATAATATTATCTAAGGCAAGGTTATTCTACAAGTGAGTTTTAACCTACAAAAGAGTCTTAACGTAAATTTTTTTTACTAGATTAATTAAAAAAACTATTTAGATTGTAGGACTAAAACGGTTTAACAAGAAGAAAAACGATTTAAAAAATTAATAAAAAGGCTCTCCTTCACTTTTTATGTTTAGTAATTCAACACAATTTTTATTTGATCTTTACCTGTCTATTTAGTTTTATTTCTTTTTGTCATTTCTAAATACAATCTAAAAGATCAAACAAAAGCTTCGAACAATACCCATTACATGATTACCTAACGGTCCTATTTCGTAAAGCGTAACCATGTGGCTCACTGGGCTGCACCACACACACACACACACATCCCCTCCTATGGTCCGTGGTCCACTTTAAGTTTTTGACTTTTAAGTCTTTGACACAAAGGACACCCTGGACATCCATCCATACACTGGATCTCAAGTCCATATCCAATACACTTTAATATTTTTCACCAAACTCATATTCTTATTATTCCAAAAGTCCAATTGGGTTCAAGCCCAATCTTCTCTCTCCTCTTTCTCTCTCTTCTTCCTGGATCTAAAATTCTCTCCCTTTACCTCTTTTTCAGGTATATGTTTCTCTTGATCACTCATGTTTTTTAGTTTGTGGTGCTTTTAGATTGTCATTTGGATCTTATGTTGTTGTAGTTAGTTGTGTTCTGAAGTTGTGGTTCAGTTTGTTGTTAGTTGTTGCTTTTGTTTATGTTTATGTTTGTTGGTTCATCTAAAGTGATTTATGTTTTGTAGATGTGTTTGTTTGTCTGGGCTTCAATATTGAATTTCTCTTTATTTATTTTTTAATTTTTGAAGCCCAAATATTGATTTGAGGAAAAAGGTATCCCAGATCTGGTTTTTAGGGTTGAGGTGTTTAGCCCATGGACTTCAAGTTTTTTATTTTTTATTTTTATTTTTGACCTTGTTAATTATTTTTTATGGCACCCTTTGGGTTCGATCTATAAAAAACATTTTATTTTTTCTTTATTTTATGAAATTGTTGTTGGTGACACTGGACTGCAAAAGTTGGCCCAAATATTTAAACGGCATTAATGTAAGACAAAAGACAAAAGTTAATAAAAATTGTAATCTCAAAATATCCATATCTATTTGGGCGACAGATTTATAGACTAATATATCACATAGATTTTACTTTCTAATTAGTACTACTTTACTATTAAATTTAGATATGATAAAATTGCTGATGATGTTTAACAGTTCTTTTCACAAATAGATAAAAGGGCAATTTACATTAGGATACGGTTAACAAGATGCTCTGTCATCTCTTTCTAACTTGTATTTAACTTGAATTTTTTCTTGCATATTACCACTCTAAAACAATAAATATACATATAAACACATTTTTTTATGGAACAGTTGCGTTTAACCTCACACTATTTATGATTTTACTATAAGTTTTGATACCCAACCAATTTAACTTATAACTTGAAATACAACTTTTAAAATTTGTAAAAATAATATGGTAAACCTGCAAACCCATAAGGTTGACACAAACATGAGCCGCTTTGCTAAACGTGTTCGTGTGTTTAACCTGAAACTGACACCTAATTGTTTAGGTTAAATCCAAACCCGCGAATTTCATGTTAAGTTCGAAGTGTATCGGAAATTCACACCCGTACTATCATAACACATAACAACACTACTTTTACTATAAATCGTCCACAATATCATAGTACTCATATTCTGCTCATTGTATTATGTGTAAACCAGGTCTGCTGTTCTTCATTCAACATGGACACGATTCCTACTGAGAATAATGCACTGGTTGATGTGGAGACGCCCTTCGAGCCGGAGTATCTTGGTGTCGAAACAGACAACGTCGAGACACCGACACCACCCAGCAAACGCAGAAAGAAGAAGTCAATGGTTTGGGAATACTTCACTATCGAAACTGTAAGTCCGGGCTGCAGACGAGCCTGCTGCAAGCAATGCAAGCAGTCGTTTGCATACAGCACGGGCTCAAAAGTTGCAGGCACTAGTCACCTCAAACGCCACATTGCTAAAGGCGGTTGCCCGGTTGTGCTTCGAAGTCAGCAGCAGGAACCCTCAACTCCATTCAGTGCACCTTCAAAGTTGGTCAATGCGTCTGCTGGTCACACCAATGGTCAAACTACTGATCCACCTAAGCGGCGTTACAGAACCGCGAGTGTTCCTTATGCTGCATTTGACTCTGAACGGTGTCGCATGGAGATAGCTCGGATGATCATACTGCATGACTACCCACTTCACATTGTTGAACATCCCGGGTTTGTGGCTTTTGTTAAAAACCTTCAGCCGAATTTCGATATGGTGAATTTTGGTACGATTCAGGGTGACTGTATAGCAACTTATCTTAGAGAAAAGCAGAGTGTTCAGAATCTGATTGAAGAGATGCCGGGTCGGATTTGCCTCACACTTGACCTTTGGACTTCCTGCCAGACGACGGGTTATGTTTTTGTAACGGGTCAGTTTGTCGATAACGAATGGAATATGCATAGAAGGCTGCTAAATGTTGTGATGGAGCCGTTTCCTGAGTCTGATTCGGCTTTCAGCCATGCTGTATCTTCCTGCCTATCGGATTGGAACATGGAGGGACGGTTGTTCTCGATCACGATTAACCAGAAGTTGAGTGAAATCGGGATCAGTAGTCTTAGAAGTTTGCTTTCTGAGAAAAACCCGAATATCCTTGGTGGTCGGTTGTTGGTGGATCACTGTCTCGCTCGTTCGTTAAGCAGTGTGACACATGAGGCGTTTAATGTCTGTCGAGAAACGGTCAACAAGGTTAGAGACTGCGTGAAGTATGTGAAAACCTCAGAGGAACTAGAGGAGAAGTTTCTTGAACTCAAGCAACAACTTCAAGTACAAAGCACGAAAGCGCTAACCATCGACGATCAGACTCGTTGGAATACCACTTACGAGATGTTATTAGCTGCTTCCGAGATGAAAGAAGTGTTTTCTAGCTTAGATACAACCGATCCTGATTACGGTAAGGCACCCACGGCTGAAGACTGGAAGCAGGTTGAGAATCTGTGCGCGTGTTTGAAGCTGCTTTTCGACACTGCAAACCTGCTAACATCACCGACTCTACCGACAACAAACACCTTTTTCCATGAAGTGTGGAAGATCCAGCTGGAATTGAACCGTTCAGCCACAAGCGAAGATGTTGGCATCAGCACCATTGCAAAGCCAATGCAGGCGAGTTTCGATGCATACTGGCAAAACTGTTGTTTGATCTTAGCAATATCCGTGGTTATGGACCCACGTTTTAAAATGAAGCTAGTCGAGTTTAGCTTCACAAAGATTTACGGGGACGAGGCTGTTAGTTATATTAAGTTGGTGGATGAAGGGATACATCAGATGTTTCTCGAGTATGTTGGCGGATTGGACGGGAACGTGAAGCAAGAGGATGTTGCTGGACTCGGGCTTACTGATTTCGACATGTATATCATGGAAAAAACAAGTCAGCAATCAAAGTCGGAACTGGATCAGTACTTGGAGGAGTCTCTTTTACCGCGGGTTCATGAGTTTGATGTAATGGGTTGGTGGAAACTGAATAAGGTTAAATACCCGACGCTCTCAAAGTTGGCTCGTGATATCTTGACTGTTCCTGTATCGACTGTGGCTCCCGAGCTGGTTTTTGAATCAGGGACGAAGGAGATGGACCGCTATCGGTGTTCTTTGAGACCCGAAACCGTCGAGGCGATTGTGTGTGCCAAGGACTGGCTTGTGGGTGGGGGTGGTGATTCTGTAGACATGATGAAGGCTTTGGTTAAAATGGAATTCCCTATTTGATGTGTGTATTGTTTTAGTTGTAGTTTGTACACTTGAATTTGGTTCTTGTAATTTATTTTTATTATTATGATGTTTTGTTGAGTGTTTGGGCCTGCTTCTGTGTAACAATAACCCACTCAAGTAATGAAAAAAATAGCCATTTAAGGAGTTTTCACTAAAAATAAATTAGAAAATGTAGAACAAGTAAATTTTCATCAAGAAATTTGAGGAATGGTCATAATAATGTTATAAAGTTTTTGTAAGTGTATGTAACTATGCGTGTAAATGAATCGAATTCGGGTTTTTCTAACCCTGAGTTCGACTTGTTTCAAGTTCTATGTGTAAATGACGTAACCATCCATGATGCTTTCACAAGTTTAAAAACATGGTAAGTTTTTCTAAACCTAAGCTCGACTTGTTTCAAGTTCTATGTGTAAATTACGTAACCATCAATGACAGCCTTCACAAATTTAAAAACATAGTAAGTTTTAGCTCAAAGTAAGAGAATTAAAGGATTTCAGATTTAAAGACAAATTTTGCATTCATCCCATTTAATTTAAATAATAAATAAAATAAAATTATAACTAATCAAATGAAGTAGACAAGTGATGTGTTTATTGTTGAATAACTCAATTTTATAATAATTGTTTTGTTTCTTAATAGTAATTAAAGTGTTATAACCGGATTTATTTTTACTCTTAACTAATTTTGATTAGACGCTTTCTTTGACCCCGTAAAAAAGATCTAGATTCGTCAATGATGATGGCTGAAGGAAACGTGACCTTTTGTTGGTTGGTGAGCAGTCCTAGCAATGTAGCATAGTTACTATCGTAAAGGCCCATACCTTTTGAAACTAAACAAAGACACAACTAAAAAATCATTATATAAGTCAAAACTAGGGTGCGTTTGGTTCGCATGAATTGAATGGAATTCAATGGAATTGGAATTTGAATTCCAACTCTTTAGGTGTTTGGTTCATTGAACTTGTTGGAATTAGAATTTCAATTACAATCTTGTGTGTTTGGTTGACAAAGATATTGGAATTTGGTATGAATTTCTTCAAATTCCTTTAACTAAAGGAATTCAAAATCCTTCCAATACTAGAAGGAATTCAAGTCAATTTATTGGAATCTTCAAACGGTTGACGTCATTTTGACCCGAACTGATTCGAACCGTACCAGTTTCGCCTGGTACCGTTTCGACCCAAACCGTTTCGTACCGTACCATTTTCGACCGGTACCATTTCGGACCGAACCGTTTCGGACTGTACTAGTTTCGACCGGTACCGTTTCGGACTGGTCGAAATGGTACGGGCCAGTACGGGTCAAAAAGGTTCGGGCCGGTACGGGTCACAATGATGCGGGTCGTGGGGCAAGGGTGATAGATTCCAATTTATTAACCAACCAAACACAATAATATAGGATTTGAGAATCCAATTCCAACAATTTCCAATTCCTTTAGAAATGTTTAAATTCCAAATACAATTCTTTCTAATTCCAATTCCTACACAAATTCCAATTCAAATTCCAAACCATTTCACGAACCAAACGCACCCTACCAAATATGTATAAGCCGAAACTTTTACCAAATATGTATTGTATATTTATGTTGGTATGGTTTGTAGTTTCTTATAAAATTTATGATGGTATATATTGTCTATGATTAGGGTTGTTCACAAGCTGAGTCGAATTGAGCGGATCTTTGCTCGTGCTTGGCTCGTTTACAAACCAAACCGAATTGAGCGGCTTATTTACAATCGAGCCGAAAACCGAACGAGCATTTTTCAAGTGTGAATTTTTCCGAGTGAGCAACGAGCGGAGAGTAACCCGTACAACCATAAAATTAGGATGTTTCCTTCGATGTTTTCGTGGTCAGGGTTACACCCAAGGCCAAATTGTTCGTTGTTGACACTAATATTGAGGTTCGATTGTCCGAAGATGAAGCTTAGGTTGAGGTAGTGAGGCGATGAGCATACTGCAGAGAACAAGTGTCGCATTGTGGCGTAGGGTGATATTAAGCGACGTTTAGCAATGGACGACTAATAACATAATGAAGTCAAGACTGTCACTTGATCCACTTCACGACTTAGGGTTTATTATTAAACTTAGTGTTAAATTTCTATTAGATTAAGCGGACTAATTATATTTTACTTGTATATCTTGGGCCTAATGTTATATATAAAGCTATAAATAGGACTGTGATTTGGGTGTGTATATATAATTATTACATAATAAATAAAAAATAATTTTTTTGAGCCGAACCTAGCAGAGCGGACCTTTGCTCGTGCTTAGCTCGTTTACAAACCTAACCGAGCGGCTCATCTACATCTGAACAGAGTATCACGCGAGCATCTTTCGAGCATTTTCTAAACGAGCGGCAAGCGAACTACGAGCGACAAACATTAACAGCCCTATCCATAATCAACTTATTTGCAAGCGTCATTTTTTTCATTGTTATTTTGCAAAAGCCACTATGTGAAACATTTTGAACAGCCCTAATAATCAACTTATTTCACATGAGAAACTTCGATATTGTTAGATGAAACTTTTTAGTTATAAAATTAATTAAGTAATGTGAAAAAAGACGGACAAAAGGTCCTAAAACAAGGAAATTCCCTCTTTCAAAAACTTGCGATCAGAAATTGTTATTTCTCTGCAAGCAAATCATGGGTCCAATGTCGACCCCAATATGCATCATGGATGTGAGATGTAATTGGAATGGTATCTCCCATCCATCTCATACTGGTGTGTAGCATTGTCTGGTGTCCTTGTATTTAAGTCAGAGTTGCCAGCCTTCCTTTGTATTTTATACATATAGTGGAAGGGGCCATGACAAACAAAGCTCATGTGATATCTATAGCAGTGGTCCTCCAACCCCTTATAAGGGGCACCTTTACATGAGCCCGAACCCTTTTGGTATGGTGATAAAGGTGTCGGGTTGTAAAGGGAAGGTTGGGAATTCAAACCTTATAAGAGGCAAACAAGGATGTAAAATGAGAAAGAAATTAGCTGTTTAAAAAAAGGGGCAGCTTTACATATGCTCCATTCGACCATTCCCATTGGTTTGAAAGATGGGGTGGTTGGGTGTGGAAAACAATAAAAAAATTGAAAATTGGTAATAATCCCACAACCCGGTTGGTCCACCAACCAAGGGTTGCAACCCATATAAATCACCCATTAACTTAATTACTCAAATAACTTGCTATAATTAAACTTGAAAATAAAACTAAATGCACAGTATTTCTTAACTATTTTTTAAACATCTCGATATAAATTTTATTAAAAACCGAGTTCGTTTAAAAAAATATTTTAGGTTGAGTTAGGTTATGAATGTGTGTTAAATCTTTTTATGGCTTATACTACTACATAATGGGTTCTGAACGGGCAAATAAGTCATTTCATTATCACCTCTATGGGTAAAATTGTAATTTTATTATATTAGCAACACAAAGTTAATGCAACTATTAAATAACTTTGTAGTAATTAAAAAGAATAATAACTTATGCTTTGGAAATTATAAATTATGATAATAATTGAAAGGATATATTTATAAATTATGAAATTATAAATTATGCTTTTGAAATTGAAATTATAGATTATTATAATATATTATACTATAATAAGTTTAAATGATATATGATAATAAATGGGTAAAGTTTATTAAAGTAGAAATGCGGGTTAGTGTAAATTTATAAAATGTTGAATCAAATAAAAAGTATATAAGAGTCTTGAAATTACATACATTTTTTCCAATACACCCTTCTAAAATAAATTAGATAATGTTTTAGTGAATATTAAATATATATTCTGAGGTTTGAAAGAATTATTAGTTAAAAAAAATAAAAGGAGAACAAGAAAAGGCAGAACTGAACACTTAATATCAATTCTTTTGAAGACTGGTTTAACTTTGGGACAATGTTTTTTTTAAGTCCATTAATGTCAGGGAATGGAAAGAGCAGATCATCACTTTCACCGCTGGATCATAACCTACACCGGAAGGCGATGAAATCGTCCGCATTCCCCGTTTTGTATCCGACAACCATGATTAGAATTGATGATTAAATCAATAATCATTTGTCCGTAACCGATAATCTATGATAAGGTATTCTTACATAGTTAGGTCTCCCAAAGTTCTTCGTTCAGTCCATACAACAACCAAGTGCCGCCACACTTCGCCCTAATAAATAAGCTTCGTCATAGCCGCACAACCTTGCCTCTATGAACTAGACTTGCTGCCATTTCATGAGTCGATGTTTGGTGTTTGGTATGTGTATGGCATGAGTAATCTTGATGTGGGTCCTGTGATGTTTGGTTTACTTTTGGCCGATCCCGGTTTCTATCCTATACCAATTTTGCGAAAAATGAATACCGGCTCTAATCTTTCTTAACAAAAATGAACCGTTTTTGAACCCAAAACACAACCTCCAAACACAGTACAACCCCGCAGCAATGCGCGAGTTCCTACTAGTAGTAATAAAATGTAGTAGTAAAAAGTTGATCTAATATATTTAGTAGAGAGGTTCCCGGATAGAAAGTCAAAATAAGATCATATACATTTGTAAATACTTTTAGGTAGTGTTAATTATACAAAATGAAATTTAAATGAATGAACTTGGAATTCAGTTTTTATTCTTGGTCATGTTTGCTTGGCAAAAGAATTGGAATAATAAATTAATTTCTTCAATTCCCTTCCAAAATTTAAAGGAATTCAAGTAAAGTCGTTGGAATCTTTGACCGGTCACCAATGTTGGAAACGTCTCGACTCGACAAGGCCTGCCTAAACCCGTTCAGCCCACGATGAACCGTGACACTTTGGCCCAGCCCGCCCCCGACTTACAACAATTCAACTCGATCAGACCATCACCGAACCACAACGTCCCGATGAGACGCAACCCATTGTCAACCCGAAATGTCTCAACTCAAACAAACCACTGCTGACCCAAAACAACTTGACTCGAACGAGAACTTTACCAACCCGCAAATTTTCGACCCAACCTGGCCCGCCATTGACCCGAAACATTTTGACCGTACACGGCTCCTTGACATGAAATGCCTCGACTCAACCTAGCATGTTGCGAACCTCCAACATCTTGGCTCGTCGCGGCCTGTCGACGGCCGGCAAAAAATTGATCCTACCAGGCGTACAACGTTTCAACCCGTCCCTAAATGTCTCGACTTAAAACGTTTCGACTCGACCCGTTGCCGACCCGCAATGTTTTGGCATGACTTGACCCACTGTTGGCTTGAAACGTTATGAACAGGCCCGCCCGTAAACCCAAAATGTCTTGAACCAGCCCGATCATCCTCCGACCCACAAAAGTTGACCTAACGGGTCTAGCACGGATTCGCAACGTGTCAACCCTACCTGAGCCAACATCGACTCGAAATGTCTTGATCTGACCCGTCACGTCTCGTCGTCGACCCGCAAAGCATCTACCTGATTGCACCCACGGTCGTCCCACAATGTTTCGACCTGCATACTCGACCCGTTGTTGACTTAAAACGTGGTGACCTGACCAGGCCCGTGCTGACCCGTAAAGTATCGACCTTACCGACCTTTCGCCCACCCGCAATGTCTCGACCCGACCCAATTGATAGATTTTAACTCCTTTTCCATCCATACACAAAGATCAGAATTGAGATTCCAATTCCTATTGGAGTTCATATATTGCAAATCCAATTCCTTAAATTCGAATTTCTATGATAATTCCAGTTCATTATAAGCATTCAAATTATATATTAGAACACACACAACATGCTTCTCATTTAGAACCATATAGTTTAACTAAACGTCACTTTTTTCTTCTAAATTGCCCTATATACTAAAAACCAAAGTCAGTAGCAAAAGCACCTCCCGACTATGGCCCTTTCAATTTCATTTTTGACATGTTTAGTGCCTCATTTGTTTATATTAAACCTTAAAGTTTGGTGTGTTTGTTAACTATGGCCCCATCATCTGTTTGACTTAAACGTGTGTTATGTTTGGTCTTTCTATGGAGGGTTTATTTTACCCTACCATTCAAAAATCATTCATACACCCCCTTATCTTTGTCTTTCTTTGATGTTGTATGGTATGCAATGATGTGTTGTATGTTATATGTGTTGTAACACCCCAACCGATGGCGGAATCATCAAGGTGTCACGTAGTGACGATTGTTTAATAGCTCATGGTACTAAATGAAAATTGAAACACTGCTAACTGATTTTGTGACACCCGGCAAATTCAAGTTAACAACGTCGTCTAGATTAAAGTCTACCTTAGCGAGTCACGCGTATTCTGTACTTAACTGGGTTAGTTGAGTTGGGTTATGGTTCGGGAACTGTTATGTGAGTCTAGGGAATCATTAGATGTTGGCCTAGAGGATCGTTAGATGTCAATCATTAACCAAGTGTACAAGGAGTGACGATTCGGAGAATCGTCAAAGCATAGGGAACAGGCAAGTCTCGAGTCCCGGGAATTGGTGAACGAGTGTAAATGTGTTTATTTGCAAGTGTTATGTGTTTACAATCATTCTATGACTTGCCGGTATGTGAAAATGTGTTAACATATGTTAAAACGGGGTTTAACGCGCAAAATACTTGGAACAATACCCTATAGGCGATTAGGGTGAGCTAATCGCCTATAGGGAGGCTGCTAGGAGGCGATTAGCCTCCTACAGGTGGCGAGTAGCCCTCCTAGGTGGCGAGTAGGGGGCTAATCGCCTAAGGGGGTGGCGATTAGCAGCCCTAATCGCCTGCAACTGGACCATAATCGCCTGCAACGTGGGTTACGACTAAAAACGACTATAAATACAATATTTGACCTCCTAAACTTCATAACACTAACCCTAGTCGCCCCACAACTCATCCCAACACCCACACAACCTCTGGAACACGATTTTGGATCAAACAACTTGATTTCAAACCTATTTCATCAATCAATCATAAACTAAGGTGTGGTTTTCATCCATGCAATCTTTTCTAACGTTTTTATTCAATCCCTAATGGTCCAGACCTGTTCATAAACACTTGTGCCTTCTGTAAAACGTTAATAATCGTTGTTGTGTTGATTCTAGATGTTATGCATGTTGTATGTGTAGGTTTTAATTAAAAGATTGGATTTTTATGATTCAAGAAGGATTATTAACATGATGTTAGGGTAGTTACTGATCTATGGTGATGGTTTGATATAGTAATCTGATTGATTGTTCATTAGGGTTGTGTTTACGCATGTTAGTGTGATGATTACATGATACTTGTGTTATGTTTGAGAAACATGATTGCATCCAGGGCTGCTAGAACAAGGTTAAACGATGTATTTTGATCTAAACATGTTTAGGATACTTGTTTGTTTGATATTGGAGGTTTACACACGTTCTAGGGTTGATTTGGAGTGTTAAACGCGCGAAAAACCAAATCTGGGGTGCAGGTGGCGATTAGCAAGCATAATCGCCTAAGGTACAGGCGATTAGCAGGCTAATCGCCTGCCATGATAGGCTAATCGCCTGCTCTTCATGCAATTAGGGGCTAATCGCCTGCTATGTTGTGTTTTTGCATGCTGCATGACCCTAATCGCCTGATAAGTTCTGAAATGCATGTCACATGACCCTAATTGCATGCAAACTCAAAAATTTGCATGTCACATGACCCTAATCGCCTATACTGTAGGCGATTAGCATTCATAATTGCCTGTTGACCAACGTAATTGCTAGTTGACTTTTCCTAATCGCCTGTACTGCTGCTGTATGTATATTTTAGCATTCCGAGACCCGTTTTGACACCTAGGAACATGCTAGGAACCCTGTAACATGTCTGATAACTTGGTAACATGTGTTCGGGTCAACAATGTGTTAATGGAACTATGTGCTAGAGCTTGATGGACTTTAACGTATGTTAAGTGTAATTGCATGATTGTGTGTTTGTGAATACTTGTGTAACACGGGAAACCTCGGGTCACCAATGGGATGTCGAGTCTTGTACGTTGGGTCATGTTAACAGTAAACGTGTTGTCAAACAAACTTGGTTAAGGTCTGGACATCTAGGGACTAACTAACCTACGGGTTATTAGTCTAAGAACTTGTAACTGTCATATGTTAGGTCGCCGCTTTACGGGGCTAGCATAGCTTGTTGACTTATTCTGTTATCTGAAGTAACGCAACCTAAGGTGATTTTACGGCCCCACTTTACTTGGTTTTCGTTTTCGGGGGAGAAAACATGTGTTAAACAACTATTTGGTAACAACTGTCATACTATGGGTTTTCAAACGGTTTACTATACGATCTTTGGAAGTCCCGGGGGGGGGAAACCATGAATGTGCTGGTTTGCACAACGGGGAAATGTGAATAGCGCTATTGGGAGTGACCAACCCCACCCGTCGGCATGGAGCGCCGGGCGGGTGCATATTGTCTCAAACAGGAACAGGTTTACTATTCGGGCACAACATCTGGTTTGCGAGTTAGTAATGGTTTTCCAATCGTAGTAGTAATGGTACATGCGCCTAGCTAGCGTACTTGGTTTACAATTGTTATAGTATGGACAGGTTATACTTGGAACTTTGATTACAAACCTGTAAACTCACCAGCATTTTTGTGCTGACGTAAACTCTTACATGTTTTCTCAGGTCGCTAAGGTAGCAAAATGGAACTAGGGCGCACGCGTCTGCACGGCGTCTAGTTAGAGTTGCATGGTTTTGAACATTAAACATTTGGTTTTGTTTTGTTTATGTAACGACATTTAGCTTCCGCTGATGTTTGGGATTTTTAAACTATGTTTTTGAAATTCATTTAGTATTGTTTATTGTGATCATTGACTTGGATCCTGGTTTGTCATGCGCCTCGCGGTAAAACTCCGCAAGTGGATTTTGAGGGTGTGACAGATTGGTATCAGAGCCAATGGTTATAGTGAACTAGGACTGCATGTAGAGTCTAGTCTATAACTGAGTCGCACACACTAGATGATCACATGGTACTAAACTTTATACTGGGTTACTTATAGACTTGTCGGGGTGTCTCTAAATCATCTTACCCTTCTGTGTTACATCATCCATTTCCTCTTACTGGGTTACTTGCTTACTAGACAGTGTGGTACATTGGGGTTAACTGTATACTCTTGAGATTGGTCCAAGACTCGGACGTCTCCCTTTCCTACCCCAATAGAAACCCTTGTCATGAACTACCGTAGTATTACGGTGCATAGCTAGGAATCTATGTCCGGTGATTTGAACTTTGAACTAGGAGAACACTTGGAGGACCATGTAGAGCGGTTTATCATTTTGGGTGCACACAAAATCATAAACCGAAATGCATGAAAGCGCTAGTGAGCTCTGGGTTCGGATGGATAGTCCTGGGTTGGATCTGGCTTTGATCTTATGAACGCTAGTGGTTATCATTGGCTGTGAAACTAAATTTTCTCGTCCTTTTTGCCAGAATCATGTCTGGAGCACGAGGAGGACGTGGAGGTGGCCGCAATGGTGGGCGTGGTAATGGTGGTCGTGGGGGTGTGAACCTCACGCAGGATGACTTGAATAACTTGCTGCAGGCTGCCTTCCAGCTAGGGCACAATGGCGGTAAGTTGACCTAACCACTTCTATCTCATCGGTGAACTTTGTTTACATTTCCCGTGGTTTTCTTACGTGTTTCTTTACAGGTGGTCATGTTAATCCACCACCACCACCCATGTGCACCTACAAAATGTTTCGGGACTGCAAGCCCCATGAGTTCTCGGGTACTGAGGGTGCAGTAGGTTTGCTCAGGTGGTTGGAGAAAGTGGAGTCTGTTTTCCTGATGTGTAACTGTCTCCCGGAGGATCGAGTCAAGTATTCTGCTGGGTTGCTCCAGGATGTTGCGTTGACCTGGTGGAACGATATCACCCAGACTATGGGTATAGGGGAGGCTTATGCTATGCCTTGGGAGAACTTTGTGCAACTGCTGAAGAGGGAGTACTGTCCCAGGGAGGAGATTCAAAAGCTGGAACACGAGGTGTGGAACCTCAAGATGTCTGGGTCGGAAATCGAGAAGTATACTGTGAGGCGAAACGAGTTGGCTGTACTTTGTCCTGATCTACATGTGCCGGAATACAGGAGGATTGAGCATTATATCTCGGGTCTTGTGCCAGAAATCGCAGGGTTGGTGGCTGCGGGGAATCTTCCTACCTACGCAGAGGTGGTCCGATCTGCTCATAGGATGACTAACTTGAAGGTGAGTGAGGGTATCTTGCCTGCCAAAGGTTCAACTGCTAAGGCTCCAGAGAGCAAGAAGCGAAAGTGGGATAATGATGTGAAGAGTTCTACACCAGCACCAGCTCAACAGGGGAAAAGGTTTGATAGTGGGGGTTCGTCTTCATCGGGTTCTAAGCCAAGTGGTGGTTATGCGGGAAAGTTACCGAAATGCAATAAGTGTGGACGCCATCATCATGGGGGTTGTGACAATAATCGTTGCCATCGCTGCCAGAAGTTGGGGCATTTTGCCAAAGACTGTAGGGCGACTTTTTCATCGACTCAGGCCCCAACTACTACTCCGACTTCTACTACTCAGGGGACTGCGGGCAAACAGGGATGTTTTCACTGTGGGGAAACGGGGCATTACAAGAAAGAGTGTCCAAAGCTGAAACAGGGAGGGAACGGGAATGGTAATGGGAATGGAAATGGTAACAACGGGGGCGGAAACAGGAACGCACGTGCCTTCGTTATTGGGACTGCAGAGGCAAGACAGGACCCTGACACAGTCACTGGTACGTTTCTTCTCAACGATCGCTCTGTTAGTGTTTTATTTGACTCTGGTGCCGATAAAAGTTTCATATCTGTGGAAGTTAGTCGTTTGCTAGATGTAGTACCTGTTCCTCTAGAGGCTAAATATATTATAGAATTGGCTGACGGTAAGAAGATAGAAGCTACTTGCGTTCTTCGGGAATGTCACATAGAGTTGTCGGGTTTGTCTTTTCCTATCGACCTTATGCCGGTACCGCTGGGTAGTTTCGACGTGGTTATAGGCATGGATTGGTTGTCGCTGTATCGCGCTGAGATCGTTTGTTACGACAAGGTCATCCGGATTCCTCTCCCTGATGGAGAATTTCTTTCTGTGTACGGGGACAAGAGCGGTGCTCCGCTAAGTCTCATCTCTAGCATGAAAGCCCTTAAGTATCTTCGGAAGGGTTATTCGGCTGTTCTGGCACTTTTATCGGTTTCCACTTCCAGCGAGAAGAAGATCGACGATATCCCGGTTGTCCGTGAGTTTTCTGATGTCTTCCCTGATGATTTATTTGGTCTTCCTCCCCATCGTCAGGTTGAGTTCGGTATTGATCTTGTACCTGGCGCTGCTCCTATTGCTCGGGCCCCCTACCGTCTTGCACCTCCTAAGATGCAAGAATTGTCTAACCAGTTACAGGAACTCTTGGATAAGGGTTTCATCAGACCTAGTTCTTCCCCTTGGGGAGCCCCGATTTTGTTTGTTAAGAAGAAGGATGGCAGTTTTCGACTGTGCGTGGATTATAGAGAGTTGAACAAGGTGACCATCAAGAATCGTTATCCTCTTCCTCGTATCGATGACCTATTTGACCAACTCCAGGGTTCTAGCTACTATTCCAAGATTGATCTAAGGTCCGGTTATCACCAGTTGCGCGTAAGGGAAGCTGATGTTGCTAAGACTGCCTTTCGTACACGTTATGGCCATTTCTAGTTCTTGGTCATGCCTTTTGGTCTCACTAACGCACCGGCGGTTTTCATGGATTTGATGAACCGCGTTTGTAAACCGTATCTTGACAAGTTCGTCATCGTGTTTATTGATGACATTCTGATCTATTCCAAGAACGAGACAGAACATGGGGAACATCTACGGTTAGTTTTGGAACTCTTACGACGAGAACAACTGTACGCCAAGTTCTCGAAGTGCGATTTTTGGTTACGCGAGGTCCAATTCCTAGGGCATGTAGTCAATGAACTGGGAATCCATGTCGATCCAGCTAAGATCGAAGCGATCAAGGACTGGGAAGCACCGAAGACGCCAACTGAGGTGCGGCAATTTCTAGGCCTTGCGGGTTATTATCGTCGTTTCATTAAGGGGTTCTCGAAGGTCGCTCAACCCCTCACCACTCTTACTCAGAAGGATAGAAAATTCGACTGGGGTGAACCACAGGAGTCCGCATTCCAAAAACTGAAGACTAAGCTTTGTTCTGCTCCTATCTTGTCCTTGCCTGAAGGCACTGAGGATTTTGTTGTTTACTGTGATGCTTCTATTCATGGTCTCGGTTGCGTGTTGATGCAACGCGAGAAGGTGATTGCGTACGCTTCTCGTCAACTCAAAGTGCATGAGAGGAACTACACTACCCATGATTTGGAATTGGGTGCGGTGGTGTTCGCGTTGAAAATTTGGAGGCATTACTTGTACGGTACCAAATGCACCATCTACACCGATCACAAGAGTCTCCAGCACATTTTTGACCAACAGCACCTGAACATACGACAGCGCCGTTGGGTTGAACTCCTGAACGACTATGATTGTGCCATTAAGTACCATCCTGGCAAGGCGAATGTTGTGGCAGACGCCTTGAGCAGGAAGGAATCGACAAACCCTCGTCGCGTTCGGGCGTTGCAACTCACAATCCATTCCTCTCTGCCTGATCAACTCCGTTCTGCTCAGTTAGAAGCCTTGAAGGAGGAAAACCTTAAGGCTGAAACTATGCACGGTGCCGACAAACACCTCGAGCAAAGGCCTGATGGCCTGCGCTACTTCGCAGAACGCGTCTGGGTTCCTTTATTCGGGGGACTTCGGGAGCTGGTTCTTGATGAAGCTCACAAGTCTCGGTATTCCATTCATCCTGGTTCAGACAAGATGTACCAGGATCTAAAAATACTGTACTGGTGGCCAAACATGAGGGCGGATATAGCCTCATACGTGAGTAAGTGCTTGACCTGTGCTAAGGTCAAGGTGGAATACCAGAAACCGTCGGGTCTATTGCAACAACCCGAAATTCCAGAGTGGAAATGGGAACGGATTACAATGGACTTTGTCACACAACTACCTAAGTCACCGAGCGGGAATGATAAGATATGGGTGATTGTCGACCGTTTGACGAAATCAGCCCATTTCCTTGCTATTAAGGAGACCGACACCATGGATCGGTTGGCTCGTTTATATCTGAAGGAAGTTGTCTCTAAGCATGGGGTACCAGTTTCTATTATCTCGGATCGTGATTCTCATTTTACTTCGCATTTCTGGAAGTCTTTGCATAAGGCTTTGGGTACCCAGTTGGACATGAGTACAGCTTACCATCCACAAACTGACGGTCAGAGTGAACGTACAATTCAAACTCTAGAAGACATGCTGCGGGCATGTGTAATCGATTTTGGCAAGGGTTGGGAAGCTCACTTACCGTTAGTAGAATTCTCTTACAACAACAGTTACCACACGAGCATCAAGGCAGCTCCGTTCGAGGCATTATACGGACGGAAATGCCGGTCTCCTCTTTGTTGGGCTGAAGTGGGTGAGAGTCAACTCACTGGGCCTGAACTAGTGTACGAAACTTCTGAGAAAATCGTACAGATTCGTAACCGATTGACAGCGGCACGGGACCGACAGAAGAGCTATGCTGATCATCGCCGTAAGCCATTGGAGTTTCAAGTGGGTGACAAAGTACTTCTAAAGGTTTCACCGTGGAAGGGCGTCATACGCTTTGGGAAGCGTGGCAAACTTAACCCGCGGTATGTCGGTCCATTTACGATCCTGGAACGGATCGGACCGGTGGCATATCGACTTGATTTACCGACGGAGCTCGGTAACGTACATAACGTCTTCCACGTATCTAACCTGAAGAAGTGTCTGACTGACGAGTCTCTCATTGTTCCACTAGAAGAGATCAAGGTTGATGATCGTCTTCGGATAGTGGAGGAACCTGTCGAGATCCTTGATTACAAGATTCGCAGTCTGCGTCACAGTAAGATTCGCATTGTTAAGGTTCGATGGAACTCGAACCGGGGACCGGAATACACTTGGGAACGCGAGGATCAGATGAAGTCTAAGTATCCTCATCTCTTTCCCAAAGAGGCATTCGAATCGAGGCATGTTACCACTGCAACGGAATGAATCTCGGGGCGAGATTCCTTTTAACGTGGGGATGATGTGACAACTCGGGTAATTCTCTCTCTTGGTTTCTATTTTTGTCTGTTTCTTTTGTTCATACTCTTGGTACTTGCATAATTTTCGGGACGAAAATTCTTTTAACGTGGGGATGATGTGACACCCGGCAAATTCAAGTTAACAACGTCGTCTAGATTAAAGTCTACCTTAGCGAGTCACGCGTATTCTGTACTTAACTGGGTTAGTTGAGTTGGGTTATGGTTCGGGAACTGTTATGTGAGTCTAGGGAATCATTAGATGTTGGCCTAGAGGATCGTTAGATGTCAATCATTAACCAAGTGTACAAGGAGTGACGATTCGGAGAATCGTCAAAGCATAGGGAACAGGCAAGTCTCGAGTCCCGGGAATTGGTGAACGAGTGTAAATGTGTTTATTTGCAAGTGTTATGTGTTTACAATCATTCTATGACTTGCCGGTATGTGAAAATGTGTTAACATATGTTAAAACGGGGTTTAACGCGCAAAATACTTGGAACAATACCCTATAGGCGATTAGGGTGAGCTAATCGCCTATAGGGAGGCTGCTAGGAGGCGATTAGCCTCCTCCAGGTGGCGAGTAGCCCTCCTAGGTGGCGAGTAGGCGGCTAATCGCCTAAGGGGGTGGCGATTAGCAGCCCTAATCGCCTGCAACTGGACCATAATCGCCTGCAACGTGGGTTACGACTAAAAACGACTATAAATACAATATTTGACCTCCTAAACTTCATAACACTAACCCTAGTCGCCCCACAACTCATCCCAACACCCACACAACCTCTGGAACACGATTTTGGATCAAACAACTTGATTTCAAGCCTATTTCATCAATCAATCATAAACTAAGGTGTGGTTTTCATCCATGCAATCTTTTCTAACGTTTTTATTGAATCCCTAATGGTCCAGACCTGTTCATAAACACTTGTGCCTTCTGTAAAACGTTAATAATCGTTGTTGTGTTGATTCTAGATGCTATGCATGTTGTATGTGTAGGTTTTAATTAAAAGATTGGATTTTTATGATTCAAGAAGGATTATTAACATGATGTTAGGGTAGTTACTGATCTATGGTGATGGTTTGATATAGTAATCTGATTGATTGTTCATTAGGGTTGTGTTTACGCATGTTAGTGTGATGATTACATGATACTTGTGTTATGTTTGAGAAACATGATTGCATCCAGGGCTGCTAGAACAAGGTTAAACGATGTATTTTGATCTAAACATGTTTAGGATACTTGTTTGTTTGATATTGGAGGTTTACACACGTTCTAGGGTTGATTTGGAGTGTTAAACGCACGAAAAACCAAATCTGGGGTGCAGGTGGCGATTAGCAAGCATAATCGCCTAAGGTACAGGCGATTAGCAGGCTAATCGCCTGCCATGATAGGCTAATCGCCTGCTCTTCATGCAATTAGGGGCTAATCGCCTGCTATGTTGTGTTTTTGCATGCTGCATGACCCTAATCGCCTGATAAGTTCTGAAATGCATGTCACATGACCCTAATTGCATGCAAACTCAAAAATTTGCATGTCACATGACCCTGTAGGCGATTAGCATTCATAATTGCCTGTTGACCAACGTAATTGCTAGTTGACTTTTCCTAATCGCCTGTACTGCTGCTGTATGTATATTTTAGCATTCCGAGACCCGTTTTGACACCTAGGAACATGCTAGGAACCCTGTAACATGTCTGATAACTTGGTAACATGTGTTCGGGTCAACAATGTGTTAATGGAACTATGTGCTAGAGCTTGATGGACTTTAACGTATGTTAAGTGTAATTGCATGATTGTGTGTTTGTGAATACTTGTGTAACACGGGAAACCTCGGGTCACCAATGGGATGTCGAGTCTTGTACGTTGGGTCATGTTAACAGTAAACGTGTTGTCAAACAAACTTGGTTAAGGTCTGGACATCTAGGGACTAACTAACCTACGGGTTATTAGTCTAAGAACTTGTAACTGTCATATGTTAGGTCGCCGCTTTACGGGGCTAGCATAGCTTGTTGACTTATTCTGTTATCTGAAGTAACGCAACCTAAGGTGAGTTTACGGCCCCACTTTACTTGGTTTTCGTTTTCGGGGGAGAAAACATGTGTTAAACAACTATTTGGTAACAACTGTCATACTATGGGTTTTCAAACGGTTTACTATACGATCTTTGGAAGTCCCGGGGGGGGAAACCATGAATGTGCTGGTTTGCACAACGGGGAAATGTGAATAGCGCTATTGGGAGTGACCAACCCCACCCGTCGGCATGGAGCGCCGGGCGGGTGCATATTGTCTCAAACAGGAACAGGTTTACTATTCGGGCACAACATCTGGTTTGCGAGTTAGTAATGGTTTTCCAATCGTAGTAGTAATGGTACATGCGCCTAGCTAGCGTACTTGGTTTACAATTGTTATAGTATGGACAGGTTATACTTGGAACTTTGATTACAAACCTGTAAACTCACCAGCATTTTTGTGCTGACGTAAACTCTTACATGTTTTCTCAGGTCGCTAAGGTAGCAAAATGGAACTAGGGCGCACGCGTCTGCACGGCGTCTAGTTAGAGTTGCATGGTTTTGAACATTAAACATTTGGTTTTGTTTTGTTTATGTAACGACATTTAGCTTCCGCTGATGTTTGGGATTTTTAAACTATGTTTTTGAAATTCATTTAGTATTGTTTATTGTGATCATTGACTTGGATCCTGGTTTGTCATGCGCCTCGCGGTAAAACTCCGCAAGTGGATTTTGAGGGTGTGACAGATTTACAATTGCCATACAATTTCATTGGAATGTACAAAACAACATGAAATGAAATGTTGATTAATTAAGACTAGATCCAAAGTCCTATATGTTGCATCATGCAAAAGCTAAAACATGTACAAAATACTTTGTCAACACAAAAATGTTGGTGAGTGTACTAAGTTTGGATACATATAGTATAATTGTAAAAAGTTCTACAACTCATGTGCTATGTTATCTATGAAATTATGTAAAACATGTAATGAATTCACATGGCAAAACCAATCCTTATGTATATGGCATAATCGAGCATGTAACAAGTGACCACAAATTCTCTGATGAAAAAGGGGTGTAATTAACCTAGGAGGGTGACAATCCCAAATAGCGCTATCCACTGTTAAGTTCGGCTAGCTAAGTTAATGATTTTGCTAAGGTATCATGTATATTCTATTGTCTAAGCATAATGCATAAAATGTAAACACTTGCACATTGTAATGAATTATATATGTAAAATTGTGTAACTATAATGTGCATGTGTATTTGAATAGTTGTGTACATGAATCACCCCAAAATGTGTAAAAAGATAAAAAGGGGCTAGATATACTCACTGTTTGCGTAATAACTTAAAATCTGGCAAACTGCGAGGTTTGAATTAGAATTGTCCCAAAGGACTAACCGAGGTATGATGAAATCGAGCACAAGGAGCCGAACACAAAAACTTCGATTGGGAGAGATTTAGAATGCGATAGATAGTGATTTTGGTGGGTTTGAATCGCAATCGAGGTCTGTTTATATAGTGGGTTCGAATTTTTGGTAACAATAACGAATTGAATGCTAATTGTATCAGGAAAAGGTGCATAAACGCGTTAGAAATGGTTGTAATTAACCATGAATCTGGACGTGTTATCGAAATTGATGGCTGGCAATGACAAGGATGATTACGTCGGTCACCAATCAATCATCGATTGTTTCCAAAACAGGTTTAAGCGTGTAAATTTCTGATTCAAAGTCTTGGTTGTATTGGGTTTTGTCTTTCTCTGTTGACTGAGGTAAGCATATATGTTTGTTTATGTAGAAAAAGTTTCCATATATAACACCTAACATTAAGGTGGTGTAGTGGTTGGATGTTTGTTTGATAACACTTGGGCTGCTTGGGATGCGGGTTCAAACCCGGTTCCAAGCATTTATTTTTTAAACTCATTTTTTGTATATAACAATATATCAATTCATTATTATTTTTATTATTATCATTATTATCATAAAAGAAATGAACTTTTCATTACGACAACAGTTGGAGTATATATAAGAAACAAAGGGGACTAAAGTTGAACAAAAGATAAAAACGAAAGGTGACGGTGTCACATGTGTTAATGTTGGGCTTTTGCCATGTTATTGTCTTGGGGATTCAAACCCTAATATCATAGCATTATGGCTTTCTTTCCATGTTTATTTTCTTCTCAGGCTTTGGTTCTTCCATTTGAAGGTAATAACTGCTTCATACTTGTCCTTTGAAGGTTTTTGATTTTATATGTCTAGGTTGTTTTCGTCGCTTTCATTGTCTTTGGATTGCATGAGTTAGAAATATGATTCTTTTTCCTTTCTTTTGGTTGTTGGAACATTGATAAAGATGAGAAAACTCTCACATGAGATGTTTATTTTTGGTACTTTAATCTATTGATGTGCCATCACTTACACATATAAAACATGCATAATAGTCTCATAATATGACATAATTGAGCTATAATGAATAATTAAAGCTACTTAATCATTCTTGTTTGTGCTTATAAGGAAATTGGAGCTCCAACCTGAAAAGAGGTGATTTTCAGGTAAAAACAGTTAAAACTGGAGATTCCTGAAGGTACGAGACCCGAAGAATGTTCCAAGGATGTTTAAAGATCTTCTCGGCGCTTAAACGATGATAAAATCAATCCAGGATTGACCAGGCACGACCACACACATTGGTACAAGGCTGTCTCGTGCACAGGCATGCACAAGGGTGAGCACGGGTGTGCTCATCACTTGGTACAGACAGACTGTTCCTGCAGCAACTAAACGTACGTGGGGCAGATGCACAGGCGTGCTAACACTTGGTGCATGGTCGTGCTCAGCCTGATCTGCCTATAAATAGCAAGCTCAACTCAACCATTTGGTATGCCATCTTGGGGTCGATTTTTACCCTTCTTGCAGATATCTTGGGGTCTTTTGGAAGGCCTTAGGGCCGACCTAACACCTCTTCAAGGTTAGGAGCTTTCCTACCTTGGTTTCTCGATCAAGAAATGGAACCGTAGGAGTAGTTCACATGCAATAAAAGTCGAGGGTCATGAGAATCACATTATACGCATTGGATCAAGGATGTTGGAAGCTTGTCTATGAGTGGAAGACCTTCATGTTCTTTTGTTGATTATATTTATATGGTTATTTCCATCCAGTATTCTCTGAATCTATTCAATTTGTTAGACTTTTTATATTATTAGTAATTTATTTTTAGTTACTTGGTGTGTTTATCTTCTTAATTAATTCTTGTTTATTTATCTTTTATGACAAGTTCAATTAGTGGTTAACTTAACAAACTTTAACATCAACCAAAACTTATCTTATTTAAAAACTATCATGGGCTTCTGGTAGTCCCAAGCTAGACCCAAGGCAAGGAAACCGGTAGTGAGACAGATCCTTCGGGTTTCTGATATCCAAACCGGGTTCTAAGCAATGGCTTCTGAAGTGGACCAGATCCGGGTGACAAGTTTCTGGTATCACACCAGATGTGTGAGTGGTTTTCTTGGCAAATGGCGGATTCTACGGGTGCACCAATGATCTTCGGATTGCACACCTTTAGGATTATGTTCCACATTTGTTAAGGTTATCATTCACAAGTCTTGGCAGATAAGGGTTGAAATTGTTAAGTCACCTAATCATTAAACCAAACTTATATTTACTTGATCAACAAATATTTAAGTTGTCACTTGTAAAGGTAAATAAAACAAGGATACTTTATCTTGCTCTCGTTAGTACACAGCCGTTAACTTCTTAGAAGGTCCCACGTCACACATGATGATGGTATTTGAGATCCTTCGGTTCGGAAAGCAAGAGTTAAGAGAGGTAGAAGGGATTCCCGATCGGAATTAAGCCTCTACACTAAATTAGGAAGGTAAATCAGATAACCAGTGCTTAAACAAGTGGTTTTGTGGTGGTTTGGGAAGTGCCTAACAAGCAGGACTAAAACTTTCCAGTAAGCTACATGAAATGTGTGCGGTAGGCTCGACGACACTTGTCAACTAGGAGAAGACCGGCATACGGGCCAGAAGTCCGAAGACACCTTTATGGGGACTCGTACACTTCCCCTATGCGTGACCCATTTAGTTTCCAGAACTTCATCCCTTATTTATTTCTTTTCCCATCTCCCAACTATGAAGAGACTGTTCATAACCCATTCTTCACATCAATAATTAAAACTACTACTACTTTTAATATAATTAGTCTACTTATTGTGAGGGTTCCCAAGCCTTACATGTTTTCTAAACCTACCATTTTTATCTTTTATTTTAAAACCAAAACTTTTTCAAAAACTAATTTTCTTTTAAAACCCATCCGTTTTATTTTCATTTTAAAACCTGATTAACAAAAGTTATGGAGGGTTAAATAGGGGAAACTGCGTTGTCTGGAATATGATACTCGGTGTTTACCCTAGAAATCTATGCTATACACGTCAGGTTCTCTGCCTATGTGTTAGTTTTAGTTTCTAAGTAAGTAATTGTCATTTACTTATAACTTTAAAACTTGTTAATGGTTTAGTAAAAATCCTCTTTTTCCCAAAACCAAATTTTCAACGGTTTAAACACCATAGTTTTTTACACCGAAAAAATGATATCTTCTTTAATTACTAAAACTCAACGCAACCATCTATCTACATTCATTCTAATTTTATGGTTTAGGTTTACCTCATGCATTTTATTTTTATCTTTGGAATTACCTTATGCAAGCGAGTTTTATCATTTTTGATGAAGATGATAATACCTAGGATGCGATGTTTATGTTTCATACTTTTATCTGTTTGCATGCATTCGAATTTATGTTTTGGATTACCTTATTCATATGATTTATATCCTTTGGATTTATATAACGAGATGATGTTGATGTTTGGTCATGTTTTTATAGTTTTTAAAATAGTGATGAAGATGCGACTACTTTCATCCGAGAGGTTTATGTTTGATATGAATTCGAATTTTAGCAAGATGTTGGTATCATTGTGCTTCGTTAATAGGTAACTTTAAAATGTGGCAAATGATGTTCATTTACGAATGTGGCAATGCAGCTTTAAATTGCGTTCGTGAGTCTTGAGTCCATCTGTTGTTGTTTCTTTTACCGTAGATGATCATTCAGTCATAGATATGCAACTTTAAATTGCATCCATCATTTTTTAGCCTATCTGTTATTATGCCTTACATAAGAAATGGGATGTATTCATCTAAATAGATTTTACGGTTGATGTTTTGATGAGTTAAAAGTAATTTTTTTTATGCTCTTTGCATTGAGCTTCTATGTGGCTATCATTATGCTTATTTGACAATTAAGTTTAAAATGTGGACAATGATGGTCCTTCGCACATGACGAGGCATATTTAATGAAGGGATATGGTATCAAATACCATACCACAAACTTACAATCTGCGCTTAGCGCCCATCAGAATCATGACGATGACCCAACCGCACATTTTACGTCAGCGGAATGGGGCAGCCTCGAGACACACACTCCTGCCCCATCCAACTGTTCCTGACACTGCAGGCTGCCCGTTAGACTTTCCAGCCAATCAATGGCTGCGCACGAACTGACAGTCAGAAAGGACGACGACGTGGAAGCCTCCCAGCCAAGATATCTTCCTGAAAACTTTTGCAACCCTTCAACTTGTCTCAGGTTCTTCTAGAAGGGGATGATTACCCACCGCCCTACATCAGCCAGTAGGCGGACGCCACGTGTCCGCCGCCCACCAGCGTCCAATCGATGGACGCCACGTGTATTTACGTCAGGACGGTAACATCTCCCCTTTCCTCTCTTTTTTATCAAAACCACTTGCACCATTGGGCCAGAGGACTTGGGCCGGAAACCTAGAGACACCTCTACCTGGGCCGGGCCCCATCAAGGGTAGAGGACGGGTTGAGAAAGTCGTATGTCGAGGTACTATAAAAGCAGAAACCATTCTCCTTTTATTGGCACCCGATATTCACCAACATTTTCACAGAAAAGACTATGAGCATATCGTACTTTTCCAACTCTTGTTTATTTGCTAACATTTAGAGGCTCGGCTCTTCTAACTTGTTGTCCCTAAACATCATTGGTCTTGTCCTTAGACCTATCACATTTTTACAAACATACCTTTTTATAAATACCCCGTGGAATCACTACCAAGATTGGCGCTAACCCGACAATCTAGGATTCGTGTTTCTTCATTGGCGTCATCCGTGGCCTTACCATAAATACTCTAAACAAAAGCTTTAACCAAACAGGTCATTTGCATTAAAATGACTACTTCACCCCTAAAACACCACTCCCCCTTGGGAGCCGTCCAACACTTAACCAACGAACCTGACTCATCTCAGGGCAAGGACGGTGATGACCTAAACAACACCGTCCTCACCCCTCGTGGCATTGATTTCGATGCCACTAATGCACCACCCACCGAGGAGGAAATCGACGAAATCAATAACGAATGGTGTGAAAAACAAAAGAAATTGCTAGACGCTCAACTAGAGCGTCGACGCCTTACAGGAAAAGCCATCATGGCCTCAACGTCCAAAACCTCCAAACAACCGATTGCTACCCGTTATGGGGGAGGTCAGGGGAAACCTGCCATAGACCAGGCCCATGCAGAGTACAACTGGTTTGATGACGTAGACTATGACGAAAGCTCCTGGGAGGACGACGCCTCACGCCATTACCGTCGCACCCCTTATTATCATAGAGAGTGTTTTAACCATTTTAACAATGCCGCAACCACCGACCTGTCGCTCCCCTACAGGCCAACGACGTTTGCTGACAAATCCAAATTTACAAGACGTATCTCCCAAGCGCCCATACCACCAAGGCAGCGCCTACCAGCCAACGTCAAGTTATACGACGGCCCCACAGACCCTGACGACCACCTCGACATTTTTAACCAAGCCGGGGCCGTCATCGGATGGACCTTACCTATCTGGTGCCACATGTTTGCCCAGACACTCTCCGGAGCAGCCAGGGTATGGTTCGACAATCTTCCCGTCGGAAGCATCGACAGTTATGAACAGCTGATCGACAAATTCACTCCACTTTAGCCAGCAGCGTCGCCACAAACGCAACAAAAGTCAGATTCATCTCTGCAAGAAGCACTCCATCTAGGAACCGGGAACGAGCTAACTCGAACCTCCTTCCTAGGAAATGTCAATGACGACAACCTACAAAACACTCTTCAAGGCAAAGATGGTATCCCCGAGTCCTGGGAAGAGGTCGTCAGAATCTCAAAGCTCTACGCCGGGAATCAGAAAACTAAAAACCAAAACAAGCGCTGGAGCTCAAGCAACAATCGTAATCGTAACAACAACCGACCCTACGTCTGGAGCCGAATCTCCGGCACCACCGACGAAGGAAGATAACCAACTTCTAGCGACGCCAGAAATATTATCGGCAACAAACAGACACGCGACCAACGCAACAGTGGCCAAAGAAACCAGGACTGGACACCACTAACAAAAACACCATCTCAGGTGCTAGCTCAAGTCTTGTCAACCGGAGAAGTCGCATTTAAACTCCCAAAACCCATGGGATCTAACCGCAAGAACGTCGACAACACCAGAAATTGCGACTTCCACAAAGATGTGGGTCACGACACGGACAACTGCTACAGCCTCAAAATGGAGATAGGGCTGCCCTCCGTTCTAGAAAGCTCACCAACCTTGTTAAACACGTGCGCACTGGTGAGCGTAAAAACGTGGAACCACATAAACCAATAAAGGACATCAAAACACATCATGTCCGAGGCGCTTACTCAAGACAATGTCACATGACACAACGCAACAAGCGCAAACTACAGCCAGCCAGCTCCGACCACGTCAACACAGGTCGACGCTGCAAACAATAACAACTGGCGGGAAGCCTAGGTCGTCCTCCCACCAGTAGCCGGAGGCGCAAATTCAACAACACCGCTCATCATCACCGCCCTGTTCGGCCACTACCGCACATACAAGATGATGTGCGATAGCGGGAGCAGTTTCGACATCATGTATCAACAGTGCTTCGAACAACTCGAACAACCCATCTTTCCCGGAACAAATGATCACCTTGGGATCAACTCTGTCCCCCCGAGTGCGCATACACCTCAACCAACTGCTAGTGGCAAACAAAGATATCTTCGCCTGGTAGTCATCCGACATGATCGGCGTCCCAAGGGATGTAGCGGAACATCGCCTTAACACTTACAAAGACGCCCGACCAGTCGCACAGATAAAGCGCCCTCTAGGCCTGGACAGGGTTAAAGCCATGAACGAGCAGGTCAACAACTTACTCGAGGCAGGCATCATCCGACGTTGCAACCACCAAACATGGGTGGCAAACCCAGTCATGGTCCTAAAAAAGAATGGATCCTGGCGCATGTGCGTCGACTACAAGGATCTAAATAAAGCATGCCCAAAGGACCACTATCCCCTGCTAGAAATCAACCTTAAGGTAAACTCCTTAGCGCCATTCAAGTTCAAATGTTTCCTCGATGCTTATCGAGGATACCACCAAATATAAATGGCATACGAAGACGAAGACAGAACCGCCTTCAGAACCGATAGAGGGGTGTATAGCTACACCAAAATGCCATTCGGCCTCAAGAATGCGGGCGCAACCTACCAGCGCCTAATGGACCAAGGCTTCATAAACCAAATCGGAGTCAGTCTAGAAGTATACGTCGACGACCTGGTCATAAAAAGCCGGGAAGAAGACACAATGCCCTTGGACATAGAGCGCACCTTTGAACAGCTGCGCAAAATTAAAATGAAACTTAACCCGTGCAAGTGCTCATTCGGCGCCGAAGTAGGCAAATTTCTGGCTGTCATCGTCACAAATGGCGGCTTCAAACCAAATCCTAAAAAAGTTCAAGCCATCCAGCGCATTCCATCACCCAGCTCCATCAAAGATGTGCAGACACTAATGGCTGCCTAGTCTCCCTCAACCGCTTTCTGCCAAACTATGCATCAAAGTCCTTTCCTTTTGTTCACACGTTGCACAATGTACTGAAAAAGATACAATTCCGCTGGACCCCAGAAGCGGAAGTGGCTTTTCGTGAAATGAAACAATGTTTGACTTACCTACCGACTCTTACAGCGCCTCTACCGGAAGAACCACTAACACTATACCTATCCGCTTCTGAGAAGGCGATAGGTGCAGTATTACTAGTAGAGCGCAACAAAGTTCAAAAAACCAATTTACTACATTAGCCGCACCCTGGCAGACGCAGAGACCAGATACTCCACAATGGAAAAACAGGTATTAGCATTGGTCCACACATCTAGGCGTCTCAGGCGATACTTTCAAGGGCTTCCCATAAACGTCCTAACAGACTACCGCATAAACACCGTGCTCTCAAAACCGGAGTTATCTGGAAGACAAGCAAAATGGGCAATCGAACTTGGCGCACACACCATCATTTACAAGCCAAGACCAGCGATCAATGGACAAGTTCTAGCAGACTTCATTGTAGAAATCCCCACAGAAAGCATCGAAGAATGTCAAAACGAACAAGATCCAAAACCCATCCCTGATTCACACGTCACATGGTCATTATTCACCGACGGAGCCTCAAATGACCAAGGCGCTGGAGCAGGCCTCGGGCTCGTCAGCCCTGACAACACAGAATTTACGTACGCCGTGCGTCTAGAATTTCCCAGTACCAACAATGAGGCAGAATATGAAGCCTTCCTTGCAGGACTGCGCCTGGCAGACAACATTGGCGCAAGACATCTTAAAGCTCATACAGACTCAATGCTTATAGCAGGACACATCAACGGCATCTATGATGCCAAGGACCCAGTCATGGCACAATATGTTGATCAGGCTAAACTCCTAATCAAAAAATTCACAACAACCGTAGCGGAAACAAAGAAGCTGACGCCCTCAGCAAAATGGCATCTACAACTTGGCTGCACATGGCCAAAGAGGTACGTGTTGAAACCTTATATCAACCATCAGTACCTATTCGACAGGTCAACGTAACACAAACAGGCACTGGGTCATGGATGACCCCCATTCAAGCATATTTAGCAACAGGCACTCTACCACCCGAAAAAGAGGAAGCCGGAAAGATCCAGTACAAATCAAAACACTATCAACCCATGAATGGGGTCCTATACCGACGCTCTTATCTTGGGCCCCTCCTAAGATGCGTTGACTCCGCAAATGCCTCATTCCTTATCAAGAAAATTCATGAAGGTATATGCGGTATCCACGCAGGACCAAGGATTGTCATCGCCAAAATCATGAATGCTGGATACTACTGGCCAGGAATGCATCAGGACGCCGTCAAAATCTTGCGCACCTGCTTCAATTGCCAACAACACGCGCCAAATACTTTGCGCCCTAAGAACGACCTGGTCCCAGTCACGGCGCTTGGCCATTCCAAAAATGGGCCATCGATCTGGTCGGCCCATTCCCAATAGCCCCAAAAAAGATACAATATCTCATAGTCACCGTCGACTACTTTACAAAATGGGTCGAAGCCAAGCATTTAGCAACAATCAGCGCCTAACACGTCAAAAAATTCATCTAGGAATTTATCATCTGCCGCTTCGGCCTACCCATGGAAATCGTCACTGACGACGGAACTCAGTTCGCAGACAAGAAAATCCAGGCATGGTTAACTCAAATGGGCGTCAACCAAATCTTTACATCCGTCGCCCACCCTCAACGAAATGGACAGGGAGAGCGCATCAACAGATCACTGGTTGAAGGCATAAAGACGCGCCTAGGTTCAAAGCGAATAGGTTGGGCCGATGAACTGCCGCATGTCTTATGGGCACATCGCACCCGTACAAAAACAAGCACGGGGGAAACTCCGTTCAGCCTCACTTACGGCTCCGAAGCTGTAATCCCCGCAGAAGGTAACTTTCCATCCCCACGGGTCCTCAGCGCAGAGCAAACAAACAACGACAGGGAACTGCGCCTTAATCTAGACCTTCTGGATGAAAGACGTGAAATGGTAGCCATACGCGAGGCAAACTACAAAAACAGCTTGAGCGCTACTACAACTCAAAGGTCAAAAGATGTGCATTTGACATCGGGGACTACGTCCTAAGAGACAACAACGCCTCCCATTCAGAGCGCCCTGGAAAATTATCGCCCAACTGGGAAGGCCCCTACAAAGTTCAACAAGTCTTAGGAAAAGGAGCATATGCACTAGAAAAGCTGGACGGAACACCCGTTCCGCGATCATGGAATGTAGCGCAGTTGCGCATATGTTACTTATAAATTTCTCAAGTTTTTTATATACATCAATACCCTACATCTCGTCCATCATTGCGCAACTACTACTTTGGGTCTAACTTATGAAGTTAATTTAGTCTTCATAATGGACGCCATCTTTAGTTCTAATTTATGAAGTTAATTTACTCTTCAAAACTTAGACGCCAAATTTTTAGTCCAAGCTTATAAAGTTAATCTACTAGTCATAATGGACGCCAACTTTACTTCTAATTTATGAAGTTAATTTACTCTTCATAAATCAGACTTTAACTTATCTCCTAGACCTATACTACAATCATTCAACAACAGGTGTAAACACAACAAAAAGGAACGTATTCTATTCCATAAAATTGTATCCACATACACAAAAGTTGGTTACATACAAACACATCAACCTACTAGGGAGGCTCATGCGCCGTCCCCTAACTGCCCAAACCACCAGCCTTTGCAGCAGCTATAGCAGCTTCTTTTTCTGCGCGCCCGCGCCCTGCACGATCGGACTCCTGAACCCAATGCCTAAAACGGGCAATGGGATCAGGATCCGCCAGACACTGCCTAACAATTTGGAGCACAGGAAACTCCATCTTTTCAAGCTTCTCCAGCTCCCCCATCAGCGCATGCTCCGTATTTATATCCTGAAAGGGTTGAGCATCAACAGGAGCCCCGTCCTTGGCAGCCAAATATCCTTCCAACCAACCATTATGAACGCCGGTCGTTCTTGCAGCATCCACAACTTCCACCACTTGCTCACCCATCTTCGGCTCGCTCCAACAACGATCAAAGACCTGCAACAAAGATATAACTTACATAAACAAAAGCGCAAAGCCAACTAAAGAAAACATCAAAGAAAGACGGAAACTTATGGCGCCAATCCCATCAGACATTATCCATAATGCCTTCTCACAGTAAGACTTCTGAGCATCGAGCATAAGAGCCTTCTCCAACTCCCAAGCTTCCTTTTCTTTCAACAGGGGGCCAACCTGGCCCTCTAACTCCGACACACGACTGGTGGCCCTCACCACATCTTCATTCTTCTTCTTCAGTTGCCCCGCAGCATCAGCATATTTAGAGGATAAAACCTCCAGTTCTTTATCTTTGGCGGCAACAACCTTCCCTTGCGCTTTTAGATCTACTTCAGCTTTCTGCACCGCCAGCCGTTGGCGCTCAAGCTCCTTGTTGATTTTCATAGAAGATTGCTTCCAGGCCTTTTGCTTCTCTGCCGCCTCCACATCTTTTTGACACAAATCGGACTCCAGTTGCCGAACTTGCTCAACTAATCTCTTTTTGTAGTTTCAAAAACTCCCTTCTCCTTAGCCAGGCGACCGGCTTCAACTATAACCGTCGCCTGCTCACCAAGAAATTCGTCCTCCCAGCGACGGAGGGCATACAAGTTGCCCAGAGATTGTGTTAAATTCATACACTACTCTGAGAACAACGTACCACGGTCTTGCGACCGATGATAAATGCACTCCGCCGGGGGAAACGCATAATTAATGAACTCCTCAGCTACAAGGGGCTGAGGAAACGACAGCTATCGGTTATAAGCCAATCAGGCGTATAGACCGGAGCGTCCAACTTAAAACCAGGGTCTCTCGTAGTTGCCCAGGCCCCTTCAACCTTCTTCACGTGTGGCCCAGTAAAGCCACCCTGCTCACCAACCACCATCGTTTTACCCGGGGCATCGCCCCCCTCTAGATCAACAACCAAGGGGTCCGTTTGCGACCCCCCACCTGAACCAGACGCCACCTTACCCTTCTCAGTCTTCACGGCCACCATCGTCGCATGCTGCTCGAGCAACTCAGCTTGGCGCTGGTCCTCTTCTTCCTTCAATTTCTTCTCGGCCGCAAAACGGGCCTCCTCCTCCTCACGCTGCCTTTTCATCGCAGCTTCCCTAACACGGGTGTCTTCCTCTTTCTTCTTCTTAAGGGCGGCCACAACAGTAAGCCTCTCCTCTTCAAGCTTTTTACAGCCTCAGGATCAGGCACAACATCACCTTCACCTGAACCAGACTGAGCCTTCAAGCCAGAGCCGGCCCCAGGGGTGGGCGAGCCGCACATCCGGCCGAGGCCCGTTTTTTATTGGGGCCTAAATTTTTTTTTTCATATATATATTTTTTATATAAATATAAAGAAGAATAACTTTTAAGAAAATATGATTTGGTCTAGTGGTTAAGACCCTTGTTTTTCTGATCCTCTATCCTATGTTCGACTCTGCTTCTCCTCGTTTTTATCCGTATCAGTTCATTTACCTCTTTTTTGGTTCTAGCATTAATTACCACAAATAAGGGAACTAATCATTCCATTCCATTGCATTGCATGCAAATAATATCAGTTAACTTTTTTTAATATTTATTTTACAATGCTGTTTACTACTTTTTCTATAATTAATTAATAAATTTAATTATAAAATAATATGTAATGACTTGAGAATCAATAAACTAAAAAGATATGTTTTTTCTTAAAAATCCAAATAATATTAATTTGTCATTGCGTCACGCGTAGGGCTTAAAACATCGTCAACTTTTATTATATAAATTCAATTTTGGGCATATGATGTTTATATTTTTTGGGTTTTTTTTCCATTTACAATAGTGAGTACATAAAAAACCGACAGAGCTCCCGCTCACCACAACGTGCGAGATTGATTTCGTCAGGGTCTAAGGGCCTTTTTTTTCTAGGCTCGTACAAGGCACTTGAATTCTCAGGACCGCCTCTGCTTCAAGAGCTCATCTTCCAGCAGCTTCTTCCTTCTCTCTTCTTGCGTCTGCTTAAGAGAAGCAGGAACAGAACCTGCAAATAGGCTAAAAGTTGAAACGAGATGTAATGTTAGTATCATTCAAGACTTTGTTTAACTACTTTTAGAAGCTCGTTTCAGCGATATGAGAAGTAAAATATTTTTACACTTTACCTTGCTTAAGCTAGTAGGAGTTTTTAGGAGCTTGTGCCTAATGTTAGTGTCGAGAGAGCGATCATGTGCTTGTATCGCATGTGCACATGAAGTGAAGTGAAGAGTTATAAATAAATGTTGAGTACACAAAGATGTAAAATGAGCTTACATAGAGGAAGATTTCTAGCCCAGGGAGCCTCCCTAGGGGAGCAAGTATTGACCCCGTTTCGGTGTGAACGTTTAGTATCTTAAGATGTAACATAAGCTCACGCAGGGGAGGACTTCTAGCCCAGGGATCTTCCATGGGGGAGTTTGCCTTCCATACCTGTTAAGTGTTGACCTTCGTTTTGTACACGTTTAGCACATTAAGATGTAACAGAGGCTTCCATAGGGGAAGGCTTCCCGCTCACGGTGCTCCCTTATGGGAGCAAGTGTTGACCCCTCTTTCTATATGGCAGCAGGTGTTTTTGCCATTTTGGTGAAAGATACTACTTTTTATGCTTTTGAGGTCTGATTTGCTATTGACTGAGCACCTTTGTGGATTAGTGTGTAAGAAAGTCTGACTTTTGACTTTTCTTACTTTTTTACTATTCCCCACTGTAGCAGGAGCTGCAATATGGCAGCCTGAAGCTTCATGGCTTCCCTATTTATAGTTTAGATAGGCTACCCAGCTCCGATTTATGTGATCTCTCTTTTTTTTTTCTTTTTTTTTTCTCGTAGATCAGTTGTAGGATTCTTGCATCCATGTCGTGAATTATAGTGTTGATAATATCACTTACAATGGAGCTGCGGTATGGCAGCCTGCAACATGAGTTGTACAAGATGCAATACTTGTTGTACTAGAGACTTTAAAAATGTTGAATAAAGTTGTTTCCTGATACTTTTGTGCTTTATTGTCATACACTTTTATGTGTGCTAAAAGACAAAAGTAGGATAGTCAAACCTTGGGACACGTGTGTGCAGAACTTTCAATAAAATTATCCTTTAAAGAATATGTTTTGAGATGGTTACTTTGTTTTCTCAGATGCATTGTGACAATATTATTTCATATTATAATATTCCTTTTCGTAACATTTTGAATGACACCACATAAAGTGGGTGTGAGTGTGTACAAAAAGTTTTTCGTTTCTCTTTTTTATTATTCTTCTTTTGAACAAGATGTACACATGTGTTCAAAAGGTTTTTATGGTTTTTCATCAAGAATATGCATAGATCTTCAGATTTGACGTTTTTATCCAAGAAGATACATGTAGCAACCGGGTTATAAGTGTATGGAACCCGGTCACCGGCGTGGAGCAAAAAACGCAAACATATGTGGGAGGTGTATGAGTGATTTTTCTGGTAAGAACATCCTCTCCATCCTTAAAAAGAAAGAACTTAGGAACATATGGGGCTAAACCTCAAAGAGTTCCATGTTCTAAGCGCGATAGCCCCACGGTGGGCGCCACTTGTTGAAACAACAAGGATAAGGCATGGGGATGGTATGGATGTCTCTTCGAGTTGGACCTAGCACCTTCCGAGCATGTACTTGCACCACGAACAACTCGTTAGAAGGGGTCCAGAGACCAGGGTCTCTGGACCACCCTCCGACGCTCAACATTAGTGATTTATCCCAAGAAATGTAAATAAAAGTAAATATAAAGAAGTAAATGAGGGATACGAAGTATGAGAAGAGGTGGTGGTTGAAACCCGGCGATTAGCTGGCAGCTGAGGTGATTCCGGGCTGCTTAGCTCGATGGCTGAAAGTTGGTTATTAGAACCATGGATCCGTAGACTGTTGATATGGTAGCTCCAGGGCTCCGTCAGGGGAGCTCGTGAGTTCAACAGGGGAGCTTAACAACTTAATTGTTTGTAATTACGGAGAGTTCATGAGCTGCTGATGTGATACTTTAGCAGCTCGTAGGCTCCTCTATGGGAGCTAGGCAGATTAGTTAGTGAGAGAATGTTTCTAGAGAGAGAGAGAGAAAATGAGTGAGATGTCTTGAGTGGAGACCAAGACAAATGGGATGTGTTTAAGTGAAAGTGTGACCCCTCTATTTATAGAGGGTGAAACCCCAAACCTTAATGGGCTTTGTAGTAATGGGCTGGGCTGGCCCATAAATGTTGGACCCACCTTTATTATTGACCTCCTTTAAGGCAGGTCCTGTGTTAGGGGGCTGAGGAGCCAGCACATGTAGCTTCTTTACACTAGCTTCTGGCTTTTCGGCTTCCTGACCCAAGCCTGATAACTTTTTGACTATGTTTAAACGTGGGGGTTTGGGTACCCACATCATCATTTTTAACGGCTAAACTTCATGTACCTAATTAACAAAGAGTTAATTACAAAAATTGCCTTGTGATTTACCTAAAATAACACCATACGTTAGTATTTAAAAAAAAATACACCATGAAGAGCATTTTATTCTCTTTATTTGAGTGGTTATTGCTATAGTTTTTTTTTTACTTTTATTTTTTTATTATACAAGCTACGTGATTACGTATTTTTGTATAAAGTAACGTGATTTTTTCGATAATGCTACGGAATTATGTATCAGTACGTAATTACGTGAAACACATTTAACATTTTACCTTGAAACAAGTATAAGAGTATGTGATTTTGTAAAGTTATGTGATTATATACCAGTACGTAATTATGTTACACTACTTAACTATGTACCATTATCTAACTATGTAACACTATGTAATTACGTACTTAGTGAACATATTTTTTTAGCGTCTTGCTACATATTTACATCGACAATTATCACTCATAGCTTGAAGTACAAGTATTAGCTTTTTTTGGTCTCCTACATTTCACACGAATTTGATGTGTTGTACAATTTAACCTTCTCTTGTTATTAAAGAGTAAAACTGTCCTTGTATCCAAATTTAACAGAAAAATTAATATTAGTTGGCCTTAGTAGCTAATGTTATTTTAGATAAATCACAAGACATATCTCTGTAATTAACTCATAAATTAGTTCTAAAACATGCTAAATGTAATATGTAATATGTAATTTAATATAATTCTAATATTTTTTTAAATATATGGGCGTGTAATCGTACATAAAAATTGTTAAACTAATTTGAACATATAATGTTTCTCTATGCATGCATAGATTATGCTTAGATATGATAATCTAATCTACCCATGAGTTGCACATGTTTAGAGTCTATAAATAAACCAAATTTGTTTATATTTATACATGTTCGTTAAATTTGAAGAGAGATGAATAAATACCATTGCGTTACAAGTAATTATGCATTGAAAAAAATGTGTGTATATATTTTTATTGTTCCTGTGCTCGCAATAAACTAAAAGTTGTGTTTTGCGTGTAACCATGAATATCCGTACGTGTACATATGTTTGTGTGTGTGGATATATGTACCTATCAATATAAGAACAAATTCCTATACCTTTAAAAACTAACGGATATTTAGAAAGGAACATTCTTCATTCATGAATTAATGATGCTATACTTCCTCCGAAAAGTAAGTGAACAATGAAATACATGACCATAAAACAAAACAAAAAGTTAAGAAAATAAAATACTGTAACAAATTACGGGGAAATAAATTTCCATAAGAACTCCAAATTAACAGTTGACATCCTCTCATTAAGACTCCATAGATGATTCCATCAACTAATAACCCTGCAAAATCCATGCATTCATAACTATGTTAGGAAAATTCATATATACTTACGGATATATTTTATACAATAACCATGCAACCACATTTGGTAAATTTTGTGTTAAAAGATCATACATTGCACTTTAAGTTGTAGGGTAATTAGGGGTTCAAGAACTTATAACATATGTAATTATATAAAGTTACCTGAGTAGTGAGTAGGAACCTTCTCAACTTAGAGAGAGCACGTGTACCCAGGAGGAGGGGTCTTGCCACAAGTAACTAGAAGCTCTAGAGCAATTGGTAGATAAATATTTAGGTTCAAAAGCTTAAGCTTTAGAGTTGTGCACAAACAAACTGCAGCTTCTAGATCGGCTAATCCAGCTACAAGAGGGCAGCATTGGTTAACCGCGGGGTCACCCAACCCAATGTGGACTAACCCTCCTAGAAGGTCAACACAAGCTCCTAGCTTTAGGGTGTCAATTGGGCATGTCTCAGGTGGAGCTGGTGCTGGTGTTGGTGTAGACTTTGGTGGTGGACAAGGTTCTGTGGTTGGTGGTGTGACAACTGGTGGGGTGACAACAGGTGGCAGGGTGACTGGTGGGGTGACAACGGGTGGCAGGGTAACTGGTGGTAGAGTAACGGGTGGTTTAATGGGTGGGAGAGTGACCGGTGGAAGTGTGACTGGTGGGAGTGTCACTGGTGGTTTTACGACGGGTGGGAGAGTGACAGGTGGAAGGGTGACGGGTGGTTTTACAACAGGTGGGAGAGTGACAGGTGGAAGGGTGACTGGTGGTTTTATGACGGGTGGTTTTACCACTGGTGGTTTGATAACCGGTGGTTTTACGACAGGTGGTTTTACTACGGGTGGTTTTACGACGGGTGGTTTTACCACTGGTGGTTTGACAACCGGTGGTTTTACGACGGGTGGTTTTACAACGGGTGGTTTTACGACTGGTGGTTTGACAACCGGTGGTTTTACGACAGGTGGTTTTGGGGTGGGTGTTGGCTTGCCACAATGACAATCAAGTTCAGGATTGGCAGAAGAAACCAAGAACATAGAAATGAAGAACAAAGCAGTAAGCTTCTTAGAGGACTCCATTCTTGGTGGATGTAAAGTGATCACATGAAGAAGGAATTATATAGAACCAATAGATATTTTCGGTTTCACTTATTTTGATTTCAATCATTTTGTGTTATTTTTGAAAGGGTACGTACATGCATCATGTTGGAGGAAAATAACAAGAAAGTTTTAATGAGATCACAAGATAGATCACAAGATAAAAGTTAGGGCACATGCAATTGTTTTGTGCATATTGGTAGTGACAAATTTTGCAAGTTGTCAAATCATCATTCAGCATTTTGTACATGCATATTTGTATTTTTACCTTGCATTCTTTACGGGTATATGTTAATTAGAAATCAAGTTATGATAGATGGGATAGCACCTAAAAGTTTAATTGGGTATTTGAAGGTTTGACACATAATTAGGGAGGGTTTCGAGATCTTATCTTTTCAATCCTCATTAGAAGGAATTTATCTACATTTCTATATGGTTTACACTCAATTGAGTAATGCACATTGTGGTCCGAGTGTCCGCGTACATGAATTCTTTTATCTCCTATTATTATGGTGGTTTGTGACAAATTCAGTAATTTTTGTCAATATATGTCATGTTTGGTTATTTAGATGTTAGTTTATTGATTTATAGAATTATTATGGGTTGGGTTGCGTTGGGTTACATTATCATATCATAATTAAATAATTACAGAATTAGGGTTGTAACCGAATTGAATGAGACATTGTTCATGTGCATTACTTTAGCCTTTATCACACAATAAGAAGCCTTTGGAAATTACTTCTAATATGGTTTTAACGTCTACAGGAGCTTATTATCATTAGTAGTTGATCATTAGTAACAACTTGGTCAATCATCAATAGCAACCGATCCATTAGAGGCGAAGGATGATGGGGGCCAGGGGGTGACCCGATCCCCGCCGTTTTTTGGCTCAGTGGTGGAAGTTTACGATTTTCGTAGTTAATTTTTATATGAACTGAGTTCGGCTCCCACCAATAGTAAAAAAATGATCTTGTGATTTTCGGATCCCACTACTATTTTTTTCAAGCTTTACCACTACGATCCATTACTATGATGAACAATAAATAATATGCTCACTAGTTTGTAGATGTTTAATTAGAGGCTTTGCCTCGCTAAGCGTTTTTTTGCAAGATAAGTCCAATTAAGAGCATATGGAAATCTCCAACTCGGATAGCAGGCTCTATTAACTACACATAAATACATAATATATTCACTTGGTTGTATCTATTTATTATCTCTTATAGATTATAGATTTCGCCAGGTTTTACCGGTTCACTACTGTCGTGCCTTCGGGCGGGTATGTGGATCGGTTTCTCCCTGGAAGCGGGCTGTCGGGCGGGCTAGGGGCTTCGTGCGTCCGGGGTGAGCCGGGTTGTGCCCCTGTCTTTGCCACTGGGTGGCCGCGTACGAAGTACCCGGCGTTGTTTAGTTGGCCGTTAAAAAAAAAAGGGTACGCAGAGTCGATAAAGTACGAAGCAATATGGGATCAATGAGGGGTCAGTACTAGCGAGAATATCGATTTGCCCTCCTCCTTGATACCGCAAAGTTTCGACCACAATCAAGGCTATTTTTTAACAATAACCTTTTTAATTACTGAAATCATCCTCATGTACATACCAACTCAAAAATCTTCAAAAGTTTTTACACCAATCATATCACTCTCTCAAAATTCTTATTACATTTATTTTTCGCATTGTTTCAATGGATACGACCCTTTTTTTTGCGCAACACCCAGTTCTTTTTAAAATAACCTAATATGAAGGTTTAGATACGGAAAAGTGGTCCAAGCCATTTACAACCTAATGAGAAGTTGGCACCATACGACTACCATCAAATCATTCACCAGTCACTACTTAAAATTACGTGATCACACTAATAACCTTATGAATCATGTTTACAATCGGGTCACATAAAACCTTTTTTTCTGTTCTTTTAATGTCTAATTTCTCCTTATTTTCACCTTTAATTATGCGTGATTTTAACCGGAATTTTTTCCCTAAAGAGGCCTTACCTCTTACCACTAGGCTACATTATAAAAACTTTATAATTACATTCAAAACATTGTGAATCATGTTACAACATGGGTCACATACAACCATTTCAAACATTACAACCTTGTGACTTTTGTCAACTACCATTATAAAAACTATATAATTACATTGAAAACATTGTGAATCATGTTACAACATGGGTCACATAAAACCATTTCATTTGGCAACTTTATTTAACATTAATATTTATTATTTTACAAGTTGTTCTGCTCATACAAATATTAAATATACATATGTAAACAGCTATAAATTTGTAATTAGAGTATAGGATTACTCTCCTTCAAGTCTTGGATCTTTCACGACTTGGTTACTTGATAGCGCCTTTTGACCACCTAAGGTCATGCATACATTGTAATAAGATGTAATTCGATACGTAGATTATAGCTAATCAATGAACAAGTCATTCCACATAAGTTCTTTGTAAACTCATATATACAATATATGAGTGACGCTAGCATTTCCTTAAACACCTAACACTTGCATGCAAACTCTGAAAATACATGTATTGCTTACACTATCATACAAAAACAACTTTATTAGTTTAGTCAAATCATAGCGGAATCATATAATGTACTTTCATATTACTATCATTTTAAACTAGTCATTTAAAAATCTGAACGTTTAAGTTAGGTGAACTTTTTCCCGAAGGCGTATAATTCTTAAATTTAGATCTATTTTCAATGAATATGAACAATTAAAATTAGGCATCAAGGAGGAGAATACAAAGAAACTAGTTTCACTTCCAGAACATCGATATAACCCAAAAATTCTTGATAAGATCATTCTTGGCTCTAGGACACACACATATGTTTCTATGATTGCTAAAATAGGCGGAATCAGATTTAGCAATATTCACTAGACTCTACACCAACATATAATGTTGGTTACACACTAGAATCAATCTACACCATTCATTTTAGGGTTTTACGATTGATACAAACCATTGATCCTATAAAAACGCTAAACTATGCAAAACAAATGTAATTGGTTACAGGAAACATATATAGCATGATAAAAAATAGTACAAGATGGGATTGCACACTACTCATGACCGAGACAATATATTGTTCTATGGTTATGTTTCTTCACCTAGGTAAGAATCCGACGAGTCATTGGAAGAAATGCCCAAAAGAGAAGAGATAGGAAATAAAGCATACTTCCACCAAGAAGAAGAAAAAACCATGGACCGACAAAGAAGAAGAGGTGTTTGGATCAACACAATGTATAGAAGACCTGGAAATTAGAAATCAGCAATGATATGAGCCATTTTGAAAAAATCTCGTTCTTCATGTTGAATCACAATTAGGGCATATTGTTTGAAATGTCCCCCAACTTAATTCTTAAAGAAGGATATGAAACTGACAATCAAAAGGTTGAGCGGTGTCTACAACATATATAATGCTAATTATGTTAAATAATAGAAGGTATGCTAAAGAAATGTACTTTCAGGGTAGTTTCTTATTTTAAACCAGAGAAAATGCTCCAATAGGAACTGATTGTTTTAGAAAATTAATATTATAAAGAAATCTTGTACAGTTCTATGTTGAGGTTTCGTGTGCGGATTTTAAAACTTTTATCAGATTTGTAGAAGCATGTATATGAACCAATAATCTTAAACCCTAGATACAGATTCCCACTAGAGATCCAGATGTGAAACCAAATAAAACAAACCCAACCATAGAATGTTTATTAGAAATATTCCTTTCTGTATAAACATAGTCAACCATATTGCAACATGATGGTTCAACGAATAGGTCGTTAGATCCAAGACATGAAAACTTGAATTGAAATACTTTCCATTATTCCATGAATTATCCGAAAATGAACATTTTTAAATTCTCCTCGCAAAACAAAGCGCATAGAGAGGCACTTGGCAGCGCAGGAGTGGGTGGTGGTGGCGACGTAGAGTGATGGTGGCAGCGACGATATGAGGGGGAAAGAGTGTTGTGATTAATTGATTATTTCTTGGTTAACCAGAACAAATGAAATCTCATCTTATTTATAATCTCCAATTTTAGTGTTTTTCATAAGGCATATTGCAAGATGCCTTTGGATATTTGTTTTGATAAAAATCTCATAATTATCAATTATTGTTTAATAATTTAATAAATAAACAATTAAATAATACTATGAATTAACTCTTAAATTAAAACTTCACAGTTGCTTAATTACAAACAAAGCTCTCAGCAGTGTCTAATTATCGATAGTCGGACATGCTAATCCAACAATCTTCTACTTGAACGATCTATTGACAAATATCCAACACAGATAGTAGTGCACACCTAGCTGCATCTCATTACCCCTAATGAGATATGACGCTTTAAACTATCAACGTTTACTCTTGTTTTCAAGTTAATAACTCTTTACTTAACCAAGTATAATAGTTTATGAAAACGTTTTCAGTTATCCTTTATGTTGTAGACATCCATTGAACATGAGACATGGATCAATTTTTGAATCTAGCATAGTGTCCAACTATTCTCTATTCTCGATCTAGATTCTAAGTGGTCTTATGAGCTCCCAGTTTGAGCATGGAATATATGCATTTTACACTAGTTTGAATCAAAGAGGGCACCAAAACGTCAAACTCTGACATAAGCAAGAGAACATGATACGATATTGATTACATAAACTCCAAAAGACCTTAGATTTATTCCCAATCATTGACCTTATAACTACCTGTCACGGAACAACGTCGACAAGGTCAAAGAACAACCATATGTAAACGCGAGTTGTAATATTCATCTTAGGTCTGAGGATACAAAGACTAGACCAATATCAAAATTTCTCATGACGACGATCTATGAAGAAAGTTTTGAAGCGAGTTGCATCCTATATCATTCTCTAATGCATATCTGTGAATTTTGGCCCTTAACTCTTGAGCTTTCATCAAATGAACCAACCAAATTTTCACAATAGTCTTCATTAGGATTCTTTCTCACAAATCCAATCAACTATGGATATTTAGCATACTCTTATTTAAGGATTAAACGTACTAATACTTTTAAGTAAATTCATTTGTAAAGCATTTAACCATTAAATTAAAACAAGACCAACGCACTATTGTAGTTTGAAAAACATCCCGATATCAAAACAACCAGATCTACTCTCTAGCCATTCTAAGTCCTATCTTTTCAGTATGCAACTCATGTTCAGCTTGTGGCAGAGGCTTAGTAAACGGGTCTGCTAGACTTTTACCTGTATAAACTTTGTTTATCACGACATCTCCATCTTCCAATATCTCCCATATACAATGAAACTGACTGAGTTTGTGCTTGGTGTTGTGATGCGACCTTGTTTCTTTTGGCAGAACAATAGAACCCATATTGTGACAAAGTCTCTCGATGGATCTCCAATGTTCGACACCGTTACGAGAGCAACAGTGATTTTCTTCAACCAAACAGCCTCCTTTGTAGCATCCGATGTTTCAATATATTTAGACATGGTGGTGGACAGAGCAACCATACTTTGTTTGGAACTCGTCTAGTAATAGCTGAACTGTTCAATATGAATATTAATCTCGTCTAATAATTCGACCTTTTGATTATTCTACGAATTACCCAGAAATGAACACCTTCTAATTCTCCTGAAAAATGACACGTAAAAAGGAGCATAGAAGACGACTCGCCCCAACTCAGGAGGGGCGACACGGCTCCTAGGGTGGTGGTGACGGCAATAGTATGAGGGAGAGAGGGGGTGTTTCGATTAATTGCTCATTTCTTGATTAAACGAAACAAATAAGATCGCATCTTGTCTCGTCTCGTGACTACCAATTCTTATTTAATCGTGTAATAAATAAACAATCAAAGGATACCACTATTTGTACCTTCAACTATAACCCCATAGTTTGTTGAATTACAAACAAACCCCTCAACTAGATAAATTATTCCACTTATAATTTATTCTTGAAATATGCCAATTTTGTGTCAGAATATTTAACCAACTAAATATGCTATCTTGTTCGTTACCCAAAGTGTAACATTTTGAATCGCACCTCACTAGTAGTGTCTAATTATCATTACTCGGACATACTAATCCAATATTATGTTTACGTACTAAATATGATATTTAACTTATGTAAGATGAAAACGGGATACTTTTGGGAAACATTTGATTTGTGAGAAAACAAGTGTATATACTAAAGAAAATATGATGTTATTCAATGCTAAAACTAATATATTAAACGCCCTTTTACATGACATTGACAAATTTCAAGTTGATGACAACATTCAATTTGCTTATTAAATGAAAATCAAGAGATACATATTCAAAATCAAGGTTACATTTATTATCGTTTTTTCGTACATCTTTCACACTTCCCCCTATTATAAATTCGGTAATTGGTGTGCATGTCACAAATCTTTGTTGTATATAATTAGTGTGCACATCAATTAACTATTAGGAGCTGTTCGGTTGATTAAGTGCTGAATCATTAAGAGGTCTGAATGGTTAAGAGATCTGAATGGTTAAGTGCTGAATCATTAAATTGGACCTCCTAATGGTTAGTTTTCTTGTCTCACGTTAGTAGGAGAGCCTCATTAAGGTTCAGCCTAGCTCAGTGCTTAATAGTTTAGTGCTTAATGGTTCAGCAACATCCCAAGTTTTAACGGTACAGCCTTAACCATTCCATTCAGAAGCCAAAACAAACGCGTTGAATGCTGAATCATTCAGCAATGAATGGTTTAGAGCCTCATTAAGAGGCTTACCAAACCGTCCCTTAATCTTTCATTAGACCATTCATATTGTTTTCCTTGTCCACATGTTTAAAAATAAGCTAAAAACACACATTCATGTGGAAACTTTGTTACCATGTTAAAAGCCCGCTAGATGTCATTTTCTATATTTATCTCTATTGAGTTAAATACTATTTTGTTATTCTATTTTCTCTAATCTTTCACTTACAAGATACTGGTTTGAAGATGGTGAACGAATTCTGAGTCCATGTATTTAAGGAATTAAGAGTAAGTCCTCAAATTTTACCCCTATTTTGAGGAATAAGATATATAGAGTAGAATGATAAAAAAAGCGAAAACCCTAAATCTTTCCTTAAACCACAGAGATAATGTTGAAAATACGGTAGTCTTGAAAGAGTTTCATTTTCTTCAAATTTCAAGTTGCAATGTATAAATAAATAATTTATTCATCTGACAAAGTCTAGGCTGTAATAACAATAATATCCAATTATGCAGTGTGGGAATCATAAAACCTCCATCTAATGAATCGAACAAACAATAACCATGTGAGGGAGACCCACAATCCCTCTAACGATCTAACATAATAGAATGGTTGTAGCACTGACGCATAAAAGCTGTAAATCCAGATATCCTTCCAATTGTTGTTCATAATACTAACATCCAAACCAGTAACCACTGATATGGCTGGCCCAATAGCCTATCAGGCCCAGACTAGTTCCAACAATAATCAAGCAGCCCATCATGAAGACAGGCCCAAGAGATCCAACAACAGGCCCACTCTTGTTTTGTTATTTAGATTTAGTTTTGCATTTTATAAGGTAGTTGCATTAGGTAGTGGAGCATGATAGTTAGTAGTTGCATACGTGTCTCCTTTAAATAAGGAACATGAACATTATGTGTTCTTGGCCAATTCATGTTTAAATACTTGTACTTTGATTTGGAAAAAATACAGAGAAAATTGCCTCAAATCTATTTTCTTCCTTCTTGAATTTCTTGGAGTGTTTGCCTAATAAAAAAGGCTCCAATGTTGGTGCTTTCATTCACATTCCTCCCTTCCACCATGGGTCCCTACAAAGATACTTCATCCTTCGATGATATTCCGCCAGCCATCACAGACCAACTTGCTCAATTAATTGCCATCTCCACCACTGCTTCATCATCCCAAACCAACACTAACACCCAATTAGCTGCTTTAATCAAGGCCACTGAAAACTTGAATACCAAACTCGACGCCCAATCTGCCACAACCGCTCGCCTTGTTAACCATATCACCGATCTTACCGATTCTCTTCATAATGATGTCGGCTCTAATGATCGGAACCACCCACCAGACCGTCAACAACCACTAGACCGCCCTCTCCATCCAGCCAACAATAATCACAACCCACGACAACCGAAAATCACCCTTCCTATGTTCGATGGCTCCAACCCACTTGTTTGGATTTTACAAGCCGACAACTACTTCGCGTATTATGATATTCCACCCGGAGAACGAGTTTCGTTAACTACCTTTCACTTTGTGGGAGATGCACTTTCATGGTACCAACACCAAGCCTACAATGATCTTTTAGGATCATGGACGGTTTTTAAAATAGATTTAGAAATTCGTTTTGGTCCCTCATCTTATGAGAACCACGAAGCCACTTTATTGAAACTTACCCAAACCGATTCCGTAGCCGAGTATCAAACAGAATTTGAAAGATTATCCAACTGTGTCATTGGCCTGTCCCCACAAACCTTACTTAATTGTTTTATATCGGGCCTTAAACCGGATCTCAAGTCCGAAATCGCGGTTCATAAACCAACCTCATTGCATGAAGCTGGGGGCCTTGCACGTCTTTTGAAGATAAGTTACAAGTAACCACTAAACCAAAATCCTCGTACAATTTGAAAACCTTTTCATCACCCACTATAACTAATACTCCTACTTATTCTCTTCCAAACAAAACCACTGCCATCGATAAACCTTCCACATCTTCCAACCCTCTTTACTACAAAACCCTCCTAAACCATTACCATTAACTAAACTCTCACCAAAAGCCATTCAACAACTGCGAAAAGAAGGTATTTGTTTTCGTTTTCCCGAAAAATACTCTCCCTGCCATAAATGCGCTTCACCATTATTTTTACTTATCGTTGACAATGACGATTTTCCTCCATCGCAAACCGACACCTCATCCAATTCAGAACTCACAATCGAACCCCCACAAATCATGTCTCTGTCGGACGGCACATTCTTTGGCATGTCATCCATTCAAACTCTACGTGTTACAGGCTATATCAATGGCAAATGGTTCACTATGCGGAAGTTCATAATATTATTCAACCACGTATCGCATCCGCCCTTCACCTTCACACGAAACCACTTCACGGTCATGGTGGGAAACAACCAATTCATTCATTGCGAGGGTCACTGCACCGATGTTACAGTACAATTACAAAAGGCCACATTTCACATTCCATTTTTATATTTCCGGTACAAGGCGCGGATATTGTCCTTGGTATCTCATGGCTTCGTACATTGGGTCCCATCACTGCCGACTTTTTCGGTTCCCGAAATTTCATTCATTAGTAATGGCCTAACCACCACTCTCCGCGGCGACCCGTTAGGCTCTCCGGTCTCCCCGAGATCATTATCATCATTAATTCGGCAAGGATCAGTAGCATCTATTCATGTTGTGATCATTAATAACACCACCATTCCACAACCAATTTCCATTCAACCAACTGATCCACAAATTACCTCCATCTTGTCCACTTATCAATCCATTTTCGAAAAACCTCATTCCCTCCCACCAAGTCGAAACCATGATCATCATATTCCACTCATTGACCCTAACCAAACACTGAACGTCAAACCGTACCGATACCCTCATTTCCAAAAACAAATCATGACTCAATTGATCACCGAAATACTTCAAGATGGTATTATTCGACCAAGCCAAAGCCCATTCTCATCACCGGTTTTAATCGTTAATAAAAAGGCGGGTCATAGCGCTTTTGCGTTGACTACCGAGCACTCAATGCGGTCACCATTCGGGACCGTTTTCCTATACCCATCATAGATGAATTATTGGATGAATTACAAGGCGCTACTATTTTCTCCAAAATTGATCTACGCTCCGGGTATCATCAAATTCGTTTAGCGAGGCCGATATACATAAAACCGCCTTTCGCACCACCGACGGTCATTATGAATTCCTTGTTTTGCCATTCGGCCTCACAAACGCCCCATCCACTTTCCAATCCGCCATGAATGATCTCTTTCGCTCAGTTTTACGTAAGTTCGTTTTGGTTTTTTTTTATGACATCCTTATTTACAGTGCCACCAAAGAAGATCACTACTCCCATTTGAAACATGTTTTTGAAACACTGTCACAACATCACTTCTTTGCAAAAGCTTCCAAATGTGTATTCAGGGTTCATGAGATATCCTTTTTAGGCCATCGTATCTCATGCAAGTGAGTCGCACCAAACCGAACAAAATTGACCGACTCCCACATCATTCACCACCTTACGGGCATTTTTGGGTTAACGAGATACTATCGTCGCTTTGTGCCTCAATATGAAAAAATTGCCACACCCTTAACCGACATCCTCAAACTCAAACAATTTTCGTGGTCCGACGACACTAATAGGGTGTTCATTTCTTTAAAACATCACATGTAACAACTCATCACCTTAGCTTTACCCGATTTTTCCTTGCCATTTGACTTAACCACGGACGCGTCCGACCAAGTGATTGGCACAGTTCTGTCACAAAACAATGGCCCCATTGCCTTTTTCTCAAAGAAACTATGTTCCACCATGCAGGGTCAATCCACATACACCAAAGATCTATACGACATTACCAAATGTTCGTAAATGGCGTCAATACCTCCTAGGCCAAAAATTCCGCATCTACACCGACCACCACAGCCTTAAACACCTCCTTACCCAAACCATACAAACTCCCGAACAACGAAAATGCGTCACAAAATTGATCGGATATGACCTCGAATTTTTTTTTTCAAACCGGGCAAAGAAAATTTTGTGGCTGATGCATTAAGCCGAGTCGATATTCCTTCCATGCTTGCAATATCTTACCCCACAGAAAAAAATCCTCTCAGTCAACAAATGGTGGCACAGGTTTCGGCAGATCCCACATCTTTTTTGCATCACATATGTCGAGATGGTTTGGTTTATTTGCATGGAAAAATTCTGATTCCCCCTATCACCACCTTACGTACGCGGCTGCTGCAAGAGTTCCATTCTACGTTCCTTGGTGGTCATAAGGGTATTCATGGTACATTCAAACATATAGCTTCTACATTTACTTGATTGGGTCTTAAAAGAGATGTCACCAAATTTGTAAAAGAATGTACTGTTTGTCAAGGTATAAAAATCCCAAACCATCAGCCATATGGTTTACTTCAGGCCCTTCCCATTCCAGACTCAACATGGCAAGATATTTCAATGGATTTTATCACAAGCTTGCCACCTTCGAAGGGTAAAACCGCTATTTGGGTGGTTGTCAACCGCCTCTCAAAATTTGCACACTTCGTCTCATTACCAACTAACTATACCGCCATATAATTAGCCACCATATTGATGAGAGAAATTTACCGCCTTTACGACCTTCCAAAAACCATTGTTTCAGACCGTGATCCATTGTTTCGTAGTCGCCTTTGGCAAGAACTTTTTAAGCAAATGGGGACCAAATTGCTTCATTCGAGTGTTTACCATCCCCAAACGGACGGTCAAACCGAAGTAGTCAACCATTGTTTAGAAAGTTATCTACGTGCATTCATATTCAACAAACCATCTTCCTAGGAAAAGTACTTATATCTTGTTGAATTCTCTTATAACACAAGTCATCATTCATCTATCCAAATGACTCCATTTAAAGCACTTTATGGTCGTGAAGCTGCAACAATTCATGATTATATCACCAGCTCGACCTACAATGCTTCCATTGATTCATCCCTTACTGATCATCAGTTGATTTTGGAATCCTTGAAAGAATCACTTGAGTTTGCGCGTTCGCGCATGATCAAACAAGCAAATAAGAAAAGGGTGGAAAAAGAGTTTGAAGTAGGTGACTTGGTATATTTGAAGTTGCATCCATATCAACACAAATCTGTTCAAGCTCGTTCAAATCATAAGCTTTCGAAAAGGTTTTTCGGTCCATTTAAAATTTTGGAACACATTGGTAAGGTGGCGTACAAACTAGAGTTACCATCTTCTTCCAAGATTCACCCGGTTTTTCACATGTCGTTGCTCAAACCAAGTCACGGTACAACATTAGCAATTGATGATAATTTGGAGCAATTTCTCGTTGACGAGGTGACATCTAAGCTACCGGAATCCATACTCGATCATCGTGTGAATGCTTTGCAACAGCCTCAGTTTCTAATCAAGTGGAAAGACCAACCAATCGAAGAGGCTAATTGGGAGGATTCCCATATCATACAAAGCAAATTTCCCAACTTGTTAGCCTGAGGACAATGTCGGTTTTTCAGGGGGAGGTGATGATATGGCTGGCCCAACAGCCTATCAGGCCCAGACTAGTTCCAACAATAATCAAGCAGCCCATCATGAAAACAGGCCAAAGAGATCCATCAACAGGCCCACTCGCTACAATACTTGAGCTCCAAGGATTTGAACTAGCACGTTCTCAACTTACTGCATTCTTGCTTTGTTATTTAGATTTACTCTGGCATTTTATAAGGTAGTTGCATTAGGTAGTGGATCATGATAGTTAGTGGTTGCATACATGTCTCCTTCAAATAAGGAACATAGACATTATGTGTTCATGACCCATGTTTAAATACTTGTACATTGATTTGGAAAAAATTCACAGAAAATTGCCCCAAGTCTATTGTCTTCCTTCTTGTATTTCTTGTAGTGTTTGCCTACTAAAAAAGGCTCCAACAACCACACACGTATTCACAAGTGTTCTTTAAAACTTTCATGACATGTGTAAGCATGGTCTGATTTGAATAAAATAATAGTTTTGTATTATTAGCAAGCATCAAGCCATATATTTTTTTTATCGGAAAGCAATTTTATTACATCACCAAATATTTACACATCATTATGCTAGTAAGACGCTAGCATATTAATAATAATACACCATCACCTCAATCCTTTTTCGACCCATACATCCGTAAACATGAAATGATGAAAATTACAATGGGAATGTACAAGGACGACTAAATTTCCAGCCCCAATCTAGTCGATTTGTTGCACGCTATCTCAATTGCTGAAATGAATAGTTGAAATTTGTACCCAGAAATCCCATATTTGTACACTCGCAGCAACCCCGTGGCTCTTAAAACATTGAAATATTGATCTCCAAGCAACCTCAACCTGACGCCAAGCACATGACTGTTACAAACAATGAGACAATGGATCCAAAAATCTTCGGCAGACAGTGATCAACACAAAATCAGCTCACCCTGTAGCGCTTTTAAACTTTTTTATCTAGTAGACTCCCAACAGCCTCAAACTGAGACCAAACACATGATGCGCTATAAACAATCAATGAATCTGCACTGGAACTTAGATTCTTCGGCGCAGCAGCCATCAACTTAACAATTCTTCATGAACTGAGAAACCTGAGTTAAAGAGCACTACCCTCACTCGTTCAGAACCTAGAAAAATTAAATTTGCAACCTCTCTTTAGAATCATCGGACCCCTCTGCTACCAATTATGCCTATGTATTTTTCACCGAATCCATTTCTATATTGCTCCTTTATGGATGGATATCAATCTTGCTACTTCTCAAATCTCAACATATACAGCTCAACTGTGGTTCTAAGAAACTTAAACTAGTATCCAAAGTAGAAGACAGGCCCATGTACCCGTCTTTCCCCGAAAAAGAAAGAAAAGGCGCACACTAAGCAAAACAAACACAAGTCGAAAAATGAACCACCGGGAATAGTTAGCGCCTAGACACCTTAATTCCAAAAGTCCCCATTTTAACTCACATCAAATGCACACAAGGCGCCAACCCCTCCCCCCTTCCCCACGTACATCCTACTCCAAACACACGCACACCAAAAGATCTTTTCAACATTTCCCCTTAGCCCCCTTCCTATGGCTGCAATGTTTAATTACAGTAGATCACATGAACTGAAACCCCCAAACAAATAAAACGCTACACGAAACAAAACAAATACGCCAGAAAAAAGTTAGTACCACACAGAACATGACCGAAAGATCCAACCACGCACACCAACTTGTTTTGCCACCCCATCCCCCCCCCCCCCATTAAGTCGTTACAATACAACTCTATGTTACTAGAACGTTAAAGGCAACCCAATTCTCCTAATTCCAGACATTTACTCTAGATCTATGCTTCATCATAGAAAGGACATAGTTTGGATTTCGCCAAATACCCCATCTATAGCAACTCTTTTCCCCAAAATAATTAGGCCGTTTCGCGCTTTCCAAATTATCCAACAAGCCGCCACAATAATCATTCGAACTAATTTTTGCTCTTGGTCGTTTGCTTGTAGATAGTTATATAAGCTCAAAGATCTCGGACGTTGAAGGCGTAAATCTGTGGGTGTTTCACCATGGGTCCGGAATCCTCATCCGTATCACCACATAACCTGCACCGAACTGAACCGTGATGTATCTTCCTTCTTTGTAGCCTCTTCAAGGTCAGTAATCTATCTTGTTATGCCCACCACCCGATGACGCTTACCTTCTTAGGTACCCAATCCACCCATTCAACGGGATAATATGGCATCGCATACTGTGTCAAAAGCTGTCTGCACGAGGAAACCGAGAAAAACCCGCCCGCGCCAAATTCCCATCGCCATTTGTCTGCTCCATGAACCACGTCATTTAATTAATTGCATATATTTGTGTTAATGTACATAATTATTAGTCAAGTTAGTGTAACCTTTACTTGACTTTAGCCAAGATCTTGGCTCTTGTACACCTATATATATCTTTGGAATATTAAGCCAAGAGTATCAATTCAAAAATATCACTCTATGTGTTTACTAAATTTGTATTACAGTCACATACATTCTTGAGAATCCGGTTACGGACCGAACTCGCGGATCGAATAAGCGTAAACAACTCGGTTTCAGACGGGATGTTCGAGACGAGACAGAAATATACGATAACAACGTCATCACAGATTCGTATTAATACAGAAACGGTTACAGACACTGTCATCAGTAGGATAAACATCAATCTCGTGGCCGGGGGAGGTCGGGCATGACCTCCCCCTTGAGAGCATTCAAAGTACCAACTCAAATCACCAAATGAACAATAACACATGAGATTGCTATTTATAGTACAAGACCCAAGTTTCAGGTTCGCCCCATATGTATAGGTCGAACTTGGCTTGTGTATTGTCCTATATTTTACAAATGCGTCAGATCCATAAAATGCCCTTATGGATCACCACAATCTCATGTAACACTATACCTAGACTCAACCCTAGTCTATTCGACAGTGACGTCCACAGAAAGTGCATCAACAATTCTAACGAGTATTCCACCGATCTGGCCCTTCATCCTTTATTTTTTTCGACCAAATCCTCACTTCCGATGGCATCCCCACTCATTCACACCCGAAACGACAATTGATCCAGCAATGATACCCGCCATTATCGCTCCTCGGTCGCAAACCCACCATCCCACACCGTCCCACCTCCTAGTCAAACAAACCCACAGCCCCGAGTTCGAACAACCGGACCACTCGGAACAATAACTTTTGCCACTACTGCGATAATCCCGCCATGAAAAAAAGGATTGTCGCAAACTTAGTCGCTTGCAACACGACCATCAAGTCTCTACTCAAGTATCCTCATCTGCAAATCCGATTGTGAATCAGGCCTCTCCTCATGTCGCGGCTTCAAACCTTCCATGGATGTGGGACACCGGTGAATGCGATCACACTATTATTAATAAAAACTCAATGCACGTTCTTTCCGAATACGATGGCCCATATGAGATTGTTTTGGGTGACGGTAAATCGCTTCCTATAACACATACTGGTCACACAACTCATCACACAAACTCATGACCACTATTCTTAAATAATGTCTTGATTGCCCCTAATCTTCGCACTAATCTTATTTCCGTTGCAAAACTTAGGCGTACTTACCAAATTCTGTTGAATTTTTTCCATATCATTTCTTAGTTAAAGATCTAGTGATCTACGCACGGGGGCGCATCTAATGCGGGGCACTTTGTTAAGGATCTACTCAGGGGGGCACATCTCATGCAGGGAGTGAACGTCAATGACGTTTACTACTGACCAACCACATTCTCTCCTCAAATTAATACAACAAAAACAAGATCTCTACTCGCGTGGCACCATATCCTTCGAAATCCTTCGTTTTAAGTTTTCAAGTCCTTAATTTCTAAATTAGGACTTAATGGTAATAAAGGGTCACCTGACTTTTTTCATTGTAAATCTTGTTCGTTAAACAAAAGCCACAAAATTCCTTTTGGTAAAAACTCATTTGTTGCAAATAAACCATTACAACTCGTTTATTCAGATGTATGGGGACCAGGCCAACATCCATTGACAGTTTCAAGTACTATGTCATATTTGCCGATTATTTTTCTAAATACATTTGGTTATATCTAATAAAAAGAAAATCCTATGTCTCCACCCTTTTTCCACAATTCAAATAACTAGTGGATTTTTTTTTTTTCATACACCTGTTATCTCTCTATTTACAGACAATGGTGGTGAATACATTAGTCTTAAACCATTTCTCACCATCCATAGAATTTCTCACTAAAATGGAGTAGCCAAATGATGCCACCAACATGTTGTTGAAACGGGCCATGCTCTCCTCCACTATGCCCACCTACCATCACTTTTTGGTCACATGCCTTCCAAACCGTTACTTATCTAATAAATCGTCTACCCATAACCATCTTGTATAGAAAATCAAACTTATGACATGTTGTTAATTGTTGCTCCCACCTACTCCAAACTAAAACCATTTTGATGTCTTTGTTACCCTTGGCTAAACCCATACACTACCTCCAAATTACAATCACGCTCGGCCTCATCACATACTATTTCATCTACCTCACCCAATCGTACATCAACTCTTGTCCCACAACCTAACCCACTCACCACCCACACTCTTACACCAGCTTATAACCATTATCTTACCTTCAACCGAAAACCATCCCACAACTGTAACCCAATATACACCCATTACAACACCTACACCCGTCATCATCTCACCTCCCTCCTCCATGACCGACTCTTCACCACAACCCAACAACCACTCATCCACCACCACTCCTCCACACATACATCACCCGTACCTTCATCCTCACTACCATCCTCCGCCGGTTCCATACTGTCCACTAAAACCATACCTACTCCTACCAAACCGACACGCTGCCAACCGAAACCCAACTCAAAGTTTGTCAACCTAAACTTTGTTAACTCTACTACTTGCCACCCCATTCATAACACCTTGGAACCATCCACTCACACTCAAGACATGCGAGATCCTGCATGGAATTGGTGTTCATCTATAAGTTTGCGCCAACTGTTCACCGTAAGTGCCTCGACCTAGGCGTGGTGTGACAACTAAGTAACAAGTTCTCCATCAAAGATCTTGGCATGCTTCATCAATTCCTTGGTGTTGAAGTCATCCCTACTCCACAAGGACTTTTCTTATCTCAACAGCATTACATCCAAGACATCCTCAACCAATTCCACAAGGACTTTTCTTATCTCACCACTCCTGTGAGTGCTACTGAACCTCTATCTCCTATTGATCCATATCCCCCAACGGATATCATTCCTTACAACAAACTTGTTGGCTCTCTTCAATACCAAACATTCACTTGCCCAAATATCTCCATGCCATTAACAAATCGTCCCAATTCATGCATAACCCGCGACAGGCTCATTGGCAAGCTCCTAAACAAGTGCTTCGCTATCTTAAAGGAACAAGTCATCATGGCCTTTTCTTGAACCGTGACTGTCCTATCACTCTCTCGGCCTTTTCAAATTCTGATTAGGGTTGGGTTAATGATGTAGGTCGGTCTACCATAACATATCTTCTATATGTTGGTAAAAATATTGTCTCATGGAAATCCGTAAGGCAAAAGCCAGTTTCCATATCCTTTACCAAAGTTGAATACAAGGCTTTAGCAAAATGTTACGACTAAACTTATGCGGCTCAAAAATCAACTTAATGAACTGTGTGTTCCACTCAACACCACGCCTACCCTTTTATGTGACAACACAGGTGCTGCGTATCTATGTGCTAACCCGGTTTACCAATCACGAATGAAGCATGTTACCTTTGACTATCACTTTGTAGGGGAACAAGTCTCAGCTGGTCTACTACGAGTTTATCACATTAGCTCTCAAGATCAACTTGCCGATATGCTTACTTAGTCGTTGTCACGAGCTCCATTTCTAAAAAATCGATCCAAGATAGGCGTATCCAACGGATCTTCCATCTTGCGAGGACGTATCATGACCATATGATTAGTCAAAGTGTAACCTTGAGTTGACCATTTGACTAGTCAATTAAAATATACCTTATAGTTATAGTCGAAGTGTAACTTATAATTCCTAACTTCTCTTTTTGACTAGTCAATTATGTAAATAATCATTGGCTATATATAGTCTCTATTGTATTCATTCATATGTACAAAAACATTAACCTTTCATAATTTTCTCCTTTTTATTTAAAATCAAACTGAATGATATGTAGGCTCCTAGTGATGCACCTGCTTGTTTTATTAACACGTAAACGTTGAAAATAAATTAAAATAAGTACATGATTTTAATTTTATAGTAATACAAATAAAGGTACATACTTGATAACAACATATATAAAGCATATTGCAAAGTTCGCATATATATGGCCGTTTTTCTTCAATTACATGCTTCGTGATGATGAGTAACTATTAATCTTATTTCACCTAAGAATCACTTGAATAAGTTTGTGAGGAAAACCACTCTTGAGTTAATACTCTAGTTTGTCTAGGCTTGTCATGTGGCATCGTATGTCCTGCGCCCTGTATGCCATTGCATAGAAACATGCTTTATATTCTATATAAAGTAAGTTTCTTATAGTATTTCTAGAGAGCAAAATTTCAATCTCATACAACACCTATTTAGGATATATTATTGTATGCTTTCAAAATAAGAAATAAAAATGGTGATGGTTGTTTCTAACCTTAACCGTAGCAAATGTCAATGAATAATCGTCTTGTGCATATTTTGTTTTATATCTGCGAAAGGAAAATTTAAATAAAAATGAACGTTAGGAAGTACAATTCCATAAAACAAGTTCTAATTTCCGTTTCTTTTACTTGTATCCAATTTTCATTTTAGATAGTAATAAAAAAGATCCACAAATTGAATATACTGAATTGAGCTCTATCTCACCCTCCGACTTGACCATCAATGTAGTACGGTTTCCATGGCACTTCAACTTGGAGATTGAGAGCGGTTATCCATTGCTCAACGCCAACATATGGAAATGTCAAATCATGATCACCGCTGCCAGTTAATAACAACATTATATATAGGCACATGTTTAACGTATAAATAATATATGCAATAATAACTTTATTAGAGCCACTGGGCTTTTGGCCATAGCGGTATCCGTTATTTATACCCACCACCGTTATTTATACCGACCAAAGTGGGCAATACGTATACTTTTGAAAAAAAAAATATTTTTGGTGGAGTGGGGGTGTTTGCCGTTAACAAAATTGTATTAGAATTTTGATGGGAAATATGTTGCATTACCTCACAATCAAAGCTCTACAATTTTTACTAGAAAGCTTCTTATGATGGGAAAAACTATTAAAGATATCATAAGAATAATAAAATGTGTCATTCTTTCCCTGATGGTAATGCAAGGTGGTGTTGAACAATTTCCATTTTCCAACCATTCCCTGAGAAAACAGTAATGGAATGAGAGAAAATTGTAGTTCAAGTCCAGTTATATCTGCAAGAAAATACTAATGATTCATACTTGACGAACGTTGAGAGCTTGTTGTACAACTTTGGTGTTCACCCATATATTTGAGATCTTGCTAATATCACTCTAAATTGATCAAAATGAATGCTTCTTTAGATTTGTTGCAAACACAGAAAGTGAAAAACAAAACAACAAAAAGAACTCATAAGATCAGTATAAGAGGTTATTTGGGATTAAGTTGCTTTTGCCCTTAGATAACTACTTTGGAATATTAAGCAAATTCAAACCGGATTGTTTAAACCTTGTTCTTTAATCCACAAATGATCTAGTATGAAGTTTGGATGTATAAAAATTCTCAGCTTACTTTATAATAAGCAAATGCCAAATAAGCCTTATGAGCAACAATCATGTACATGTGACATCTGAAATTCAAATTAAGAGTGTGTGAGAGAGAGAGATTACTTCACAATCGCAAAATGGATCCAAAATGTTTTCCACATTAATATGGCTTGTGCACTGCTAGTTAAAATTTTTAGATTAGAATATATTATATACGAAGTTCGTATGTATTGATATATTCGGTACATAAGTCATAATGCTCACCTCTTCATAACTTTGTAGACTATTTAAACATACCGAGTTGGCTGAATTAAGGTCTACATAATTACCATGGCAACTGTTTAGGGCCGACTGCAAAATTGTCATATATCATATATAAGACTAGGTAATAAAAGAATTAAGTGATGTTAAAGAATAAAGATACACCATCTCATAAGTATATTGTAGACACCAGCCACATGGTACATCATACGAGCCGTATGTATCATAAGGCCCTGATGGGGCCATATGACATGGAGAAAAAAGTCATACAAGACGTTTGGCTTGTCATTAGTCATATCAGTTTTTTCTCTGTTAATCAGTATATCATATAAGGTGTACTATTAATCAATATATCATATGAGTTGTATGATTGGACCTCATATGAACCATATGACCATTTTTTGTTGTATCATGCAGCTTGTTATGGTCATTCATATGGCTTGTATGACACATAGTTGATATCTGAATATCATATCAGTGGTGTGTATATATATATGTATAACAATGGCCAATCTAAATTTGGCTTTTTTATAATGAAGTACTAATATCACCTGATAAATATCTTCTGATATGAGTGCCATACGATGAGCATATTCAAGCCTTGAATTGAAATCCGTGAACTTATTCGTGAGAGGACTCATGAGTATGTAACCCTTCATTCAAGTATTAGAACAAAAATAATATATATGTTCTCACATTTTCTAAAATAAAAATTATATCAATGCCATTACATATAGTAACAATTAAAAGGTATATTTCTTTATATTAAGTTATCCTCTTTTTTAACATTTAAAATCATCTATGTTAGTTGTTAGTGGATCGAACCCATACCTTCATGTTATACACCAAGTTAGTTACCACCATATCACACCACACGGGGCTGTGGCTGGGATTAGTTACCATAACCTTCATATCTTGTTGATGGACATATTTGCAATGATTGGTCTCAATATGTACAAGTTCTTTATAAAGTAGGAAAGTTATTTTTGGTTTGTAAGGTTTGATACTTACTTGAATGTTGAATGCTGGTTGATCCCCATGCTCGTTACCTATAAATTGGTGTGAAAAATGTTTGGAAGATTACATACACATCCACCATCAATCAAAAAAGAAAAAGAAAAAAAAAACATTTACCTTCGTATAATTCTAAAGTGACTTTGGGAACAATAATGCCCATGTAAGAAATTCCAGCTATGTATAATGGATTCCTCAAAAACTTGGGATGGTCACTCATAAACTATTCATTAGATATATATGTAAATGTTAAAACATATCTAAAATTGACATGAAATTCAAGTGTTATTTTAGTAGAAAAGTTGGGTTAGGTCGAGGTCGAACCAATGTTGACTCGTTTATTTCTATATTGCTTTTATAAAAATTATCTCATTTTACTGAGTATTTTATCTTAAAATGAAATATGTAAAAATAATTCAGTATTATATTTTTAATACATATTATGCCATATATAAAATTTAGTAAAGATAAAATACAAAGTGTTTTTTTTTTGTAAGAACCGTGAGAATAAAAAAAAAAGGGTATGTGGAGGAGACCCTCTGGCCCCTGGTATCCATATTGGATACCGATCATCCCACCCCACAAGGGTTATGATCCCGGCAAAATACCTCAAAGCGCTGCCCACAAGATTCGAACTTGTCTCCTCTCATGCCCAACACTTATCATTGGTAGTGGGTACCACTAGGCTATAAGCCCATTGGTACGAACCGTGAGAATCAAAGAGGGTAAAAAAAAAAAATTTAGAATTTTTTTTTCCAATGTGGTTAAACATACTTTCTAGATGAATAATACAAAAACAAAATTAAAAAAAAAAAATTAGTGTAATTACGTCATTAAAGTAAATACATTAGTTACTCTAAATTATGTAATTACTCTACACGTAATTACTCTACACCAAATTTTTATTTTTAATTTTTTTTTTAATTTTAAATACTATAATACATGTTTAACAATAAGGGAAAAAAATTTTCAAAAAAAAAATAAAAAAAAATACCTCATTTGATTCTCACAGTTCTTACCAAAAAAAACACTTTGTACAAGATCTTTACTCTATATATATATATATAGTGTTGGGAGAAAACCCTCATTTTTTTAGTAAACTTTGGAAACTCTAACTTCCCGAGTTTTTTTTAATCTGAAAAAATTAGGGCATGTAATATACATGTTTTTAAGAGTTTTGACCTTACCTTGTATATATATATATATATATATATATATATATATAGATATATAGTAAAGATCAAATACAAATTGTTTTTTGGTAAGAATTGTGAGAATCAAAGGGGGTAAATTTTATTTTATTTTTTTAATTTTTTTCCCATGTGTTTAAACATACTTTCTAGATGAATAATACAAAAAAAATTAAAAAAAAAAATTTTAGTGTAATTACGTCATTAAAGTAAATACATTAGTTTACACTGGAGTAATTATGTAATTACTCTATACGTAATTACTCTACACCAAAATTTTTTTTTTTTTGTTTTCAATACTATAATACATGTTTAACAATATGGGAAAAAAAATAAAAAATACCCTCCTTTGATTCTCACAATTCTTACAAAAAAAACACTTTGTACAAGATCTTTACTATATATATTGATGTATATAATTAATTAACAGGCACTAAGCTCAAGAATAAAAAACTACTCACAAGCCGAACTCAAAACGAGATGAGTTCAAGCCCGAGCACTTGTAAGTTGAACAAGTGAAGCTCCGACCAATTCGAGCTCCGCTATACTCATTTATACCCCTAGCTCGGCGACTTCACCACTTTCACACCAAACACAATTTTTTTGCTAACTAAAAGCTAGTTTGTAACTAGTCCTATGCTCCTATTATATTGAAGGAAAAAAAAATTGTTTGCCATATTTGTTTCCCAAATTTATATAATTATTTTACTTTAACCTTTTTAATAAAATCCACAGCCTGGATGGCTAGAATAGTGTCACTGCTAATCCATCCTTCTTTGGTTTCCGAATACGAAAAGCCGGTACCAACAGGTATATCCACGAATATGATATTCGCCATCTATAAAATAACATAAAGTAAACATTATAATATAGGAGTGAGTTAACCTACAAAGGGTATGTAGGAACCAGGAGGCGACACATGTCAATAGAGTCAAGGACAATTTCGTGCGGACAAAATCCCAGATAATCACGCATGTTATGGTCATAATTACGCATGTTACACATCATACGACGCATGTTATACATCATAATGAAACACATAATGACGCACATTATAAAACCCTGTTAATGTCTTTAAAGAATATAACAATAGTGAAACTTGAAAATGTTAACCATTGTAAGATATACCAAAAATACCCGTCCCACAATTCCCCCCTTTTCACTCATGAATTTTCCTTTATTTTTGGCCTGGATCATCTCATCCCTTGATATTCAATTCTAAGGGCCCAAAATCTTTCCTACACTTTATAGGTTAAACCCCTTATGTACTTTAAACTTTCTCTTAATACATAATTGGTTTGCCGAGATGTGTCAAACATATAGTAATGACTAATGTAAAATTAGGGTGTGAATGTTCAACACGACACGAACCTAACACAAAATTCGTGAGTTTGGGTTAGTTAAACGAGCTAGAATCGGTTTCAAGTTGAACCCGTCAACCCATTTAATTAAACGGAAATAGGTTCGGGCAACCTGACGGGTAGCCAGGTTGACCATTTAACCCATTTATATTTTATTTTGTTTTTTATGTTTGGTATTTAACAACAAAAATACATTTTTTATATACATTTGAATTTTTTGTAGTAATATTTTAATTTTAATAAAATATTATATGCAAAAAATTAAAATTTAAAAATTTCGGGTCAAACGGGTCATGTTTGGGTTCATTATGTCCGACACAATTTTTAAATCCAGGTCATGTTTAGGTTCATGTAAGATTTTTAAGTTCGGATCAGGTTAAACCCGCCAACTCACGTAAATGACCCATTTAACACCCCTGTATAAAATATGTTTTTTTTTTGAACGGTCAACAAATTGGAATCACTCACGGAACACTGGAGTATCATCGTGCCACCAGTGTTGCCACGCGAACATATTCCACCACCAAGTCACCAATTCAGGAGGAAACTTATAATTATAAGAAAACCCCCTTTGTGAGATTCAAACCCAGGACCTCATGGCCCCTAAGTCTTATCTCACCACCAAGATACCACTAGACTATAATGCCTTGGTGTATAAAATATGTTGATATGAACCTGTATCCATGTGTTTGGATTGAATGTTAATGTGAGATTATCTATGCCATCATCCAAATTGAAGCTAAGCGGACCTACATATATTTAAGCAATATATTAGCCACAAATTCAGAACTATCTATACTTGGAGTACATCATTGTTTTTTATATTACATACTATATTATGTCTAGAAGGGTATATGAGAATTTCAGTTATTATTAACTATCTAAGGGGGTACGGGGCACGACAAGATTGGGTCACGACAAGATTGGGTCACAGGTAGTTCACTATCAGCACGGTAATATCATCGTCGGTAGGGGTCCTGTGAACCTTTTGGTAGTTCTATTTAACGGGTAGTGGAGTTATGAGTTTGAATGAAACGATCATTTTTACCGTTTTATTATTTTTGAACGTTTATTATTATTATTTTTTTGACCGTTTGTTTTTGACCATTTATTTTTTTGACCGTTTTTTTTTTTTACCACACTATATAAACACCATGTCACACATACAATTTTATACAACTACATACATTAATGAATCAGGGTGCTCTGCAATCGTGGCTTCAAAGAGGGAGTTCCATCGGTTACACTTGGCAAAGAGATCCGCCCACTTACTAACGAGCGAATCCATGTTGCGGTTATTTGTGTCGGTTAGTCAATTGAATTCCACCGACATGTTGCGCCAAAACGAAGCTCTCCCTAAACTGGGAGGATGATTTGTGTTTTGGACAACCATATACGCCCTCACTAACACGATATGCTCATTTACATTCCACCGGGCTATTTTTACGAGATGATTTAAAAGATGATTTTGCTTTTGGTATGGTTTTGGTTTAGAAATTATGAGGTTTTATAGGTTAAAAAACTAGCCGTTAGGAAGTTACCATTTGAAAATTTAGTACCGTTTGAAAAAAAAACGGTTACTTTTTTTTAATTTAAATGAAAATATATAAATGAATCAGTGAAGTGTTGTCTCCAAAACTGTGTTTCAGTGAAGTGATGTGGCAGTGCAGGATTAGTTGAAATCAGTGAAATGAAACATTTTTAAGGTAAGGGCCCTTTCCCCCCTAACACCATCTATGTAAGTCATATGAATATTCCCAGTTTTTAAAATGGGGTTCTAGGTTTCATACATCCCGTGACATCAAATTATGTGGGTGTGAGATCACATTCTGGGATATGTGATAGCCTCCTATTATTGTGTGATGTGAGGCAGGATGTATGATTCCTAATTAAGGGGTGTATGATTTCTAAATACCTTTAAAATGTAAGCCAAAATTGGTCCTCCCAAACAAAAAAGAATAGAAAGGACCCACATGAGGATCCCAAAAGATCTTGAAAATTGACCAAACATGGGGTGCTAATGAGTTGCATTATTATTTGTAGGGTTTAAAGATCATAATAAGAGGAGATGCCCTGAATAAGGGTAAAACTTTAAATGCACCATAGCAAAAGAGATCAAGGGAAACTGAAAAGTTTCCCAAGAAGTGAACTTGATTCCAACACAGTGTTTATTTTGAATTAGTGTGTGAGACCTTCAATAAGACTAGAGGGAGTGGAGGGGCGGGAAAGAGGGGGGTGAAGCGCCATGTGGCACTTGTGGGACCCATGTGGGGGGGGGGGGGGGAAATTGTGGGGAGTGGAAGGGGAGGAAAGGGGGGGTGAAAGGAATAATATTATATTGTGTTAAAGTTAAATAAAAAAAAAGAAAAAAAAATCAGCCAATGAAAATACCCCACATCACCAACCATCTCCCCCCACCGCCCGGCTTTCCCCCACCGCCCACCCTCCCCGCCCCCCTCTTCCCGCCCCCTAGGGACGGTGTTCCCGCCCGGCTTTCAATTCCTGCCCACCCAATACCGCCCCACTCCCCATAGTCTAAGCGGTGGCAGGGTAGAGCAGGGGCGGGAATAGAAGAGGTCAGGGAGTTGGTGTTGGAATAAATCTCAATCTTCACAAGCAGCACAACAGTCAACCCATGCATAAAGTTTTGTCCCACAACCATGAAGTTTTGTTATGTTGAAATAGTTGCAATGATTTGGTAATATTTGGATGTTTGGACTGGTAATTGGTTTTAGCATTTGAGATGTTAGGTTTGGTGTTGAGTTTTTTTTTTTTTTTTTTTTTTTTTTTTTTGTATAGCTAGTTGTATGAATTAATTAAGTGGTTTTATAATATTTGGATTATTTAACATTTTTTTTATCTTGGCTTTAGGTAGTTAAGCTTAATCTTCATGTGTTTTTCAAGTATTGTATGAAGTAGCATTAATGACATAAAATAAATTAAACGAAAATAATGTTGGGAGTGTCATTAGCTCACTTGGTTCAAATCTAGGCAAGGGTGTATTTTGTGTAAATATATTGGGAGTGTAACGTTAGCCGTTCAAAAAAAAAAGCAAATATGTTATAGTTTGGATTATTATCATCTAAGTCATTGCCATATTATTAATGCATAACACGCCATGACATAAGAAACAAACAGAGTTAATGATATGATAGAGTGATTGTTTTGGGCAACAAATCCGAAAGTTAGAATTATTATTAAGATTCATTTTTTTGGAAAAAAATAAGATTATAATACAAAGCTTTTTATGGGATTTTGATTTAATAATCTAGGTTTGTCTTGTTGACTTGACATTAATCACTACTTAAGAAATTCCTAACACCAGTCTCGAATTTCAAACTATTTTCCTGCATCGAGCCGTTTCTAACTGACTTCTAACGCAGTTCGTGGTACCATCACCAACTCCATCCCCACCACCTCCGCTACCACCATCGGCCACAATACAACTCCCCTTACTCACTATCACAAGCCCTAAACCTAACCAGATGTGCTAGCACCGCCAAAATCCACCTTCTGCCACCACCTACTCACCCTCAAAATCTAATCCTTACCGCTCCTCACCAACATCCACCTTTAAGGACTACAATATTTATCAACAAATTACCATATAAACTTTACGTTTGTACCAAGCTAACGAACCAAGCAACAAGCGATCTAAAAGCCTAGCAATAAACTCTCTATAAACCAAACAATCACCAAAGCCACACAGTTCCAAAACCATGTCAGCCATCTATTTTGCTAACTATTCGTCTTCATACAAAGATATCGTAGCAATCAGAGTAGATACTAGAAAAAGTGGAAGAAATTATAGGTTGAGATATGGCCGAGAAAGTTGTACGTCTGCTACTTGAATGGAAGGATACGTATACGATAGTAGCGTTAGGGTTTGAGATAACATTTGATAGCAAAACTAAAAAAAATGGATCCTCCGTCTAACATTTGGGGTGTTAGAAATAAAGTATGCCTTGTAAGCATGTTAGGCATGTAGGTTATAAGATGTTGATCGGAGAATGGATGGAGGTTTTGTTTCAGAGGTTGCTCATGGCGAAGAGTGGTAGTGATGGGAAGATGTTTAACCATTTTTTTGTATGTGTAATTAGGTGGTTTTAAGTGTTTAATTATGTAAACATGGTTACTTTGAGAATGATTGTGATTTACATGTACCTGGAGCTTAATGGAGTTAATTAAAGCTTAACATGAAGTTTTCAGAAGCATGGAAATAGTTTGGAAGCACATGGATGCAACCCCAAGTGAAATATGAAGAAAAGAGGAAATCCTAAGTTAGAGCGCAACGTAAAGTGATTTAGAGCATAGAGTAAAGAGATTTGGAGCGCACGGACTCTGATTTCAACGCAAGATAGGAGAAAAGTGAGATTTTTGCAAGACTAGCAAAAGCTTGCACTATGGGGACGCACCTTGCGCCCCTTGTCAGTTTAAGTCGCAAATTTTTGGGTTTTTACCCTATTTAAAGATATCCTCATCCCCAAACGAAAATTACTAAACCTTGGCCATTTTTGAGCTCCCATGCATGAATTTTATCATCCCAAACCTCAATTACATCAATTCCTTCATGCAATTAACATCCACAACAACCATTGAAGATCCTATGATGATGATGATGATGAGCGGCTAGACTCCTTTGTAACCACCTCCGAATATATGTTTCATTTAAATGTAACTCAAACTTGTTGATTTTAGTATTTTGGATTGTTTTTCATTGTTTGAAGAATACTTGTGGTTTACTTATGTGAAATAAGTTGTGCGTGTTGCAATTACTCGTCTTTTATTGTACACATTCAGTTTTCTTGCATCATGAGTAGTTTGATCATTGGAAGGCTTTTTGGCACATATGGTTTGGTAAGTAGATCGCATAGGTTATTATTAAAAGACCATGCATGTTTGGTATCTAAATCTAATAGTTGAAACAAGTTTGAGTATTGATCCTTTACTAATTAATTGTTAATATTTATCTTTTATTAAAGATAATATTTTTTTCTATCTTACTTTATTATAGATAATTATTATAATAATTAAAGAGAGTTATTATATTATTAACCAAATAAATTTAATATAAATTAATTATTAATACTTTAAATAAACTTATATTTTTCAACTTAAAAAATCATCAAGTTCAAGTTTATATTAGCTAAAATATTAAAATTGAAAAAAAGTGAAGGCAATTACTTTTATAAGTGATATCTAACCATGTTCAAATACTTGATGTGTTTGAATGGTAAATAATAGTAAAAATATAATATGTTAAATAATAAAAAATAGGTGGTATTAAAAAATCAATGTTAATTCCTATTTGAAAAAAGAAGTGTTTTAAAAATTGACTTAACAAAATTTATAACTTGACAACTGTATAAGTTAAATTACATTACAGTTTATTTTATTAGTATGATACATCGATTTTTTCAACCGTGAAACTCATATGTTTTCTTAAACATTACTTTTTTTATTAGTTATACAATCTTACTTATCAACCCGTGTATTATACACCGGATTGTGACCTAGTAGTGATAATAAATCAAGGATAAAGTTATCCTACACAGTGTAATAAAAATGAGAAGGGTGAGAATGATACAAAAAAACACTTTGGATCATGAAATAAAACAAAATAAGTCAAAAAATATAACACAATGCTGATGAAAAATGACACAATAAATCGTAGAAATGGCACAATGACGAAAATAAAGAAAAGACACAATACAATATAAAAGACAAAATGATGTAACACAAATTCTAAAAACTACAAGCTAAAACCCAAAAAAATCAAAAACATAAAAACAAAGATCATAGGGTTCGAAGAGACGATTCAAATGTCATTTAAATGAGTTCAATTGGACTTCGTTTGATACCCTTCCTACGACTTCCTATTTTTCTTTCAGTGTGTATTTGATCTTAATCCAATAAACCAAATCATCATAATTTATATAGGATATATTATGTTCCGAAGTTAATTCATTTTATTAGGCTTATATTAATTAGGTTTTAAAAAGATAATTATTATTCTAATCAGCTTTTAACAAGGGTTTCTAAATTTTCAAGTTTATAATTTTTTAAATTAAAAACAACTATTTTCTTACGTGTTCACGTTTTTTTATGTGATAGTATAAATTGAAGATAGTTTACGTTTTGACATATACTTTGTTCGGAATCAAGTTGTGTCAAATATAATATATTTTTATTTAATGGTATAAATTTGATTTACTTTACGTTTCGACGTCGACACAACATGCAATATGTAAGTTACTAGTTTCATTTTCATTAAATCATAAATTGTGAAGAAAACGTAGACAAAGTCAACTTTGACACTAAAAACAAAATGTTAGTAGTTAACAAAAAGTTATTAGATAATATGTAGTTAGTCTTTAATAAAATGTTAAATGCAACATTTTCACATAGCGGGCCTAGCTCAATTTGCTTCCGACGTCTGATCCGCTAGCAAGGGGAAACATATCTCTAACCTCGTCGACTTGCACGCCTCTGTTGCACAGATCCGGAGTCTCTAGATTATCTCTTTACCGGCGCATTATGTCAACGCATGTATGGCTCAAGATTGCAAGTTGGTGCAGGTTAGACCCTATAATTCTTTTCGACTTTCGGGACATTCTAGAGTTACACTGCTACTGGTAATTGACAAATAAGAAGAACCAGGTGCTTCACGGGCTTTTAATTATTATGGCTTGGTGCATTTGGATATCACGGAATGAAAGGTTTTCACAAGCGAAAGCGTTTACATCAGTGACATTATTAAAACATTTAGGTGCTGTTTGTTTTTCCTGAAGCAAAAGGTCTGCAGTCTTCGGACCACATCTTCAGACATCTATAGGAGAAGAGGTGGACCAAAGGTCTGCAGTCTACAACAGTAAGACTGTTTGTTTTTTAACATCTGCAGCTTAACCCAAAACTATAATCATAATCCACCAGAAATATTCACAATATTATAAACAAATAAAACACACACCAACACCTAACAAATCCTCAAATCCTTCTGTTCATCTCTCTCTCTCTATAAACACACACCCACACCATACCCTCTGTTCTTCCTCTCTCACTTTATAAAACTAGTAGCCACAAAATATTTACAACAAAAACATACCTCCATCTTTTCCCAACCAGCAAGCTATGATAACCACAATAACTACTACTGGGAAAATAAACTCTTTGTTCAAGTCACTTTAGATTTTTAATAAAACGGGTTCCATCCAATTGGGCAGAAGAACAAGTGCAAGTACTTCCTAACCCTACTAAAGAAGCAAAAGAAGCCATGAATAATATTACTTCCTCATCCACAGAGGCAATTCATCAAATTGGGCAGGAAGGGGGAAGCGATGGCGGTGGTGGAGGGGAGGCGGGAGGTAATGGCGGTGGTGAAGGGAGGAGGTAGGTGACGGCGGTGATGAAGGGAGGAGGTAGGTGACGGCGGTGGTGGTGAAGGGAGGAGGTAGGTGACGACGCTGGTGAAGGGAGGGGGTAGGTGACGACGATGGTGAAGGGAGGAGGTAGGTGACAGCGGTTGTGAAGGAAGGCGGCGCCGGTGGTGGAGGGGAGGAGGGGGAAGGGGAGGAAGGAAGAAGGAGGATGAGTATGAAGAAAAAGATGATCTGTTGTGTGTTTTGTTGGGTGAGAAGTGATAAAAAGAGGTGGGATAACATCTATACCAGGAAGAAGACGGGCAGAGGTAAGAAGAGCTTCTAACTTCTAAAAAACAAACGAGCTACCCGCCTCAAATGTTTGCCCGCGTCTGCGCGGCGCAGACATAAGAGGTTAGAAGGTCTTATCACCAGAAAACAAACACCACCTAAGTCTCTTTCATTCCATTGGTTATCATGTCGGTCCGAGTTTAAAAGCCTTCTTTGGCGGTTAATTATACATACATACAATTTCAAAGAGATTGTAGAGTATTCTTCTTTGAATGGTTAGGCCATAGGGTATACTCTAACATATGTAGTGTTAAAGGTGACATGTCATGTTAACTTGCATTTTACACCACTCCCTCCTTGTATTAAAGGGTGTTAAAGAGGTTATATGTTAACATGTTAACATGGTGTTAAAAGTCTACATTAATTTTTTTTTCCTTTTATGAACCAAAACCACTAAAAATATATGATTAGGTGAAGTTAATAAGATTAAGCCATTTTCTTAGGGTGAAGTAGAGTCAAATAAGAAGAAATGGATGATGTGGCATCTAGGTGGAGTTAAGAAGAGTTAAAGTATACCCTACGGTCTTAGTGTCGACGGTAGGTCACTTTTTTTTAAATTAAAATTTAGTTCAACAAAATATCATAATTCCCCGATTGCTCTAGTGGATAAACGCCCCTCTTTAAAATTACACACACGGGTGTACAATCTCTCCATTACCCTCCTCTTGGACGATTCCAACTGTTTACAGTTTTTTTGCATTATGTTTTCTAATAGTTATATTACGATATATTAATAACCTTCTTGATTTAAATAGTTGGGCTTCATTATTTCTATTTTGATCACATTTTTTTTGCTATTTTTGTTAACTTTTTTTTTTTTTTTTGATTTTGACCACCAAATTTTTTTGTTAAGTTTTTTTTCCTTATTTTGGCCACACAATGTTGTTTTACTTTTTGTTTAAGTTTTTTTTCCCGTTTGGGCACCAACTTTTTTATTAAGTTTTTTTTTTCCATTTTGGCCCCCGACATAATGCGTTTTTTTGCCCGATTTCGCACGGGTTCGGTTTTTGTTTGTTTATTATCTATATATTTAACGACCACGAAATGAATAGCTACTTCACTCTAACGTACGCAGCCAGCCACCGACCACATCTACCGTGCGCCATCTCCACCATGTGCCGCGGACAGCGGGAGATTCCCGGTATTCTCCGCGTAGCCGCTGCCACTTTTGTATTTTCTCATTGTCCAAGGTTAGTCTCTATGCCTTTGTCAGTTACCAAAATCCGCATTAACGCGTTATGTGAAAAACGCGCAACGCGCGTATTAATACACCTAGTTCTATATTATAAAACAAACCGATGTATTGGTTATAGTTATATTTAATTAGCGAATTAATCTAACAGGTACCGGTGTTTATTTTTATTGTTCCCGATAAATTTAAAACACCTCTCGATGTATTGGTAGTGTAATGTGACAAACAGATACCGAACAAATTCTTATGACGGTAAATTATACCGAGTGCTGGTACTATGATTGAACCTAACTGATACCCTTCGAACAACATCGGTACCACTACCAGTATTTGTTATATTGTTTTTTATCGATGTAAAATACATGCCAAGTGTTATGATTGAACCTCATCAATGTCGTTCGAATAACATCGGTACCACTACTCGTATTTGTTTTTATGGTTTTTGGTCGATGTAAAACACGTGCCAGCCAATTCCTATTTATTTTTATGGTTTTTGGTCGATGATTGAACCTATATATACTGTAACAACCCGAATTAATACCAATAGAGACCCGCAGCGTAGTGCAAGCATCCCCCTAGATAGGCTACAAGGTGCAAGGGCGTTATTGATTCCACCTCACCAATTTTTTTGAACAATAAGGCCCCCCTCCCATCCCACCCCACCCCACACCCATATCATGGGCGCCATTGGGGGGTGTTATTGTAGGCTCGTTACACCAATAACGAGCGCCAACAGACATGCTTGGTGGCCCCACTTAAATTAAACTAATAAAAACTGAAAATAGCGGATGAGGACCATTTCATTTCTTGAGAGCCATTGGAAACAATAAAATGAAGTCACTTGATGACGTGGAGCTGAGGTGGCACAATAAAGCCCCTATGGGCTCCATTCTACACCCCGAGCCTTACTAACGTTTGTTGAATTGACATTAAGACCGTCCGGAGTGGGGGGTAACAGGGGTGGGGGGTTAGGGGGAAGGGGGAACACCGCCCCGGTATGGCGTGGAGAGGGGGGAGAAAGAGACGGGTGTGGGGGCAATGTTAGGGGACACGTGGCGCGATCTTATTGGACCAGGAGGAGATGATTGTTGACATTTAAAAAAAATAAAAATTTTTATACCGTTGGGTAACGGTTGGAAAAAAAAATTATTTATTTTATTATATATATATATAACTATATCCTCTCCTACCCAAACACACACAATCTAATTTTTATAAAATCCTCTCCAAACTATCATTTTCTACAAAAATACTCGCGAGATGTCAGACCAATCTTCAAGTTCATCTGATGAGTTTGATCTACTCGCTTTGGAGTCCTCATCCGACAACAGCCCGGAATTAATAATGGCGAGCGTTCAGAAAGTCGTTGAAGCTATAGTGGATGATGAAGGGACCTCCGAACCCAAACGTAGAAAGTATATAGTTCGTGAACGACAAGCCGCAAATGAGTTATTGGTACGTGATTACTTCTCACCCGAAATAATATACGATGAAAGAAGTTTTAGGTGTCGTTTTCGTATGAGTCGTAATTTATTTTTAAGAATTTCAAACGATTTAGAAAATAATTGCGAATATTTTCAACAAAGACCCGATGCGCGTGGTGAGATGGGATTTACCCCATTGCAAAAGGTCACAGCCGCACTTAGACACTTGGCTTACGGACAATGTTCTGACATAATGGATGACTATCTAAAGATGTCCGAGCGAACGGCTAGAGAAAGTTCTCACTATTTTTGTCAGTACGTCATTGAACTATATTTAAAAAGATATTTGAGAAAACCTACATTTAGTGACGTACAATAACTTTTGGAGTTTCACGAAGAAAAACATGGTTTTCCTGGGATGCTCGGGAGTTTAGATTGTATGAAATGGGAGTGGGAACTTTGTCCAACAAAATGGCAAGGCCAACACTCGAGCGGATATCATAAAAAGTCGTGTATGATGCTTGAAGCGGTTGCGTCACAAGATCTTTGGATTTGGCATGCATTTTTTGGTGTGCCCGGTTCGTTGAACGATAGAACTATTCTTAATCAATCCCCAATTTTCAACGATCTTGCAAATGATGTTGCACCAAAAGGAACTTTTTTCTTAAACGAGGTAGAATACAAATACGGGTATCTTCTAACAGATGGAATTTACCCTGATTGGGCCGTTTTCGTAAAATCGTTTACATGGCGGACTACGTTAGACCCTAAGAGAAAAAAGTTTAACAAAGCTCAAATGGTTGCACGGAAAGACATTGAGTGAACTTTTGGTGTCTTACAAAGAAGATGGCGCATTTTGGCCCAACCATGTTGAATGTGGAAAAAACCCCAAATACGAAATGTGATGTAGGCATGCACTATTTTACATAACATGATTTTGGAAGACGAAGGACGTGCAATATGCGAGTACATTGGTGAGGAAACGCAACCAAGTCAAGGAAACATTACTGATGAAGAAAGAAACTTAAACATGCTTGAAATCAAGAATAGCCAAACACAACACACCCTTCGAGCGGAGTTGGTTGATCATATTTGGAAATACCAAGAGATTACGCATCCGACAATAACTATAGCGATAATTAAAAACATTCGGTTCATGTTTTTTTTAGTTTGTGTATTTTTTTTACTTCGTGCATTTTTTTATTTCATGTTTTTTTTATTTTTAGTTTGTAGTTTATTATTAATTGTAATGATTTTAATTATGTTTTTATTAAAATTGTGTTTTTTATTAGTTTATAAAGAAAATTAAAAATAAAATTAAAATCCATGTGGCACTTCCCCCCCCCCCTCCCCTTCACTTCCCACAATTCCCCCTCCACGTGAGACCCAAAAGTGTCACATGGCAATCCATCCCCCTCTCCCCCCCCCCCCCACTCCTTATAGTCTACGGAATCACATGTATGGTTGCTCCTTGGTCAATGTACTAGAAATCTTAAAAGAATAAACATACCAGAAATACTGTACTAGAAATCTTAAAAGAATAAACATACCAGAAATATGAGCAGAGAAAACAACATACCTATTTCATACAAGAAGGTAATTAAGGCGGAAGCCCCCGGACCACCAGGTATATAAAATATTAAGGGATCTTCTTTTGGATTTCTCATCGACTCAACAAAATAGTAAAACAATTGTACGCCTTCCTTCTCCCCTACTCCAATGTAACTTCCATACAAAATGCAAGTTTTATTTTTATCAGAAGGGTAGTTAAAATTTATATATATATATATATATATATAGAGGATTGATAAATTGAAAACCCTCTCCAGTTAAGAAAACTTAGAAAACTCCACCACATCCGTTGATCAACCCATCCTATGGTTGAGATTAATCAATAAAAAGTTACTTTTGTTGAACCAATATTATAATAAAGAAAAGTACTAGAAGGGCATTCTTGGAAACATATTGCATTAAAAATATCTTGGAGAATGTCGTTTGTATAGATCAAAACTCTAGTCTGATAATAGTACATTTTTTCTTTCTTCTTTTTGTCCTTTCTCTAATTACACTTTTTAAACACGTAAAAAGAGTTGATTATATTACTCTCTTCCTATCTCTTTTTCTTTAATATTCTTCCCACTCTCTTTCTATATATCATTTCGTTTTTATAAATTCACTTTCCAACATCACATCCTTCTCTCTCACCTTAGTTAAAATGAACCACTTTATCGTCACATTCTTTTCTCTTATCTTATTTTACAGTATTATAGTTTTACAAATGTTACTATATGTACTATATTATAAAGCATGAGGGAAGGATTCCTGCAAAAGTTAAGTAAGTACAACATTGTATGCTTATAGTACAATACTTAATTAGCTTAGTAAAAGGGTAAACTTGTCTTTTTGACACCTTCAACATCTCTATTTCTTTGTCTCTCTCCTGCCATTTACTCATATCAAATCTCTTCAAGTCTTGGGTTTTAAATCATATCATCTCTTGAATGTAAATAATTAATTAGAATGGTGAGTTTTACCATTTAACATCAATTTACGTTGAAATCATAATAAATATATTAATTGTAATACATTAACTTTGATATCGTAACCGGTGATCGTTACCTTCACTTCATCTTCCCATCTCCTTTAATTCCCATCATATTCCCAAACAAAAGTCTCAGCCTATATATATAGAGAGAAACTAGAATGACTCCCATCCTATTCCCAAACAAAAGTCTCAGCACATATACATATATACATATATATATATAGAGAGAGAGAGAGAGACTAGAATGAGAAGGCGGTTGACGTGAATTACCCAGGCTTTGAAATTAAGCCTAACTGTGAAGGCATCAAACCGTGTTGGATGTTCACCGGCGTCCTTATGAAACTTTTCAGTTAATATATCGAGTGCTAGATACTTGAGTTTCAATCGAAGTGGTGAATTGGTGAGTCTTGCTATCACTAAAGTTAATGCTCAAAGCTCTGTGCAGATGGCAAGTGTTGTATTGTGGTATGACTATGTTTATACTGACTTACGGAATGCTATAAAGGATACAGTGGAGACAAGGACATCGGGTAAAACATAAAAAGAAGGATGCAGTCGAAATGGAATTTTTGCAATATAATATGTTTTCTTGTATTTGTTAGGTGGGTTAAACATACAAACTTTTATTTTGACTTTTGTTTTTATATTGGATGAATGTGGATGTTTGAGTAGAGATTTTGAATCATTTATCTTTTTAAACAAATTGGAATGTTGATATGAATTAATTATTTAGGTTTCAATACAGGAGATAGTATATGTTGTTGTAGTAGTCTTTTTGGAGGGAAGAGGGGAGTAACCGAGTTTGATTATATGGAAGTGGCGGGCAGTCAATTTGCAAAGCTATTTTGGAACGAAGAATCCAACGTCATGACTATTATTATATGGCTATGTTATAAATGTTTTAATGTTTTTTGGTTTTATTTCTATTTAACAGTAAAAAATTCCTAAAGTAATGATTGTGATGTTATTTTTATTTTTTTCATGGCACTTGATTTTGATTTTTTTTGTTGAGATTTTGCTAGGGCCAAAAATGGTATGAACCTGATTTGTGGAAATTTAGGGATGTATATACATAACAAGCTAATTTCTAAGTTTTTTTCATTTTCGACTATATAAATATAACCATTTTACTATCTATTTGTTCCGCTTTTTGTTTATGTATAAATCATCAAAGCTTACTTTCACAAACGTATTTGAGAAACAACTAAACTATTACTGAAATTTCTATCTATTACAGCATGTTTGACTTTACATGCATATTTTTAACACTTAAAAAAGAACTACTATCCATGACACTAATATGTGTATGTTCACAATTTTATAATTGAACTTATTTTTACCTTAGTAATATTGTTTTAGCAAGGCTTGATCTATAGGGACACCAGCCCTCCAACATCTATATGGTTTATATCGGGCAATATGAATATTGGTCTTCCACACAAATCAAATCTACTTGTAGTTCTTGTCTTTTAGTGCCACAAAAAATACTCCATATGACGGGGGTATTAAAATAAGGAAATGGGGTGCTCTAATACCAAGACCCTTTACCGATGCACTTAAAGTATACTTTGGTGACTTTTTTTTTACATTAGTAATATTGAAGTGAAGGACATGTTATCTCTCCGGAAGGCGGAAAAAGACTCGGTTGAAAATACATGGAAAGTTCTTATGACTGATGCATATAATCATTTACGTATTGTCAGCCCCGCCGCAACGCGCGGGTTCCCCACTAGTATAAAATAAATACATGTATTAGTAATTATTATTTCATTTACAATGTTACAATACTAAAATAGAAAAAAATTGTATATGTTACAATGCTACGTAAATACTATTAGATATGTATTGTGTTAAATAAAAATGATACAATAAAATGTTACATTGTTACAACCTAGTTATGTTATGTTACATAAAACTTCTGTTACATAAATCTTCTATTACATGTAACTGACACGTTACATAAAAAATGTTACATATAAACAAACATCTTTGATAAAAAATTACATTGTAACATTACATATTACATATAAAAAAACATCTTTCATAAAAAAACATGATAAATAGAACACGTTACATTGTAACAAGACACGTTACATACAAAAACCCACATTATCTTCAATAACAAATGCACTTTATTCCCAGATGCAAATCCGGATAACACATTTAATAACAACAAACAAAAACCACTTTAAATTAAAGAAACAAATATGAACTACATACAAATATGAAATAATTTAACAGCGTACTTTATTCCCCTGTAACATGCCGAGTCACATGTGTAACAACAACAACAACAAAACCCACTTTATTTTATGTGACTATAAAATGTTACATTATGATATTAAGAAAATTTAGTAAGAAAAACAATATATATAAAAAAGAAAAACAAATACACATATTTCTTAAATTCTTTCACTTCCATGAATCTGCTCAAATAAAAAAATGTATATCAAAATAAAAAAGGTTTTTTTTCTCATTTTTATTGGGTTGTAAATTTTGGGATGGTTATGAATAGCTACGAAAGAGATTAAAAAAATTTGTTCTCATCACCTTCAAATGAATCAAACAATATATATTAATAATTATAATATATACATAAAAAATACATACACATGTGAATGAAACGTATGTGCAATCGGCAAAAACCATACATACCGTCAGTAAATTCAAACATGTAGTGTATAGATTTGGAACTTAGTGTACAGATTTGAAACGTAGTGTAAGATCTGAAACCGTAGTGTACAGATCTGAAACCATAGTGTACAGATATGAAGTTCTGCTTATTTATTCACAGATGTGATGATGCCACCATTGTCGATCATCGTCTATGTTAATAGCCACCACAACCATTGTTGTAATACCCATCGTTGATCTTCAACAATCACAAAAAAGAAGCTATTAAATATTGACGTGTGAGGGTTTGTGAATTGCAAAATGTGGATATGGATGAAGTTATAGAAAGATAGAGAGATGGTGAATTTGTGATATTTAGTAATAAATGGAAAATAAGAGAGAAGAGAGAATGATAGATTATGTTGACTAAAAAGAGAATGAAAATATGTAAACTATAACATGACGAAGTCATTAATGGATTTATAATTGTGAAAGGTTTAATGGAGTGGAGAAAAAAAGCAGATAGACTTTATATAAAGTAGAAGTGACAATGCACAGAAGAAAGAGAGTGTAAGTAATTAATGACAAAATTGCCCTTAGAAGGGTTGCAAAAAAAAAAGTGACGTGGATGAACCATGGCCTTATATTGAGTTTTCAAAGTTTCTTTAACTAGGATGAGTTTTCTAATTATACTTCCCCTATATATATATATATATATATATATATATATATATATATATATATATATATATAGGGTATGGATCCTAAGAGAACCAACCCCTATTTGAGAACTAAGAGAACCATTCTGGACCACACATTTCATATAAAGGCAAAAGATTTTTTTTTTTTTTTTTTTTTTGCTTTAATTGCACGTTTTTATGCACAGAAAAAAAATTATTTTTTTAAATTTTTTTTTCATTTATACATATGTGTATATAGCATTTTCAGCTATACATATGTGTATATTGAAAAAAAATAAAAAAAAATCCTGCATATAAAGCAGCGATTAAAGAAAAAACTAATTTGCCTTAGAGAAATGTGTGATCCAGAATGGTTCCCTCAGTTCTCAATTTGGCCAAAAGTTCTCATTTGAGCCAATTCTTATATATATATATATGATTTGGTTCGGTTGAGAACTTACTTTAGTTGTGATAACCGTGAGAACTCTAACGTAAAATGAGAATTTTTAATTTTTTTTTACCCAATGATGTAAAAATTGCTAACTAAGAAATATACAAAAATTGAAAAAAAAAGATAAAAATTTACGTCGTCTCTACATCGGTGTAACACAATTAATATTTCATTTATTTTTTTTATTGTGTTTTAATCACAACCATAAATTCATTTGATAATTAATTAAATTTGTGGCTAATAAGTGGGTTCTTATGTGTAGGATTAATTTTGTGATGTGTAAGATATGTAGAGTGAATTTCAATGTGTAGAATGAATATCAATACGTGCAGGATATTAACGATATGTGTAGGATATATGTAGGATGAATTATGATATGTGTAGGATAAAATGTTTTTGACTAAATAATTATAGAGAGAATAATTAATGTTTAAAAAATAAATAATTTGATATTTTACCGTTATGTCATTTACAATGTCACATTAATTTGATATTTTACCGTTATGTCATTTGATATTGTATAAGTGTTTATTGCATATACCCTTAAATATCACAAGCTTCCAAAACCTTATCCCGCCTAAAGCACATCAGTTTAAATTTTGAATTAAAGGGTGTCAGGTTTTCGATATAGGGTTTCAAATGGGGGGACTATAAGGTAACGCATAGAGAGGGTTTCAAATCTGGAGAATCCAACTCATTCCTCTTCTACCAAGCAACCTTTCGATCTAGGGTTTCAAGATCTGCATCTATGGCGAGGAACAACCGCATGTGACATAAGTTATTCATTTGCGCCTCTCGGTCTCCCAAATCGTCCACTTTCAGGTCTGGATCGTTTACTTATGTGTTTAATCATTTGATTTTTTGGGTTTATTCGTTGATTTTTTTGGTTCATTCGCATCTTCACAAATCGAATTCGCAGGTTTGTGTTGATAATGTTTTAGGAAATCGATTTGCAGGTTTGTGTGGACAGTTTAGAGGTTTTTGTTCTCATTTCGTGTTGAATATTTTGTGGATCTTTAGTTGTTCAGTTTTAAGTCTCCAGGTAACTTTTCCTTCGTTTTGAAATTGCTTGATTTTCTTTCAGCTGTATGGTTTCTGAAATAATAACTCATATCTTTCCCAATACTATCTTTCCTACGCCTTTTTCCACAAAGTTTCTGTCCTCTTTGGCTCTTGAAAGTGGCCTTTGGAGTTTATGATCACCCCATAAACACTTTAGCTTAAAGAGAAACCACCCATCACCACTTCAAACACCAAGAAATCTCCACACAACCCTCACCATGATTTTCACTCAAATGAACCTTAGTGGGCCTACTCTAACACCTATGTTAGGTTAGATTTCTTTGGTGTTGCTAGGGTGAAAATGAAACTTGGTATTCCTTCTACTTATTCTTTGTTTGAAGAACTAATTAACAAATCAACTTAGTCTTTGATCTTGTGGGTGTTCTTGATAGAAAGTGAGGAAACTTATGAGTGTACCCATGATGTGTAAAATCCTGTGTATTTATAAGCTAACCATTAACTTCACAAGTAGTGATTAGCCCATTTGTGAGGTAAAAACAAACACACCCACGTAATGACTAATGAGTTCTTTTCTAAATTACCTGAGCACAAATTCTTTGATAATAACTAGTGTCTTCACGACACCAAAAAAGGTAACGTCCCTTTCATGCCCCAAAAGTGTGGTGTTTCATGCCCACTAGCAGGGGCGGACCTAGTGTATAACTAGGTGTCGTGTCCGGTGCTGCTCAACTTCGCGCACATATTGAAAATTTTGGTTTTTTTTTTTACGAAATTTGGAAAACGTTGCTACTAAAATGAAAAAAATGAAAAACGTTACTACTAAAATTCATTTCTAGATCCGCCACTGCCCACAAGTCCTACGTACATGGGTCTTTTCTACGCCCCTCTTTACTCAGGCTAGCGGATCGATAACCTAATACTTAAGGGTCATAAGATCATGGGTTCGAATCTCACAAAGGGGGTTTTCTCATAATTATGAGTTTCCTCCTACATTCGATAACCTAAATATTAATAACAGATCTTGGACTAAAAGTTGAATACTATATATTTTCACATGTTGCCTCCACATTTGATTTCAGTTGTGTATAGAACTTTATATTAAGCATTTCTCTAGACGTGTAAACAAACGCACAATAAACTACAATCACCGGATATCAAAAGCTCAAATGAATAAAAATAACACAAATTAAGATGGTGCATACCCTGTTTCTAATTTGAAAGGAAGATCTTCAGGATATCCAGGAAGTCTTCTGATAACTGATTCAGAGTGTGATGTAATTATCAGGTATGATTGTAAAGCGAGGAGAAAAATAAAAAAATATGTTATCATTGTTTCTATATGAAGATTATGGTGTGTGTGTGTCCCTTTAATTAAGCTGTTGTAGCTTGACACTGGCTAGATGCCTAGACGGCTGATATTTATCAAGGCTATTTTTTGTGTATTACCGACAAAGTATTGATACAGTTTGTACACCATGTTATTATACAGATATTTTGACACTAAATTGACTAACTAGGCATGAAACACGTTTTAACTCTTGGCCCACGGGTTGCATTATTAAAGATTGCTTTTTGCCAGACCAAACACGTATGACGTAACAATGTGCTATTTGTTTTAGTTTTTATTTCTCATTTAAATTAACCATATATTTAAACAACTTGTAGTCTTGTATACCCAGTGGTGAATTCAGGAATTTCGGTGAAGGGTGCAAAAATGTGTCCGACAAATAATGTATATTTAACTAGGCTTGGCAAAATTGACAGGTCGAGTTGGTCACTGATGCATTAAAAACGGATTTGGGTAAGAACGTGTCACTTTATGGCAGGTCCAAATTTGGTTTGGGGTTGAAACGGGATTACATTTTTTAGTGTACACCAAATCTTCGACATACAGTTTAAGCGAAATGGGCATTCGTTAATTAGTGCCTCCTTTCTCGCTCTCTAACATTAGCCGAATAATTATTAGCTATGGTCGAAAAACTAACAGTTTCATCTTTTAGTTATTTAATTTTTTCTTATCTTAATTTATTTAATAAATGTTGGCATATGACCTATTTTATACCTTAAAACATTAAAAAAGATATATGATAAATAATTAAACAAAAAATATAATTTTAAAATTAGTTAGATGATGTCTAATAACTTAATATATGATGATCCATAATAAACAAAATTCATATGAATTATTAAATTAGAATACTTAAGAATAAAAACAAAACTCCAAAGAAATAAAGCAAGTGTAATTAGTACACTCTATTATGAAATGTGAAAAGATAAGAGGTATGAGGCCAATTTTGCACTCCAAATCCCATCAACTTATTATCACGTGGACATAGAGAGTTTTTTAATATATTATTTACTGGATTATACCCCGAGAGCGTCTCGGGTTTAAAAAATCTAATATGACAGATTAATTTTACATATGAAATAGACTGATGCGCTTTACAGCTACATGCAAGAAAGCCTCAAGTAACACCCAACCTAAAACAATTAACAATGTATCTCTAACGTTAATGCCTAACCTTAAACACTGTATAATTCTAATGTTAACATCTAGCCTAAAACAGTATAGAACTCTAATATTAATACCTAACCTAAAACAATGTATAACTCCAATGCTAACACTTAACCTAAAACAATGTAGAACTCCAATGTAACTCTAATATTAACACTTATCCTAAAGACTAAACAATTGTACAACCCTAACTTACTAATATTGATACCTAACCTAAAATAATGTATAACTCTTGTCATATTATGATGCAATCTCTCCTTTGAGAGGTGCCACATAGGATGTGAGGTAGCACCTGTAGACCAATTAAAAATAACCAGAAAAATATACTTTAACCTAATCTATTAAATACATAATCTACTAAATCTAAATATTAAACCTTTATTATTTTCTCTCTCATGTTTCCTCCCATAACTTTTAAACCTTAATATCTTTTATATACGAGATTTTTTTTAAAAAAAAATAACATCAAATTAACGAGCGTTTTATTATCTTTCCAACGAGTACCATAGTACTATATAAAAAACGAAAAAAAATGACTATTTTTTGTAACCCGACAGGTATTGTGTCGGGTTTTGGATTAGTTTAAAAAAATTGTGGGTTTGGGTCGGGTATGGGATTAGGTGATACCCGGCCCGATTACCCGAAACCACATACCCAAATACCCGAACTATATACCCGATCATATACCCAAGAATTTTTTAACGCATCACATAACCTTTAGACTAATGCGTTCGATATTTCAATAATTAACTTTTTTTCTTATTTCATGCTAGTTCTTTTTAGAATGATTGATTATAAACTTCCGAATTCATTTGACATTATATAATATTTTGTAATGGCACTAGATTTATACCCCGGCGCAGAGATTCATTTTTTTATATTTGAATATGATAACTTATGACAGAGATTTGTTCAAAATAATAATAATAATAATAATAATTTATTTTATTATTTCATATTAGATATTTCAATCCGAGACGCTCCCAAGATAAAAGCTAGTAACTTAATATATGATGATCCATAATAAACAAAATTCATATGAATTATTAAATTAGAATAATTAAAAATAAAAACAAAACTCAAAAGAAATAAAGCAAGTGTAATTTGTACACTCTATTATGAAATGTGAAAAGATAAGAGCAATGAGGCCAATTTTGCACTCCAAATCCCATCAACTTATTATCACGTGGACATAGAGAGTTTTTTAATATAAGATTCACTGGATTATACCCCGAGAGCGTTTTGGGGTTAAGAAATCTAATATGACACATTAATTTTACATATGAAATAGACTGATGCGCTTTACAGTTACATGTAAGAAAGCCTCAGGTAACACCTAACCTAAAACAATTAACAATGTATCTCCAACGTTAATGCCTAAAGTTAAACAATGTATAATTCTAATGTTAACATCTAACCTAAAACAATGTATAACTCTAATATTAATACCTTACCTAAAACAATGTATAACTCCAATGCTAACACTTAACCTAAAACAATGTAGAACTCCAATATAACTCTAATATTAACACCTATCATAAAGACTAAACAAATGTACAACTCTAACTTACTAATATTGATACCTAACCTAAACCAATGTATAACTCTATTAACTTATTCTTCTCTGGGTGAAAATAGAATTCATATTTACTGGTTTAAACATAATTAGTGATTTGGCTATACATGATTAATGAATTACTTGAACACGTGTTTTTTTACTGTATGAACAAAACCCCACAAAAAAATAGTCGTTTTTCTCCGTTTTTTATATAAACTATGGTACTCGTTGAAAAGATAGTTCAAATAGAATTCATATTTACTGGTTTGAACATAATTAGTAACTTGCCTATACATAATTAAGAGCGAATTACAGAAATCGTCCTTTATGTTTGTATCGAATTGCAAATCATGTCCTTTAATAAGAAAATTTGCAAAAATTATAATTTATGTTTTAAAAATGATACACGTTATATTCTTTAGGCTTAACCTAGTTAGAAAACATGGTTATCTCTGAACACGTGCACCCCACATGAGGACAGTTTCGTCCTTTCACTTTAAAGGACTAGTTTTGAAATTAAACCCCCAACCTTATAAAACCCTAATTCCTTCCCCTTTCTTCCCCAAATCATCTGTTTGAAATTAGGGTTCACATTGCTTCCCCAAATCACGATCCTGCAACAATGGTGTTCTGCAATTGTGGCAAAGAAGCTATAATCCTCACCTCGTGGACATCTCGCAACCCTGGACATCGATTTTATGCTTATCCCGATCATCTTGGGCAACATGGATTGCCTCGTCGATTCCTTGAGTGGTTTGATCTTAATAAGCAATCTTGAACAAGCTAACAACAATCTTGAGGAAGCAAACATAAATCTTGAACAAGCTAACAAGAACTTTCAACATAGAGTCAATGAAAGTCAAGATAATGCAAGGAAATTGAAGAGGTGGTTGTTTGTTAGTTGGATACGTTTCATATTCTTTGTAATTTATTGTTTTTAGAAGTTCTTATGGTAAAGTTTATGATGTCAGTTGTAATGGTCATGGTTGAAGTTTATGATGTCAATTGTAATGGTCATTATCGTTGTTTATGATGTCAGTTGTAATGGTCCAAGTTATGTAATGCAAGTTGAAGTTTATGTTAATTTTTGGTAAAATTATCATTGTGCAGAGTACAAAGTAACTAAAAATACCAAATATCAAATCAAATGCATAACTACAAATAGACAAAGTGCATAATAACCATTTGACCCAAACACAACTACATAAAAAGACCATTCATAAAACAAACTGCATAACTGCAAGTACATAATAGGATACCAAAATAGATAAGGTTCATAACCATTTGACCCAAACACATAACCACAAGTTTAGACCCAACACAAAACACCAAGACTTTCAAACCTAAACACAAAAGACTACTGCCAATACAAAACACCAAACAAGACAGCCAAAACCGTTTCAAACACCAAACAAGACAGCCAACAGTTTCAAACCTACCCTAACCTTCTTGACCCTGTCCTTTGCATGTCCTCTTATTGTGGCCTATGTTTCCACACTTGCCACACTTTCCTTTAGTGTTTTTCTTGGACAACTTTCCACCTTGGGTCAATTCCTCCACGTCCATAGCTGATCTCTTCCTTGCCTTCTTTGGCCTGCCCACTTGCTTATGATGTTTTGATGGTAAAAGGGTTGTAGGAACTTGACATTTGACCCATAAACTCCTACCATTGATTGGGTTTACCTTAAGTTCATAAACTTGTTTCCACCTTTCCATTGTGTATATAGGATACACCCAACTTTCTAATCCACCAACCCTTTGACCATTAGTAGCCATGCACCAAACTGCAACTACTGCATGTCTACATGGTATACCTATCAATAACATTTGATACAAAACAAGTTAGACTTACCAGAAGATAATTATTAATAATATAAGTTTGACTAAGACAATAACACACCTCTAATCTCCGAAGCCCTGCAAGAACATGTCCTCTTAACTAAATCCACAACACGTGCATGATTTGGTTTACCACTAACATGATATATATCCCCCCTCCCATTCCATTGTACATGATAAAATGTTGCATCCTTTTTTATTGTCTCTAACTTATTTCTTGCATAGGGTGTAAACAACCCTTCATTTCTCCTTATATCTTTCAAAACATTCAAAATCCTTCTCATACAGTAATCCCTTATGTACTCAAGTGCAGAGATGATGGGCTTATCCCTTCCTTCCACTATCTTGCCATTGTAAACCTCACACAGGTTGTTAAGCATCACATCAGACAATGCCCTACCTGGGAATACATAATATTTTAGGAACCATAATATATAGAATACATAATAAAAAGCTGTGATACATAATATATAGGATACAGTTGTAGTTCATAGTAGAAAAGTGTGATCTAGACTAATGTAGAGGTGGGATTTTTTACAACCATAAGTGGGCAGCCTTGTTGACTTTCTTTAGTGCATCCATTGCAGTTTTAAATTCAGGGATAGTTGTTGCTGAAGCACAATTCCATAGATGTTGTTTGTATAGCTTGCCTCTAAAACTCCCTTTCATATTCTCATGAATATGTCTTAGACAATACCTGTGCTCAGCACAAGGATAAAACTTGCTAACAGCAGGAAGTAAGCCTATTCATCATGTAAGACAAACAATTAGTAATGAATCTGAACATATATACAAGATATAGAGTGATGTATATAAACATATGGAGAAGTTTATACCTTTTGCCTATCAGAAATGAATGTGAAGTTTGAGTTGCTACATAGATCTAGATTCTCCCCTAACAGATCTAGAAACCAAGTCCATGAACTGAAATTTTCTGCTTCTACAATTGCATAGCATACAGGGTAGATGCCATTGTTGGGATCAATACCTAATGAAGTAAGAATTTGACCTGGGTATGGACCTTTCATTAATGCACCATCTAGACCCAATAAATCCCTCCTTATTGCCTTAAAGCCTTGTTTTAAAGCCCCTAAACAAACATATATTCTTTTGAATATTCTTGTTGGACTGTTTGATTGTTTTCTGGTTCCACCTCTATCTTGATAGTAGTATCTGGATTCTTATCCTTCAGTTCAATGCAATAATCCCTTAGCAAAGCATATTGTGAAATGTAGTCTCCTTCAACCTTGTGCTTAGCTTTAGCTTTTGCCATGTATGCTTTCATCTTAGAAACCCCAACTTTAAATTTTCTTTGAAACTGTTCTTGAATAGCTCTGACTGATATCGCAGGATTTTCTTCAACTTGTTCTAGCATTTGTTCAGATAAGAAAGTGGAAGTGCAGACCCTAATATTTCTAGTTTGAAGGCCTTTGTGTTCATTAATAAATGTCCTCACCGCCCAAGATTCTAATCCAGTAACTTTAGATACCAACAGTGCCCAAGGGCATTGATATTCCTCAGGGTTTGTCTTTTTCTCTCTCCCAGCAACATTGACATCTAGCCCTTTCTCTTTAACAACTTTTACATTTGGACCCTTCTGTTTACCAACCTTTTCATTTGGACCCTTCTGTTTACCAACATTGACATCTGTCACTTTATCTTTTCCTTTAACCACCTTTTTTTGACTATTAACATGGACTCCATTAATATCAATATCAAAATCAGGTAATGGACCTTGAAACACTGCACTTACCTTGGCTTTATCATCCTTTATTATTTTAATCATTCTTCTTGTTTCAACAGACAACTTTTTAATCAGTTTCTTAGCTTCATCTTTAGTACCAACGACCTGCCCTACGTAAAAATTTGCCATACTTTCATTTTCCCTATTTTCCTGTTCCCTTCTTATCTTATTTAAGGTGTGTCTCCTAATGCTTGAATCAATACCATCAGAATCTGAGTCACTAGGAAATACATCATTGTTTAACATTTCTTCCGCTGCATCTACATCATGATGATGACTAAAGTTATTGTCATCCACTTCTAAGTCAATATTCATCATGTAATCACTCATATCAACTTCATAATCCACAAAAGCATTCTCTTCATCAACAACGAAATCACTATCTTTATCACTTCACCGTTGACATGTTCATTATCATCATCTTCTCTTATATCACCATCACATTCTAACACATCATCTATCTTAACATGTTGTTCAAACTCAACCTCTTCAATCTCTGTCCTAGTCTGTTGTTCAAATTCAACCTCTGTCCTAGTCTGTTGTTCAAATTCAACCTCTGGCCTAGTCTATACTTCCACTACATTAGACTGTCCTATACCACTAGATGACCCTATCCCACTAGATTGCCCTGCCTCACTATAATGCACACTTTTAAACAAATTTGTAGCTGGGATAATAGCAAATGGTCCACCATCATCAATCTCTTCAATTGTTAGTGATTTTTTAGTTGGTGAGGCAAAAAAGACCTTTATGTTCTTTAACCTATGTATGGTATACACATAAATGATTTTGTGCTCTGCCACATATTGACCTAGTTTTAAAACATCCATGTCATTTATAAGATCTATAAGCCCATCATCTAAGTCATTTCCAGGGTAACAGAACTGGTAATCTATGTGATCAGTAGCACAGTAACCTAAGAAGCTCGTCATAAGATCAACCTCGTGCACTGAGAACAGGTCCACATCAATGAAGTCCATATAATTAACCTTGCCTGCTACATAAACACGACGTGGAGGATTTGTTAATATACCACCATGATGAAACGTTAAGCTGAAAAGAGTAGTGCTTGCACCTGCAATTTTCAAAAAATTTGAAGTTAGACCAAAAACATCATATCTAAAAAATTGATTTTTTTGTTACCATTACCGTATAGTTGAATAACATCATCGTCACTGAGTTTTTCTCATAAGTACCATCCTTCACCTTCGATTTCTCTAACCACCATTGTTGAAGATCAGAGCGATCGAAAGTTGAAGGTTTTTCACGAGGAGGGGAAAGGTTAGGGATGATCTGAGAAACAAAGTGGGAATATTGAGGGTTTTATTGGGGTGGGAGGGTTATTTAAAGTGAAAGGACGAAACTGCCCTCACGTGGGGTGCACATGTTCAGAGATAACCATGTTTTCTAACTAGATTAAGCCTAAAGGATATAACGTGTATCATTTTTAAAACATAAAGTATAATTTTTGCAAATTTTCTTATTAAAGGACATGATTTGCATTTCGATACAAACATAAAGGATGATTTCTGTAATTCACTCCTGAATTAATGAATTACTTGAATACGTGTCTTTTTCGTGTATAAACCACAAAAAATAGTCATTTTTTCTCCATTTTTTATATGACACTATGGTATTCGTTGGAAAGATAATAAATCGCTCGTTTATTTGGTATAATTTTTTCCTTTAAAAAATCTCGTAGATAAAAGATATTAACATTCAAAAATTATAGGAAGAAACATGAGAGAGAAAAATCCAATTTTGTTTTTAACCTTTTTTTCCCTAAAATTACATAATGTCACATGTCATCCTATATGACAATCTCAAAATGGAGAATGGCTATATGAGTGCCATTTAGGATTTAGCCATTTAGAATATATATATATATATATATATATATATATATATATAGATTTTGCATCTTTCTTCTTTAAATCTTCTGCTCATGCGCCTGTGGTCGGAAAAACTACAGAGGATAAAACTTCTTGTGGGGGGCCTTCGTAATTTTTCAAAAAGGTGCCTTTGATTTTGCAGAGGGACTTGTTATGTTTTTTCTCAAACTTGTTGGCTTTTTTATAGGAAAACCCAAAACTAAGGGGTACCTTTGCACCAGTGACCAATTGTCACCGCATTTATTTTTAGATAAATTTTTTTTGAAGGGTAAGTATTATTCACAATTGTCAGCAGGGACAGATCTACTGTCATTGAGGGGGTTCCCAGGAGCCGTTCAATTTAAAAATTTTAGTGTTATTATATATAGAAAATTATGTAGGAACCCCTAAATATATTTGAAAGGAAGCCCTAAAAATTTGAGCAAATGCTCTAGTGGTAATTCCCTCCCTTTGCAACCTACAAGTCCCAAGTTCAATTCTTGTCACCTTCATTTTTGTTATTCCATTTTTTATTTTTTATTATTTATTATTTTATATACAAACTTAGGGTTTCAAACATCAAATAGATCACAACCCCTGCCGTGAACCCTCCTCCTTCCCCACTCCGCCACTCATCCTCCTCGCCGGTCACCGCCGCCCTCGACCCTCCTCCTTTCCTCTTCCTCACCAACGCACACTCGCCCTCCGCTCTCCTCCTCGGACCTCAGTCCTTACCGTCGATCATCGCCCTCCACCTTGCCTCCTCCTTAGTCCTTAACGTGACACACTAACACCGCGGTGCATTAACCTGGTATGTTCAGCTCACCTGAATACGACTTGTAAAACAGAATTAATATTTGTCTTGAAACTAAATGAGAATTCTCTAGCCAGTGGCGGATCCACGAATTTTTTTAGGGGGTTCCTTTTTTATAATCCAATTCCAAATGACCGAATATATATAAAAAAAGTCAAGTCGGTTAGATAGTTCAGGTCGGGTAAAGTTCAACATAATAAAAATACAATAATGAAAAAAACAGGGTCATTAGACTCCATGGCATTTGTATGTAAAGAAACTTACTCGGCACATTGGGGAGGGGGCATTGCTGGCATCTGAACATTTGACGCTGCCTCTATTGTAATACACTCTTTTGTTTGTTAAAAAGTTGTTACAGGATTAGCAATCAAAGACATGATAGCGTTAACATTTATGAAGTACAAGAAACCAATTTATTCACCTATATATGAAACTTGTTTGTTCTCTTCCGTACTGGGATCCTATGATGTATAGCAATTGAATTTGGATCTAAAGCTGGCTGGGATATCTCTAACCCCTCTATTTTAACAATATCCAAGTACCTGCACATAAGATACCATAATAATATATCAATACTAAAAAAGATATGCTTATTCTTTTGATTCATGGAGGGTAACTTGAAACTTCTGATCCATGATTTAAGGATGATGAAAGAGCATCATTCCACCATATGACTATTGTCTACTAATATACCAACTGTACCTTTTAGGATTAAAATGCTACACTCCCAGGCCTTCATCCCAAGGAAATATATAATCATAAATGGACATAACAGCTGGATATAGAAACCGCTTTGCATACCACCTGAAAGAAAGATATATTTTAATGAACACCCGATTAAAGAGTTTTCTTTTGACAAATTTCTAGTTTATACTGTAAATATCATAACAAATAGCTAATGTAGATGAGGCAAAAATCATAACATTACCAATAACCACATAAGAAAACCATAGATTCCTATAGATAAGGTTGTTAATTCCTTACCATTTTGTTTGGTTTTGAGCTACAACATGTATGGCTTTGCTGCTCCACTCAAGATCTTGCCACCCATCCAATTTTCCATCATAGTGGAACAGAATAATTGTGAAATATTCTTTAAGAAACTGAAATTGTTAATGTTAGGATGCTATTATCCATGAATAAGAAAAACAACTTATAAATATCAAAAGATAACAAATCTTTGTACCTTTTGAACAATAGTTTTAACATTACAGCTTATGACAGAAGCAGAAGAGAACAAACAAGTTTCATAGGTGAATAAATTGGTTTCTATTACTTAATAAATGTTAACCCTATTATGTCTTTGAGTTTAGATGGCAGCGCCCCCCAATGTGTCGGGTACATACAAATGCCATGGAGTCTAATGACCATGTTTTTTTCATTATTGTATTTTTATTATGTTGAACTTTACATATATATATATATATATATATATATTGTAATATGGAATTGGAGTATCGAAAAAAAAAGGAACCCCCGAAAAAACTCCTGGATCCACCACTAATTGTCACCCTCAAAACCCGAGGGTGGCAACAACCAACCGACAAAACGCCTTACATTACATCAAAGTTACACCACTGTAACACCCTATGACCGTAATACATAAAATACGCAGCGGAAAATACCAACCAAAAAATTCATTTCTTAACTACAACCTTGAATGTTTAGAAACCGAATCTACTAAGTATTTTAGGTATTACATCTTCAATTGTTTCTTATTGCATTCAACAAAACTCATCATTATTAGGTTATATGACCGTGACCACATACAATCCGCTCCCTCGCTCGATCTCCATCATTTCCTTACTTCATTAGGTAGACAAGACAACTTGCAATCACCACATAACCATAACATCCAACAATACTCTGTGATCCTGTCCAAACGCTTTCTTTCAAGTTCAGGTGGGATACCCCGATCCGAACCTCCAAGTCTCCTGAAATCATACTTACATACCTGTATCTTCAACCATTCTCAAAATAAAAGGTTAATGACCTTACAATACATACAAGAGTACAATTCCCACTCACAACCTACCTTGACCCGTCGTGTTACTTTTCTTTCATGAATCCTCTAAGACAATTATAACATTTCCAATCCTATACTCGTTCTACACGTGATGACCGACCTCTACATATATAATACTCTCACGCTTACCTGAGTATAAGTACCCATACACACATCACATTCTCAATCTACAGAGCATATCAATCTACCTACCATACTTGTTACCATTATACTAGAGTATCAGTTAAGTTACATACACGTACGTTCTTCCGAACTTGAGTCATATTTGCAAATCCTACCTTCCTATCACTTGCTACAACCATACTCAACATTCACAAGGTCCAACGATTTTATTCTATGCATTAAACGCAAATACGGGTTGCGCACGTAAGCGAAATACCAAAATACGATAAAAATTAACATTTGATTTCAGCCTCCATCGTAACTTACGGTGGACCTCACATAACCCACGGTGGGTCTTTACTGGCTTACGGTGGAAAAGAATGCCCAGGAGCCACCGTAAGTTACAATGGCACCGTAGCTTACGGTGGACCCTGATTTTTCCCTCTTTTGTTTCTTCTTTAAAACCCTTCTTGAACCATCCCACGCCGGTCCATCCGAAGCCGCGTTTTACCCATTATACACTCCAAGACATGCCTTAGCATCATTATCAACGTTCCATCATTTCACGATTCCCATCCTACTTACACACACACATATACATGTTAAGATTCATTATCCTAAATGGAATAAGAATCACTTACCTCAAGTCCTCCAAGTTCATGCTCGTTTACTTGCCTCCTCTTGACCCATTAGCCTCCCATGCTTGAGTCCATCATTCCTATCCTTTCATATCATCATGTTCACATCATTGTTAGCATACATGATCATTCATAACCAATCATATCAAACTCATATATCACATTGACTTGCATAGGTCAATTTCTAACATGCATATAACATAGCTTCCCACCCTTTTGATTTACCATACAAGTAATTAAACTCAACATCGTATATGTCACATAAGCAAGCTAACGTGTCTCACAAGAAATCCTCAATCTCACAATCATGCTGGAAAACATACCACATTATTTCCATGTCAATTGACTTTCCAGAAAGTCAACTTTCAACAATAAAAACTTTCCTTTTTACAAACATATGTCTATATTAGCATACTAGGTTGTATGAAATTCACCCTAAACATCATGTTCCTATCTTATTAACATGCGAGATCATTCATTATACCAATTAACCAACACATGGTGTGCATCATAGTATTTAAACATAGTGTACACACTACTAATGCATTCTTCTTACCACATCATACAATCAACTAAGTCCCCACATAAGATACTTCTTAATACAATCCTCATGTTTTACCTACTATCAATTGTATCTATTATCACATTGCGGTCATATTTGTCAAGTCTTGCTACACATTCATATTTGTCAAGTCTTGCATACACATTCATACCTCATACTTATCTAGACATTTCATCAAACACTTGGTAGGCATACAACCTATAAAACATAATGTACAAGTATTTCATGCCTACTTTCATAACTCTTAACATAAATCATCATATTATTTACCTACACCACATATCCTTCATTCCATAGTTATCAACATAGCAAAACATCACTTTCTTTTCAAAATATCCAATAATTAACTAAGAATGGTCTTGGATTACACCAAGACCAACACCCACTTCCAACATAGGTGTAAAACAATCTAATTAGCACATGAATCAAGCATAGCCTTATGTAGTATCACGAGTTATGGTTCCTTTAGTGTCTATCAACATCTAGACACCTTCATCCATCCTTGATTCACGTTTTCACATAAACCCTAGATTTTCATCACATTCAAAAACAAACATAACATCATAATTAGCCAAATTAAAGGTACCTTGGTGTATATAAAACCTTAGATGACCCATAATTGGCTTCATGCACCATCTTGGCTTCTACTTTCTCTTGATTTGGAACTAGAGGTGAAGAAGCAAGGGTTTGGTCTTGGGTTGTTCTTGATGATCGACATACACAAGAATGTGTATGTTGACATCTTACTTCCCTTATCTATAACCCATTGTTTTGCTCCTTGTCCAATTCTAGTCCCTCAAGTTTGATACCCTCCCAACATTGACTCAAACCTTATTGAAATTCTTTATAATTTGTATATCTATCTAGGATAGGTACTTAGTTATTTCACCCCATGCCATAACACATTAAAACATGCTACGAAATTAAAGTTCGGGTTTTGGGGCGTTACAACCACTTTGTCATATAACCGATCTATGCTTCGACCTATTACAAAACCACAAAAAAAGAAGCACTTTAATATCTTGAATATTTTTCCAATCACAACACCTTTGTTCAATAATCTTTTGTCGTTTCTTGCTCTCCACAAGCACCAACATCCCATCATCACTACGCCTTGAAAAGCCTCTTTAGCAATTCCACCCAAGCTCGCAAAATCATGCAGCTCCAGAAGGTCTTTCGTTGAAAGGAATAAATAGGATTAATTCTACACCATGTACTAACCTGATTACAGACCATCAAAGCAGCAAAACACGAGCAGAAGATATGGTCCGCAATCTTAAGCTCCGAGTTGCACAAAACACAAACATCTTCATGCACGAAATAAATCCTGGATATGAGGGCGTCAATTGTGGGACTACGACCCAAGGCTGCTCTCCATACCAGAATATTGCAGTTCTTAGGAACCCATTTGCACCATTTTAGTATGAAACACATAATATAGTCTTTCTCGCTATCCAGAAAATTATTTACAGCCCCAACTGAGAACCCAAAACTACTACCCCCCCCCCCCCACACACACACTATCCATTCCCAACTATATATTCTATCATAAATGATGGTGTTTCCCAACAAGTTGATGTGTTTATTCTATTCCTCCAACTCCACATTTGTCCTCGGATTACGACACCAGTTCTACAAACCCATGAAGTTATTGTTCGACCTGTTGTAGCATCCGCATCCTTACACTTCTTGTCCTTCTCAAGCTTGAACACATTAGGAAAATTGTCTTTAAAGGGACATCACACTCCTACGGGTCCAACCAGATATTAATGCTCTTACAATATTCTTCCAAGTTCCATCTAGAGCCTTGTTAACAGGAACTTAGTCCCAATACGACTTGATGTTATGAAGAGTTTCAATAACTGCTTTCCAAAGACTTTTCTCTTTGCGCCATATCCATTTGGATATAAGAGCAATGTTATAATTCTTCAAACTACAAAGTCCAAGCCCCCATTGCAATAGGTGACGCCACTCGATCCCACATGACCCAATGAGTCTTCCTAATATTGTACGAACCACCCCACAAAAATAATAATTGGGGAGACTTTCCAACACCGATTTAATGAGAGTAACCCGACCTACGCTCGACAACGAAGAAGCCTTCCAACAAGATAACTGGCCTCAAAATATCGACAATAGATTTTCAATAAACCACCCGATTCATATTAGCCCCGACCATCACCCCCAAATGCATAAACGGGAATGAGCCCACTCTAGATGAGACCATCTCGTCAACTTCACCCGGATTCACAACAATCCAAACATATTATACTTTCTCATGTTAATCTTCAAACATAAACATAAATAAAAACATTTAAAAAGTTTGGACACATTTTTTATGTTCTAGCGACCACTCACCCAACAACACACAACCGTCCGCATAGAGAAGGTGAGAAAGAACCAGCCCCTCATTTGGGAGAGAAATGCCTCTTTATGCACGCACCCTACAAGCCTTGTTAAGCATACATAAGAAAGCCTTCATAACAATAATAAAGAGAAACGGGGACATCGAGTCACCTTGTCGCTTGCCTTTGACGAAAGGAAATTCAAAAGTCGGTGAACCATTAACAAGGAATTCTAGAAAATATTTACAAAGTCAGCTTCAAAGAACTCCCAAACCCTATTTAAGGATCTCATGTTAAAACCGTCCGGGCCCGCGCCAGATCACTAACATATTCAAAAATAACCACTTTTATTTCTTCACACGAGAACACAACCACTAGAGACTCTGCATTTTCGTCTGAGAATTTGTTTTCAAAATAACACTCCAAATACGTCCGATTTGAAAAATCTTACATAAATTTCATCCTAAAGAAATCAAAAACTCCTTCTTGATTTTATTCGGTTTCGTGACCCAATTATCATTCACCATAAGCTCCAGTATAGCATTGCAAGTTCTTCGCATATTTACTAAACCATGAAAGAAAGCCGCATTGCCATCCCATCCATAGCCCATTTAATTCTCGATCTTTTTCCCAAGCCTTTGACTTTATTAAACCATGAAAGAAAGTCGTATTGTCATCCCCATCCATAGCCCATTTAATTCTCAATCTTTGTCCCAAGTCTTTGACTTTATTAAACAATGAAAACGAGTCGTATTGTCATCCCCATTCATATCCCATTTAATTCTCAATTTATCATTTTAAAGACATTAATCCAGCTAAATCACTTCATTTATTTTTTTTGGTCACTGAAAGGTTAGTTCAGTCTTTTTTTCTAGTACAGGTAGAAGGTTTTGTGCATAATGCACAATACATCTGATACGTGCCGAATCACATCACAAATTCACAATGCTCCACGTATCCATACAACCCACGTTTCCACATGCAGTTCTTTGGTTTTTAGTTTTTATTTATTAGTTTATATGTTTTACTTGTTTTTCATGCATTCCCACGTTTACTTTTATGTAGGTTAGTTTATGTTTTAGTGGGTCCATGTTGTTACATGTTTTCCTTACTAGAAGTTCCATTGTTTGTTATTTAAGAGTTAATTCAGTGTAATGAAAGCAGAGAAAAAATATTTAAAGTAAGCTTTGTGCTTGATCCTTCTTTTATCTTGATTCTTGGAAGTTTTGTAGGTTTTTCTTTGTAAAACCTATCAATTGGTGCTTTCATTGAGCCTAAGCCTCTATGCCTTTGGAAAAACTCGATGACTCCCCTATCTATCTCGCTTCAATGGTTCGAATCCGGTTCGTTGGCTTCATGAGGTTGAACGGTTCTTTTCCTCATACGCAATTTATTAGGAAGATCGGTTTGCCTATGTTGTTGAGTACTTCGATGATGAACCTTTTTCTTGGTTCAATTCATGGTATCGAGGACCCGAACGCCTCACTTGGAAGTCTTTCACCATCGCAATGCTTCGTCATTTCCATTCCAACCCCGCCGCCACCCGCTCATAATTCCGCTTCTCCATCAACAACAATGAAAACTATATGGGTACCAAACCCACCACCAAAATCTATGACCTCTCTGAAACCGTTTGTACCACCTTCACCTCCACCGCCAAGACAAGTCTATCCAGCAACCCCGTCAAATCCACAACATGCAGCACCACTAACATCAGAACCTTCCTTACCACCATTAGCAAAGTCACAATCCATCCATCACAAAATCCACAACAAACGGGGCCTCCATTATGATGCTAACCAATTTGGGGATATCTTATTATGGGATTTCTATTGATTACTATTGGACATAAGTGGAAAGAGATACCAACCAACACAGAAGAGACTAAAGGCGGGCGATGCGAATGAAGGTCGCCTTGGAAACCACAATCACGATCCGTTGGGTCCGCTCCTAACGCCATTGTTGCATCAACCACACCACCTCTATCTGCACTTGCTGAAAAAGGTGTCATGCGCACCGCGGATACCATGCCCACTCCTGTGGTACAACTTAAATGGAAACCGTCTTGGTTGCCGAAATCGGTCACATAGCTTGTTGGATCAGTATTTCTCTTTATCAGTTGATATTCAAGAACACTTATGTGTTGTAAATATATCAAAGTAATTTGCATAACGAAATAGTAAAGTGTTCAAGTTAAAGTTACACTTTTAACAGGAGTTATTACTCCCCCTTAACATAAGCAGTTAATGAGAATCTAAACAATTTAAAGCATATAACAATAAGTGCAAGTATTGAATGATTCTTAGATGTGAAAATGGATTTTCTATTATAAAGCCTTTAAAGGATTTCAAATAAAAATCGATGTCTAAAATAGTGGGATTAACCCATCTATTTATAGACGAATACATACATACAGACTAAGTAATCAAAGGATTATAATACTTTGAGGTAATACTACAACAGGCTGTAGTATTGGAACTTGTTCAAAGACTTTAACAAAACAATATAATACAAACTACTGGAGTATTTGAGTCGGTTAGAAGCTTCTATCAAAACATCTGATGAGTGACAAAACTACTGATGAGTAGTTTTGTCTTCAGCAGTTCTACAGTTGACTTGTCTGGTTTGACCTTATAAACTCTGATTATTACTCTTCTAGCACTTTGATATTTTTTTCTTCAGTACTTTAATCTTGGTCTTCAGTAGTTCTTCATACTTAGAATAATTAGCAGAAATAAGATTTAGACTGAGGTAACAAAAGTGGTTTCTTCAATCCTTTCTGTCCTTACAATCTCCCCTAGATTGATGAAGCCAAAACCTTATCTAATCTTTATTTACCTTCTTGATTTCTAGCTTCCAGTATTCTCCAGATTTCTGCAGTCATGGAGATACTAAGCTGATGAGCTTGTTGCTCAGTTAGAGATCCTTGTTCAGGTTCAAGATGTTGTATGGTGAGGAGGTCTTTTGTTGAAAGTATGCTCATTTCGTTTGAGTTTTTGTAGACCTTACTTGAACGATCTCTTCTTGTGTAACACCCCAACCGATGGCGGAAACATCGGGATGTCACGTATTGATGATTGTTCAATAGCTCATGGTACCAAATGAAAGTTGAATAATATTAAACAATTTACAATTTGTCTTACAAGTAATGATTACAAAAGTTGATTGATATAAACTAGGTCCAAAGCTTCTATGTGTTCCAAGGCTTGTACACTTCCAATAGCAAATAACCCTGAAACATGTTAAGTTGGAAAGATGGGGGGGTCAACTATAAATAGTTGGTGAGAATACATAGGTTTTTGAATATAATAGATAACAATAGTTTGTACAACAATCACAGTTGTATAATGATAGAGTATGAGTCCGACATGTAACAATGCGTCTTTTGTACAATCAAACCTTGTGTCGACTGAGACCTAACTCGCAAGTTAGTAAAAGTGTAACTGTTATTGATCATCCCTGAATTTATGCGGGGGGATGGGTTTGTCAGACCTATAGCGCTATAATCTAAACAGGCGGCTTGATCAATGTTAATGATTGTACTGTGTCTTTTTGTTACAGTCAAATGATAGAATGAGTAAATGATAGTGTAATTGAATCACAAGTTTCAACAATGTAAGAATGAGTAAATGATAGTGTATAAAATGTTTAAACATGTTTCACCCCAAAATGTAAAACAGAAAAAGGGGCTATGTAAACTCACCTTAGCACAAGTCTTGAATCCTTTGAAATAGTCTAAATGTAGCACAAACGATTCCAAGTATTACCAGTATGATATCGACGTAACACGATAAGTCAAACAGAAAAGTCAAACGACGAACGATTGTTGATTAAAACGAAGAATTAACAGAAATTGAGGGTGAGAAATAGATTATCGGTGCACTTAGGTTGTGGTAGAGGGCCCAATTTATAATAAACCTACGGATTAATCGTTTTAGAAAGTTTGACCACGTTATTAAAGAAAACGCGTAATTGTTCAATTATTTGGAATGTTTTGATTGCAATTCGAGCGTGTACACTACGCATATGATCTGTCAATTCCATCCCTTCCATAATCACATATCAAAGACGGGGAAATTTCGAATTCAAATGAATGGGTCGATTGGGTGTTGACTTTTGTTTGTTGACTAGGATACTTATAGAAGTGTTAAGTTTAATATGTTCTGGATATGATACAAAATGGCAAAGTGGCTTAGTGGTTGACGTGTGTTAGTGAGCTGGGTTGGATGCGGGTTCGAGTCCCGTTTCAACCATTTTATTTTATTTTTGAAGCATATTATATATAAACTATATATTATATATTCAGTATACTAAAACAGCGTTAAAGTGTTACGAAATATTTTTAAAACATGCTAAAACGTCGAGATTCAAAGATTTTTACCAAATAATTATTAGTATAAGGTGTTTAAAACATATATTGTTCAAAGCAAACATATTTTTTTTAATTAAAAATTTGGGGGAAACATGCGGTGTTACATCTTGTCACTTTCACTGAGTTTGTATCAGTGAATGACCATTTAACAATGTTCACTTTAGACCTGTCAAAGTCTGAAGTGTAGGGGAGTATGCTAGTCTCCTGGGTTGATCCTGATTGAGGAATATTTTCTATTTCAGTGACCTTCAGGTGGGAATCCCTTCTATCTTCAATACTAACAACATTAGGTATGCTGAAGTTTGGGAGATGATGTTTAGTAACTACCTTGGTGTGTGACTTGTCAGTTATGGTTTGTTGTAGTTGGTAAGCAAATGTGGAAGGGTCCCTGAATTGTGTGAGCATAGGTTTCTCTTCAACCACAAAGTCTCCTTGTACAACTATATTGCCTTCTAGCAACACCATTTTGAAATCTGTTTTTATGATTTCCTCTGGCTTCTTCTTGGTAGCAGGCTTTGATGTTGATTGTATTGCACCAGAAGTTCTAACTACTGAAGTATGTGATACTTCAGAAGTTTTGAACTTCTCTGGATTAGCAGCCTTGTCAGCCTTGAATATCTTGTAAGTGTCATATAAGGTATCTTCTCTCCATTTTGATACTGAAGCTTTTGAACCAAATCCATTGGCTACCAGTTCTTCTATTATCCCAGCTCTCTTTTCCTTTCTTTCTTTCTCAGTGGCTAGCTTGTCAGATACAAGCTGAGCTCTTCTTGTTAATTCTTCAGTAGAGAGTCCTTTGAGTGAAGCTTTCTTTGTCTTGTTGTTCTTTATGATGAATATCATTAGTTGTTGCCTTTTATCTTCCTTAGCAACTTGTTCAGCAGTTCTATCTATAGCTTCTAACTCATCCAATTTTTCTTGATATCTTTCAAGTTTTTCATTGTAGCTTAGGTCATCCCTTGCTTCTATGCTATTCCAGACCTCATCATCATTTGCCTTCTTTTGTGCTTCCTTTAAACTCTTCTCCAAAAGTTCTTTTGACATTGATATGGGAGCAGGGTTTAGGACAGTTGTTGGAGTAGGTGCACGCATTGGAATTTGAGATGGAGTAGGTTCAGTTGCCTTAGAAGACTGTCTTTCTTCAATCTTGGAAGTGTTAACTGGTGAAGGGTTGATATTAATATCAACTACTGAAGGATTGTCTTCAGTACTTTCAAAGACTTCATCGGTAGTTTCTTCAATTTGTCCTTGGGATTCTTCAGTTGTTTCTTGTTGTGTCTCTTTTCCCTTTTTGCTGGTTTCAAGTGACACAGCCTTTGGTTCCTTAATCTTCTCCCCCCTTATGGCTTCATACACTTCTGGAAGCCTTGTAGGTAGTCGAGTTGCACCAGATAATTCAGCAAGTTGTCTTGTGTTGTTATCTATTTTCTTTGACACTCACCAAGTTTGTTGTTAATCATCTCAAGTTGAATGTTGTTCTTCAACTCCAAAGCAGTTGTAAAAGACTTGAGATGTTAAGAAATTAGGGTGTTCATCATCTGGTACAGGGGACCAGCTGGGTTGCATAGGTGGTTCAAGTCTATGCTAGATGTCCTAGTGAATTGGGTAGGCTTTTGATATGGAGGGGGTGTTTTTGGGTGATCTTCAGTATGAACTGAAGATGCCACTTTAGGGGAATTAGGGTTCAAGTGGTCTTTAACCTGATCTTTTGTGACCAGCTCTTTGAGCTTAGAGACATCAGATTCAGGACCTTCACAAGTAGCCATCAATTCATGTTGTGGAGAGTTTAAATCATCATCCAAACTAATGGAATCATCTGAATCCCTGGTGATATCCTCAATGAGGACATCATGAGTTATATCATGAGCTAGGCCCAACCTAGTTGTCTCATGAACCTCTTTGTCTTGAACTGAGGTTTTCCTACTTCAGGCATAAAGTCTTCATCAGTAGTTGCCACATTTGAGGTCTTAGCTATGTTACTTCTGTCCTCAGATCCACCACTGGGTGGTAAATGAGTAGTAGCAGCCTCAAATTTACCTAAAGTATCTAAGTTTGGGCTTAGACACCTTGGTTCATCCTCATCTCTTGGGATAAGGCTAGTAACATCCACATCCATGTCTGTTTCTGATGGTTTATCCCCTGTTTGATGTGTTTGTTGGGGATTGGCATGTTTGGATGGGACTGTTTCTTTTAGCCCAAAGAGAAGTTTGGCGATTTCGATGGTTGAATGTGATAGTTTAGGTTCAGTAGTTTTTGGTAAAGGATTAGCAGTTTCAAAGGATGGATTAGTAGTTATGGCCTTTTTAAGTTTCTTCCTTTGAAATAAAATGGTTATATGTGCTCTTTTGGCGATTTGAGATGGATGAGACTGAGAGGATGTTTGAGTCACATCTTTAACAAGTGCAGATTGCACATCAGCAGTTTCAGGCATCTCAACTTCCTAAACTGCCTTTCTTTTAGGGTTGGTGGTTTTTGGTTTTTGTTGTTTTGGTTTCTTGGCCTTTTTAGGTTTGGTTTTGGAAGATGTTCGTTCCTTGGGGACTGTTTCTTGTTCCCCTTGGTCATCTTCTGGCAAAAGTGCCGGTTTATTGTGCCTTGAGAATACTTGTGAAGTCAATGGATTTAAAGTTGTTGACTTCTCAACAAGTACTCCCTCTCCAAGTTCTTTTATTATGCATTGCATAATGAATCTTGGGTACAACAAAAACTTCTTTTTGGAATTTTGGTGATCCAACACCAACTCATTAAAGAAAAGTGATGATGCCTTAAAAGTTGTTTCATTCACAATTGAATGAAAGATTGGTTGAAAAGTTGAAGGCATCTGATCATAAGATCCAGTTTTAGGACTTAAACACATGATTATATAATGAAATAACAGTTTATACTGTGGATCAAAATATTTTTTTATAAACTGTTGCATGTGATAAAGTACCTTGGTAACCACACTCAATCATGGTTAAGTGAATATCAGCAGTGGGAATATGCTCAGGAGCTTCAGCATCATTTAAGCCAAGTCTTATTCCCAATGATTCAGGTGTGATTGCCATATGTTTCCCTTGAATGGTTGATTTAAGGGAAATCACCTTGTTGTTCACAGCCACCGCCTCTGCATTAGCCTAGAACTCATTAAGAGTTTGAATATGGATGGGAAGATCAACGGTGAAAGTTATGTTGTACTAGGATTTGACGACTAAATCAATGATTTCGTCATATTGGGACCAGGCTGAATCTTTTTCAAAGTAGCCTCGTTGATTGTGTCCCTGTTTAAGAACGAGAGCCATGGTTTTGTTTGATCGAACAGTGTTTTTAGGTCAGAGAGGGGGTTTTTGACTTTGCTTTGAGAGTGAAAGAGGGAATTTGGCTTTTTGAATGGATAAGTCTGAGAAAAAGGTATTTATCCAAAGTTTTTAACCGCCTAGGTCAAACTTCTGAAGTGTGAAAAGTCTGATTTGCCCTTTTTGACCAAAATACTGATGAAACAAATTTCTTTATCAGTAGTTTCCATATTCTCTTCAGTAGTTTCAAACAACTGATGAGAATGACTTTTAAAACACATTTATAACTTCTGATGATTATCAGTAGTTATCCTTTTTCTGAAAATTTCCCTTTTTAATGTTCTTAAAACATCAGTAGTTTCTCTCTCTTTTTGTGGATTATCAGAGGTTTTGAGACAGATTACTAAACAGGTAAGTGAAAGTAAAATATGTGCAAAAATGAAAACACTTACAGACTTTTCTCAAAATTTAGCATCCCAAGCATGGATACTAACCTCTGAAATGTTGATGTCTCAAGGGGTTTGGTGAAGACATCAGCTATTTGATTAGCTGTTGTCACATGTTTAACCTCAATCTGGCCTTTTTCATAGCAATCCCTTATAAAATGATACTTGATTTCAATATGTTTAGTCTTTGAAAACTGAACAGGATTTTGAATGATGCTAATGGCAGATTTACTGTCTACTAAAAGTGGAGTCTTGGTCTCTTTGATTCCATAATCAAGAAGTTGATATTTGAGCCATTGGATCTGTGATGTACAGCTTGCAGCAGCAATGTATTCAGCTTCAGCTGTTGAAGTTGCCACAGATATTTGTTTCTTTGATTGCCAGGACACCAGACAATTTCCTAAGAATTGTCAACCACCAGATGTTGATTTTCTTGACATTTTGCACCCTGCATACTCACTATCTGAAAAAACTGTTAACTTGGTATTGCTTGAAGCAGGATACCAAATTCCTAATGTAGGAGTTCCTTTCAGATATCTGAAAATTCTTTTAACAGCAATTAGGTGTGATTCCCTTGGTACAGATTGATATCTAGCATAGACACAATTTGAAAACATAATATCTGGTCTAGAAGCAGTTAGATACAAAAGAGAACCTATCATACATCTATACATGGTTTGATCAACCTGTTTTCCTTGATCATCTAGTTCAACTTGTGTGGTTGGTGTCATGGGAGTGGAACATGATTTACAGTCTTGTAAAGAAAATTTGTTCAATAATTCTTTAACATATTTTGATTGATGTATAAAAGTTCCATTTGTTTGTTGCTTGATCTGCAGTCCCAAAAAGTACTGCAGTTCTCCCATTTTACTCATCTCAAATTTTGATTGCATGAGTTTCTTAAATTCATCACACAGTTTTGTGTTTGTTGAACCAAAAATCGTGTCATTAATATAAATTTGAACAAGTAAGACATGATTTCCAACATGTTTTATGAAAAGTGTTTTATCAATGGAGCCTCTTGTGAAGTGATTTTTAAGTAAAAAGTTTGAGAGTGTTTCATACCAGGCTCTGGGAGCTTGTTTTAGCCCATAAAGAGCCTTGTCAAGTTTGTACACCCACTCAGGATGAGAAGGATCCTCAAACCCAGGTGGCTGACAGACATACACTCCCTCTTTTATTTTTCCATATAAAAATGCACTTTTGACATCCATTTGAAAAACTTTTATTTTATTGGAAATTGCATAAGCTAAAAATAACCTGATAGCTTCAAGTCTTGCAACTGGAGCAAAGGTTTCATCATAATCAATTCCTTCTTCTTGAGAATAACCTTGTACTAAAAATAATCATACCAGCTTCATCTTGTTTATTTCTGAAAACCCATCTTGTGCCAATTGGTAGCTTGTTTGGTGGTAAGGACAGATTTCCCAAACCTGTTGCTTCTTGAATTGGAGCAACTCATCTTGCATAGCTTGAACCCAAATGTTATCTTTGAGGGCTTCTTGATATTTCTTTGTTCCAACTTAAAAATGAATGTTGAGAATAAGCAAAAGCTGGAAAGCTGGTTTCTTGTAAGTACCCCTGATGCAATATCACCCATGATTTGATCCAATGGATGATCCTTGTGTTCAATCAGTTGTTATAGCCCTGTGATTGGAGATGGCTCTTGAACTTCTTCAAACAAACCACTGAGGTTGATAATATCTGGTTCAGCTGTATGTAATGCTTCAAGAGTTTGTGGAGTTGAATCAGTAGTTTGGATTTGTTCATCAGCAGTTGTTGAAGTAGAAGTTTGTGAAACTTCTGAAGGTTTAAAAGTTGATTTAATGACTGTATTGAGAGTCCATGATGGAGGACCATCATCATCAAACCCTTGATCACCATAATAAATAGGTTTGGATGAAGTAACAGTCTTTTCAGGTCCGAAATTAAAACTGTCAAGGTCAAAAAGTTCAGCAGGATGTGATGGAATGAGAGTGTGTTTTGACTCATTGAACTTGACATTCAGTGTTTCTTCAACTATCTTGGTTCTTGAGTTGAATACTTTGTAAGCTTTTCTCATAGGAGAATAACCAAGAAAATAACCTGAATCAACTTTTGCAGCAAACTTTGAAATAGAGTCTTTGATGTTGAGGATAAAACATTGACATCCAAAAGCCCTGAAAAAGGAGATGAGGGGCTTAATGCCATGAAGAACTTCATAGGCAGTCTTGGAATGTCTATTGTTGATAAGAACTCTATTCTGAATATAACAAGCTGTGTTGACTGCTTCAGCCCAAAAATACAATGGTAGGCCTGAATCAGCTAACATGGTTCTTGCTGCTTCAATTAATGTTATGTTCTTCCTTTCTACCACACCATTTTGTTCAGGAGTTCTGGAAATGCTGAACTGTCTAACAATCCCTTTAAACAGACAAAATTCATCCAGAGTTTTGTTCCTGAACTCTGTCCCATTGTCACTCCTGATGACTTTGACAGAGAGAGAATATTGCTTCTCTACTTGTAGTTTTCAGGTTCTCAACTCCTGATGTAGATGAAATTACTGATGACTTATTGTCAGTTGTTTTAACTTCTGCAGGACTTTCATTTTTTATTTTGAGAAAATTCTGATGAAAAGATGTCTTGTCAGAAGTTTGATCTAATTTACTCCCATCATCAGCAGTTTTGGGAGTAAAATCAGTTGGAGATTCAGTGTGGGTATACCCTATGCCAAACTTAACATTTGATGCAGTTTGTTTGTTAAGCAGCATTTGGTACCCTCTACAAGACTCAACCCATTTTTCACAATCAACCTTGGTGTCAGCAAGCTCTTTTCTGACATTTCCTAGGTTGTCTATCATGCTTTTTATTTGTGCTTGGGTTTCAATGGAATCGTTTGTTAATTTAGAAATTTCTTTATTTTTTGAAACAAGTTTTCTTTCTAAATCACACTTCATTTGTGTATATTTTCTTTCCAAATCATTAGCTTTGCCTTGTAAATGCACATTTGTTTCTCTGATTAAAGCAAAAGATTCTTTACATGAATTTGAACAAAGCTTTAAAAGAGATCGTTGTGATACCTGAGATAAGGCAGAATTAGAGGAGCAACCCTCAAAAGCCATTAAGGCAAAATTCTTTCTGCCATTATCAGGTTCTCCCCAGCTGATATCATAGACTTTATTGTCTGCATCTGGACTGCATTCAGATGTATCAAATGGAAGACTGCTCCAGTCAACATACCCTGAAGTAAAAAGACTTTGTTGTGAGGGTTGTTGAGTTTGTGGAGGTTGTTGAGCAGCTGGAACAGGAGGCATTTGTTGTTGGCCCTATTGTTGAGCAGGCATTTGAACATATTGTATTTGAGGCACATATTGGATTTGTGGAGCTTGTGCCTGTACAAAATGAGCAATCCCTTGAGTTCCATTATTCCTATTATAACTGGAGTTAAACTGATTTCCAGACTGTGGTAAAATTTGTAAAATTTGTTCGTTTTTGTACTTCACATGGCCAGTTGGTGTAAGATGTCCATTTCCGTTAAGTCATCACTACTGAATTTTTTTAAATCATCCATTATAAAGCACATGTTATCAGCAGTTTGACTTATTTCTTCATTGTCATAAGCTGGGTGTGATCTTTCTGATGAGATCCCAGCAGTTATGTCAATGTGATCAAAAGATCTAAAATTATTAGAACGGAGTTTTGTCCCAACAATGTTGTACTACCTGGAGTATAGTCATCAGCAGTTTTACCAGATTCTTGTAACTTTTTCTTTTGATTTATCTCTCTTTCAAAAGTTAATAATTTCCCATGTAATCTTGTTAAAGTTAGGGTATTAAAATCTGAACTTGATCTGAGAACTATTGAATAAGTTTCCCATTTTATAGATGCATTTGTATAGGTCTGACCATTTAATTTTAACTCAAAGATAAGTGAAGAAAATCTTTCAAATTGTTGTGTTAGACTTTCATCATCTACATGAGTAAAAGTTTCATATTGTTGAGCTAAAATTTCTCTAGTGTTGGCTATCACCTCATCAGTTCCTCCAAACTGTTCTTTAAGACCGTCCCACAGCTCTTTGCACTTTCATAATGCAAAAGTCCAGCATTAATTTCATTTGGGAGAGCCATAGCCAACATAGAAAAAGCTTTTGCATCTAGCTCAAGTTTTAGGAAATCTTCATCAGTGTAGTCTTTGGGTTCTTTTGGTCTTTCAACTTTAGATTCTAGATCAGTTATCACTGGTTTATGGGGTCCATACATGACAGACCTCCAACATCCAGTGTTGGTCTGAGATATAGTGTGAGCCAACCTTCTTTGCCAGATGTTATATTCATTTCTGACTAGCATAGGAGGTTTATTGGCAGATCCAATATTATATGGATCCATTTTTTAGAAGTCTGATTTGTCAATACTTTCTTAAAGTGATGGATGTTAAAGTAAAGTGAACTGTTATCCTTGATTGAGTATCAATAAGAACCTGTGTCTGATTCTCAATTTGTTAGATTGATATTTGATCAGATAAACCAGAGCTCTGATACCAATTGTTGGATCAGTATTTCTCTTTATCAGTTAATATTCAAGAACACTTATGTGTTGTAAATATATCAAAGTAATTTGCACAGCGGAATAGTAAAGTGTTCAAGTTAAAGTTACAGTTTTAACAGGAGTTATTACTCCTCCTTAGCATAAGTGCAAGTATTGAATGATTCTCAGATGTGAAAATGGATTTTCTATTAGAAAGCCTTTGAAGGATTTCAGTTAAAAATCGATGTCTAAAATAGTGGGATTAACCCATTTATTTATAGACGAATACATACATACAGACTAAGTAATCAAAGGATTATAATACTCTAAGGGGCTATTTGGTAAGTGCTGAACCAGTAAGTGCTGAATCAGTAAGAGGCCTGAATGGGTTAGAGGCTCTGAACCAGTAAGTGCTGAACTAGTAATGAGTCGTTTGGTTAGATCTCTGAATAACTCTATAAAATTACTTTTCTACCCTCACTTCTTTTTATAAATATATAATCATAAATATATAATATTATTTAAAAATAATAATCACCTACTCTTCTATTATTTCTTTTTCTAGACCCACACATCACCACGTTTCTCTGTCTTTCTTTTTATTCTTTCTTATCACCTACTCTTCTATCTCTCTCGCTTTCATTTTGTTTTTCTTTTCTTTTTCTTTTAACCCATACAAAACACCCACCCACCTACATAACCAGAGGTGAGGAGGAAGGTAGGTGCGACGGTGGTTGTGTTTGTAGGTGCGACGGTTGTTGTAGCGGAGATGGAGGGAGGTAAGGCGACGGTGGGAGGAGGCGGCGGCACAAGAGGATATGGAAGAGGCGGCGGCACAGGAGGAGATGGAGGAGGCGGCGGGGAGGAGATGGAGTAGGCGACGGGGAAGATAAACCATTCAGAGGAGAGGGCAAATGAGTCAATTTTTTCAATCAACATGATATCTTTGCTGAACCATTCAATCTTAATGATTCAGTTCAGAGGGCAAGTTTTTTGCAACCAAACATCACGGACCTCTGACTGATTCAGAGGTTACCTCTGAATGGCTCCATTCAGAGGTAAACAAACAGCCCCTAAGATAATACTACAACAGGCTGTAGTATTGGAACTTGTTCAGAGACTTTAACAAACCAATATAATACAAACTACTGAAGTACTTGAGTCGGTCAGAAGCTTCTATCAAAACATCTGATGAGTGACAAAACTACTGATGAGTAGTTTTGTATTCAGCAGTTCTTCAGTTGACTTGTCTTGTTTGACCTCAGAAACTCTGATTATTAGTCTTCAGCACTTTGATGTTTTCTTTTTCAATACTTTAATCTTGGTCTTCAGTAGTTCTTCATACTTAGAATAATTAGCAGAAATAAGATTTAGACTAAGGTAACAAAAGTGGTTTCTTCAATCCTTTCTGTCCTTACACCGCCCAAGACCACACAAAGGAATATATGATCATGAGTGGTAAAAATAGATGTGTAGATAATGAGGAAAGAAGGGCATCTTGCAAGAAAGCGAAAGGTATTGATGGCTGCTGGCTAGAGAGAGAGAGGGATCGAGAGAGGCTATAAGTGGAAGTGATGGAGGATGGTGGTGATGGTGGTGAAAGGTGGAGGAGATGGTGGGTAGTGGTGGTGGTGGTGGTGAAAGGTGAAGATGGTGGTGGGTGGTGGGTGATAGGTGATAGGTCTGATAAGGGAAGAAGAGGATCAGAGAAGAAGATGAACTTTATACGTGACTGGACGAAAATGCCCCTCACTTAACTGAGAAAAGTTAACTGGGTTAAGTTATTGGACTGTTTAAGCCTATTTTCTGAAAGATCAAGGAGTATTCATGCAGTTTTTAAACGATTGGACTAGATAGGCATATTGGCCCAAACCTCAGGGACGGTTTTAATAATTTACTCTTTGTAAAACCTATCAACATCTCTCTCTATATATATACACACACATACAAAAGAACTGAAAACTACACACATACAAAAGGATTGAAAACTATAAATAAAACTTAAAACAAAAATTATTATGTGGAGGGTGCTTCTTGACAAGATTCCAACTAAGGTAGCGTTACAAAAGAGGAACATTGATTGTGGAAATCTTACGTGTAGTTTTTGTGAAGTTCAAGAGGAGAGTACGGATCACTTGTTCACCGGGTGTGGTTTGGTAAATGGAATTTGGCATGGTATAGCGAGTTGGATGAAATTGCCTCCTTTTTTCTTCTTTTCGAGACAAGATATATTGCAAGAGACCTCTTGGCCGGCTAGAAAGAAGATGGTGATTCATGGGATTATGGTCATAACCTGTTGGCGGATTTGGAAGGCTAGAAACGAGAAGATTTTTCAAGATGAAAACCGGCACGTGGTTCAAATTGTTGCGGATATTAAAGCTTTGAGTTATGTTTGGTTTTATAGTAGAAGCAAAAAGGGTGTAATGGGGTGGGAGGATTGGCAAAAGTTTGATTTTGATGTAATGTAACGGGTTTTGTTGTTGGGGATCTCCATCTTGGAGATTGCCCGTTTGGGTTTTGTGTGTTAATGAAATTTGCCTTCCAAAAAAAAAAATATAGTACCGCAACGTAATTTTATCACTCACAACTTTACATTTAGAGCTTTTATTTGATATCTAGTATTATTGTAACATTATTTTAAGTTTCGTTTAACACTAATTGAATTCTACATGGCACGTTACATTTGAGTGTTAATACGGGAAGTATTTCATGACGATTTACACACCACTTCTACGATATACAGGTTTCCTAATATTCAAATCTTGATTTGTTTTTATTAAGTAACACCAAATATATTTTTAAATATATATATATATGCCAATATTTATTAGACTCTTAGTCCTAGATGCTCATTCTTCACCCTTTCGATATACAAATAACCTTCAAACTTCAAAGCAACTTGGGTGAACACTGACTAGCGATCCTCAGCCATTTAGGCTTATGATCAAGATAAACCATAGCACAATCACACGATGCTGATTTCCACATGCAATATATTTCGTTGTAAAAGTGATTGGCTACGATATGACTTGCGACAAACCAAACGTTGCAAATGGTTACTTGCAATGATTTTACCTATCACAATTGGCCGCTTAGGTTCACAGGATGTAATTAGAAGCCAAAGCAATGATGATAACAAAATTGTACAGCCTAGCAAGGTCCATGTGGTGATGTTTGTAGCAGTAACAAGGCCAAATCCAGTTTGAGTATGGATCTACGAACTGTGGGCTTTACTTTTCAAAATTTTGATGGGCCTTCTAAAAATAAGAAGCTTCTGTTTGAATTTATTTAAAATGGGTTAATTGTTAATTTCATATACATGGTTTGGGCTAAATTGCCTAAATAGTATATAATTTTTTTTTCTCATTTAGACCCCTAGGGTTTTCATTCTTTGTCATTCCAGTCCTCCCATAATGAGATTGTGGGAGCCTAAAATAAAATATACCCAAAAGTCACAACAATTGTTTGTTTTTATTGCCTTAATTTGGTTGCAATTACTTCTTGTCTGAAGAGGTAGTGGTCACGGCCGGTGGTAGAGAAGGGTGGCGGTGGTGGAGAGTGGTGGTGGGTTAAAGAGAGTGAGAGTAGAGAGAAGATGAGGTTAGAGAGAGAATGTGTGGGATGGTTGTGGTGTGGTGTAGGGATGGGTAGATTTAATATAGTTAATAAATAAAAATAACTATATAAAGTAGAAAAAACAAATATGTACATTGACAAAAATGTCTTTAACTTAACTAAGGGAGATTAACGGCGTGAGGAATGGGGGGGGGGGGGGGTGGGGAGGGGTGAAACTATAGGGGTCTAGGTGAGAAAAAAACATTTTGTATTATTTAGACAATTTAGCTCAAACCACAGCGACGAAATAGACAATACACCCTTTTAAAATTTGAGGGATGCTTTGTTATCAAACAGAGACATATAGATTTGAATAAAGCTAGTGGGATTTCCCGTACTACGCACAACCAGTTTCGTTTGGTATTGTTTCCGTTCGCTAAATTAGATAACTTACTTGATGATCAACTGGCTTTAATATAAGGCTCTAATTAAGGTAGCTTTTTAGTTTTATGTATTTTTGTAAGATTAAGTTTATATTATAAGTCCTTGAGACACATTAAACCTCAAAACTCTCAAATCGATATGAACACCAAAACTTATCAACATGAAGGAAGAGATTTGGAGGATCAAACCAAGTATAGACAAATTATTGGGAGTCCCATTTATTTGACCCTAACCTAACCCGACATCGCATTTCTTATTGGAATTCTACCCCTTAACTTTTCTTCTAAATTTGCCACTGCCTATTTACAACTCATCGAGTAATATGGTACATAAAAGGGATAGTTTGGTATGGATTAGAGTTCAAGAGGAAGCACATGATCGAACTCAATGGCTTCTATGATGCAAATTATGCAGGAGATCCGAGTACTACTTGAAGGTCGTTGGTTACGTGTTTCGTGATGTACTAAGAAACAACTCAAATGGTTAATTATAAAGTAAACATGTTTATCATAACCTGCCTGTAAATCAACAAGCCAAAAACCCGACATTCCATGCTTGAAACAAACATACTAAAATTCACTTATACTTTGTTTGTGAGAAAGTATTGAAGGAAGTACTCTGTATATTGATATGACTTTACAACTAGCAGACATGCTAATTAATATTTCGTTCTTCTTATTTATTATACACATATTATTTTTTATTAAATTGTTTATATTAATTTGTAGAAATTTCCATAAAATATTGCATTTTATTATTTATTATTAATACTTAATATTATTTTTAATAAAATATTGTATTTTCTTCTAGGTATATTTATAGAGGCGACCATGAAGCGTCTCATGCGCGACTACATAATGACTATTTCAACACCGATTAAATGCACACCCGAGTCATTTTGAAGGTGGTTTTGGATGGATAAAGAATCGTTTTGGTAAACCATGGGTGATTTTGAGCGAAATGCGTACTTTCAAACGCGATTAGATGCTAGAGGTCGTTAGAGTTTGACATTGTTACATAAGGGCACATCAGCTATACGACAACTGGTATACGATAGTTCATTTAACTCGATTATCTGCATATGCTCAAGAGAACATATGAAACCTTGTAACATTTTTATTGTGATGGTGTTATTAGTTTGTATTACAAATAATTCTTCGTAAGCCGACTTATACCGACATTCAACGTTTGCGGCACATGAGAGACATCATGGCTTTCTAGGAATGTTGGGGAGCATAGATTGTATGCACTGGCCATGATAAAATTGTCCACGGGAATGGTGACTCCAATTTACGAGGGGTGGTCAAAAGCATCTAATGATTATAGTTGAAACGGTTGCGTCACAAGATTTGTGGATTTGCCATGCTTATTTTGGACCCCCTGGAACACACAACAACATCAACGTCCTTGCCCAGTCGTATTTGTCAATAAGAATATGGATGGAACCCCCCCCCCCCCCCCCCACATACACACTATTCATTCGTGGTAAATGGAGTCCAATATTGATTCGGTGAAAACAATACAATAAAGCACACGAAGTGGCACAAAAGGACGTTAAAAGAGCCTTTGAGGTCATATCAGGTGGCACATTCTCGCACAACCTGCAAGGCCATTGCATCCCCAAAAGATCAAAATAATCATGTACGTATATATTATTTTACATAAAATGATTTTGAAACTTATAGGTGTGGTGATATCTCCCAAACACATAGGATTTGGCATACAAAGCAATAGTTGAAGATAATATTCTTTCATTGTTACGATCACGAGCTATCCACCGAAACCTTAAAACTGATCTTATCTAGCATTTGGAGCATCAGCACCAATTCTACCTCCATCACAAATGAGCAACTAGGTTTATTATATTGTTTATCATGTTATTAAAAATTTGTAGGTTATTTTTTGTAATTTTTCATATTTATAAATTATTTTTTTATTTAATTATGTATTTTTATTATTATTTATAACACTTAAATATATAAAATGTAAAGTTTAAACTAAATTAAATAGTTTAGTTTTGGGGAAATCTAGAACGACACCATGTAATCTGAGGAAATATATGGAAAACTGGAAAAAAGTTGGTGAAAAGTTGATGTGTTGCACGGAGAAAAAAGAGGTAAACTGGGACGACTCTCCATGCCCTAACAGTAATATCTCTTGAATAACTTTTGTACGTTACATCCTCATCAATCGAAGTATTTAAACCAACACAAGAAACTGACAATTATTGTCATCAATGATCACCCCCTAGTTTCGACTACATAAACCTATGTTCTCGACTGGATTTGACCACACAAGGTTACGTCGAGTGCACTCTATAGTGGGGACGACCGTTTTTCTAGCGATATCAATCGCACACCAAAACCCATTAACCATTTCCGCAACCATTGAAAATGAAAAACCTATTTTATGAGATAACATATTCTGAAATATTACCCTTATCTAGTCACTGAACAATTTGCTTGGGCATACTTGTGGTTTTCATACTTTATGTTATAAAAGACTAGCAGGAAGGCCCGTGCATTGCAGCAGGTATGCCAGTTGATATAAATTCAGTTATTATAATGTATATTATGAACCACAACCTATCCCGGTTTCTAACATTTTATCCATTTAAAAAAAATAGCCACATAATCTATAATGTAACAAACGGAAAAAATAAGGTAAATCCGTACTAATTAATTAATGTTTAATTAACGTAATTATGTGCAAATACGTGTTGATTGTTAACTGAGGCCTTAGAGAATAGTAAATTCCCATATAATGCATAGGAATGCATACGTTTAATGGTGAAACATGATAGGATCATGTGCGAATAAACTTATCCGGTATGGACGTTGGTGATTACCCGATAAAAATTAAATAAACGAAAAGGATCCCAGACACCCAGGATATAAAATAAAGGGTATTTTCACATAATATAATGTGTTTTGGAACTCCAAAATCATAAGTGAAAACTTTACATACAAATCTCCCGGTAACGAATAAAGTGCGCGTACCGCACCCGGTACGCGTATAACTTATAATTTCACCCGACAAGAGCCTAAATAATCAACCAACACTTAAACTAGGCTATGTTTAAGGGTTATTTAAGGTTATTTTAATGACCGAGTAACACGCGAATAAAGTCCGAAAAATACCCGAACGACACCCGAACGTTAAAGAATTAAACTTAACAAAATATTAGCAAATATTTGGCCCAAATGGACCCCACCCCAAGGCCCCCAAGAACCGGCCCAAACCCCCCCCCCCCCCCCCCTGCTTAATATTTTCCTTTTGTACCATGTAATCCAAGCTAAATATTAGAGGTTTGGTATGGATTTTTGTCATGATAACACATGTGCTTGTGTGTCCTTGTTAAAGCTTGAAATCCCTTCCTTTTCCTTCTAAAATTACGGCCAACACACCTTCACCATACACCAAGATCACCTAAATCTATCTAGTACACACAACTGCATTTTATATTAAGTAAAAATCTAGTATGGATCTTGATTAAATCTTGGAAAGATATGAATGTGCTATAAGAGAACACCAAGTTAAACACTTGAAACAAGCTCTTCTTTCCTTTCTCCTAGTGACCGTGAGATATCACACACCCACACACATTCAAGATCATCCAATAAGCTCACTGGTACATTAGAAATTCTTGCAAATCCATGATATGGAAAAATTATAAAAGTAGCAATGTGTGTATACTTGAAACATCAAAACAAAAATCATTTCCTTCCTTCCTCTTATTGGCCGTGAGCTTGCAAAGGTCCACACACCCACTTCTTACAAATTTTAACACCTTTAAATCACTCAAAACATCCATCATCCAAACCCCATTGTGTGTTTCAAGCTTGGAGCTTAACCACTAAGGAAGAACACACTAAACCCCATCATAATCAAGCCTTGAAAGCTTCCCTAGCCTTGTGCTAGTTGTAAGTATTCTTGATCATGTTTTGTCTTTAAAAAGTTTATGTTTATTAGCTTAGAGCAAGTTGTACAAGGGGTGGACTTGAATAAGCTTTTCACAATAAAACATATGATTTTTAAAGACTAAAATGGTGGTTAGTTAGTGTAAATAAATTGAAAGTTTAGTGATGGATGTTAAGTATTCTTGTAGTTTTTAATAAAATGATGAATACTTTAAGAAAAAATAGTGATTTGAGTAATACTTGTTAATGGAACTTGGATGAACTTAAAAATGATTGTAATCATCATAACTTAAAGATATAAGGCTTGTTATAGTATTATTTTTGCTAGAAAATAAGTATTGTAAAAATTTCATCATCAAAGTCTATTAACTTGAAATATGAATATTGGACAAAATACACAAATCACACATATTAGTAGCCTTATTAAGGATATATGAGACTATTAAAAGTGTTAAAAATATGAAAATAAACTAACATTGCAAAAATGATCCATTAAAGTCTACTAGTTTAGTAGAAAAATGCTAAACTTGAAAGTTGGAATGGAAAAATGCAACTTTTATAAGTTAGGGGACTAATGTTGTAACTTTAAAAGTTGAGGGACTAAAATGGATATTTTAGAAACTTGGGTCTAAAAATACAACTATGGAAAGTTTGGTGTCAAAAGTATAAATAATAATTTTCCAAGGTTGGTTTGGTAAATATTAGTAAACATACTTATGTATTTTGTATAAAAGTGTATTTTTATAAAATGGAATTTTATAAAAAGATGGACTTTTCTAACATAAGAGTTATTATAAAAACAAAGGTTTTTATAAAAATGTTAGACAAATTAAAAACTTGGGAGAACTTATATAAAAATGAACACTTTTATATAAATGGGAATATAAAAGTGTTGGAACATTTTTGTATATAAGTTGTCAAGGTTTGTATTAAAAATACAAAAGTATTTTAAAACCTCCAAGTAATATGTGTAGGAAGTTAGAAAATTGAATAATATTCTAGAAACACATATTGGAAGACTTGGGAAAATTAACTCTCTATATATATATACATAAGTTAAGAATTCGGACTTGGACGTGTTAACAAACAATGACGTAAAAGCAGACAAACGAGAAAAATATCGTTACGGCAAGATAAGTAAATATATATTTTAAGGAGTAAAATATATAACTTGGGTGAAAAATTACATAACACTTTCCTAAGTGTTGGAGAAATATTCGTGGGAGAAAACATAACGTAAATAATCTAACGATTAAAAACGTTAAACGAACGTATGGACTTAACGAGGAAAATACATGTATATATATATATATGTTCGGCTCGACGAAATTCTAGTATATTTACTTAATGGGAAAGTAAATATACGGGAAGGAAAACCGAGACGAGTAAATAATATATATATATATATATATATATATATATATATGTATACCGAACCGACGAGATCCTAGTATATTTACTTAATGGGAAAGTAAATATACGGTGTGGTGAGTCGAGTCGGGCGTTAAAAATATATTATCGAACGACAAGACCTTAGTATATTTATTTAAATGGGAAAAGAAATATGCGGTAAAGTGAGTCGGGTCGAGAGTCAAAAATATTATATCGAGCGATACGATCTTAAGTATAATTATTAATGGGAACGTAATTATATGTTAAGTGATGTCGAGTCGAGGGTAATATTTTACAAGTTAAAGAAATATTAATGAGAATATAAGTGACTTGTAAGAAAGGGTAATCCATCACCAACGAACCTAGGATACACGTTTAATTAAACGGGGAATTGGAATAAATCGTGGTTTGGGAGTTGGATGTACAACTTGCCGAAGCACATGCACTATAGGTATAGTGGCTTATACGTCTAGGACGTTTGTAGGTTTTTGACCCCAAGCTTACTATTCTCTCTTTGAGCCAAGCACGTATTCAGGTGAGTTTCACGGCCCCATTTTTAAACTATTTTACGTTTTTCGGGGGAAAGATATGTTAGGGAAAATGTTTGACGGGATAATTACTTGAGTTGTGATCGCCACTCGGGGTTGAGTCCTCTCTTCTATAACCATTAATTCAGGGAAATGAAACTGAAGGAATATTTGGATAGTACTATTGGTGCCTGACAAGGCCCACCCCTAATCGATAGCGTCGATTATGCATCGGCGTATGCCAGGGGTGCACGTATTCTGAAATCAAGTCGTAGGTTACCGAGTAACGACTTGGAGCAGGGCATTATTATTAGTCTTGGTTTGGTTATAGGCTTAAGTAGAATTGTAGGAATTTGCAACTCCTATAAATTGTCATAACATGGTATTTCCCAAGAAATAAAGTTTTGAAAACTAAAACCTGTGAACTCACCAATATATATATATATATTGACGATTTTTAAACATATCTTTCAAGTAATTGAATGATGAAGGATGGCGTGGCTAGCTGGGTTGGGGGATCTCACTCTTGAGCGTCAGTTGTTTTGTAGGGGTTTCACTTTTATTTCCCAAGTGTTGGGATATATTTGGGAAACCTCCTTTATTGTATTAAAACAATTTGGTTTATGGTTATGTAAACTTAAAACATGGTTACGACGCCTTAATAAATGATCCCTTTTCTTTTAATTACTTATAGTTTGCGTTAACCTTGACTTTATGCACTTGAACCGTCGCGCCACGTGTTTCCGCCATTGGCGTGGTGTGACATATAAGGTCACAAACATATAAAAAAAAGTCTAGAATTTCTATATGAAGAGATAGGTTTATTAAACTATACGAAATTTACATAAAAAACATCAAAATTAGGTTTATATACAATCTTATTAACAATAATGATATCATATGCTAAATGTATCATCATTGAGATTCATTGCATACAAACCTTGGCTTCATAAACGAGCACTGTTTTTCACACTCTCATCCACTACAATCTTCTCTTTTCAATTATGTTGGCATCTTGTGCCAGTAAACAATTTTGGTCATGATCGTAAACATTAAAAACATAACGTGAAGTGCAGTTACAATCATATTCAATAATAATTAACCGTTATTCTTAGTTTATTACCTACACGTATTTATCATATTATGATTTACTTTTCAATCCAAATAATAATAAAGATACAAATAGTATGTGATACCGACATATGCAAGAAATCTATTATTTTTTCTCACAAATTCACAAAAGCATAAATGTATCTATTATCATTTTCTTAAGGAAAAAATAAGATACATTGTTTCAAAGGAAAAAATTAATAGTCTTTTTTTTGTGATGGTTACAAACATTTTAAGAGTATGTGTTTATTTTCATGATGCTATATCATAAGTTAATAGAAGAAAATGTACCATTGTTCCAGATCTATAAATTTGAATGATGTTCTTAACGATAAAAAAAACTAAGTTCCTCCTCCATTTATAGCATCCAACAACGGAACCGAATATACCAAGAATGCAAATGCACATAATAATTTTTGTAGTATAAATAAAATTCTATTGATTTCAAGTTTTAACATTGATTCAAGAAACATATATTGTGATATTCATAGTTTTTTTTCCATACCTTTTATGACGATATCTACTATAGCTTTTGGATGATACAATTAAAACAAACTTTACAATAATATGCTCTTTACGATGAAAAAAAAAACAAAGTTCCTCCTCCATTTATATCATCAAATAACATAACCGAAAATACCCTGAACGCAAATGTACATAATAATTTTTGCAATACAAATAAAATTCTATTTATTAACATATAGAGAGAAGAATGAGGGAATAAGAGAATGATTTTCTTATTGATGTATCTTATAAAATACAAATGTCTCTTTATATAGGCCCTTACATAAAGACAAAAGTAATAAATATTTAGGAGTTAAACATATGGAGAGGCATAGACCCTTAAATAAATACAAGAGTAATAAAAATATAGGAGTTAAACATATGGAGAGTCATCATATAAATGCATGTATGTGGAGAGTCACGAATTGATGTATTCATAACATAGTACAAGTGAGTAATGCAATAACATGAGTAACATGGGAAAGTTTTACATGACATCTAAGGTTTAAAGCATGAGACCTTTGATCTCCCATCTTAAAAAAGTGATAAAATTACCATATTACCCACCTTTGGTCCTTAATAAGGTAATGGAGAAGTATTAACAGTGAACCATTCGATGTCACCTTCCATAGAAGATGGGCCAGCCCAATGGTCAAGAGTTTGCTCAAAGTATAGAAGAATATTATTTGTGGATTTATGAAGTTGTGAGTGTGTGCAGAAATAAAAGTCTACGATGACAAATATGTACATGACTTATTATTATTTATTTTTTACACTTTTCTTTTTACGTTGATACTTAAAAACAATGAATAAGATAATAATTGATGGGTAATAATGGAGGGCTATGAAGTGGTGGGGGTTTCACAAAGTTTATGTGGTCATATAAATGGAGGGTTACATGTAGGAAATGATATGAAATGTGTATTAGATACATATACAATAAGCATGAAATGTTGTACACAAGGGGTAAAAAAGGAAGAAAATGGCAAAAAAAAAATAGAGATTTGTAAAGAGTCTATTCAACTCCCATCTTAAAATTGTGTTGAAATTACTTTGTTGGATATGCTTGCTCCTTAATAAGGTAATATAGATATTGGTGATGATACAGAATGGTACTCGAGGGCTAAAAGAGACAGTTGAAGTAGTAAATGTAACGAAATTAATTTTTTAGCAGACTGGGGTGTTAGGGTATTCAAGCTTCAAGCTTTTAAGAAAAAACTCCTACTATAAAAAGTTTTGTTTGTTTGAAAGAGCTTAAAGCTTTTAGGTTAGGAGAAAAAGCTCATACTAGCTACAAGCTTTTAATTAGTAAATGACACATTTTATTATGCCTTCATTATAAGCTTTTAATTATGCCCATTTTGGTCATTTTATACATTTTATTAAAAGCTCCAACTACTCTGCCAAATACCAAAATATATTTAAAAAGCTACAGCTACCAGCCACCAGCTAGTTTTGCCAAACATACAGGGTAGCTGAAAGCTGGTACCTGGTAGCTGCAAACTGGTAGCTATAAGCTGGTAGCTAGAAGCCTTTTAAATACATTTTAGTGTTTAGCAGAGTAGCTGAGCTTTTAATAAAATGTATAAAATGACTAAAATGAGCATAGTTAAAAGCTTGTAAGGAAGGTTTTTATTTTATTTTTATAATGTGTCATTTACTAATTAAAAGCTTGTAGCTAATAGGAGTTTTTTCTTAAACGCTAGTACTAGTAACTTTTCACTATAGAGTTTTTTCTCCTTACCTAAAAGTTTTCAGCTCCTTCAACCAAATAAACCTTTTTATTGAGTATGGTTTTTTCTTAAAAGCTTGAAGCTTGAAAATCCTAAAATCTCTTAAAAGCTCCTTGCCAAACATACCTGCAATTTCACTAAGAGCAATTGGTTAAGATTTTATTAGTTCACAACTCCAAGAACGGCCCATATACGCCTGACAGTAGGCCCAAATTAAATTTTAGTTCAATGGACTGATTATAAACTTTGTCTGTAACTGTGTAAGAATCTAAAATCTAAGTTAGTTCCATCCAACTTCTAATCACCAACGTTAATACGTTATCAGCAATAGCCAACGTGATGGCGACGTCTTGGCAGATTTGGAACGCGAGAAACACAAAAGTTTTCGAAGACAAATTCATTCCCATTAAAAACTTGGTGGATTCGATTAAGGAAGATGCATATTTGTAGATTATGCACAGAAAAAAAAAATCGGCTGCAATTACTTAGGAAAAATGGCTAGACTTAGATGTTCTAGATTTGTTGTAACTTTCTTGTCTTCCCTTTTGGTGTTTTGGCGTTTTTGGGGTGTGTTTGTACTATCTTTCCAATCTCTTGTTGGGCCATTATATTTATATATAAAGTTTTTGGCCGTTCAAAAAAAAAAAAACTAAATTGTAATGTCGGTGGTGGTATTCCACTTATGCCCTCATACTTTACCAAGTTGTAATAATAGTCTCTTGACTTTGCTTAGATCTAAGTTTTACAAGATGACAATTTTAGTAATGTGTTTTACAAGTTTATAATTTTCAACTTAACCATTATACTATATATAATATACGTCTTTGATATATTATTTTTTTGACAATTTTCGCTTGTTAATTTCTTTTAAAAAAAAGTAATTTGTCATTGACCTCTTTGAGTTTCTAAAGTTCCGAGTTTACCCTTGCCATTCCTTTACTTCAAAAAAAACTCTTTACATGCGTATTATATGTACATGTCAATCGAGTTGTTACGTTTAGACGTAAACTTTCTTTTTCAGGAAACGAATCAGCTCTAATATAATACGTTTTTGTGTTGATATTATATATATTAGTCAAATCAAATATAATACGCTTTATGATGTTACGCTAAACTAAACTTATAAATTAGATTGACTTTACGTTTTGATTTAACCGCAATACTTATATAGGTTACAATGAGTTGAACCGAGTACGTCGAAACATATGTTTCATATGTTTAACACATACCATAATGTTTGGACTAATCCACTCGATATTTGTAGTGGTTCCGCGGTGCATCACTCGCGGGTCATATTACTAGTTTTCATATATTTCTTGTACAAACCTAGAATATATGAATAATAATATATGAATAGTGTATTCCTCATAAAATGGATAAAAATTATTACAACAAGACGAGATTAGTACTATATCAATACCAATATCAATACCGAATCTACCAATACCACAGGGATGAGCATATTGATCAACACATGCATAACATTCTATCCATCCATTTAGTTACATCCTTAGAGTTTTATACTTCACATGATACAACAATTTTACAATTAAAAAAATCACCAAAAATATTGGCAAAAAATAAAAGAAATCAAGTGTGCCCACTTTGACAACATTAGAATGGACTCACAACCTCATTTTCATCCTACAACTTCATATAAATAGACCTGAAACCGAAAATATTAACCGATCAAAACGAATAGGACCTAAACAGTTTCGAATCACTAGCAACCGACTTGACCTCTGAACTCTAGAAACACAAGTGCAGCACCATAATGAGCCAATGCACCCATCATCACAAAACAATGAAAGATCTGATGGCTATGACCCGCAAGATCAAACCAACCCGGCTTCCATCTTTCTGGGATTCTGGTAACATAAAACATAGTACCCGTTAGATACGAAAGCGCCATTGCTGCTTCATAAGCCAAGATTCCATTTCTCTGAGGCGCACGCCAGTTCATCATGACAGCATGGACAGCAGGTATGAGCCCAAACAAGCCCATTCCCATGAAGAGAAAAGCGCGAAAAGAACGAAACTTTCCAGTTGACAGGGCTGGTGACAGCAGGGTTATAACAGTAAAGACGCCCATGATTGTGATGCCACCAAGGTACACGAATTGCCACACGGGTTCACATTGGAAAATGTAGTAGATTGGTGGAAAGAACGACGAGATGATCATGATGGTTATGCCAACATAGTCCATTTGCAGGAGTAGGAGGTTTAGGTGGTGAGAGTGGCAGCCAAAGAGGTGGCAGGTGCTGCTGGACAGGAGGCAGAACATTGATCCGCCTAAGAACACATAGAATGGCCATTGTGTAACCGCCATTAGTGGTGGTTCGATGTCCATATCTAACGGTGTTTGGTGCTTTAAGTCGATGAGTTTTGGTGTATCCTGTAACAAAGCACCATGGAAATTTTAGAAGCAAAAGATTGAACTGAACATCTAAAGGTATGTATGTTTTACATTCAAATGCGGAGGTCTTTTTATCTCAAGGACACCCGTGTGGTACGTCATGGGCGAGAGGCCAAGAACCGCGCATTGTGGCGCTGGTCCATGTCTAGTTATTGGGTATCAGGTCCTTGGCCAGGACTGATTTGTGAGAGGGAGGTGGTCTAAGTATTCTTTTCCTCTCTCTATTTCTAATTCAGTTTTGGTTAATAAATTTTGTTCATTTAATAGACAAATTCATTTCTTTTATGAAAGAAACTTATTAAAGTTATGAATGGATTAATTAAACTTAACACTTTGATTCATAACTATAATAAGTTTCTAATAATATTTGTTAATAATATTTTCGTTATAATATATCGAGTTATACGATATTATTAATATTTTAGTTACGAACAAATCTGTTTATGCTCAGTAGTTCTTTTTGGCATGGTACCATTTGTTTTCATCAAAACTAAGATGCATCTAGATCCTCATAGACAAAAAAAAAAAAATAGTTTGATCTATACAGTCAAAATGTATCTTATGATGAGACAGAACCGAGGGGTCAGACAACGACATACCATGATCGAGCTATGTGAGGCATTTCCCCCTGCGCTTAAGGGGAAAGACCTGAAAATTTCATACAAGTTAAAACTTAAAACCGATATAAACTGATATAAATGTGCTACAACTTATCAAGAAAACCATTATCAACATCAATAAAATACAGAACCATGCTTACCATGTTTTACAACCTGTTTAAAGATTCTTTATTTGGATAAATAATGATTTCTTTCCAGTTATTGACAGCAGGTTATGGGTCACACAATATTCTTCAAATATGTCAACATTTAAGGATACTTAAGACATTATACCAACTAACAAGGATCAAGAACAATATATTCAACCTTATTAATAAATTATTATAATGTATTCAAGCATAGAATTTTTTTTATACATCTGCTCCAACTACTCTACCGACAACAAATTTGAGGGGTCGAACTACAAGAAAACGACCACATCAGACAACCCTATCAAAAGAAAATTTGGTCGGACGACGGGTCAACAGACTCCTTGAACCTAAGATTTAATCATGTTTTATGAAAAAAAAAAAAAGAAAAGAAAAGGAATCTTTACATACCAAGTTAATAAATTGATGAAATCTGAAACTTGAGGCACATGCATCAAGTTTGTAATGGTCAATCCCAAGAACACAACAAATCCAATTAAATGCCTACACATGAAAACAAGCAAATAGCCAAACATGTGAGTACTACTACTATTATTATGCCATAAAACAACATAATTCTGGTTAAAAATAACTAAATAAGAACAAAAAATAATCATGGTGCATTCACACTTCCTGTAAACAGTACAATAATTCTATTTTTATTTTCAGTTTTTACTTATATATTTAGTCACAAGATCTTTGAGCATTCAATTGTAAAAAAGTTTATATTTTTGTCGCTACTAAAACAGGCAAATATAGTTAGGAACTACAAGAACCACTTTTTTAGCGATTGATGCACCCGAAAAGGCATAAACGAACAACATCTCAACCATCTACCAAAACATGATCCAAGCAATAAAAAGTAGTTCATTTGATTGTTGCTAAATATTTAATTTGATATCATGTCATTAACTTTTAAACAAAGAATAACATTTGATAAGGACAAATTCTAGCTCATATCCCATGTTACTCAAAACTGTTCAAACCTGAATTTTTAAATGTTCTCATCATACAATCAATAAAGAAAAGTCATGATCAAAGTACAAGTACTTATGCACATGGTACAAGTTCACAATAAACACAACACAATCATTTTCACATGGTAGGCAGCCTAACATGGATGAAATTATGAAAACAAGGAGACAACCAACAAAACATTAACAGCATATGCAATCTCCAACTTAACTGGAATGAAAAACAGTCATAATCAAAGTACAAGTATTTATGCACATGGTACAAGACTACAAGTTCATAAAGAAACCAAACATAATCATTTTCTCATGTTGTGCAGCCTAACAGAAATAAAAATGTGAAACCAATGACCAACCTACAAAACATTAACAACTAATGTAAAAAAGGTACAAGTATTTATGCATATTGTACAACATTTCATGCACAGATTCTTTCTGAGCCTTCAAACATACCCCTACAAAAATGTTCAAAACTTTAATCAAACCAACAACATATCATCAAAATCCAACAAGTTTAAGCTCACAATTACTAACAATCAAGTGAAATAATAATATTTCATTTCAAGATTGTTAAAATCACATTTCAAGATTATTAATTTTACACACAAATCCCATATAACATAAATCTATTTAAACATTTCAAGATTGTTAAAATCACATTTCAAGATTACTAATTTTCTTTCCCCTGCCTTCGACACGTTCGGTTCCTTGGCACCCGAAGCGGTGCGGTTTTTGACTCGGGCTCAGCGAGTAGTGCATAGCAACTTTTCCACCGCTCAAGGGTGGCGGCGCAGCTTGTTGCCCTCTACCTACTATCCTTATGTAATTTACCCTTTATGATATGTATAATATAGGTGTTTTTAAACAATTAGCAAGATTAAAGTCCTGATCTTGAACAAATTCAAGAAACCCAAATCAAATCCAAAGCAATAATAATAAAAATATAAAATTTAAAGGGAAAGAAGATGACACTTACGTCCATACATTAAGGGTCTCATTGTGCCAATGAAACAGACTAAAAAAGGCTTGTTTTAAAGGCCAATCAGCCCTGTAATGATTTAAAATAAACTCATTATCCTTCATGTACTCAGGTAATTCATCAAATCTCAATAAAGGGTACTCTGTTCTGGTCTTGTTATTGACAATAATCTTGATGTTGGTGTGTTTCTTGTCATTGGTGGTGTAGATCTCTTTAGATCTTCTCTTCAACACAGACCCATTTCTGGAGTTCATGGCTTTTATTATTATTATTAATATTATTTTGTGAATATGTTGTGAATGGTGATGAGGTTTGAATAAGGGTGTGGAAGATGAATATAATTAGAGGGTGACACACATGTGTGATGTGTTTATGAATGGAGAGGTTTGAAATTTGATTTTGAAGGTAGTTAAAGGCAACTGCTACCTACAACTTTTAACATTAAGGCACCCACTTTTATAGTTAGTTATATGTTTTTTTTACATCTAAAGATGTGTGGGTAGATCCTTGTAGGATATTCTATTTGTTTTGATTTTATGATTGGATGATACCCATTTTAGGGAATATGCTAATATACATATACACCCGTAATCATGTCGATCTGTCAGTCATATGTTTTGCGGGCGTATAGGAACTGTATTTGGTCGTGTACATATTTATGGGTGTATATACCTCACATTTGATGCGCTATACTATTGTATAGCTCTTGGCGTTTCTCTATATACTGACGTGTAGCCCTAGAGATTTCTTGTATACGGGCATGTAGCTCTTGGTTAAACAAAAATTAACGGAGTTAGTTCTCGGTTAACAAAAGCTCGTATGGTTAAAATAGGTTGAAAGTTGGGAGGTGAGACAGTCCTGATGTACTTTGTAAGTTTGAATTAATATCGGACAACGAGGTGATGTTTGGATTATTAAAATCCAATTCTCCCTTATTTCAGATAGTTTGGAATTGTGTAATTTGATTTGCATCACTTTTTATAATTCAAAGTCATATTATATTTGTTATTTGAGGTACTATAAACCAACAAAATCATCAATATAAAACATAAAAACCAATTCATTAGGCAAGAGCTAACCCGTGTTAACGAAAAGCAAATACGATTTCACATTTAAGCTTGACTTAAATATTACAATGCAAACTCTCTTGATGGCATTATGCTAATGGTAAGATGGGCGTGAGAGGGGAGTGTTACATAGGCACCACACCCAAAGAACCCCATGTCGCAGTTTCATGAGCAGGGCATGGCCCTCCTTTGGTAAAAGGCGTTATGAGCATAATTTTTTTTTTGCTCTTAATAAACTTCCATTTCACATCATTTTTTGCCTAAACAAGTTACATTTAGATGGTGGGTAAGCGGGCAACAAGTTGCGCCGCTATCCCCTTTTGAATCGCAAACCCTATCCTACTAAACACAAGCCCTTGGTTCTTAGGGCTCTGCGAGTCACTGTAGACCACCTTCTGCACTTGTTTCAAATTAATTTAATTTGATTTTTCTTATTTTGTCCAATAAGATGATGATATGTGTTCACCAAAATCACCGCACACCTTTCACCTAAGCTAAACTATTACACTTCTTTAGTGACTGTGAGAGAGAAACCATTCATGCCTATGTGGCTTCACCTTTTTTTCACATTTACTTAACTATTATAGATGGCCTTATTAACAATTTAAACTCAAATTAAAATTTAGGCATCTCAAATCCAGCTTTAACAAAACCATATAAAGAAATTTATAAATATCCAAGAAATATGTTTTTCTTTTATTTTACAATTAAAAAATAACAAACCTGAAAGACTAGAATTGTAATATGTACCATAGATGGCAAAAATTCAATCATTGGTTTATCTTTTGGATTCACTGGACGTTCTTTGTGTAGTTAAGTCTTAGGGTGTGTGGAGTGGGAAAGTTATTGGGCGTTGTGGCAGGGTTATAGCGCCCCAAACACCGCCCAACGGGGCACTATCCGGCGTTATGCGGCTGCAGGGTTTTGGACAAAGCGGGCGTTGTGTGCATTGGGGGTGGAGACTTGACCGTTGAACGGTCATAAGGTTTTATAAAAAAAAAAATTCTGCTTTATTTTTTTTATCTATATATACATACACAATCTACATAAACACACACATATACAATCTAAAACACACACACTTTACAATCTAAACACTCAAAGTTAGAGATGAATCCTTTTGGTAGAGGTTTCGGGTTTGGTTCCCAAACCAGTGGCGACAACACCCGACCTATAGCTCCAGGTTCAGGTTCAAACCCGCAAAGTTTCACGAACCTGTTAAACCAACCCTATACTTGGGACCCGAACGTGTATAACATTAACATGGGAGGGAGTTTTGGGATGCCCATGGGAGGTGGGTTTAGCCAAACACAAGTGTATGGGACATCCCAAATGTTCGGCTCTTCAAATGCTTGGCAAGAGTCGGTTCCGGAGACACAAGACCCGGTCGCAGAGGAAGAGCCCGTGCGAGGCAAGGCAACCGGCCGAGGAAGCCGGACTCACAAAAGAAAAGAGACGGTCGGTCGTGCCAAAAAAAACCGTTATACCATGGACCGACCACGAGTTGTACTCGTTAACCCGAGCGTGGGTTGACGTGTCGGAGGATCCTATAGTCGGTAAGATATATATTTTTTGGTTATGTTATATTTTATTTTTTGGTTTGTTATATTTTTTGGTTTGTTATATTTTTTGGTTTGTTTTTTAAACGGTAAGATATATATTTTTTGGTTATGTTATATTTTTTGGTTTGTTTTTTCAGCCAACTATCAATCCAAAGGCGATTTTTGGAAAAGAGTCCGGGCAATATTTTTTGATCTGTCTGGTAAAGGAGAGGGCTACCGGGAGAACGATTCGATATCGGGCAAGTGGACCGATATCAACAAAAAATGCACAAACTTTCAAGCCATTTATAAGCGCACCCGGCACGGGTGGAAAAGTGGGCAAAGCGACGAGCAGATTTTTGTGGCGGCTTTGGAAGAATACAATCAGGAATACGGGAATTTCCCGTACGTGAAATGTTGGCGCGTGCTTAAAGACTGCACCAAATGGCACAACGTCCGCCCAACGGTTGGAACTTCTTCATCTAGGGCCAAAAATACGAGGCCTTCAAAAAAGTCGAGGACCTCTGACTCGGTTGATCCCGAAACGCCTACGTCTGACGCGCGTTATGTCGACCTCAACTCACCAGAAGAAAATCCCTATTTTGCAGGGGAGGAGGGGGCGGAGGAGCTACCTCGTCCCACCGGTCGACGGGCTGCTCGAGCCGCACGGACGGAGTCTTCGTCGGGGGTGAACCAGTTAATCCCGGCATTTGCTGAAATGAACCAGCGGCTCCAAGACTTACGCGACATCGGGGCTCAGCGTATCCAAGAAAACCGAGAGGTGGTTGACATCATGAAGGATCGACAGTTTGAACGCGACTTTGCTTTTTATACGACAAAGCACGACCACCTAGAGGGCATAGCGTTGGAAATGTGTTTGAAACAAAAGAAAAAAATCGAAGAAAAATATAACCTTTGAGTATTTTTATCTTTTATTTAGTATTAGTAATTTTTGGTTTTAGTATTTGTAATATTTTTATATTTAATGAAATATTATTAAGTATTTAATATTCTTATTTAAATAAAAAACAATAATTAACCAATCATTACCAATCATTTATAACCCCCTCATAACCCCCTTCCCACTACACCCTCTTTTTCCATAACCCCCACATAACCCCTCTTCTATTACTTTTTAATATTTTAATACCATAACCTCCACATAACCCCCACCACTACACATACCCTTATACAACTGTAAATAAAGTTGGTCATTTTTATTATTCAACGTTAATAAATAAAATGTAGATAGCATTAACTGTGATTATTAATCATAAATTATATTGTATATGCCTAATGTTGTCTTCTTATCAATAATTTTGTTTCACATGTGACCACATTCCTCATGGGCTTAGCTTCATGGTCAACTTAGTATGTCATAAGGCAAAAAAAAAATAGTATATCTTGTAATATACGTGAAAAACTAAATACCACATTATATCACAGAAGTGCTTATAGGGGTGCAAATAAGCCGAGCAGCTCGTGAGCTACTCGAGATCGGCTCGGTAAAAAGCTCGAAACGAGCCGAGCCTTATCGAGCTCGAGCCGAGCTTGAGCCTAAAACGAAGCTCGTTTACTTATCGAGCTCGAGCTCGAGCCTGGCATATGAAGCTCGCCAGGCTCGTCGAGCCTTATCGAGCCTAGTATAATATTAGGTTTATTAATACTTTATATTATTTACCCCACATTTTAAATTGTTTAATAAACGAGCCGAGTCGAGCTTTTGACTTATTGAGCCTAAACGAGCCTATTATATATATTATTTAATTTAATATATAAACTAATAAACATTAAACGAGCCGAGCCCGAGCCGAGCTCGAGCTTGAGAAACTACTATCGAGCCGAGCTCGAGCTTTAAAAACAAAGCTCGAATCGAGCCGAGCTCGAGCTCGAGCTCTTAGAAGTTAATCGAGCTCGAGCTCGACCAGGCTCGAGCTCGGGCTCGGCTCGGCTCGTTTGCATCCCTAAGTGCTTATATATATATATATTTGAAAATGTAATTATATTTTAAGGCGAATACTCCCACACACATTTAGGGGCTGTTTAGTTGATTAAGTGCTGAATCATTAAGATGATCTGAATGATTAAGAGGCTCTGAATGGTTAAAATAAATCATGAATTTCATTATAAACCTTTTTAGCATTTACATCTCAGTATTGAAAATAAAACTAAATAAAAGGTCAAGTTTACATCTGGATAATGGGTAAGTGAACAACAAGCTGCGCCGCTATCCCTTTTTGAATTGCAAAGCCTACTCTACTAAAAACAAACCCTTGGTTCCTTGGGCTCTGCGAGTCACTGTGAACCACCTTCTGAACCCGCTCCAAGAAACGTACCGCCTCAGGGGCTAAGGACTCAAATGTGTCGAAGGCAAACGGAATGAAAACGTGCTGATTTTCTAGACATGTTGCCTCGTGCTTAGCCACCTTCCTAGCTTCCGCCCTCAAAACTGCTTGTCCCGGAACGAAGCCACTGTCTCTCAACCCCACCAACGGGGAGACCCCAGTGAGGTCGACACATGCATGCTTGCCCCCCACCCAGCCAAACACAAGGATATCCGCAGGACGTAAGGTAGATCTCCCCTCTCGTGGATCAGTCAGAAAGTTAACAGGTGCTTCTTTCTTGGACGAGATTCCAGCGCGTCTAAGCACGTCGCATAAAACATCCCTAACCCAGTCATGACAATACTTGAACCCTGGTAATTCCTTACAGTGAAGGGCATGCTCGCCGAATCTATCCAAACATGCTTTTTTTTGCACATGGGGCATGGTTCATCTGGAGGGAAAAGAGGTACCATGAGCCGGTATTTGAGGATGACCCGATATTCAACAGATGACATTCGTTGCCCAAGACCTTCAATGGGCACAACGTCCGGAGAATCGCGGTCATGGACCCTATGCTAATTCTATCGATAAGAAAGGCTAGATAAGAAAGGGTCATGGACCCTATGCTAATTCTATCGATAGGATAAAATCCTATGTAAATTCGAAAGGCTAGATAAGAAAGGGTCATGGACCCTATGCTAATTCTATCGATAGGATAAAATCCTAAACGTCCGGAGAATCGGGGAAAAAAAAGATAATAGGTGATCAATCGCTTGGAATTACTTTCGACTAAGATTTGAAACTTACATACCAAAATTCGGATAAAATGATACTAATGCATGTTAAAGTATATAGGAGATAAGCTAAATGCTATCTAAGGTAGTATATGGAGGATTTCATGAAATATTCTAACTCGAAATAAGTAATACGAATTACTAGCCCAAGTGAGGGCCTCTGAACCAGGACATATACTCATGGTAAACGAAAGCTGGACTTTTATAAAGTCCAACAAACTTAACTCAGAAGTTTGGCGGACGGTGTGTAGAAACACATCAGAAGTCATAGACATTGGATTGGACGACTGACTAAAGCATGTGACTTATGAAATTTAAGGCTATCTGTAACCGAAAACCCTGATGAATTAACTATTCACAGAATTAGCAATCGGATAGTAACAAAACGAATGATGAACCATTAATAGTCTACTGATAGTTATGCAATCACTAGAAGGTTTAAACGGGTCAAGTGAAGTCGTCACCACTTGAACCCAGATGAGTGCATAAATATAACTAAGCCTAGTGGCTAGCGAAAACACTATAAAAAGGACACGCGATCTCTAGGACAAGGAAAACGTGAGGTGCGGAAAGGACTCGATGCTTTCCAGTAAAACCATGGCGTTATAAGAGGCCTTTGAGCCGACATCAAACGAAAACTAAAACCACGTTGAGTGTGGGTGACGGTCTTCGAGAAGCCGTTATGATAACCAAACCCAATATGTGCCTTAGTGCATAGAAATAATTCTAGACAAAATTACAGAAAACGTCCTTTATGTTTACCCAAAGTTGCAGGTTTAGTCCTTTATCTTTAAAAGTTGCAGGATACCTCCTTTATCGAAGTTTTTGTTGCAGGTTTCATCCTTTACACTAACTCTGTTAGTGTTTGTCGTTAACTCCCCCTCACATGCCAAGCATGTGAGGGTATTTTCGTCAATTTGTATTTAAAGGACCTTTTCTGTAATAAAAGTCAATTTGTATATTAAAGGATGTTTTCTGTAATAAAAGTCAATTTGTATATTAAAGGACGTTTTCTGTAATAAAAACAAATAACAAAAATATAAATAAAATATTATATATTCCGAAAACATTAAAAACAAATAACAAAAATATAAATAACAAAAATATTATATATTCCGTTCTATAGTATATATAAATAAAAACAAATAACAAAAATATAAATAACAAAAATATCTTCTCTTTCGAAAACATTAAAAATATTATATATTCCGTTCTATAGTATATATAAATAAAAACAAATAACAAAAATATTATATATTCCGTTCTATAGTATATATAAATAAAAACAAATAACAAAAATATTATATATTCCGTTCTATAGTATATATAAATAAAAACAAATAACAAAAATATAAACAAATAACAATATAAAATATTATAACTTTCCACAATCCAAACTATTTCCTTTTTAGCTATTTTTTTAAATACCCATTCGACCCATTACTAATAAAACATTACACGAATCAATTAAGTAATATATGTTGAACTCCAACATGTTAAATGGATCGGGCCAGCCAATTTAAGCACATGAAACAAGTGTTCCTGGATAGCACATTATTGAAAAAATAGTTTCTCATATATGCAGTTTGCATATGTTTTGTTGAATTTTTGTTTTATGCTAAAGGTAGACAATTTAGTCATGTAACGGACAATTTAGTCGTTTACTAAAAAATACTATGTTTAGAATGTGTCCGCTTTTAGATAAAAAATACTATGTTTTGTTTTATAGAAAGTTTGATGTTTTATTTGACTTCTTTGAGATAAAAAAAATACAAAGCCCACCCATATGAATAACTGAATATGAAAACATATGAATCGTCTCAGCTCATAATTTTATTGTCATGGGATGTAACAACTGATTTTTTTATTTATATATACTATAGAACGGAATATATAATATTTTTAATGTTTTCGAAAAAAAAGATATTTTTGTTATTTGTTTTTATTTATATATACTATAGAACGGAATATATAATATTTTTGTTAATTATATTTTTGTTATTTGTTTTTAATGTTTTCGGAATATATAATATTTTATTTATATTTTTGTTATTTGTTTTTATTACAGAAAACGTCCTTTAATATACAAATTGACTTTTATTACAGAAAACGTCCTTTAATATACAAATTGACTTTTATTACAGAAAAGGTCCTTTAAATACAAATTGACGAAAATACCCTCACATGCTTGGCATGTGAGGGGGAGTTAACGAGATAATTTAACACCGTTAGTGGTAAAGGTCGTTTTATGCAACCAAAAGTTCATTAAAGGATGAAACCTGCAACAAAAACTTCGATAAAGGAGGTATCCTGCAACTTTTAAAGATAAAGGACTAAACCTGCAACTTTGGGTAAACATAAAGGACGTTTTCTGTAATTTTGTCATAATTCTAAGCAAAGTAAATAATCAAATATGTATATACATGAGCCCTCGGGGACTTAAGGGTTCCAAACATGCAAAGAAGCCAAGTCAATGACTTTTGGTCAAACCGTAACAACCGCGGGTGCCTAAACTAGAATAATTCCCGAAAAGGGTAAATGAACATGTATATATAAGTCTAGAGGCGTAATCAAATTCCATTAAAATAACCCTCGTCGATAAGGGATAAAATTCAAGGTTAACCATGAGGCGTGGCCCATGGAAATTCATATACATATCCGGTTTCGAGGACGAAACCCTCTTTAAGGGGGGTGGAATTGTAACACCCCAAAATTTTCTAAACCGTATTTTATGATAATATAAGCACTCGGGGCTTTTAGTTAGAAAATACTTGACAAAAGATGGGAGGGGCTATACTTGCCAAATAACCAAACTTGAGTTTGGTGAATACTTATAAAAAAAGAAAAAAAGAAACACACACACAAAGCTCATGGAGAAAGATCCATACACCCACCAAAACACACACTTAATTTCAAACTCAAGAACAAGCTTGAATCAAGGCTAAATCAAAGGGGTTTTGCTTGCATTAGCCCTAAAATGAATCATCCAAGCATGATACACACCAAGGTGCGAATACAAGAGACTTTGGATAGCAAAGGAGTCTCGGATTGAGGTAAAGAGGAAGCACGCATAAGGTAAGTCATTCGATGACTTAAATCTCAATATATTCCTAATGTGTTTATATGCTTAGTTATACCGTTAGAACTAGACATTTGGAGTGTCTCAAAAGAAGCCTAAAAAAGGAATTCATAATTTCATAGAAAACGGCCTTAGATGAAGGTTGTCAAGATCCCAAATTAGGCTAATGGGTCAATTGGGTAAAATGCTAGTTAGACAAGTACCTAATCTACGGGTCGACATTATGCCGATATCGATCGTTGTTATTTGCTTGAGTATATTCGTAGACCTTATGTTAATAATCTCAAGCTAATCTTGAAGCAAAAGAGGCGAGAGCCAAGGCAAGTCATATCTATGACTTTTTAGGATATATACATATATGCTCATGTTGGTGTATAAATCGTGGGTATATCTTTTGGATGAAATGAGATTGTGATTTCCAAGGGTTATAAGAAAACATCGCGTTTGGATCACGTTGCAAGTCATAGAGACTGAGCGAACAAGACCGAGAGAAATGGCACATGTGGCCATGGACACGAGGCATCGCAAACACGGTATAAATGACTTGGGCATGAAGTCCTCTAGTCAAGTTACGACTTGACAAGTGGTAAAAACCATAACTAGAACTTGGAAACTATAATTTTCTTATGATTTAGATATGTGCAAAACTACTCGGGGTGGCCTAAAGGTGAGTAGATAAATGGTGGTTTACAAGTTAGAAATCGAAGAAGGAATATAAAACTACCTTTAACCATGTTAGTTGATCGCATGGGAACCATTAAACGCTTTCCGGGAAGCCCCGGGAGTAATTTTTGGATGACCCAAAAAGGACAGCTTGATGCTGAAATATTTTTGCACTTGTCAGGATTTGGGGTAGCCTACGCCAAAACTGGCGTAGGATACGCCAACGTCAGTTTGCCCGAGCTAATTCCTACGGCCCTACGCCAACAGATGCACAATGCCTACGCCAATAGCGTAGGATAAGCCAAAACTGGCGTAGGATACGCCAAATCAACCAAAAATTCATTTTTTGTATTTTGCATCTAAATTCGATCATAATAGCATACTTATGGGTTGTCTAACTGTGATAAACCCTTAGGTACTCAGCTACATGAACCGGATGATGATCAAGGCTTATTTGAAGAACCGAACATGCTTAACTCGTCCGTTTCCGCAATATTTTGATAAACTTATGAAAATACTTGGCTATTTTGTAATATGCTAAGCCCTAACTATAATTTAGGATGTTTGTACTAATCAATGTCGCTTTCGGATGTTAATGCGTTAAAGTAAACTATGAAACACTTTAGCTTTCCGAGTACAATCCAAGTATATTATCGTTTAATTACCCCGTGTTATGGGTAGGGTCTTACAGTAAGATGTGGTCTTGTAATTTCCATGACTGGGCCCTAGACGCCACACAGGCAAATGCGGAGACGTCCTCCGCCGAGGAAAGCCCTAGACCCCCGTAACGCATAGGGAGGGAAGCCAACCTCCACTGGAGGTCCCCAAAATGCGGCCCTCTGCAGACAACAATGTTTTCAATTGCCTCCCGCAGGCCTGCATCGAAAATGGACACCGCCTCGATGACGTGTTCAGGCTGACAAGTCCGGAGCCCAAACACTAATTTAGCAACCCCTATGCAAGAGCGCAATAAAAGGAGCTCACTTTGGGGGTCCCTCAGGTCCGGTAGGCGTTTCATAAGATCAACCGCCCGTAAAGCTCTTTTAGTCGCCAAAGACCGAATAAACCCGGCATCCCGACTAACCACTCCCCCAAGGAGTTTAACCCCCCCCCCCCCCTACAGGTCTGCTAAATGGTTCAGCATCCCTTATTAGCTTAATGGTTCAGCACTTAATCATTCCATTCAGATGCTGAAACAAACAGTCTGAATGCTAAATGATTCAGAACAGAATGATTAAGAGGCTGATTAAGAGGCTACCAAACAGTCCCTTAGAAATATGCATTATATTCCTAAGCAAAATGATTGTATAAACACCCCCACCTCATCTTTTAGCTGAAAAAAGGCATGGAACATGTTCAATTATTTAAAATGTGGGCATTTCACATTTCAAACAAGAAATCAATATTATTTGGGATGGAGCCTTATTTTCGAAGTATTGACTGTTTTTTATTAATTGACTTTCGATATCTATAGTCCCTCCTTTAACCTTTCACTTGTAGCCATAAGTTTTAACTAGAATTTGGATGCGACGCCATGAGTTTAATTATACTATATTAATAATACAATGCCTTTGAACAGTGATTTTCTTAATCTACATCTTTTATGTTTGTTTATATATTATTGTGGCTGAGTTTTTTCTAAATACGTTTGTCTGGTCTGGTGGTCTGTTCGTCTAATGGGTCTTCTCTTCACCCGAGTTCGACTCATGTTCTCCTCTTTTTGTAAACAGAAAATTACATCACCCATCAAAAACTCAAAACCAACTGCAGGAATTATTGGGCCAAATTCAAAAACCCTAAAGAGAAACTCACTGAGTCATCGTCATCTTCATACCGCTTCTTACTGTAACCCAGATCCAAACAACGTCAAAATCAACATGAGATTAGTCAACAAAAACAACAATTAGACCCAGACACGAATCCAACCAAACAAATCCATGAAACTCATTAATGGGAGGTGGCTAGCGGTGGGGTGAGAGGAAAAGGTAAAGAGAAAAGGAGGTGAGAAAATAATGTAGAGAGAGAGAGAGAGAGTCTGTGTGTTCAGTGATGAGGTGTTAAAAAGAAAGCAAGGAACATGTAAACGCCACCCACCATCTTCTAACTTAGTGACAACGTCACTGCTGTCATGACCAGTAATCCACCGTTAATCCGTCACCTAATATCAGAGCAAAATACCATGTCCATCCATTATCATTATTATCCAAAATAAACAGAGGTCACTGATTTACCTTAGTTGCTAAAGAGGCGGTATCGATGTATCCAGCGTCAACCGCCACGAACCGCCGACGTAACCGACCACCGCCGAAAAAACACAACCATATATGGAGGCGTATATAAGCGGCAAAGGCGGCAGAAGGGAGTTAGACCACCATATCCAACCAGACACCGCCTCTAACCATCGTCGTCCACCCCTGGAAAACCCATACCATATATGGAGTTCAGACGGCAGTCGGGACTACTGTGACCAGACACCGCCTCAGATCCATAGCCTCAAACCACCCAAAAATGATTACGGTGCGATGGAGATGTGTCGTCAAAGTCGGTGATGGCCCGGTGGTGTGAGGACAATGGGTCGGTGGTGTCCCGGTGGTGTGAGGACAAATGGTTTGGTGATAGAAAGAGAAGCATCTGGTAAACAAAGAGAGAGAAACAAATGGGTTTGTGAGAGAGAGAGATCTGATAAACAAAGAGAAAGGGATGACTAATCTTTATATTACCCATAAAATCAGTATTAATTACATATATGACATTATTTACTGTTCATTGCTCTTAGTAAAAGGTTTGGGCGGGCCAGATCTATTGGTTCTTCTCATAGTAAATTTGGTTTCCTTTTGGTCTTGAAAGCTTGGTGTGCTTATATGATTGAACTGGTATTTTCATCTTACTGGTTGCAGATTGCGAGAGATGGGTTTGGTTTCAACCAATTTGTAAGTTTTCTTTACGTCATAGACGACTTGGATAACGGGTAAAAATGGGTTTGGCAAAAAAACCTTGGTTAACGTTTCCCAGTTTACAAAGGTATATCATTGAGCGCTCAGTTTATTCCCAAATTTGTTACAGTGGTCACTATTTTTTTCCTAAGCTTTTATTGTTGACATTTGAGTGTTTACATTGTGGCAAAAGGTATGCGAATATGACAAGACCCGGTGAGCGAACGTGAGTTCCGGGGACGTATATTGACCTGAATGTTCCGCGTCTGTGTACATCAACAACCACAAAGGTTAGTTTCTGCTTTCTACTGTTCCCTACTGATTTTGTGTTGTTTCCGGTTACTAATTTTCATTTCGATAGTTTTTTCCGCTGACAGTGTTACGGCGTCTCGCTGGTCGCTGGTTGATGACGTTTATGGGTGGTTCCTGTAATGAGGTTGTAGTTGTTGAAGGTATTATTCGTGGTTATTTGCATTATGGACTTGCACCTGGATATGGATATTTAGGTACTTACGCTAAATGTTTAAAAGTTAAAAACTCTTTATTTCAATGTCATTGACCAAATGAAAAGACTCTTACATGGATGTCGTAGCTTTCATTTCCACTTAGATGACTTTGTTCTTTATTATTTTAGGTGTGTTCTGTTTCCGGCTATAAATTGGCGTCTTACGGTTGTTGCACACCATTAGTAAACATTTATCTTTGGTTTTGCAGATTGGACCCTCTTTTTGTCTTTGTGTTGCATAGAGATTCGACCAACTTTTTTTTGTGATTGTAGCATGTTGAATTGCATTATGCAGCCTGATTTCACTTAGGTGCTTTGTGGCGCCTACTTCCGATTGGTACACATATAATACCTTTTACACTTGCTCTTTTTTGCACTGTTTTCGCTTGATATTGTTTGACGTATGCTCTTTTGGTTCTCGAACGAATCATCTGATATGTAGTAGCTTCCGATTTGTGTTCTTTTCTATTTTTTGCTTTTAAAAAGTGGATTAAGGTGATTTATATGTTGTCTTCCAGTTCTGGCCAAGACTGATCGGGAGCAAGAAAGTTTTAAGCCCTGCTTTTGGTTTCAAAACTGGACAAAACAGTAGGTATAATTCCAGCACTCTTGATCTTTTGTGTTCAGATTATTAGACCATTAAAATGATTATCTTTAAAAAGAAAATAATTTACGCGCGTTGCCACTTCAAAACTGGTGATTTATATATAGGTGTATTAATTATTTTCAGATTTTACATAAATAAGCTTTATATATGGTTTAGTATATAAAAAGCAATATGTACAACAACATGATGCGCAAAACCTTCCCTTGTACAAGAAGCCTGCCTCAAGACTGCGCCTCATGCCACTTTTCCTTACGCCTTGCGCACCTTTTGTGTGCAATGCGCTCACCGAGTCAGAAGCGAGCTGCCTTGTGCCTAAGGTAAAACGCAGCTTGCGGTGAACATGTGGCCTTTAAGGGGGTCAAAGGCAAAAAACCAATGGAAGTTGTATTCGAACCATAGACCTCTGCTAGAGGATCTTGGCGATTAGTTGCTTACCACTACGCCACCCCTTTGAAGGTTTATTTTGGGTGTGTTACAATTGTGTTATGGATGAGTTGGCTGACTGTTAATTGGAATGAGTGAAGTAATCATCGACTGTTTATATTTTTTTTTTCATTTATTTACAAGTATGGTTTCACATTCCATATCCTTTGGTGTTTGTGGATTTTGCTTTGTGGTCTTTAGACAACTGATGTGTGGTCTTGTGGCCAATCTAGGCCTTAAACTGAACCAGTTTTGGCCCAAATCTGTTCGGGGTATAAACCGGTTTAGGGATCGAGTGAGGTCAGATAACAACCTGGTTTGGGGTATTGTTTTCATACCAATTCAGGTTATAAACCAATTCAGGGTATTGACAGGCCCATACCAGGCCTCCTTTCAAAATCTGGCCCATTCCATGCTCAATCGGTCCAATAGTTGCATAATTGACTAATTGATTGTCCCTGTTTGTTGCAAATAGAAGCAATTTTGCAGTGTTGTTTGTTGAAGGTACACTACCTCATCCCTATTTTTTACCCCAATCTATTTTTGCTCTAATTTTACATGATAGAAGTATGTTATTTTGAGTGTTATAACTCACTGTTAATGTAGCCTCTACCCTTTTGAAGACCAAAAAGATCCCAAGAACTTTAGGAAGACCATTCAAGTAGTGGCTTTTCTTTACATACTTTATTACTACATTTCTTTTGACTTACTGATGCTGACATTGACCTTTGACTCGCAGCGCATAATGGCTGTTCCATACAAAATCCCAGACTATGTTCACATATCTCAAGACTGTAAACATCTTCTGTCTCGGATATTTGTTCCCGATGCATTGAGGGTACGTGTAGCAAACATATTTACCATGGCTGATCATCTACTTCTAATTATTTAGTATCACATAATATTTGATCGTATACAAAATCATATCAGAATGATTGTGTTTGTTTTTGCTTTAGAGAATCACCCTGAAGGAAATCGAGAGCCATCCATGGTTCCTGAAGAACTTACCTCGGGAACTAACAGAAGCAGCACAGGCTGGATATTACAGGAAGGAAAACCCAACATCTTCTAATTATTCTCATATTGATTGAATTTTGAATTAACATATTTATTACGGAATTGAATTATAACATGTTGGGCATTGAGTAAGTTTGTTTAAATATTGAGTTTGGAAAATCCGCATTAACGCGTCATGTGAAAAACGCGCAACGCGCGTATTAATACACCTAGTTGTTTAAATATATATGATATATCTGTTCTTGTTCAATTATAAGTTTTGATTTTTTAAAGATTTGTTTTGGCTCAACTAATTTAAATACAAGTGTTATATAATCTGAGCTATCCAAAGGAGAAATATTATTAGTTCAATTGTAGAATGGTGGAAAGAGATCGAAAGTAAAAAAAAAAATATATCTTTTTAGAGTCGGAATACTTGTTTGTGGTGAAACCCGATAGAGAGATATTAACTTTGTTGGTTCCTTTTCGTCCTTATCAACCACAAGTTTTTCAAAGAATGTAATATCTACACACTCCTTAAGAGCATCCACAATCCAAGTAGACGGACGGTCCACTGGGACAAACCAAGCAAAGTTCAAAACACCATTGGGGGTGTTGGTTTGGTTTGGAGTGGTCTGCTATATCGGACTCTCAGTACTTGTATTTTATTGATTAAATAAAAAAGCTTTTTTTATGTGGAGTATAAATTAAATAAAAGGAAAAGTAGGTGATATGGTGGAGGCTTGAAATGGTTTATAGTTAGAGGGAAAAAGTGGGTTTGATGTGGCACTGTGACGTGACGGTTTGGAGTGGTTTGTTGGGGCTAGCATTGTGGATGCTCTAAGTATGTTTTTAGATTTGGTTTCTTAAGTGACATTCATTTGAACGAAATCTTGATAATCCAATTTATTTAATTTTTGTTGATCGAGAGTACCCCGTTGTAGCATCCCATATGAAGTTATAGTAGGTTACATGAATCATGACGTCAAGTCGAGTTGAACATGGACCACTCAACGTTTTGACTTGACAAAAGTTTCACATCGTCCTTGCATGTTGCCTTGTGAACTGGCTAAGTGCATAGCCAATACCTCAGATTGTCCCAACACATTGTCTAGTAAACTATCCACGACGCCTGTAAACAGGCCAAACAACGAAGGACTGCGTGCCTCCCATGCTCAGTTGTCTCATAACTACATCAAATCTTCAAGGTGAACAACCACCAGGTCGACGAAACAATTAATAAGGCAGGATAGCTGGCAGTGTAGTGGTCATAGGCACAGATCTTGGCGGTAGTAGCAAATTTTTAAACTAGAACTTTGAACACCAAACAAGGAAAAGGTTCCATGTAAACAATGAGAAGTTTGAAAGAATTCTAAATCTATGTATACATAATTTTTTGGGAAAATCATCAAATTGGCCATTGACTTGGTCAACTTACCAAAATAGCCACCCCAACCGTCTCGGGAGAGACGGTTCCCCCATCCCGAGGCATCTGAGCCGACTCCGAAGACGGGTGAGACGGTGACCAATCAAAACAAGTCATGTGTCCCAAGTCTCTCTCTCTCTCCTCTAATAAAAAAACTCCAAGCGACTTTGTGACGTCTCTGTGACGTCTCTACTGTGCCGGAAGCGTCTCTGTGACGTCTCCCAACTCCTAAAACGTCTTTTGCAACCGTGTCGGAAGCGTCTCTGTAACGTCTCCCAACGCCTAAAGCCTCATGGAGACGTCTCGGGACCTATGAAGATTTTTTTATTATATTTTTGACATGTGGCAATCGGCTATTGGTTCACCACTAAAGCCTCATGGAGACGTCTCGGGACCTGTGAGCCGTCTCTCCCGAGACGGTTGAGGTAGCTATTTTGATAAATTGACCAAGTCAATGGCCAATTTGGTGATTTTCCCTAAGTTTTTTGAAACTATATACAACTTCCAAGAAAGATCTCAGAGTCACTTTTTAGTTTTTACATATGTCAACAAACTTGGTTAACAAAACGATTTTGTTATTATTAGGGGGGACATGGGTTTGATACACCCACTGAAGTCATGCTTACGTCAGCCCAGGAAATATACACCCACCTAAACCATAGTTTAACCATAGTTTAGTAAACAAACACAAATGGTAGTTTAACTTTATTGGGAATGGAAGTCTGAGAATATATACATCATTCACGTGTAACATTTTTTAAGTACAAAATTAATCTCTCTCTTCTCCAATATTCACCTTCCCCATTCATCCCTTCATTTATTTCACCTAGCCCATTCATCTTCCCCATTCATCCCTATGTTTATTCTTCAACCATTTAATATATTTGAACACCACTAAACATTCACACACCTTCAACCTAACAACAACACCGCCGCCGCTAGGGGTGTAAACGAGTCGAGCCGAGCCCGAGCCTGACTGGGCTCGGCTCGGGCTCGTTAAGGTTTTGTGAAGCTCGAGCTCGAGCTCGGCTCGGTTCGAGCCTACAATCTTGAGCTCGAGCTCGGCTCGCTAGCAAAATCCAAAGCTCGAGCTCGGCTCGGCTCGGCTCGAGGTGATTTGAGAATCTCAAACGAGCTCAAAAGCTCGGCTCGAGCTCGCAAAAGCTCGGCTATAACTTAGGCTCGCGAGCCCAATCGTTAAGGATATAACTGAGGCTCGGCTGTAACTTAGGCTCGGGCTCGGGTTCGGGCTCTAGCTCGTTAAGGCTCGATTAGGCTCGCGAGCCCAATCGAGCTTTGTATCTAGGACTCGAGCTCGGGCTCGATAACTAAACGAGCCATATTTCAGGCTCGGACTCGGGCTCGGGCTCGTTAAGGCTCGGCTCGTTCGAGCTTTTTACCGAACCGATCCCGAGCCGATCTCGAGCCGCTACGTGTCATTTACACCCCTAGCCGCCGCTGTAGAGTCACCACCGCAGAGCCACCTCCACTGTAGAGCAACCACTGCAGAGCCACCGTTTCTCTGTTAAAATGTGAAACTAATGGATGTCTAGACGAAACAAATGAATGAATAATGGTAAATGTTCACACAATGTGCATTTCATTCAAAGTGTGAAAAGTGGTCATATATATGATATGCAGATTGATAAAAAAACGGTTTTTTTTTCGCAGTTGTTTAAATATGATCACACTTCTAACAATTAACATACGTCGTCGTCCGTCCACCGCGTTCTTCTATCACCTTTTATTATGAAATTGGGGTGAGCTACAACCGATTAAACCAAGCACCCATTGATTCTGTTTGGTTTTTTCTTGGCCATTATTTTTGTTTAAGAGAGAGAAAGCTCTGCAAGGTTCTAGAGAGAGAAAGATAGAGGGTAGTTGAAAGAAAGATAGAAAGGAATGGTGAGGGTGGAGTAAGTCAAACATATCTTGTCTTCTTCAATATAATAAAAAAAAAGAAATAAAGTTAAAGAGTAAAAAAGAATGGGGCCCACTGCAGAAAGCTGACACAATGTTAAAGTTTTCAGTCTCTTTTCAGTCGGTGTATAATGCCTAATCAGGCTGGTGTACATTTCCAGCAATTTCCAGCACCGCTGGAAATGTACACCAGCCTGATTAGGCATTATACACCCACTGAAAAGAGACTGAAAACTTTAACATTGTGTCAGCTTTCTGCAGTGGGCCCCATTCTTTTTTACTCTTTAACTTTATTTCTTTTTTTTTATTATATTGAAGAAGACAAGATATGTTTGACTTACTCCACCCTCACCATTCCTTTCTATCTTTCTTTCAACTACCCTCTATCTTTCTCTCTCTTGAACCTTAGCAGAGCTTTCTCTCTCTTAAACAAAAATAATGGCCAAGAAAAAACCAAACAGAATCAATGGGTGCCTGGTTTAATCGGTTGTAGCTCACCCCAATTTCATAATAAAAGGTGTTAGAAGAACGCGGTGGACGGATGACGACGTTTGTTAATTCTTTAAATCGACGGTCACCTACTTCATCTCTCTCTCTCTTGAAACCTTTCTAAACACAGATCCCTCCCATGGCTTCTTTCTTCGATACTCCCCACCAAACCCCTAAAGATACAAGCCAGAACCAAACTCAACCTTATTTATGGTCTTCGTTGTTACCCGTGATCCTCCTAATTACGTGTAAGTGTGATCATATTTAAACAACTGCGAAAAAAAAACCCGTTTTTTTTTTATCAATCTGCATATCATATATATGACCACTTTTCACACTTTGAATGAAATGCACATTGTGTGAACATTTACCATTATTTATTCATTTGTTTCGTCTAGACATCCGTTAGTTTCACATTTTAACAGAGAAACGGTGGCTCTTCAGTGGTTGCTCTACAGTGGAGGTGGCTCTGCGGTGGTGGCTCTACAGCGGCGGCGGTGTTGTTGTTAGGTTGAAGGTGTGTGAATGTTTAGTGGTGTTCAAATATATTAAATGGTTGAAGAATAAACATAGGGATGAATGGGGAAGATGAATGGGGTAGGTGAAATAAATGAAGGGATGAATGGGGAAGGAAGGGATGAATGGGGAAGGTGAATATTGGAGAAGAGAGAGATTAATTTTGTACTTAAAAAATGTTACACGTGAATTGATGTATATATTCTCAGACTTCCATTCCCAATAAAGTTAAACTACCATTTGTGTTTGTTTACTAAACTATGGTTAAACTATGGTTTAGGTGGGTGTATATTTCCTGGGCTGGCGTAAGCATGACTTCAGTGGGTGTATCAAACCCATGTCCCTGTTATTAACACCATTCATCCACCCACCAACCACTCTAAATAATTATGGCGAAAGGCACTTATCAGATGGTTATGGGGCATGGTCTTCCTTATGTATTTTCATCTCAAAATCGCAGAAATTAAAAAAAAAAAGAAAGAAAGAAAGAAAGAAAGAGGTTACTGAGCCCACGGCCGGTTTTGAGGGGGTGCAGGGAGGACTCTCGGTCCGGGCCCAATTTTCAGGGGGGCACTGTGACTGGTGCTAAAGCGGACAGTGGAATATAATTCATTGAAAAAATCTAAATGATCTGTGCATAGTGTTGGTGTTACAGGGTATAAAAGGGGTTGTTTTGAGGAAGATGATGACATAATGTAAATACTAGAAAATGATGAGTATTATAGATATTAAAATATGCCAATGCATAAAGAAAAACATGCCTATAGTAGTATCATCCTATTTTTTTAAGATTAACAATCCTTATAACTTCAAAATAATCTCTTATTCTCTTATTTTAATGTTGGTTCCGAGTTTTTGCTCTCCTTAGGCTTAAAACACTTAAGTTAAAAAAAACTTCACGGATTGGCGATGATAGCTATTGAGAACATATTGATCGATAAAATAAATTGTAAAGAATTGATTTATCAATTTGATATTACTTTAATCGTCATTTAAAAAATATAGTTTACGTTATTTATTTCGTTAAAATCTAAAACTAAGGGGTACATATTTCTCACGCCCGAGCACTTGAATTCTCAGGGACGGCCCTGACAGAGCCGATTTAAAGATGGGGTGTTGTTTATTTTAACTCATTTTGTCATTTTGTTTGCTTTTTGTTGTTTGCATCTAAGTTGAAGTAAGAACTATGAGAAAAGACATGTATACAGAAGTGAGTACCGCTAAAATAAATACTTAGCATGCAGTATTAACAAAATATACTCAGAGAGAGAGATTATATGGTCACAACAAAACGAGTTTATATCTATATCTATACTGCATTATAAAAAATAAAGATGGCTAGAATAGTAATTTTGTATGTGTTTTTAAGATGACATATGAAAAGTTCTTTGCTTCACACTCAAAATGTCATGAAAATTATTCCAATACTACCCCTATTAGCAAAACTAACTTGTAGATTTTTATCATAACCCCTCATTTATAATTTCACATTGATTAGTAAAAGGTTTATTATGTATACTATGGGTTTAAGCAATTTAAAAGGTTGTAAACACTTGTTAAAATGCTCATATTGTATGACTTTTTTTTCCTTTTAGTTAATTTTAAATTAAAATACAGTTTGGTTGACTTCTAATTGTTCAACCTCTTTCGTTTTACATTATATATCAAGCTCACTCACCCGACCTGTTACGCTGTGTTCCCGAGTTAACTTAGAAGAAGAAAAGAAAGGAAATGGAAGGAAAGGAAAAAGATGGTGTGTTCCTGAGTTTTTATTAAAAGAGGGAAATGGAAGGAAAGATGAAATGTGTTGTTCCAGAGTTTTTTTATGGAAGGAAAGGAAAGGAAAAGAGGGGAAAAAGAGAGGAAAACTAAGCTATATTTGATCCTTCCAAATTGAGAGGAAATATAAGGAAAAGAAAGGAAAAAAAATAGGGGAAAAGAAAAGAAAAGAAAGGATTTTGCTTTCCTTCTTTTCTTTTCTTCTCTTAAGTAAACTCGGGAACACAGCGTTAGAGACAAAGTACGACTATAACTATTTCTACATTTTAAACTTTAGCCTTTTACGTTGTTTGCTTTAATTTAAAATTAGTGGGCTAATCAATATTTCTGTTCATAATTGTCAAGTTTGACGTGTTGTAAATAAAAATAATTTAATCGACATTTCTTACTGTAGGGTGGATGTACAATCATCAACAAAATTGTATTCTTTAATTTTAGTCTCAGTCTAAAGTGTGTAAAACAATATAATTGAGTACCGCATTGTAAATTGTTACCGCGGTGGCAACGCGCGCGTTTGTGACAAGTAAAGCAGCAAGTATACACATTTATATGGTTCTTACACTTCCCTACATTAAATTAAGTCTGATAAAAGGCTCTTAGTATAATATAATGTGTGTATTTTCCAAAGATATTTGTAGTATTAAACATTTCATTAAATTTAATTTGCTTGTATGACAATATTTACATATTGCATTTATCATGGTTAGTACTATTGTTATTTTCCAAATAAATTCTTAAAAATTATTCTAGGATGTCATTTTACAAGTTTAAGTTTCATCTAAATAATAATATTTGTCACTTTAAACAAGTTGAATATATTTATTCTGTATTGCTTGATTGGTGTTACTTTTTGTGTGTGAATGTCATTAGTCATGTATGTAAGTTATCACTTCATGTCATTTTCTATGAAATGAAATTTTAAGGTTACTTGTGTACCTAAATGGTTGGTTAACCATATGTTTGTTGGCCTAATTTTCTGGCTCGTATTAGTATTACCAAACGTGTATCTTTATGTATAAATAAATTTATACTATTACGCTATATTTTTTATATGATGTTGATCACATAAGCAAAATCTTGTTTACTTTTAATTTTTGGAGAAAATTCTGTTCCAAGAAGAGAACCTAAATCTTAATCTTTTCCATTTGCTTCCTGCCAACGACGGGTGCAAACCAAGTATATGTTGCGGCATGAAATCGTGTCTTGTCAATATACCAACGACAGGCAGTCTCTGCAACACGAAACAAACGGCAAAATTTTAGCAAAGATGGTGGAATGTAATAATATTTGATAAATAAATTTGTTTATAAAAATAGAAAATAATGGAGCAAAAAAGTGTTCCCAGGTCAACCCAACCTGCCGATTTGCTACCTATGGTTTAGAATGGTTTAGAGAGGTGCCAGTTTCAACTCATTTACTTATGAGCAAGTTGATTTGGGTAGTGTTTTATCTCAAACGGGTCAAAAGGTGAATAAAATTTTTTAGCTATAGCTATATATGACAAGATGGCAAACAGGCTGAAAGTCGGTCTAAAAGTCTATCCAATATCGGTTTGTAACCATAACTAACACACTAATTATTCGAACAAAAGTTATGTACCAGAAGTAAAGTGTTTTCGGGTCTACCCAATGTGACGCTGAGCGTTAGACCTGTACTAAAAGGCCCCTTTTTAACCAATTAACCAACCTGGACATCGTGCAACTAAGAGCAAATTAAACAGTTCAAACAGATAGAATTCTCACCCCAGAAGTCTTTGGCACCACTAGCAAGTGTCGTAAACCGATGCCCCTAAAAAGCGTAAGGGCCTTCGCCAATGACATAGTCTCAACAACAGTATAAGGCGAAGCATTTGTGAAAGGATGCAAGTCAACATACATATCCATCTCTTCTTCTGTCAAAGCAATATCTTCAATCTTTTCTGCATTTCCAAAGCCCTTCTTTGCAAAATCACTTGATGAAAATTGCTTAGAAACATTTGCATCTGTTAGAGTTGGGGTGATACTAAAAGCTTTCTTCTTAAGTAATGAGATAAGATGTGACCGAAGAATCAGCCCGTACAAAATAGGAGGCTCGTCGACTACTGGAAACCCATTGTGACCCGTCTTTTTAAGAGCATGTACAATGTTACCAACAAGCTCAATTCCATTGAATACATGAAGTGGGCCGGAGACAGCATCACTAACGGTTAGCTGTCTCATGTATGGTTCAGCGTGAGTTTCTAAATATGGAAGCCCTTTTAACGTCATTATCAGGTCGTAAACATTATTGTTAAAAGCATCTGCAACGGTTTTAGAAACAAGAAGAACCAGCATTACGAGCGGTAGCAACAGCAGGTTATTGGTCAATTCCAAGAGTATTACACATAGTGAAACCGTCGTTCTCATTGATGCACCAAGAAGTGAAGCAGCACCCAACACAGCAAATAGCCCATGGTTAAGATTAGAGGTTGAACCTATTAACAACCCAACAAGACGTCCGTAAGATGCACCCGTTACAATTACAGGTATAAAAAGGCCCACGGGTGCCACGATACCGTAACTAAAAATGCTGAGGAAAAAACAGGTGATAAAGAATATTAGAACTGATGTGCGGTCAAACTCGGTGTCTGTGTCCTTGCTAAATAGGTTTTTAATTGCATCATCATTTGTATTGAAGAAAAGGCTGGCTAGATCATTGTAATGACCAGGTTGACATTGGAACTTCTTGTAGTTGCCAGAGCGGCCAATAGTGGGACATGGTTCAGATGTGTTAGCTGGACAAGGCTGGCAAGATGCAAACCACGGTAATCCAAATAAGAGACAAGACGTGAGAATGGAAACCGTGCAAGCAAGGAGTATTTTATAAGCAGTGCCTTTCCTGAAGTAGCAAATTCAAAAAAAGAATTTAAGTAAACCGTTTTGACATACAAAAAAAGGCGGAATATGCAAGCAGATTGATTACGTAAAGTCAAAGAGGGAGCAGAGCTTACTCATTGATTAGATTGTAAAATCGGAGAACTTTGCTCAGTAAAAAATTGTACAAACTTCCCACAATGCCTCCAACGACTCCAAGAAGAAGAACCGGAGGCACATCTTTGAGATGATAGGTTATATCTACTGACGTAACATCAAACATTATTAAACCCCCAGTCCCGAACAATCCACATTTTCCACTCAAGCATGTATCAGTCAGACCCCGGAGCAAAATAGCAACTATGGCGGTTGAAAAGAAAGCTCTCCACAAAAGGGCACTTCTCCACCTGCAAAATAATAACACACAAAGATACGTAAAATGTGACAGCTTAACAATGATGCAAAACAAATAGTTGTGGAAAGTTTGATAGTATTGAGTGGTTGCCATAAATTACCAAGATGCCATTTCTTCGAGAGTAAAAAGTACGCCACCAACTGGCGCACGAAAAGCAGCTGCAATTCCAGCTGCTGATCCACAAGTTACAAGATCACGCCTCTCTCGGTCATTATTGAAAAATCTGAGCCATCTCCATGTTAACCCGTATTTCTTTGATCCACCTTGACATGTTAGAGCTGCAATGCATGCACCAGTATGCACCATGGGCCCTGCTTTACCGACATTAAGAGACGACGACACAGCAGCTATACTGCCGACAATCTGTCAACAAGTCCACATCACATCACATGTATAATATAACTTGATTTACATTCTAGAAAGTAGTTACTGAGGGCATCATCATACACAGTTAATCCCACCTAGAGCAAAGCTAAGGTAGGGTCTGAGGAGGGTAAGATGTACACAGCCTTACCTCTACCCCTAAGAATAGAGAGGCTGCTTCCAATGAGACCCCCGGCTCGATGTGGTTTGGTATCAAGCCTTGGACATAAGGCACAGAACACTTAGCAATCGGGACAAACCCGATCGGTGCATGTACCCCTTTGTCTTTTGGCTATCAACGCCACCACATGATGCATGATTAACCGTCCGTCGTTTTTAACGTTATTTTCACGAAATTAGTAAAATAACGTTAAAACTAGTGCAACTTTACTTTTGCCCCCCGTGGGCCACACATATATACCTTAACTAACAAAGTTCTAAATGAGAAAATGGCAGGGGCATCGACGCCATTTAAGTAAGCCTTAACCTCAGGTATGCCGGATCCAGCAGCCTCCGGTGCTATTAAAGTGGTTATAAAACAAGCAAACAACGTAAGGCCTAAGTTTGCAGAAGTAAATATGAGAAATGCTGCCAAGTACCTGTGAAGAATACAATAAATATGTTATTTTGTAATTAACAAATAACATTCGAGAAAACAGTTAACGACAGCAATTCTAACCTGTTGGCAAGCATCATGTTGGAGGTGATCACAAACTTCTCTCCGGCAATGTTTTCAATGGCTAGGTTATTGAAGAAGCCAATGAGACCGACAGCAATACCAATAACAAAAGAAAGGATCCATTTCAAAGATAAGAACTGGAAAATCTGGAATGCACTTCGGCTGCGCCAATCTTGCTTAAAGACGTCATTCTCTATGATCCTTAAGGAAAAAAAAATGTTCAAATAAAATAAGTAATCACCAAAATTACTTGCTGATGTGTGTATTGCTCTTACTTATCTGCCTATAATAATGCTTAAAGACTAAACAATTTTCTATAGCTTCAATGTGACTTTGTCACTTGATCATTTCGATTACAATTTCTGCTTCGGTGCTTCACTTTTACTTAATCTCTCGTTGGCTAGTCCCTAGCTCGACCATTTCGATTACAATTTGAATATTTGATTTTTTTAACAAATTTACAAAAAAAAATTTAAAAAGATTTAATAAACTTTTCATTCCAAACCATTAGAAATTTACAATAGGGTGGCAGGTAAACGGGCAAAAGCTGCGCCACAACCCCATTCTGAATAGCAAAACCAATCCTACTAAAAACAAAGCTACGGTTCTCAACGTATATTTGATTAAAATAAAAGTTCATAGCAAGTTGAACTTCATGAAGGGTTAATTCGACTCCTTAACAACGAAACCGTACCCAATCATAACACAAATTAATCAATTAGGATCCTAAGTTAAAATAAAAAGTATCTATCCTAGACTTTCCTACCAAATATAAATAACTAGTCACACTATTGATCAGAAAAATCTCCACTACACTAGCTTGATCATCTACTCTTCAACTTTCAATTACACTCTAATGAATTAAAACACAAACTCACAGTCAATTACATTTCATAAACAACAAACAACTAATTCAACTTCATAACAATTCATTACACAGTTAAATACTATATGTAATTTACCCATTTTATCATTTTCATACCTAACTTTAAAAAAATACATTATTTGTACCAACTTTTATAAATCGTTTCACCGTTAATACCTATTAACAACGGTGAAACTATTTATAAAAGTTAAAAGTTGGTAGCAAAACTGATGTAATTTCTAATAAATAAATAGATATGAAAATAATAAAATGGGTAAACCACATGTAGTAACCGTATAATTAATATTAACAGAATGGTAAAAGTAAAAGATATTTACTCATAATCGAGGCTTTCAATCGGGCAAGGATTGGAGCCAACGATGGCAATCTGAGAGGTGGTGTTGGAAGTGGAGCGACGGAGGTGAAGGAGCGGCGCCGTGATTGATTCTTCGTCAAGTGATCCATTGTTGGTTACGGAATAATAACCGTTCGACATGCTTGCTTGCTTGCTTCCTTGTACAGTTTTAGTTTGGTTTGTTTGTTTGTTCAAACAGTTGTTGAAGCAGTACAGATAGTTTGTTATTATCCCTCCTTGATGTTTGTGCCTACACTTGTGAGTTGTGAGCTTTAAATGTTGGCTTCATTTTGTAACCTTTTTTTTTTCTTTTTAGATTGGTTTTGGATTGTTAAATTCTATATTTGTGCAACTTGAGGTAGTTTTTTTTTTGATAAAAGGTGTAGTGTATGTTAAGTTGGTGTTGTATATGTTTTATTTTTGTTTTTTTTTTAAGATTTTTTTTTTACGGTGACTTTTATATGAGTGACCCAATATCATATTGTTTAATCGGTAGCCCTAGCCAATATTTGTCCCAGACTACGTTGTCTTAAGCGGGCCCGCACTGATATATCGGACTTGGTTACGGCGTTTCCTTGGAAACCGTACTCCTCCACACGAGTTTCCTCACTGGAGTAACAGCCGGGTGAAAATCGGGGTGCAGCTCAGGATCGAACCCTCCTCGGTGCGTTTGTCACCATCATTACCCGGATGCCGCAAAAAATAATGAGGAGAGTGAGAATCGAACCTAGGTCACAAGAAACACCAACTCTTTCTCCAACCACTTCACCACAACCTCGTTGGCTTTTTTTTTTAAGATTTAATGAGTTAGATTACACATCATGAATTAAGACTTCATATCTATTTGATTATTTTAATTTAATGCTTGTTGTTTGGTGGTAAGTTGATGATTAATTATTTGACTGTATATATATGAAAACTGAAATAGAAAGTTATGAATAGTTATTATTATTTTATAACACCCATCAGTTTATAGTTTAATGGTTTATTGGTGTGATGTTTCTCTTTTATAAAGATGGGGTGGATTTTAATATTTGTAACTTGTAAGTGTCAAGTTATGTGATATTTAGATGTAAAAGAACTTATTATTTTAAATATGATCTTTGTGATTATGACAAACGTTAATTCGTCATAATCGTGTGTAAAGTACAAATCACATTGTATGAGAGTTGGCTCTCTTGTATCATACTTTCCTTTAATGAAACATATACAAAAAAGTTAGGTCTTATTGCGATATGTCATAGCATAAGTAGTAAGCTTCCTTTTACGTAGCACTGAAATTTGTTCTATGGGTTCAGGATGCCAACAAAAAAAATACTGTATTATACTCAATAAAACAAAGTATACAAAATTTACAATTTTTCCAACATAAAATAAAATACTCAAAGCACGTGCAAGCAAGAAACCCTCAAACTATTTTAATTTATTGACTTATGAGGAATGGTGGGCTTTAGCTTTCAGTTAAAAGCTTAAAATTTACGACAAAAGAATGGTCTTGTCGTCCTCGTAGCTAAGATATAAAAGGTAAAGTAACGATGAAAGTCATTCCTTATATTTCCTACACCACAAATATATTTGATTTCCTTGTCATCTTTTTGTTATTTTCTATCAACTTTTTCTTTATATCATATTTAATTATATAAAAAGATGTTAACATCAACATCCCATCAATGTGCACCATCTCCACTCACCACCACAACACCTGTGTTCCAGTAATGTGAATCACATATGACAAATAAAATATCAAAAACAATTACACTATACAACCTAAAGTTTACTTAGTGCACATGTAGACACACAAAAAAAAAAACTAAAGAAAAGAAACAAACGAACCGAACAAAAATAAAGAAGTATTGGTTTTGTTACAACCTAAGCAGGAGAACTCATTTTAAAAGACTATTTTGATGGAAGAGAGAGTCCATTGGGTTCCAGTCTCATACCTTGCAATGATTCCTAATCCATAACAATCGGACTCCTTAAGGGCCAACGTCCTCGTTGGTCACGGCTAACTGTCTCCAGACCACCACTCCGAGTTTGGCTCTAATACCATTGTTAGCTATGAAAGATAGAATAGAAACAAAGAAGAAGGATTCAATCACACAACTAACTTTCTTATTGATCATAAAACCGTCTATATACAACGTTCACCAACTTATTCTAACTGACTTTCAAACTACAACAACTACACACATTTAGTCCTCCTGACTTATTATTATTACTAACAGGTTTGAACAAAGGGTGTTGATTATTAATTCACACTAGGGATTGGTTCAAGACGAATATTGGTAATCGGTCTCATATTTGATTGTAAATTTGTGTTATACAAGTGAGTCACTCCATCACTCGGGTCTGGTGAGGCAACATTTTTGGCGTTTCAACTTAACTCTTGAGCCGTTAAATACCCAATTTCCTTCCCGAATCCGACTAACCTCGTTGATTTGGGTTGTCAGTGTTGACTAACGCCTAGACTAACATTGTTGATTTTTGTGAATGTTAGGTATCGATGTGGCGCGACGGGAGCGTGGATCATGAACGTGCAAGAACCGAATGCAATGCGAATCTAACTTTTGTTGCTTCCGCTACCTTTTGTGTACTCTAGGAGTGTTATTAGACTTTCTAAACACAATCTAATCATTTGTAACTAATTCCATGTTTTTCATCGAATACTTGGGTATCGATTGCTATGATTAGGCATATGATTAACTTGCTAAATTGTTTTACTTAATTAAATCCATAAAATTTGTTCTCATTGTCGAGTTAAAATCCATTTTGTAAGACCCGACCCCGTTATAAACAAGATTAACCCAATTTAGGACTAACTACTTTGATAAACACCATTCACATTCGTATTTACATAATTTAAGAGAGATTTAGTGTTTAGCAAGGATTTACCACCTTGACCGAATTACAAAACTAACAACGACATTAATGATAGTTAAAAACATAATTCACGAGTTTAGACATTATTTGTTTTCAAAAGACAAGTCCATTGGGTGATCACGACTATGCGGAAGCGAAGAGAATACAACATTGGTTCTTCAAAAGTAAGATTGATCCTCATCCGAGCCTTGCTTGAACATACCTATGGTCATACATGATTAATAAACCCATTAGTGCTTGACAATTGGATCGAAATTTGGAACAAAACGCAACAAATCACCCGGGCTGGCCGTAAGCTACGGCTGGCCCTTCTTCGTTTGCTGCACTCGACCGTAACCTACAGTCTTAAGCCGTAGGTTACGGTGGTCGATGGCTGTTTGTTTTTTGTCGTTATGGCCGTAGGTTACGGCTGGCTGCTGTTGGAACCCACGTTTTAACCTCGCAAACTCGACCCGCTTCGACTTGTTTAGGCCGGGACATGCTTAGGAGTTATACACGAACCACTGACGGCTTGGTTTGTCTATTTGTCATGGTCCAAAATCTAATTTTCCCTTACCCAAACAAACCTTTTTGTTTGACCCGTTATGAGTCTGGTATGCTAAGGGTCCTTTCGAGGGAATTCCATGTACACGGATTCGATGTCCTTCACCCGTGGGTCAATTCATACATCGGAATTCACTGTTGCATACCTTCGTCCTAACGGATGCTAAATCCTACAAGGTGAAAGGTTATCATCTATCTGAACCTTTCGCTTATTATCGTTGTGGCGATGTCACCATGTCCATGACCTCTCTAGTCATTTCTCTTGGTTTCACTCGCCCGGTCAACTATCCGACAAGGTTCGTCTATTAATACTCATCTCCCAATCACCCCATAGATTTCCAAACCACATTTCCACAATTGATTGATTAAGCTATATATATTTACATGATTTTAAGTCGTAGAACGACTTACCTTATTTTGAGCTTTTCACACATAGTTCATGTTTCATACATATAGATCTTTAGTTGCTCATTCATTGTGCATCCATCACATGATTCCACATTGATCGAATTAATCACAGATTTCACAAACACAATTTCACAAGTTATCATGCTAATTTCCTTCTTTCAAGCATTTTGTCACACACCTTATATGCATAGTTGCATGATCATAGAATCCACACATTTTAAGTTTACTAACCCACACCCTTCACATTATTAAGCTTTAATATGATTTACAAACATTTAATTGAGCCTTATTATGACCAATTAACATGTTCTACTGCAGCAATTTCTCATTTACATGTGAAATTCATTATTTGGCACAAAACCCACATCTTACACATAATCAAGCATTCACAATTTGTAAGAACCAACATCATGCAACCATTTGTCACATTATTATTTATTATAGCTTCTCTAATGTTTACTAACACATAAAAACCTTTAGGTAATCAAGCAATCATGTTTTTATAGAATCCCTAAAGTCATCTCCTTCCATAATCCATGGATTTAGATGAATCAAAAGGTTTCAGAGTTATCTTAGGATGTTTAGAACACTAGATGATCATAATTTTCATTATGCATTCACAAGAGCTCATGATTGTAGCGAAAAATAAAATTGGGGCTGAATTGGATGTTCATGTCTGTTTTTGGGTGTGTATATGTCGATAAGCTATGTGTGTGTGCTCACACACTTTGTAGTTTTAACCCATCATTTTTTATCTTTGTCCAATTATCATAATTAGCCCCTCATAGTTTTGTTTCAATTATTTTACTTACTAGATTAATTTCTTACATTATTTCAACATGTATTTGTAATTAACGGGGCTACGAGGTTACTTACGGGTCAACTAACGTGCTTTATCTAAATTAACTCACTAAGCCCTTAATAATTATATTTTACTAATAAGGATATCCATAAGATTTGGGGCGTTACACGTTTAGTCGGGATGGGTCTTAGAAAATCAAGCCGAAATTGTTTGCTTGGGTAGAACATCCGTATACCTCTCCCTAGAGGTGAGATCCTGGTTGTGCACAGTGAAAAGAGTGGTGTTCCCTTGAGCATCATATCTTGCATGATAGCCCATAAATGTCTTCGTAAAGGTTATACCGCCATTCTGACACTTGTTTCTAAGCTGCTTGCTAAAGAGAAGAAGGTCGAAGATATTCCCATTGTTCGTTATTTTCCTGAAGATTTTCCCGGCCTTCCGCCACAACGCCAAGTCGAGTTTTGTATTGATCTTGAACCTATTGCAACCCCTATTGCTCAAGTGCCAAATCGTCTTGTACCACCTGAAATGCAAGAATTATCTAACCGACTCCAAGAGCCATTGAAGAAGGGTTTCATTCGACCTAGTTTGTCACCGTGGAGAGCCCCTGTTCTATTTGTTAAAAAAAGACGAGACTCTTCGCATGTGTATCGTTTACCGTGAACTAAACAACGTGACGATCAAGAAATATGCTCCCTCGTATTGATGATCTATTCGACCAACTCCAAGGATCCAGTTTCTATTCAAAAGTTGAATTAAGATCCGCTTATCATCAGCCTAGAGTGCAAGAAGTTGACGTTCCGAAGACTGATTTTCGAACCCGTCATGGCCATTTATGAATTCTTGTTGATACATTAGTGTGGCTATCGCTTTGGATTCGACAATAAATGGCGATTAAAGATGAAGAATGGAAGATTATATAAGCCATTCGACCCATTGTGGGGTCGAATGAGGATATTAGTGGGTCGAATGAAAGTTTTGCTATGTTATTATGTTCATTCGAGCTCTGTAAAGGTCGAAGGAGGCCATTCGACCAAGGTAAGGGTCGAATGTTCAGAGTCTATAAATAGGTTAAGTTTGTTTTGCAAGTTAGAAAATTGTGTCATTTGGTGTGTGTTTGTGTGTGTTTTCAGGAGAGAGTCATAGAAGTTTCTAGAGAGTTTATCATTGTAATCAAAGGTCTTTAATGTTAAAACTTGATTGATTATTAATGAAATGATTATTAAAATGGATTTCTACGTGTTCTGATTGATTGATTATCATATTGCATACAATCTAGGGTTTCCGCACCTGGATCGTTCTACTTGTGTGATAAATTCATTGTTTTCTTTAAAACCAATCCTTTACTAAGTGGTATCAGAGCTTTGCTCAATCACACAACTGCAATTTGATAGTTTTTCATCAGTTTTTTACTTAAAAACAGCAAAATTTTATCTGTTTTGCATGTACTTTGCATAAACATGGAGATTGATGGATTTCAATTTGTTTTTACGGATAAAATCAAAATTTCTTTCACAAAAGTTAATCTCCTACAAATCCGAAGCAAAACCTACTAAAAATCATTGAAATCCATCAACTTTTGAAAAATTCAGATCAAATTGAGTGATTTTAGAAGAAAAATTGATTTTGAAATGGGTCAGGTCGAACCAGTGGTGTTTAGGTCAAACCAAGTGTTTTTAGGTCGAACCAAGTGAGTTTTAGGGTTGAACCAGTGTTTGTTCTTCATTCAGAGCGTTTTGTGTTTCCATTCGACCAAATTTGGTTCATTCGACTTAACCAAGAGGTTGCACGAAAGTCGCCTGAAACACCGAAAGGACTTTCAGGTAGGCGACTTGGTCTTGCTGTACAACTCTCGCCTGCGTCTCTTTCCAGGCAAGTTAAAATCCCGATGGAAAGGCCCGTACACAGTTAAAGAGGTATATCCTTATGGGACTGTCTCAATTGAAAATTCTGAGGGTTTGACTTTCAAAGTCAACGGTCATCGCTTAAAAGCTTACATTGATGGACCGGTTGACCCGGTAGTGGAGGTACTTGAACTCCACACAACGCGCGCCTAAACAAGTGTGGGGAGGTGAGTCTAGCTAACGGCTCGTTAATAAATTTAGCACGACGTGTTTAGGGGCACCAAAGGGTAAATATGCAATTACTTTAGTTTATTTCTTAGTTTATTTTAATTTCTTAGTTTCTAACGTAGTTTCGAGTTATGTGCAGGTTCGTACTTGTTTGATCGGAGCCGGAAGGAGCAATGGAGCACAAAGGGTCGACAAACAGGTTAAACTTAGTTAAAATGATGTTTTCGGACAAAATAGGGGCGATGTGTAGGAAAATGCAGTTGCAGGCTGCAAAACTGCAAGTCTGCATGTCCTGCACGGTCGTGCGACCTTTGTGTACGGCCGTGCAGGCCGAGGTTACGAGCAGCCATGATCAGCACTGTGTGCAAGGGGTAGTGCAAAGGATGTGCACGGCCGTGCGGGCTACCTGCACGACCGTCCGGGCCAAAAAGCCCAGCTCGAAATCATGGGTATAAAAGCATCCTTAACTTCATAACAAACCCTACACCCTTGCACAACCGGCTGCACCCCCCCCCCCCCGCCTCTATTTTTTGGCCAAAAATCATCTTTTTACTCAAGATCTTCACTCCTTTACTTCCTAATCCATCAAGGTATGAACCCCTTCATAATTTTGCTCTTGTTTTATGTAATTGTAGTTTAGATCAGTTGTTTTTTGGATTCTAGGTTAAGGATTTGGGGGTTTCTTCATAAATCTCAAACAAAACCCTCAAATCTTGTTAATTCGAGTTTAAAGTTTGCAGTTTTTGGTTATTCTTGTTGAATCTGTGCATATCCCGGGCCAATCACTTGTATTATGAATTTATTTGAAAAATATGTGAGATTTGGGTGTTTTTGTTGAATTTTTTTGGAAAAAAATGACGGATGTGCACGGGAGTGCACCAGACCCGCATAGGAGTGCAGGGTCAGGCTGCACCAGATCAGGAACGGTAGTGCAACTCAGAATCACCGAGCTGCACTGACCTGCACAGTCGTGCGAGACCCATGCACGACCGTGCATGCCGAGAAAAATCAGCTGCACTGCCAGTGCACAAGGCAGTGCAGCCCCTGACCTGAACAACCAGACCTGCACGACCGTGCAAGATGACCAGAATCAGGTCAGAAACATCGCAGGTCCATTTTGGACAACTGGGACCTCAATTTTTGATATACTAAAAGCTGGGCATTTATTTTTGTATGCAGATGAACCACAGGTTTCTCAGTTTTGACAACCGGAAAAAAGAAGGATGCCCCGTGTATCAACAAACTTTTTCAATTGTGGAACCGTTGACACGCCATAGGTACCCCCATCAGAGTGGACTGGGACTTGCTGACCACTTTAAACCAGCGTGCTAGATTTTCGGGCATGGTTTCTGAACAAATGGCGAACTTGCTGAACATCAATCAACCCGTCTACTTGGAGCCCAACATAGAGTTCCTGGCTTCCTACTCTTATAAAAAAAACAAAAGAGGGGGAAGTTAGGAACTTCCACGAGAAGGATGTGTCGTTTAGGCTCGGGGGCAAATGGTACAAATGGTCGGTGGCAAAGCTGGGTAGGAAGCTGGAGATTTATAGCCACGAGGACACTGATTGTGATATATTCTCCTAGGTTCACAATTTTGGGGATAATGATGAACGGGCAACGTTTTGGGCTTCTATAGCTATTATTCCACCTTACAATCCGAGATCTGCCAAAGCTTCGAAGATTAAGGATCCGCTCCTCCGTATGATGCACCATATTTTCAGCCACACCATATGTGGCCGAAAGGACCGTTCTGGGAACTGTCCTACTCCCGACTTGCTATATTTGTACCATCTTTTTGAAGGTGCCCCCTTGAACTTGGCTGCACGGATGGCCGAGTTCTTCCTTACTACAGGGGGACTAAAGAGGGGAGTGAGATACATGGTTGCAAGTATGTCGCACAGCTCGCAGAGGCGATGGGCATCCTGACCGACCCGGTCAAGGCCACTTTGACTCTCGTCACAGAGGGGTACGACCTCGATCTCCGATGACTTAGGTCCCAGGGCCTCATCGCTGATACAGCTCAGGGACCACGCCTCATTGGGCTTGGTGTGATATGGGACCCCGTGCCTCTCACAGAGGATGAGGAGATGCAAGACCAACTGGGCGGTGACGGTCCACATACACCACCAGGGACACCACCACAGACTCCTCCTTGCCCAGATCAGCAGCAGTGGCCACCTGGCATCCCATCATATGCAGAGTTCTACTTGCAGTTCCAGTCCATGGGGCTGACTGTACAGGAGCAGGGAAGGCAGCAGGCACTGATGCAGCAGGAGCAGGCCTACATGCGACGGGAGATGCATAGTGGATTTGAGTACATCTTTGGCAGTCTTGAGCGGGCACACCCTGGTTACTTCAGTGACCCACCACGGTTCCCATTTGGGCCCTCACCTGGCGACCAGCCAGGCGGGTCTGGTACTCATCACAGGGATGACCAATAGCCGCTCCCACCGCATGCCAGCATTTGTTAGTATTTCATTTTATCTACTTTAGTACTTTATTTTCGGGTGCTTGCACCCAAAAAAATTTGGTTTGTATTGTATTTGAACAATTTCCTTTCTGTATTTCAATTTTTAATTTAGTTTGTTTTATTTTTATGGATGATGATGTATGGGTTTGATATGTTTGTTGTGTCAAGAATGTTGACTGTGCAGGTAACTGGCGAGCACCGTTGTCGATGCTCTTGCCGTTTATTTACTCGATTATTTCTTCGACACGAGGGGAGTATTATTCTCCTTTTTCACACTATAGATAGCTAGTCCATAAACGCTTTCTATTGACACATTGGGGACAATGTGAATTTCAAGTGTGGAGAGGGGTTATATCTTATTTGTGGTGTAATATCTTGTTTGTCCTCTTGTATATATATAAAAAAAATCCCTTTTAAAGTACATATATATTTATATATTCATATAAACATCAAGCCTAACAAATTTTTGATAAAGATAACGTGAGGCGCGACACACAGACGATATACGAGCGTGTTAAATTCGTACACTTGCACCCACTTCCTTCCGGCTACGTGAGCGTTTGAGCCAAAAAAATAGATTTCATTTCTTTGACATGTTTTCGAATGAGCCGGATGTTTTGTGCAATTTAGAACTTGTCATTAGCATACTTGTTTAGATCAGATACGTGTGGGACTGTACGAATATGATTGAGGCTTTAGGATACTCTTTTGATTTAGCCTTTTCTTTTCGTTCTATCTGTTCCCCGCACCCAAATGTTATCCCCTAGTTAACCATGTTGAACCTAATCCCGTGTTTTTTCTTATTTACCACACCATTCCACCACTTAACCAAATTTGGCCGTTTTCTTTTAAACCTTTTGTGTTAAAACTCGATTTAGGTTAATGCTTAACTCGTTTTTGTGTTGTAAATATTTGGTGTTCGGGTTTATGTATTTAGAGCCCGTATTTTGATTATGTCACACACACAAATTTCCACTGCGGGGTTCTACCGCGAGGCGCATGACAAACCAGGATCCATAGCCATAAGTATCATGAACGACTCTAAATGCCCAAACCATTTAGTTCGTTGTTGTAAAAATAAGTTTCATAGTTTAACCAAGCATTTTAAAGTAGTTGCGGAAGCGTAAATAAAGAAAACAGTTCAACAAAATATCTGCGCAAAACAACGCGCCCAAAACCAAAATTAAAGTTCAAAGTATTAAAGTGTTCATATCCTAAGACACAACATGATGCATGCCCTAATCGTGCTCCATACCTAGCGACCTGCGAAGCATGCTAGCGTGTGTCAACATAAAGTCGGTGAGTTCACAAACTAATTATTTAAAATACTTAACAAACTAATTAAATTCCTAAATTTTTACTGAATATTCATTGGGGTTTACTTTTTTTTGATCGGCAAACTTCCATTTTATTCATCACCAAACAATATTTACAAGTTGAGCCAAGCAAGATGCTAGCGCCAACATACAACATCATCACCTATTACAGCCATACAATCTAATACAGATTATCTAACTACATCCCAATTGAAATCTACCCAACTTTCCCAAGACCACCTTGATTGCTTGAGTTTATGTTTGACCCATGTAAAGGTCATTGCTTGTATTTCACCAAGAATCCCCAAGACATTCACCCTTTTCCCGTTAAAAATGAGATCATTACGTGCTTTCCAAATCGCCCAACATCCAGCCAATATGATTAGTTTAAGCATATTTCGCCTCTCCTTACTCGAGTTAGAGTGATCATGATACTCCAGCAAGTCTTTGACACTGAACGCGTAAATCGGTTGGCTTCCAGTCCACAAACTTACTTTCTGCCAAACCACAGACGCTATCATACAGGAAGTGAATAAGTGGTCCGCGTCTTCATCCGCATCCCCGCACAGTTTGCACAACGACTGCCCATGAAGAATGTTGCGTTTCTTCAAGCCAACCAAAGTCGGCAACCTGTCTTGGATCGCCCTCCATCCAAAAATACTTACCTTCCTTGGAGCTCCTTTAGTCCACTCGAAGGGGTAAAACGGAACAGCAAACTGATTCAAAAGCTTCCTGCAATCAGCGACAGAGAAGCAGCCATCTGCACTAGCCGACCATTCCCAAGTATCCGAACCAGGCCCAACAGCAGCGATAAGGTCCGAACAAGCAGGCAGTTGCTGCGTTTCCAGCGCCTCAGACTGCTGCCAGCGCCATTCCCAGCCTTGCGAGGCGTTTTTTTTTTTGCAAACAAGTTCATTGGGGTTTACTTGACAACCCATATTTTTGTTTTGTCTCAAAACCAAACACAAAAATTATGAAAATTCGTACAACACAGCTATGTCCAGAAAGTTTTCACAACGGGTCAGTTTAGTAGAAAACTTCCCAAAAATTGTGTATTCATCCAAACGGGGTTAATCCACTTGGAATAGCCAAGTTATTCCAAGGTTGATCTACTATCCAAATTTCATAACCTAAATCTTTAAGGAACTCAAGTTATGATCGTTTAAAGTTGACTCCGTTTACAAGTCCAAAAATCTGATTTGACCCTTATTCAAATAAAATTCCAAAAACTACTCAAACGACATCCAAATCAGATGATTTTGCCCATTATGAAAAGCTAAGACCATGTATAATACAACCATGCGAAGAAATCATCAAGTTTTATACTTTTAAGTCACGTAACAGACTCTACAAGTTGACTCAAGTATTCTGTCCAGATTTTAAACATGCAATAACCCTAGTTATAATCAACCTTTCAAGCATATAATCGATCAACAACGTCCAATAATCATTATACAACATCAACAAGACATAACTTGATCAAAACCTAGCAAGATTCATGCATATATTATCATTCATAAACCCTAGAAATTTAAAACATCAAAAACATGCATAATCATGCAAACCACATAACATCCATTACATAACAACATGCTTGACCCTTTTAATCTTCATAAACATCAAGTTTTAACTTTTATAAAATAGTTTCAGACCTGGACAAACATGATTTTGATGTTTTAAAAACATATTAAAGAAGATTAAAACATAAGAGAGTGAATTTTATACCACAAGCACTTCAAAACCACCAACCGATTGCTCTTCAAGCTTCCTGAATGGTGTTCTTGAGCCTTAGCAGGTGTTAGGGGTTGATATTTTCGTAATAGGGCAGTAGGGGGAGATTAGGGTTGAGTTTAGGGGATACATGAGGCTTAAGATTGTTTAAATAGTGATTTAAGTCAGTGATGCCGCGTGGAGGGAGTGAGTGGCCGCTCACTCCTCCCCGGCTCGCTCCGGGTGGCTTGTTCCGTTGTACTGCATGTTTTCTTCGATATTTTCGCTATTTTGGACCATAACAAGTGTAACCCCATGTGTTAAGACCCCAACCTTCCTAACGGTCCACCCATTACGATTTTTATTAACGTTTTTGGTTTAACTTTACGTAATCACATACAGTTTGCACATAGTTTCACAGAAGCACATAATTGCAATCAATCTCAATCAATTAGTTCACAATCTTCCAGTTTCACAATTCACCAACGTCCGGGGTTCACTACTCATGTATATAGTTTGGTAATTCCTCGAATTACCACTTCATGCAGTTATTAACCTATAACTGTGCAACGTGTAGCTTATTTAGCTAACCCTAGTTAAGTAAAATGCAAAGAACGTAAGTACAAGTAACTAGGGTTTGGTTAAAGTGAGAACCTGAAATTGCGGTTTACCACAGATTATATTCGTGTTATAGTGATATATATATATAGGGTGAATTAGTAGTATTCGAGCAGTTTTCAGGGCTATAAAGTTAGAAGTTATATGTTTAGCTCGAATTAAATAAAAATCGCCTATATTCACGTGTGTTTTGTATAATTGTGTTTGTTTCTGTTTAGTTAGACTTAACCGCCGAGTTTTAGCCGATTCGTCACTGTAAATATCCTTTCCGCACCCTTACCTTTGCCTAACATTACAACCCTTTTTAAGACCTCTTGATTTGTGCTTTTTAACACGTTAGTTGGTGAAGATTAGATCTTTTGACAAGCTTATGATATTGCACGATTCATTGTCTTAGCAATGGAGCGATTTACACATACACATTACACGTATGTATCATAAATAAAACCGAGTGTGTGTGAACATTGTGAGTCGTGTACGGGTTAGCGTGCTTTGTAGATCGGAAGTGAATCGTTGCTTTTTAGGTATCTTGTCGCCTGTTTTTATATCTTAGTTCGCTTGATTATTATCGTCTCTACAGGTTGCTTTTTCTTTGTTGCCACTTGTCGTGTTTTTCGTTTATTTCTGTTTTGTTGTTTGCTTGAGGACAAGCAAAGTTCAAGTGTGGGGATGTTTGATATACGTTAAAATATACATATATAAATCCCCGATTAAACTCCCAAATTATGCGTTTTCGACCATAATTGCACGAATTCGGTACTTCACCGCTTTGTATATTTATTGCAGGTCTTAAACGACGCCCCAAAGACAAATTCAAAGATATCGGACGAAATCTGGACTGAACAGACAGTTTCTGCACAATCAGGCGAATCTGGGCAATGTGCACGGTCGTGCAAGATTTTTGCACGGCCGTACAGAATCACTTGACTCTAATGGTCCAACGTATCGTGGGTTTAACTTTCCCCGTTTGCCGAAGCGTATCACACCCTTCCAAGGTGACACCTTCAATAGTACCTTGTCCCCAACCTGGAACTCCACAGGTTTTCTACGCTTATCAGCGTAGCTTTTCTGTCGATCATGAGCAGCAGCCATCCGGTTTCTGATTTGCACTATCTTCTCAGAAGTTTCGTGCACGAGTTCGGGACCTATCAGCTGGCTATCCCCAACTTCAGTCCAGCAGATGGGAGATCTACACTTGCGTCCATAAAAGTGCCTCAAAAGGCGTACACTGGATCGAAGTGTGATAACTATTGTTATAAGAGAATTCGATCAAAGGCAAGTGCTTGTCCCAACTGTTGCCAAAGTCCACTACGCATGCTCGTAGTAGATCTTCTAGTGTTTGGATGGTACGTTCACTTTGCCCATTCGTCTAAGGGTGATAGGCTGTGCTCATGTCTAAACGAGTCCCCAATGCATCTTGGAGAGTAGTCTAAAAACGAGAGATAAATCGCGCGTCGCGATCTGATATGATAGAAGTAGGCACTCCGTGCCTAGAGACGACCTCCTTGATATAGATATTGGCCAATTTCTCCAGTGCGTCGGTTTCCTTTATTGCTAGGAAATGTGCTGATTTTGCCAAACGATCAACGATAACCCAAATCATGTTATGCCCACTTGGTGTTCTAGGGAGCTTTGTGATAAAGTCCATAGAAATTCCGTCCCATTTCCATATAGGGATTTCTGGTTGCTGGAGTAAGCCTGAAGGTTTCTGATATTCAATCTTAACCTTTGCACAAGTCAAGCACTTACTAACATACGTAGCTATCTCAGCTTTCATGTTTGGCCACCAGTAAAGCGTTTTGAGGTCTTGGTACATTTTATCTGAACCAGGATGTACCGAATAGCGAGAGGTGTGAGCCTTATCGAGCACGAGTTGTCTGAGATCCCCAAAACGTGGAATCCAGAATCGATTCATGAAGTATTGAAGACCATCCGTCCTCAGTTCCAGGTGCTTATCAGCACCGTGCAAAGTTTCAAGCCCAATGTTTTCCTCTTTCAAAGCCACGCCCTGGGCTTCACGTACCTTATCAGGAAGATTAGAATGTATGGTGAGTTGTAAAGCTCGCACCCGTTTAGGTTTTGTCTCCTTATGACTAAGGGCATCTGCTACTACATTAGCCTTCCCCGGATGGGATTTGATGGCACAGTCATAATCATTCAGGAGCTCGACCCATCGACGTTGTCGCATGTTCAGCTTCTTCTGATCGAATATGTGCTGGAGGCTCTTGTGAACAGTGAAGATCGTACACCTAGTTCCATAGAGATAGTGCCTCCAAATCTTGAGAGCGAAAACCACCGCTCCTAGTTCCAAGTCATGGGTGGTGTAATTCTTCTTATGAACCTTCAGTTGTCGTGAAGCATACGCAATCACCTTCTCACGTTGCATTAGTACACACCCTAACCCTTGGATAGACGCATCACAGTACACCACAAAGTCCTCTGTGCCCTCAGGTAGCGATAGTATAGGTGCACTGCAAAGTTTTGCCTTCAAAAATTGAAAAGCAGATTCTCGGGCATCTACCCACTTGTAAGTAATCCCCTTATGCGTCAAAGCAGTGAGGTGTTGAGCGATCTTAGAGAATCCCTCAATGAATCTACGATAATATCCCTCAAGAACAAGGAACTGGCGCACCTCTGTAGGAGTCTTAGGAGCCTCCCACTTTTTAATAGCATCAATCTTGGCGGGATCGACATGTATTCCTGCCTCATTAACTACATGCCCTAAGAATTGGACCTCACAAATCCAGAAGTCACATTTAGAGAATTTTGCATACAACTGTGTTAGGTCTGCTGACCTGAAGAAGAACAGATGATTAAAAAGCCAAAATATACTAAGTGTTGATCCTTGAATAAAAACAGTTGTTACAATAAAGCTTCCTCCAAAAGTCTGTTGATCCCTAACTGCTGCTGCTTGAATCAACTGTTAGAGATAACTGCTGTTGATGAAAGGTCTGATGAACAAGGTCTGAAGGATAAAAGTCTGATGAAGAACAACTGCTGATCAAAGAACTGAAGAACAAAGGTCTGTTGAACCAACAGCACTTTGGTTCAACAGATGATAGAAGACATTAGAGTTTTAGTTTACAGAGTTTTGTATTATCAGTAGTTTCAATGTAACAGTAGTTATAGCTTAGCAGATGTTAGAAGTTGTTAGTCAGTTAGAGGTCACTATCTAGGTGACGTCAGCAACTGATCATCAGAGGTTTGAGTCTGTCTATAAATAGAACAGTACTTGTACTGTTCTATTCATCACTCGTCATTCTCTTTCAGACAAACTTTCTCTGAGTGATCAGGCTGAGGGGGAGTTTAATTGTACAATTGTAACCTTTCGATTAATGAAAGCTTTCGGTTAAAAACAATTATTCTCTATGTTTTGATTTATAGTTTATTCCGCTGCACTTTCCATTTATACTTCATTCATTTATTCATACTTAATCAAACAAATCAAAACAAACCAGAACTCAGATCCTAACAATTGGTATCAGAGCTTGGTCAATTAAATCTGATTTAATCAATCAATTTAATACACAGATCAGCTCATAATTATTGATATCGTTTGTTTGTCAAGTTAAAACAGAGTAATAGTTTATTTTCGTTTCAACAGTTAGTAAACAGACTTTGTTTTTGAAAAACCAAGAGAATGACTTCACTCAATCAAGATCCACACAACACTGGCACACACAACAAGCCTCCGATGCTTGTCAGGTCAGAATACAACATCTGGCAGCGTCGGGTGGCTCATGTGTTAGCACAACAGAACACAGGGTGCTGGAAATCGGTAGTATTTGGACCACATATTCCAATGGTACCGAGTGCCGAGGATCCAAAGATCCAAGTACCAAAGAGTGTTGAGAACTACTCAGAGCAAGATTTTCAAAAAATCGAGCTAGATGCCAAGGCTTTCAGCATAGTAGCCATGGCACTGCCGAATGATATCTATGTCGGTCTCTTGCACTGCAATAGTGCTAAAGAACTGTGGGATGCTCTTAAAGAGCAATTCGGGGGAACTGATGATGTGATCGAAAACAACCGTGAAATACTTAACCAACAATATGAAACGTTTAGTCACATAAAAGGGGAGTCATTAACACAACAGTTTGAAAGGTTTAACTGTCTTATTAGTGAACTAAAACTGGTTGGTCTAACTTTTCCTAATTCAACATTGAATCATAGGTTTCTTAGATCACTTCAGGACAAATGGGACACTATAGCCATAGTTATGAGAAACTCTATCGGATTCAAAGACCTGACCCTGACCCAGCTTCATGGTAAGCTCCTGACTTATGAAAGGGAGCTTAACCAGAAAAGGAAGCTCCAGGACTCTGGCAAAGTGTCAGATGACTATGTATTTGGGAATACTGCACTGTTGGGTTAGGATGAAGGTTCTGGAAGTAGTAAGGATCAGAGTTATGATCATTACATTGACATAACCACTGGTTTTAACAATGATTCTTACTCATCACCAAACAACTATGCTTTCACAGCTAGTGGTGATATCCAGGCTTCTGATAATTCATCTTTTGTGTACAATGACCTGCAATATATTGACCCTTTGGACTTAGAAGAAATGGACATCTTACATCAGGTTGCCCTGCTCAGTATTAGAACCAATAACTTCTATAAGAAAACTGGCAGGAGGTACCCAGGTTTACATGGTGGGTCAAAGGTGGGGTTGGATAAATCAAAGATAAAGTGTTACAAGTGTCATAGAATGGGTCACTTTGCTAGGGAATGTAGGAGTCAAAATGGAGTTCCTATGATTACCTATCCAAACCAAAGACCACAGACCAACACTTATCAAACCATCCCTAATGTACCTAATGTGCAAAACACTGCTCACTTTGCACAAACCCAAACCACTGTTCCTGTGCACTATGTCCAAACCACTGTTCCTCAGTATCATTATGTCCAAACACCTGTTACTCAGGCACCAGTGCCAATGACTGCTGCTCCACCCTCTGCTCCTGCAGAGACCAGTCAACGAAGTTTCTTTACTCAGGGCTTTGTTGATTGGAGCAGTCTACCAGATGAGATAACAGATGACAACATTGCTTTAGTTGCCAACTCTGAAAATGATTTTTGTTTTATGGCACTAGAAACAATTGTTGAAGAGACTGATTCTGAGGATGTGGTGTCTTTGTCTGAAAATGTGACTGATGGTGTTGTTGCTGAAGTTGTTTCAGCTGAAGATTCTGAAGTGGAGGTTGTGAATCTCTCAGACCCCTGGGGTAGTGATGATTGTGATTGCCAGTGTAACTGTGCCTTGATGGCTGCTGCTAAGGTATCTCCTCAAATCTTAAATGACTTATGCTCAGACAAATGTATTGTGGCATTTGCTAAGATAAAAGAGGTGAATGAAAACTTTAGAAAGAAAATTTTGGATTATGAAATTCAGTTTGAAAAACTCACTAAAGAGTTAAAATCAAAAATAACTGAAAAAGAGTCTGAAATCAGCAGTTTAAAACATGAAGCAAGCATAACCAAAGACCAGCTTCAGACTATGATAACAAAATATCATAGTTGTAAAAAGGAGCTTGAGTCCACCCAAGTTGAATGTCAGAAATGGGTGGAATCATCAAAAGGTTTTGACATGATTGTCAACCAACAATCTAAAAGTCATGTGAAATTTGGGTTTGGTTTTCAAACCACTGACCAAAGTTCACAAACCACTGAAAAAAAGAAACCCCAGTTGGTTGAAGTCATCCCTACCAATTCAAAAGGTCAAGAAATCAAGGTTACTGAACCCAATGGGAAGAAAATCATTCTTGAAAAGTTGGAAGGTACACCCTCATTTGATGAAATTGAGAAATATCAATTTAAACCAACATGGTCAGATGAGTGTGAAGTCCTTGAAAATTTCAAACCAATGACCTTCAAAACCCCTGATGGTAAAATGGCACCACAGGCCAAAGTAATATCTTTGATAGATCTTCCAACAGATGATCAAACATCTGTTGAAAAGAAGAAAGAAAAAGGGAAAGCCAAAAACAACTTGTTTTGTGATTTTTGTGAAAAGAAGAACCATGTCACCAAAAACTGTTTTCTTCTAAAAGCATATGACATCAACAAAACAACAAGTTTAAATGATTCTAAAACAAATGAATGTGCAATCTGCTAGAAAAAGAATCACAAAACAAAAGAGTGCTTATATCTCAAAAATTTTGATGAAAAGATAAAAGAGTAGAAGGCTAAAACTCTTGAAAGTCAAGTGGTGAGTACTCCAAAAGGAAAACCCAAACAGACTTTTGAACCTGTCCAAACAGCTGTTACCAAAAGTCTGAACAAAAACTCTGCTCCCAGAGATGTTCAGGTAACAGATGTTCCACCAGTTAACAGATTACCAAGAGGATATGGACAACCCACTTGTCATCGTCTGCCACATGTTTATGAAGAGCCCAAAAGGCCTTCAAAACCAAAAGTGAACAGACATCCTCATGGTTTTCAGCATCTAATAGGAAATGATCAAACATCTGCTGGACCAAGTGTTGACATACAAGCACTGGCAAATGGTCAATTGCAGCTGTTGAACCTAGTTCAAAAGCTAGTTCAAACCACTGATCATTCTCCTCAACTTAAGGCTGGGACAGCTAAGGACCCATCCAAAGCCAATTTGGCTTTGGACACTCACCAAAACTAAAATCTTTACTGATGTGCAGGGAGCTTCTGCTTGTTTAGACAGTTTATGGTATGTAGACAGTGGAGGCTCCAGGCACATGACTGGATGTAGAGCCCTTCTTCTGGACTTTTTTTGCACATGGAGGGGGTGATATATCCTTTGGTAATGATTCTAAAGGTAAAGTGTTGGGTTCTGGTACTGTCAAAGCAGGGAGGCTTAAGTTTGAAAATGTTAATCTGATAGACAATCTAAAATTTAATCTACTTAGTGTGTCTCAAATGAGTGACAAAGGCTTTGGGTCATTCTTCACTAAGCAAACTTGTAAGATTGTTGGCCCAGAGGCTGTTGAAAAGAATAACACCATCATTGCTCAGAGCAAAGCACAACTTGTTGCTCATAGAAGTGGCAATGTGTATGTAGTTGATATGTTGAAGGATAATCCTATGGCAAATGTCTGTCTGTTCTCTGCTGCCTCTACCAAAGAGACAAAATTGTGGCATAGGAGACTTGGTCACACCAACCTTAAATGTGATGAGCATTGTGTTTCCTGTCTAAAAGGAAAACAACATAAAAGCTCTTACAAATCAATTGATGAGTCCAAAACTAGTCAGTGTTTACAATTGTTGCACATGGACTTGTTTGGCCCTGTAAAAATCATGAGTCTAAGAAGAAAAAGATTTTGTCTTGTCATAGTTGATGATTTTTCTAGGTTTACATGGACTTACTTTTTACACTCTAAGGATGAGACTGCAGGTATTTTGAAAGACTTTGTCACCAAAGTTGAAAAACAATATGACTTGCCAGTAAAAGTCTTTAGAAGTGACAATGGAACAGAGTTTAAAAATAAGGAGTTGGATGATTTCTGTGTGTCAAAAGGGATTGTAAGGCAGTACAGTATCCCAAGAACACCAGAGCAGAATGGGGTGGTTGAAAGGAAGAACAGGACTCTCATTGAGGCTGCAAGAACAATGCTAGCAGATTCTGGTTTGCCTCTGTCCTTTTGGGCAGAAGCTGTAAACACTGCTTGTTATGTTCAAAACAGAGTTTTAATCAACCCTAGACATCAAAAGACTGCTTATGAAATTCTGTTTAAAATCAAACCACTGATATCATTTTTCAAAGTCTTTGGCTGCCCATGTTTCATTTTAAATCTTAAAGATTCCATTTCAAAATTTGCAGCCAAAGTAGATTGTGGATATTTTCTGGGGTATTCTTCTACTGCCAAGGCCTATAAAGTGTTTAACACAAGGACCAAGACAATAGAAGAAACTCTGAATGTGAAGTTCAATGAACTTTCATCTTTGAAAATCCCAGCAAACCCTGCTGAGTTGTTTGATTTGGATAAATTCAAATTTGAAGATATTACTGTCAAAACTAACCCTGCAGGTACTCCACAATCTCCACAACAAGATTACAGAATAGATGTTGTGATTCCAGATCACTACAAAGTCTATCCTGCATCAGAGGAAGCAGTAGTTCAAAACAACTGTCAAAACTCTGTCACAGCTGAGTCAGCCACTGTTGGCAAGTCCTATCTCCAAACCACTGATTCACCCAGCCAATCCACTGCTCAATCATCTGTTGACAAAAGTCAATCATCTGTTGACTATAGTCAAACAACTGTTGACAAAAGTCAGTCCAATTTTACATCACTTGGACCCATTCCTCCACCTCCATTTCAAACATCTGTTGACTCTTCAAAAGTGCCAACAGATGTTATGTCAACAGAGTCTCCAAATCTCTGTCCTTCACCACAAAATGCCATCATACCATATCAGGGAGATCTAATCTACCTAAGAGCTCATCCACCAGATCAAATCATTGGCAACATCAGAGAAGGTGTGCTCACAAGGAGCCAATCTTCAAATATCTGTCTTTTTGCAGGTTTTCTATCCCTTTCACAACCTGTCAAGTACCAAGAGGCACTAAAAGACAACAGTTGGGTGGAAGCCATGCAAGAATAACTCCTTCAGTTTAAAAGACAACAAGTATGGGAACTTGTACCACTGCCTAAGGATGTCTGTCCAATTGGCACAAAGTGGGTCTTCAAAAACAAAACTGATGAAAGGGGTATAGTTGTCAAGAATAAGGCCAGGTTAGTGGTTCAAGGCTTCAGACAAGAAGAAGGAATTGACTATGATGAAACCTTTGCCCCTGTAGCAAGGTTAGAAGCTATCAGACTTTTCTTAGCCTTTGCTATCAACCACAACATCAAGGTGTATCAGATGGACATCAAGTGTGCCTTCCTATATGGCAAAATTCAGGAGGAGGTCTATGTATGTCAACCACCTGGTTTTGAAGACACATTCCATCCTGATCATGTCTACAAGCTTAACAAAGCATTGTATGGGCTGAAACAAGCACCAAGAGCCTGGTATGAAACTCTCTCCACCTTTCTCTTATCCATTGGTTTCACAAGAGGTAAAATTGATAAAACCTTGTTCTTAAAATGGAAAGGAAAAGATTTAATGATTGTTCAAATATATGTGGATGACATCATTTTTGGATCCACATGTAATAAAATGTGTGAGGAGTTTAGGGAACTCATGACAGCAGAGTTTGAAATGAGTGCTATGGGTGAACTTCAGTGCTTTCTTGGTCTCCAAGTAAAGCAACTGCAAAATGGCACATTCATTCATCAAAACAAATATGTGAAAAACTTGTTAACAAAATTTGAGATGAATGATTGTAAGCCATGTAGTACACCCATGAGCACAGTCAAGCCACTCACTATTGATGACAAGGATGAACTGGTTGATCAAACACATTATAGATGCATGAATGGGTCTTTATTGTACTTAACAGCATCCAGGCCAGACATTATGTTTGCAACCTGTGTGTGTGCAAGATTCCAGGCTTCACCTAGAAAGTCTAACCTTATTGCTGTGAAAAGGATATTCAGATACCTAAAAGGTGCTCCCACACTTGGTATCTAGTATCCTGCTAATGGAAACATTGAGCTTTCAGGTTATTCAGATAGTGACTTTGCTGGCTGCCACACCATAAGGAAGTCCACCTCTGGAGGGTGCCAGTTTCTAGGGAATGCCTTAGTCTCTTGGCAAAGCAAAAAGCAAGCAACGGTTTCAACATCCACAGCTGAGGCTGAATACATTGCTGCTGCAAGCTGTACAGCCCAACTCATGTCGCTTCAAAATCAACTATTGGATTTTGGGATAACTGCACTAAGGACTCCACTAATGTTGGATAGCCAAGCTGCTGAAAATATCATCAAGAATCCAGTCTCTCATTCAACCACCAAGCACATAGATATCAGACATCATTTTGTCAGGGATAGCTATGAAAAAGGTTTGATTTCTCTGCACCATGTTCCAACAGAGGATCAGTTGGCAGATGTGTTGACAAAAGCTTTAGACACATCTACCTTCACAAATCTGATCTCTCGAATTGGAATGTTAAACATGGATTAAAACAACAAAAATGTTTTCAATAAAAACATTAAAATGTTTTCAGAAAAATCAAATTTTGCTTAAAATGACACTTTGGTTGAAAAATCTGTTTTTAAAACCACTGATCAGATAAAACAACCACTGTTTCATTCAAACCACTGATAGTTGAAAAATCTGTTTCAAACATCTGATCAGATAAAACAACCACTGTTGGTTGAAAAATCTGTTTCAAACATCTGATCAGATAAAACAACTGTTTTCATCAGTCTTTTGGTTAAACAACAGAGGTTGGCAACAGATGTTTAACTAAACAGCTGTATGCCACCAGATGTTTCAACCATCAGATGTTTGCCACGTCTGCTCTCAAAAGCAGAGTTTTGCCACCTCAGCGGTTTCACCAGAGCCTATAAAACCCTGTTTTTCCCCCAACAGCAGTTTTACTGTCTCATTGTATTCAAAATACTAAAAACCGCCTTCGTCTTCCTCAAAACCCTCCATCCAAGTTCAGTACTTTCATAATCAAAATCCATTAAAATGGATCTTCAAACAAAAGCCACCCACAATTTCCTTCCATATTTGGTTAAAACCGAAGACAATGTCCCATTCCACTCCATAATCGACATAATAAACAACTCAAAATACAAAAATATCCTCATTGCTGATGCTCCCATTTACCTTGAAACACTCCAAGAATTCTGGGCAAGTGCTGAAGTCTTGTATCAAGACAAAAAGCCCACTTCCATAATTTCAAAAATTGGAGCCACCCGTATCGCCATAACCCCTGAAATCATATCCACTACCTTCTCATTAAATGACTTGTCAGGTATGGAATCTTTTCCTAAAACAGAGCTTCACACTGAGTTCCAGGAAAGAGGGTATGATGCACAGATGACTGGATCAACCTTATATAAAAAGTTTTTTCCTCCAGTCATGAAATTTTTCTTCCATACCCTTCTTCTCTGTGCCTCAGCCAAGACCACCTCCTTCAATGAAATCCTATTGAGGATTCAATACTTGGGATATGCAATGTTGTCAGATTCTGACTTCAATCTGTCTCAGGGATTGTTTTTGGACTTGGTCTCCAATGTGAAAGCCATAAAATCTGGCTCAAATAATGCTTTTCTACTCTACCCTAGAATCCTAAGTGTAATTCTACAAAAGATTTTACCAGAAAATGATTTTCAAAAGGGAGAGTCCTTTAAAATGAAAAGTTTAACAGATGAAACTTTCACAAGAATGCTGGGTTCTTCAACCCAAGAAAAGGTGTCAAAAGTGACAAAAGTTTCAATAACACAACCAAAGAGGACAAAGACAACAACTGTTGTTGAAACCTCTGTTGGTGAGCCCACTGCTCCTGGTGATCATGGCACTTCATCCAGTGCTGTGAAACCCACACCAGCCACCAAAAGAAAACGTTCATCCTCAAAAACCACCTCTCAACCCAAAAAGGGACTTCTGGAAGATGAGATACCAGAAGCTAACCCTGTTGCATCACCAAAGCAACATGAAACCACTGTTGTTACTTCCTCACAACAGTTGGAGATATCTCAACCTAAGCAAACTCCTCAAGAATCCTCACAAAAAGATCTTGTTGTAAGCCAAAGGGAAACTCATACTGAGGCATATGAGTCACTTGACCATATGTTTACAAGTCCATCTCCCAGGGCTAATCAGCTTTTTACTCCACCCACATCACCACCACATGTCCCACAAACCATGCAACCACTGTTTGAAGCTATTGACAAAACTCAGGACAACCCCAGTTCCTCTCCTTCACCTGTCACAGAGAGTATACCTCCACAAGTGACTGGGGCTGAGAAAAGTCAATCTGTTATCCCACAAACAGAAGAGGAGGTTATACTCCCAGAGGTCAATGTAACTTCTGGTGAGGTTTCAAGAGAAGCAGCCACTACTGCTGTTGAGACCATTGTCTCACAACAGGACAGTGGTTCCATAGATAAGACTTCCTTGAAGGCAACAACTGATGAGGCCACCATTGTGTCCCCAAAATCAGTTGGAAGTCCCCAGTACCAAGAAAAAGGGGCAGCAGGTTCTCATTCCATGGACTCACCTCCTAGGACTGAACCAGCTAAAACTACCTCTGGTAGGGATTCAGATGATCCTATTAACTTAGGTGATGAATCAAAACTCCAAGAATTGACGGTTAAGGTTCAAAACCTTGAATCCTCTGTTGCTGACATCAAGACAATATTGGAAACATTGGGCAACTTTACAAAGAGTCAACCATCCACCTCTGACATTGCCAATGAGCTATGGAAATATGTTTCCCCCATCATCATAGCTCACAGAAAATTGGCAGATCAGACACAAGAAACCTACATGACAATGATCAGAAACATGGTGGATGCCAGGTTCAATGACACAAAGGCTGACATCAAGGTGATCAAGGAACATCTGCTGAAGACTACTGGCTCTGCCCCTACCACCATTCTCAGGGATGAAAATGACAATGAATTCACTGCTGATGATGCCAAAAAGGGGGAGAGTGGCAGAGATAGGCTACCAAAGTTAAATCCATTTGGTGCACCACCCTCTCAAAAGGGTAAGCCAGCTGCTGACAAACCAGAGTCTCCAAAATCAGCTCCACAACCACAGCAACCAAGTGTTCACACCCCTATTGCTGAACCAGCTCAAACAACCAAGGCAAAGGAAGTTGATACTTCTGCCAATGAAAAGGCTGAAAAGGCTGCTCAAGACAAACTAAAAAGGGCTGACACTTTGGAAGCTAAAGCAGAGTTGTTGGTGCAGCTTAAAAAGGAACAACAGCAAGAAGTGGAAAATGTGAGTTCCTCTAAAAGAAAGAAAATGCCAGCCAAACATACAAGGAAACCACCATCCAAGCTATCTGTTGAAACCTCTGCTGCTGAAACACCTGCCACCACAACCTCTGTTACCCAAACCACTGAAACCAAAACCACAGCTACCAAAACAGCTGTTCCAACCAAGCCATCAACCACTAAACCAATCACAAAACCAGCCACAACTCAAACAACAACAAAACCTACCACAACACAACCAAAAACCCAAACAACTGCTGGTTCTACAAAAGGGCCAACAGATGTTAACCAAACCACTGCCACATCCTCACCATCACCAAAAATCTTGTATAGCAGAAAAAGGAAATCCACCTTTGTTATACAAGATGAAAACATTCACACCACACCACCTAACACTCCAATCACACAATCCACACCAGTCAATGCCATTCCACGTTCATCATTCTCACCTCACACATCACAATTCAGATCCCATAGACCACCACCAACCAATACACCATTGGCTGAGAAGTATACTCTTGAGTTGGATTTAATCAAGGGGGAACTTCAATCCTTCTATAATACTGATCAGCCATCAGATAGAACCTTCCCTTCTCTTAAAGGCTTCCCTGTTCCTCTCAACATTGATACTTATCTAAAATACAAGAGTGAACAGGCTGATGCTGCCATCAAAGAGAAATGTAAAGGGAAGGATGACAGGACTGCTCAGGGCATCCATTCAGCAGAGCTTAGCAAAGTAAGAAGGATTGAATACTTTGCTAAGACCCTGAGCAACTCCATGTCTTCCATGCCTCTCAGCAGAGATTTGGAAATGGAGGTTAGGGATTCATTACTAGAACAGATCTTGGCCACCAAGCCTTACAAAGCAACCAAAAATCAATTCACAGGCTGGACCACACATGCTCTCAGAGAAGAACTTATAAGAATTGAGAGCATGGCCAAGAATCCTCCTACAAAGGCCTCTGCCCCTGATTTCAGTAAAGGGAGAGATCAAGCTAGAGCTTTGAAATTCAAAAGAATGAGACAAGAGCTTGTAGCTGCCAAGTATGGAGAGATGAGATCTATTGCTAGATGGTCTGAGATCAGATTGATTGAAACTTACAAGAAATTGGAAGAAGACAGAAAGACAAACCCTAACCTACCAAGAAAATCTGTCTACGATGATGCACCAAAGAGACCTCTACAGGCCTTTACACTTGACAGTCTGCTGGAAACCTCTGATCTTTCCATTGCTGCTAGAAGACAATTCAAGAAGCAGAAGGAAATGGCAGAAGAGGAACAAAAATAGTTTACTGATACTTTTGTAAAAGAGGGTCTTATAAATCAAATCAGATCTTTCACTGATCCTGTGTCAGACAGACTCAGGGAACTCATTGGCAGGCCTCCATCACCCAACTCATCAAGAATAAGGATGCATCCCAGTCACTCCTCTGATTCTAAAATTCTAAAATGGAAGTCAAACAAAGACACCCATGAATTGACATTGCTCAGATCAGATGGTAGTATTCAGAAGTTAAGCATGGATGATGCACCTGGCCTAAGTGCTGAAGACCTCCAAACACTTCTGAATTTGACACTGGAAAGAGATGCTGAAGACCTCTACTCTTTGAACTTTGAATTACAACTCAAAGGTCAAATAAGAGAAAGTCTGATGAGAAATAAAGATCAACAATAAAGCAGAGTTTTGGCATCATCTGTTCTAGGGGGAGATTGTTAGGTCTGCTGACCTGGAGAAGAATAGATGATTAAAAAGCCAAAATATACTTAGTGTTGATCCTTGAATAAAAACAGTTGTTACAATAAAGCTTCCTCCAAAAGTCTGTTGATCCCTAACTGCTGCTGCTTGAATCAACTGTTAGAGATAACTGCTGTTGATGAAAGGTCTGATGAACAAGGTCTGAAGGATAAAAGTCTGATGAAGAACAACTGCTGATCAAAGAACTGAAGAACAAAGGTCTGTTGAACCAACAGCACTTTGGTTCAACAGATGATAGAAGACATCAGAGTTTTAGTTTACAGAGTTTTGTATTATCAGTAGTTTCAATGTAACAGTAGTTATAGCTTAGCAGATGTTAGAAGTTGTTAGTCAGTTAGAGGTCACTATCTAGGTGACGTCAACAACTGATCATCAGAGGTTTGAGTCTGTCTATAAATAGAACAGTACTTGTACTGTTCTATTCATCACTCATCATTCTCTTTCAGACAAACATTCTCTGAGTGATCAGGCTGAGGGGGAGTTTAATTGTACAATTGTAACCTTTCGATTAATGAAAGCTTTCGGTTAAAAACAATTATTCTCTATGTTTTGATTTATAGTTTATTCCGCTGCACTTTCCATTTATACTTCATTCATTTATTCATACTTAATCAAACAAATCAAAACAAACCAGAACTCAGATCCTAACAAACTGCTCATTTCTCAAGAGTTCCAAGATCAGCTGCAGGTGTTGCTCATGCTCTTCCCTGCTCTTGGAGTAAATTAAGATGTCATCTATGAACACTATGACGAACTTGTCCAAATAAAGCTTACACACGCGGTTCATAAGGTCTATGAACACCGCCAGTGCATTGGTCAGCCCAAATGGCATTACCAAAAACTCATATTGTCCATAATGAGTTCGAAAGGTTGTCTTCGCTATATCTTCCTCTCGGACTCTCAGTTGGTGATACCCTGACCTCAAGTCAATCTTGGAGTAGAAACTCGACCCTTGAAGCTGGTGAACAAGTCATCAATACGAGGCAAAGGGTAGCGGTTCTTAACCATCACCTTGTTCAACTCTCGATAGTCAATACACATGCGGAAGCTCCCATCCTTCTTCTTTACAAACAGGACTGGGGCTCCCTAGGGTGAAGAACTAGGCCTAATGAAACCTCTATCCAATAGCTCCTGGAGTTGGGTGGACAGTTCTTGAAGTTCGCCTGGTGCTAAGCGATATCGTGCGCGTGCAACTGGGGCCGCTCCATGTGCAAGATCAATTTGAAACTCCACTTGGCGAACAGGTGGAAGTCCAGGTAGTTCCTCTGGGAAAACATCTGGAAAGTCGCGGACCACTAGGAGGTCCTTAATCCTTATTTCAACTTCAGCTCGAGTATCTGTAATGTTAGCCAGAATAGCCGGATAGCCCTTTCGAATACACTTCTGGGCTTTCAAGAAGGAGATGATGCCCACCATGGCACCACGATTATCACCCTGAATAGATAACAGTTCTCCACTAGGGAGAGGGATACAAACAGTTTTCTCCTGACAGAGAATTTCAGCGCGTTGCTTGGACAACCAGTCCATGCCAACCACGATATCAAAGCTTCCTAGGGTGATAGTTAGAAGGTCGATGGCAAATAATTGCCCATCTAGCTCGAGCTTACAGTCGCGATGAACGTGTGTTACCTCAACAGGCTTCCCATCAGCTAACTCTATAGAATGCGGGGTATCAAGAAGGGTAGGAACCATCCCTAGTTGTTTGCTTTAATGACACAAAACTATAGTCCGCACAAGTATCATATAAAAGAGAAGCGAGAATGTCGTTTAAGGAACACGTACCCATCACGACATTGTTATCAGTCCTAGCTTCCCCCGAGCCAATAAAAAATGCTATTCCACGAGCCCCATTATTGTTGTTGTTGTTGCCAGCGTTGGTAGTGTTGTTGTTCCCAGTCTTATTACTTCCACCGTTGTTATTGTTACCCACGTTATTATTGTTACCATTACCGTTTAGCTGAGGATAGTCCCTCCTGAAGTGACCCTCACTCCCACACTGAAAATAGCCCTTTCCACTTTTCTGTTGCTGGCCCTGCTGTGGTGGATTACCCTGGACATTGGCCCTACAGTCTTTCTGCATATGCCCCATTCTACCACAACGATCACACTTAACCTTGTTACATGGCCCCGAGTGGTGGTAGTTGCACCTAGTGCACTTGGGACGCTGTCCCTGATAACCACCTTGCGGTTGATTGCGATTGTTGCCGCTGTTGTGACTGTTGTGCTTCTTGTTCTGTTGCTGCTGTTGCTGATTACCATTGCCTGGGGGTTTGCCAGATGCATTCTCCCAGTTTCTCTTGTTGTCATTAGTACCAGAAGACGAAGCACCACGAGGGGGTAGCGGTCTCTCTACCACCTTCTGGTCGGTCAGCTAGTGTGCCATACGAATCACCTGCTGAATATTGTTGAAGTTTGCAGTAGTGACCATCCCCTTGATCTGTGGCACCAAGCCCTTTATATATAGTTCAATCCGCTTGTAGAGCGGTGTAGAATAGTTAGGGCACATAGTTGCCAACTCATGCGACCTAGTAGTATAAGCTTCAATCTCCGACCCTACCATTTTCAGGTTAAGGTACTCAGTCTCCAACTTCTGAATCTCATCTCGAGGACAGTACTCCTCCCTCATCAAATCCTTGAAATCCGACCAAGGTGTAGCATTTGCCACATCCACACCTAGCATCTGTTTCTAAGAGTTCCACCAGGATAATGCCGCATTCTCAAGGGTAGCAGCGACATACTTGACCCTGTCAGCTGCGGGACAGTTACACATAGCGAAGCATGATTCCATCTTTTCGTACCACCTCAGCAGTCCGACTGCTCCTTCAGATCCTCCAAAATTCTGAGGCTTGCAATCCATGAATGTCTTGTAGGTACAGACTGGAGGGTGATGAGCAGGTTGGCCTAAGTACAAAAGCGAAAGTCACAAATGAGTAAAAGAGCATAACGCTGGAGTCTAGGGAAAGAGAGTAGAGCGAATTGGTGTTACCAGCTTGAAAAGTTGCAAGGGTTGCAACCACCCTGTCATTGATAAGTATATTCAGCTCATCTTGTGTCATGTTGATGTTTCCTCTACTGTGACCTCTTCCCGCCATAGCATTTCTACATTTACACTATACCCATGAGAAAACAATAATATGTCCCACATACAATCGTTCACACAGTACAAGTAAACTAGAATGTCACACAGATCATATACGCAAGAATAAGATAAAGAAATCGATCGATTGCAATAATAATAATAATAATGTTCCAAACACAAGCCAAACGGTCCTCCAGTCTCACGTGATAAAATAAAAGTCATTATATGAATAAATATAAAATACTAGAATAATAAATAAAATCAATCGTCCTTAGGTTCCATGGAGATGACTGAGCCTTCATCTTCACTCTCAACATGTATCTCAACAGGTTCTTCCTCCTCTTCTTCCATGAGTGCTGCATCAAGTGCTGCTCCCAGAGCATCAAATCCATTCTCCATGGGTTGTTCTTTGGGATCCTCCTCTCTATTCTGCCCCAGAGCTTCCATAAGTCTGTTACGAACCAAAGTTAACTCCGCTCTAGTAGCTGCTAGATCCTGTTTAGTAGTTGTCGTCTTGTGCCTAGCTTCATCAGCGTCCTTCTTAACCCTTCCTAGTTCACCAAACAAGTGATCAATCTGTCCCTCCATATGTTTCAATGTCTCATCAGCATTTCTTCTCCAGAATTGAAATTCCTTGACAGCAGTGAAAGCATTATCTAACTTAGTATGTATGTGCTTCACCATCCCTGCAAGTGACCTCTCCCATGAGTCAACAATGGGAGGTACTCTGGCCGGCACCCCATAGCTTACTAACCAAGAGTGTAGTACATCCATGAACCAAAGCCAACGATGGGTGGCTTCATACGGATCATGTGACGAAGCTGGACGCTGGTAAGGATCATATGATGGAGCCCGTTGCCCCTCAATAGCACGATTAGAGTAGTTTCTATGGACGAGGTTAGTCATGTTTTCCTACAATGCGTTAGATCACTACACGTATTCGAGAATAATAAATTGTGCACTTTAGGTAGTGAGTGTAACTAGTACTTATGCTATGATGATTATAGACTAGAATGCAATCCTAGTTCACTATAACCAATGGCTCTAATACCAATCTGTCACACTCTCAAATTTCCACTGCGGGGTTCTACCGCGAGGCGCATGACAAACCAGGATCCATAGCCATAAGTATCATGAACGACTCTAAATTCCCAAACCATTTAGTTCGTTGTTGTAAAAATAAGTTTCATAGTTTAACCAAGCATTTTAAAGTAGTTGCGAAAGCGTAAATAAAGAAAACAGTTCAACATAATATCTGCGCAAAACAACGCGCCCAAAACCAAAATTAAACTTCAAAGTATTAAAGTGTTCATATCCCAAGACACAACATGATGCATGCCCTAATCGTGCTCCATACCTAGCGACCTGCAAAGCATGGTAGCGTGTGTCAACATAAAGTCGGTGAGTTCACAAAATAAAGTAGGTGAGTAAGTAAAAGTGTAGGTTTTCCCAAAACCCATAACCACAAATAAAGCGTAGGCCTCCCAGACCATGTAAATAATAGCTAATTCATATGCCAGGGGTAGCTAACCCACTCATGATAACTAATACCGGTGATACCGAACTGCTAATGAACGAGTTCCCACAACAGTGAGCATAGTGCCTTGCATCATTGCCCATCAACAATGATAATAAGTGTTAAGTTATAGTTCACACCCATGCTCCTAGCACGATGTGAGGTTTGTTAAACCTAATAGCGCTATCAACTAGTAACCCGCTTGCCCACCCGATAATTCATTCGGTATCTAGAAGGACTTAAACGATAAGGTTGGTTTAGTTCATCAAGGACATAAACATGAATTAGTAAAAGTAGATTCACCTTGTGAACCTAGCACCCCAAAACCCGAGATGTGTAAATGTATTCCCAAACCGGACTAGAAAACGTTAAATAAGTTGTCTCCCCGAGACGCATGCTTTTGAGAAAAGAGTAGTGAAACTCACCTTTGGTTGCAAGCAAATTATCGAAACTCCAAAACAATAACGTGCTATTGACTCCCTATTACAAGTGTCACTAAGTGAGTATATGTGCATAACCAATACACCATATAACCCGTTTGTCCAAGACGCTTAAATGTTCAAAACCGTGTATGTGACACCTAGTGATTCTACATGCACAAGTAAACCCTACGAACCCGTTAGTGAACATATTGATTAACATCAGTTTTATACTTCACATACATCCCACATAAGGGCCCATACAAGTTCATGTCAAACACATACTACATAAGACTCCAAATAGTCACATAAACATACTCTACACAATCTGCGTTTTGAGGACAGATTGTGTGCTGTGAAAAACAATTTATTTAAAATACTTAACAAACTAACTAAATTCCCAAATTTTTACTGAATATTCTTTGGAGTTTACTTGACAACCATAGTTTTGTTTTGTCTCAAAACCAAACACAAAAATTATGAAAATTCATACAACACAGCTATGTCCAGAAAGTTTTCACAACAGGTCAGTTTAGGAGAAATCTTCCCAAAAATTGTGTATTCACCCAAACGGGGTGAATCCACTTGGAAAAGCCAAGTTATTCCAATGTTGATCTACTGTCCAAATTTCATAACCTAACTCTTTTTTAAAACACTAGAGAGTGAATTTTATACCACAAGCACTTCAAAACCACCAACCGATTGCTCTTCAAGCTTCCCGAATGGTGTTCTTGAGCCTTAGCATGTGTTAGGGGTTGATATTTTCGTAATAGGGCAGTAGGGGGCTATTAGGGTTGAGTTTAGGGGATACATGAGGCTTAAGATTGTTTAAATAGTGATTTAAGTCGGTTATGTTGCGTCAGACCCCCGCGAGCGACCGCGCGGAGGGAGTGAGCGGCCGCTCACTCCTCCCCGGCTCGCTCCGGGTGGCTTTTTTCGTTGTACCGCATTACGATCCCAACCTTCCTAACGGTCCACCCTTTAAGATTTTTATTAACGTTTTTTGTTTAAGTTTATGTAATCACATACAGTTTGCACATAGTTTCACAGAAGCACATAATTGCAATCAATCTCAATCAATTAGTTCACAATCTTCCAGTTTCACAATTCACCAACGTCCGGGGTTCACTACTCATGTATATAGTTTGGTAATACCTCGAATTACCACTTCATGCAGTTATTAACCTATAACTGTGCAACGTGTAGCTTATCTAGCTAACCCTAGTTAAGTAAAATGCAAAAAACGTAAGAACAAGTAACTAGGGTTTGGTTAAAGTGAGAACCTGAAATTGCGGGGTATCACAGATTATATTTGTGTTATAGTGATATATATATATATATACATATATAAAAAAATCCAGAAAAATAGAACACCCTAAAATAGGGTGAATTAGTTGTATTCGAGTAGTTTTCAGGGCTATAAAGTTAGAAGTTATATGTTTAGCTCGATTTAAATAAAAATCGCCTATATTCGCGTGTGTTTTGTATAGTTGTGTTTGTTTCTGTTTAGTTAGACTTAACCGCCGAGTTTTAGCCGATTCGTCACTGTAAATATCCTTTCCGCACCCTTACCTTTGCCTAACATTACAACCCTTTTTAAGACCTCTTGATTTGTGCTTTTTCACATGTTAGTTGGTGAAGATTAGATCTTTTGACAAGCTTATGATATTGCACGATTCATTGTCTTGGCAATGGAGCGATTTACACATACACATTACACGTATGTGTCATAAATAAAACCGAGTGTGTGTGAACATTGTGAGTCGTGTACGAGTTAGTGTGCTTTGTAGATCAGAAGTGAATCGTTGCTTTTTAGTTATCTTGTCGCCTGTTTTTATATCTTTGTTGGCTTGATTATTATCGTCTCTACAGGTTGCTTTTTCTTTGTTGCCACTTGTCGAGTTTTTCATTTATTTCTGTTTTGTTGTTTGCTTGAGGACAAGCAAAGTTCATGTGTGGGGAGGTTTGATGTACGTTAAAATATACATATATAAATCCCCGATTAAACTCCCAAATTACGCGTTTTCGACCATAATTGCACAAATTCGGTATTTAACCGCTTTGTATATTTATTGCAGGTCTTAAACGACGCCCCAAAGACAAATTCGAAGAAATCAGACGAAATCTGGACTGAACAGACATTTTCTGCACAATCAGGCGAATCTGGGCAATGTGCACGGCCATGCAAGATTTTTGCACGACCGTACAAACTCACTTGACTCGGCAACAGGAAGCTGCACTGGCAGTGCAGCTGCTCGTGCACACGATGATTCCGGGCAACCTGATCAGCACTCCCGTGCACGTGCCCGTGCGACCCAGTTTCCTCAGCTGTACTGCCCGTGCAGCCCTTGTTCTCGGACACAACCTGATCAGCACGACCGTGCGAGTCCCAAGATATTTCCAGGAACCACGTAGCCATTTGCCCACTTGCACGTCACGTCAGAAAAGAAAAAGTGCACGGCCGTGCACTTTATGTGCACGACCGTGCAGGTCTTCAAAATTTGCTTAAATACAGAGCAGAACTCACTGGTCAGGTATTGGGTATTTTCTGGACGATCTGAGGCGATTTCTGGACCAAAGGAGCTGCTGGAAAGCCATTTAACAAGCTCGAGAATTATTCCCGATCATCTATCATCATCCAATCAATCACATTTGCATTCTTATGGTTTTATCTTATAATCTATTTTTGTATCAAATCTGATTTTGTATGTTTATTGTGATGTTTATGTTATAGATAGTATGCCTACGGGTAAAAACACTTGTAGTTAGTATGTAAAAACAATCATTTGCGTAGTTTAATCATGTCTTGTATGATATTGGCGTTTTTCATGTTGAATCTTGATGATCATAATGCAACCTTGTTTCATTGTTGTTGGATTTGTGATTGTGTTTGAATGACTTTGATGATTATCGTTTGTGTTAGTCGGATACATGTTGAAAAATCGTTCGTTTAATCAACCGGTAGTAGACTAGTTAACTTGTTAATAAGTTTACACCATGAAACTGTAACCAGGTATTGGTTTGGTTAAAGTCAGTTAAATAATGATTATAAATGCTTATCGGCACGTAAAAGGGTTTAAAAAGCTTAATGGTGTTGTTACTAATCTCTGACACGGTTAATGATCTTTGCTAGTTTTTTTGTTTAAAATGGCGATCTTAGTAGATTTGTGTTCAAAGTTGGTAAAATGGAATAGGTTGTGAAATGCTCTACTTTATGCTAGTCTCGGTGGTTGTATTGTGTATTCGGTATTGCTTTCCTTGATTAGTGAGGTTAGAAAACTCTTAACGGATGACTAACTTATCTTTAGAGGATTTTCATGAGATGATATCAGCTGCTCGCTAATGAACAATTTAAGGTGGTTGACGTGTGTTTATCGTGTTAGCTTTCCGTATAGTTGTCATGTTAGGATTCCCGAAAGGTATACTAATTCTCTAAAAATGGGAATGTTGATCACACGCTTTTGTATCATATAATATGTAGATGACATGCTAGGATTGGTATTATAGTGTATTTATAGTTATAATTTGTATTTGGAGTCTTACTTATGTTACTTATATGTTTTAGAATTAATTTACTTTAAACAAACTTCAACTATCTTTTCCTACTGGTAAATCGGGGATAGAGTTTTAGTACTATTGCATCCGCTTGCATCCATGGATCGATATCTGGTTCTTATCTCAGCTTACTACATATATGACAGGGTACACTTGCCTTTTTGTGTGTGTTTTAATGTTAAGGTCTAAACCATTTTTATAAATATTAAAACCAAACGTGTGTTAAAATCCTTTGAAAAATATGCGTATTGCCCACTAAAAAGTCATTGTCTTTTTTAAGAGGCTTTCCAAACAGGTCCATTGTCTTTTTTTTCTACATGAATAAAAACCCACTAAAAAGTCATTTTTTGTTATTGTTTTTTGTATAGCACTATGGTACTCGTTGGAAATATAATGAAACGCTCATTAGTTTGGTGTAATTGTTTTTTAAAAATCTCGTATATACAAGTTACTAACGTTTAATTATTGGGGGGGAGATAAGGAAAAAATAAAGATAAAGATATTAAGTAACATATTTGAAATTTTAAAATAATCGTTAATAGTTTATCTTTATTTAAAATATAATTAAAAAAAATTAGGTGAAATCGTAAGGGCCTCACAACACGCCATGTGTCACATACCTTTTCGTTTATTATATATAGAGATACAGTGTTCCTTCGCATTTGTTTGTTTGGATTGTGAGGGAAGAGAGAGAAAATGTGATGATAAATGTCCAAAAATATTATTTAATTAAATATAAGAGAGACAATATAGTAATTATATATTAGTGTAACAATGTGGATGACGAACCTATTGTGAATGCTAGCATAAGTTCCCCATCCACATACACATAATTACACCAAAAATTATTACATTGTCTTTATCTTTTTCAATTAAATAATACCTTCGATAACTTTTGTCATTACCTAATCAATCTTCTTAATTCACACAGCTACTTTCAAAAAATTTAAAAAACTAAATATAGAAGAACAATGTTATACAAGATATAGAGATGCACAGTAACTTTTTTCTCTTATCTACTTACAACTACTTATTAAAATATGGATAACTCACTCACAAATATATGAAGAACCTGATATGGATGTTATCCCATACCCCAAATGTTTGTTAGTGAATCCCCATATTTTAAGAAGTGTTTGTGAGTAGAGGAGAAAGAAATTTTATTGTTCACCTGTATATTTAGGGGGACAAGGTTTCCCCGCATTTATTTTTCAATATTTTTTAAAGTAGTTGTGAGTGAGGAGAGAGAAAAGATAATGATAAAGATATAAAAAAATATTATTTAATTTAGAATGAGAGAGAAAATTTAGTGATTTTTAGGGCCTTGGTGATTTTTAGGGCCTGTTTGGTGGTTCTTTAATGAGACTCCGAACCATTCAGCTCTGAATGGTTCAACTTTCAGACTGTTTGTTTCAACCTAAAAAGTCTCTGAATGAAATGGTTAAGAGCTGAACCATTCAGACTTGGTGCATAGCTGAATCATTCAGAGCCTCTTAACCATTCAAACATCTTAATAATTCAGCACTTAATCATCCAAACAGCCCCTTAGTGTAATTTAGTTTAACTATGTGGACGAGGATGATGGATATGAATGTTCTTAGCCGTGCAACATTATCTTTTATCTCCATCTCTAAAACTTGAAGATTCCCTTTATTTCGTTGGACTTTTGCAAAGTCTTGAATCCTCCCCGAAACACTTGACAAGTTCATCGTCTCCACACTCAGAGTACCTAGTTTCACTTAAAACCTTTAAATACACCTATTTCCCTCATAAAAACTTCAAACCACCAACTTTTAACTATGATTCTTGTACAATTCTTACAACGTACAATATATTACACGTTACACGTACATTCTTTATTTAATCTTCTTGTTTTTTTACTGAATTACAAAACTTCTATTTTTATTTTTAGTCATTGATAAAATAATTTTTTTAATAGTAAGCTAACCTACTCTTACATACCATATTAGTCACCTATACATGCACCTTGTTCACTTGCTAAATTAATTTAACCTCTACCTCCATGATAGAGGGGAACCACCTATTTCTACATCATGTTCATTCGACCTGTGTGTATAACCAACCTAAAGAACACACATTAAAGATGCAATATTGGGCATGCCGTAAAGAATTCGGACGCAAATACTCGAGCAACTTACACAAAATAGGGACACATGATAATGCATACAAAAATGTGAAACTAGATGATAAAAGCGAGCAACCATAAGTTACTTTTATTTAATTATGAAATTTCCCCCTTCATCTTAAGAACTTATTCGATTTGGGCTTCTTTATATTCATTTGTTACTTGTTCCATCAATGACAAGGTTTCAATGGTGGACCTAAAATTTATATTCTGAAGATAAGACCAGAAGGTTTAATCGAACTTTTAAGAAGTGTGATCGAGATTTTCGCCTACAACACCCCCATTAAACAAAATGTAAGTCTTCCAATGCCGGTTATGCTTAATCTCCGATATAATGGATGAGTTGATCCTATTTTACTATGTTTATTTATTTCTTTATTACTTATGTTTGATCTATGCTATTTTTTTGTTGTTTTACTATATTTGATCCTATTTGAGAAAAAAAAAAGTCTCCATATTTTTACTTTGCTTTATCCTACAAAATAGTTTAAAGTTTAAACCATCCCGGTTTCATCTTTGTTGGCGACACTTTATTGTATACATATAAATTTTCTTTTTTTTTTGAACGGCCAACGGTACACACCCATAACGAAGCCCCGCACCCTTCAGGTTCGGTCCCCGGGCCCCCCTAAGGTCCAGCCCCTTATTTCAGAATAACCCTACTCTGAGTAGGATTCGAACCTGTGACCTCCCAGGGCAGGAACCCCACAAAGTAGGTAAACCTTCCCACCTCCATTGCAACCACTAGGCTACAACATCATTGGCAATTATATACATATAAATATCTATATAAATTTTAAGACATGTTTTGATGCATCTACCCTCATTTATTCTGCATTAAATATATGTATGTCAAATAATTTTGTCACACCCTACATTTCAATTATTATTGTCACTCGTATCTTCCAATGGAATCCGCAAGCAAAACTCCGAAATCTCTATCCTTACCATGGAAAATGCGTATTATACTTTGGATATCTAACCATGTAATGGACCTAACTCTCCGGAAAGACGGCACAGTGAACCGCAGTCTTTTCAACCTCGTAGACTTTCGGATACCGCCTTCATCCGAACCGATCAACGGGGTCAAGACACACGATGTAATGGTGGATTCAACTCGCAATCTTTGGTTCCGCGTATTTGTCCCCACACAATACGCGAAACATGATCTTCCTGTGATGGTGTTCTTTCACGGTGGTGGGTATGTTGTCTTGTCCCCTAAGTCGAAGTTATACGACGACTTTTGCCGCAGGTTGGCAAGAGAATTGCCCGTGATAGTTGTTTCTGTTGATTATCGTCTTGCACCCGAGAATCGACACCCTGCGCAACATGATGATGGGTTTGATGTGCTGAATTTTTTGGACAATGAGGAGAACAGGTTGAAATGGTTACCGGATAATGCGAACATTTCAACTTGTTTTATCGCGGGTGATAGCTCTGGCGGAAACATGACTCATCATGTTGCTATTAGAGCGTCACAATTTAACTTCCACCAACTCAAGGTATGGTATAGAGGTGTACAAATCGGTTTTTTTGGCCAAACAGGTTTCAGTTCCAAACCGGTTCGCTACAGTACCGGTTCTTTCCCGGACCGGTTTCGGTTTGGTTTCGGTTTCGATTCTGGTTGGATTTCGGCTCTATTCGGGTTCACTTGCGCACTTTTTAAAATCGTATAAGTTACATAAAAGTTAATTTTTAATAACCTTTAGGGTTTTTTAAAGAATGAAATTGAATTTTAATACAAAAAAACAAAGTTTTATTTGTGTTTACGGCAAAGAAATGTATTTTTTTAAACCGGTTTCGGTTCGGTTTTGGTTTTTTTACCGGTTTAAACCGGTTTTTAGCGGTACCGGTTCTTTTGACCGATTTTTTCGTTGGCTTTAGCCCGGTTTTCGGTTCGGTTTGGGATTTTTTTTAGTACCGGTTTCATGTGAAACCGGTTTTGACCGGTTTCTGTTCGGGTCTGTTTACCGGTTTCGGTTCCCAAAGCGGTTTTTTTGTACACCTCTGGTATGGTACCACCATCCATCTTTTACTTAAGAGTTAAAGTTAACATAGGGAAAATCACGAATAAAGCCTTTGACCGTCTAAAAAAAGCCAAAAATAAGCACGTGAGACATCTCTGTGTAGACGCCCGCCTCACTAAAATCCACGCCGCTAAGGCAACTCTTAAGAACCTTCAACTATTAGTAAATTAAAACACGATACGTGGCAAAGTTGACTTGAGATGACTCAAAGAGACGAGAGGAGACTACTTTGAGTCGTCTCCTCTCGTCTCTTTGCGGCCCTGAGGCGTCTTGGAGTCGTCTCAAATAAACTTTGCCTAGTGTCATGATTTAATTCACTAATAGTTGAAGGGTCTTAAGTGTCGCCTGAGTGATGTGGAATTTAGTGAAGCGTCTCTGACTATTTTGGCTTTTTGAAAATCATGATTTTCCGGTTAATAAATCTAATTTCAAACATCCTACCATTTAAGACGGTTTAAACCTAAATTATTGACATACATAATTTTATACGAAGTGGAGAAAAAAAATTGAAAATTCCAAACCGTCTATAATAAAATTCTACACAATGATCCAAAATCCAATATATAAGAAAGCATGCATGATGTTTTGAAGGTAATTGGGCTGGTGACGATGCAACCATTCTTTGCGGGGGAGGAGCGTACAGATTGTGAGATACGGCTAAATGGATCAGCGCCTCTCCTGACAACGAAGCAAACAGATTGGTATTGGAACGCATTCATGCCGCTTGGTGAGCCCTTTAACCGGGACCATCCTATCATCAATGTTAGCGGCCCCAATGCTATGGACATATCGAAAATGGATCTACCACCCACCATGGTGGTTGTGGTTGGGTTTGATATTCTACGAGAATGGCAGATAAGGTACTACCAGTGGCTAAAGAAATCAGGGAAAGAAGCGTATTTGGTGGACTACCCAAACATGTTTCGCGGTTTTGGTCTCTTCTCAGATTTGCCGGAGTCTGGTCAACTTATATCAGAAGTGAAGGGCTTCATTCACAAGGTCTTAAATGAGGTATGCTCATTTTAAATGTTAATACACATCAAGTATTATTAATTATTAAAAGATATAATGTAAAACATGTCGTATAAGTTAAGCAATCGGTTCAAAGTTAGGAGGTCTGCTAGCCAGTGAAACTCTTATTTTTTTTTTTTAAGTTTTGTTATGTCTAGATTCAAGTAGTCAATTTGCCAAGGTGAATATCTGGTGTTAAATTTTTTTATTAAAGTCCGTTATCTACCAAACTCCTTAAAAGGAAAATATCTCAAAAAAAAAAAAAAAAAAAAAAAAAAAAAAAAAACTCCTAGAAAATTAAGTTGATACGTTTTTAGTCAAAATAATTCTGAATGCAAATGGGTAGGTTGGCATATAAACAAGCCGATCCGATCCGAACGAAGCTTTGCTTGTGCTTGGCTCGTTTACAAACCGAACCGAGCGGAGCAGCTCGTTTACAATCGAGCCGAAACCGAACGAGCATTCTTCGAGCGCAAATTTTCCGAGCGAGAATCGAGCGGAGAATAATATGGACGATTATAAAATTGGGATGTTTCCTTCGATATTTTCATTGCCGGGTGACAACTAAGGTCAAAATGTCCGATGCTAACACTAATATTAAGATCCCAGAGTCCAAAGATAAGGCTTAGATTGAGGCTGGTGAGGTGATGAGCATACGTCAGACAACAGTTGTTGCATTGTGACGTAGGTGTGATATCAAGCGACAATTAGCGATGGACAACTATTAACATAAAGAAGTCAAGATTGTCACCTCATGACTTATTGTTTTACTATTAAATCTAGTATTAATTTTTTTATTGTGTTAAATGGGCTGGTTATATTTTGTTTGCATATACTGAGTCAAATCCAATAGAATCTTATATATAAAGCCATAAATTTATGTGTAAATTGTGTGTATATTTATTATTAAATAAATAAAAGTTTATTCGAGCCGAATCGAGCCGATCGTACCTTTGCTCGTGCTTGGCTCATTTACAAACCGAACCGAGCCGATCGGCTCATATACAACCGAGCAAAAGATTGAGCGAGCATGTTTCGAGCATTTTCCGAACGAGCGACGAGCGATCCACGAGCGGCGAGCAATTTGAACAGCCCTATACACTATCTATTAAAACATAGCTACACTGTCTTTTTAGCTATTGTGAACCAACCAATAGGGATGTTGTATGCTAGCGTGCACTGGAGCACAATATTTTATTTATTTTGTTATTCTTTCACGCCGCTGCCTTTCCTCATTAATTGTGCACTGAATCTCCACTATAACATATATATATTTTTTGAACAGCTCTCGGCCATGACTATACAAGGCTAAAGCTCGGTCGATACTGGATTCGAACTTGAGCACTCCAAGGTGGGAACCTCCTAAAAAGTAAACCCCCTACCTCCACCACTAGGCCGTGGCTTCATTACTATAATATATATATTGATGTAGTTATTTTTTACATCTTGCATTAAATATGTAATTTATTCAGATTACTTAATTATGTATCCGGATAATACAAAGACTTTTAATCTTCCACTTTAAATGACACTTTAATAGTGAAAATTATTGGCCGCCTAATTGATTAAAATTGCTAGATAGCGGTATGACACTACTGCCAAATAATGAAAATAACTAATGACGGTTATTTTAAAAAAATTGAACAAATGATACTTAAAAAGAGGGTTAAAGTCGGTTTTGCGCGTCAGTCACCGCCGAACGGCCGTTCGGAAAGAGTGAACGGTCGTTCACTCTTCTTGCGCGCGGTCCAGTCCAATGTGTTGCATGTTTTCTTCGATGTTTTCGTTATTTTGGACCATACCAAGCTTAACCCCATGTATTTAGACCCCAACCATCCTAAAGGTTCATCGATTACGATTTTTTTTAGTAACATGTTTGGTTTAAATTCACGTAATCGCATAACAGTTTACACATAGAATCACAGAAGCACGTAATTGCAATTAATATCAAATCATTAATTCACAATTATATATTTTCTTAATTCACCAACGTTTAGTGTTCAATACTCGTATACGTAGTTCGGTAATTCCCCGAATTACCTCTGTTATGCAGTTACTAGTCTATAACTGTGCAACATGTGACTCACCTAACTAACCCTATTTAAGTGACATGTTGTTGAATGTAAGTAAAGTTAACTAGAGTTTAGTTAATGTAGGAACCTGAAAATGCGGGATGTCACAGGTACCAAGTGCACAATCTACACCGATCATAAGAGTTTTTGGCATATCTTTGATCATAAGGATTTGAACACGCGACAGCTTCGATGGGTCGAACTCCTAATGATTATGATTGTGCCATCAAGTACCATCGTGGTAAGAAGAATGTCGTTGAAGACCCCTTAAGCAGGAAGAAATCTGCTAGACCTCGTCGTGTTCGAGCGTTGCAGCTCACTATTCATTTTGGTCTGCCTGACCAAATTCGTTATGTTCAGCAAGAAGCTTGGAAGGAGGAAAACCTTAAAGCTGAAACCATGCATGGTGCCGATAAACGTCTTGAGCTTAAATCTGATGGTCTGCACTTCTTCATGAAGCGTGTTTGGGTTCCATCATTCGGTAATTTGCGAGGGATTGTTTTGGACGAAGCTCACAAATCCAAGTATTATGTTCACCCTGGCTTAGACAAGCTGTACTAAGATTTGAAGGTACTCTACTGGTGGTCGAACATGAAGGCGGAAATAGCTTCATACGTAAGTAATGCTTGACTTGTGCTAAAGTTAAGGTTGAGAGCCAACCAGCTGGTCCGGAACTTGTGTACGAGACTCTGAGAAAATCGTACAAATCCGCAACCACATGGCAGCAGCTCGGGATCGCCAAAAGAGCTAAGCCGATCGTCGTCGTAAACAGTTAGAATTTCAAGTTTGTGACATGGTACTTCTGAAATTCTCTCCATGGAAAGGCGTTATACTTTTTGGGAAGCTTGGTAAACTGAACCCTCGATATGTCGGACCGTTCGCAATGCTAAAAAGAATTGGTCGGGTGGCATACAGACTTGATCTACCAGCTGAACTTAATAGCGTGAATAACGTATTCCATGCCTCTAACCTTAGAAAGTGTCTGTCTGGCGAGAAACTTGTTGTTCCTCTTGATGAGATCAAAGTCGATGAGCAGTTGCGCATCATCGAAGAACCAGTCGAAATCTTTGACTTCAAGGCCAGAAACCTTCGGCGGAGTAAAGTCTATATCGTTAAAGCTCGCTGGAACTTCAACCGTGGACTGGAGTTCACTTGGGAACGGGAAGATCAAATGAAGCTCAAGTATCCTCACCTATTCGAGAAAGCAACACCTGTCATTGTTGAAACAAGCTGAATTTCAGGGCGAAATTCCTTTCAACAGGGGGATGGTGTAGCAACCGGGAAAAAAAATCCTTATTTTCCTAGCAACTTCGAGCAATTTTCGGGACGAAAATTCTTTCAACAGGAGGATGATGTGACACCCGGCAAACTCAGGTTAACTTTCCTAACAACACATAAGTCTACCTTAGCAAAACATTTGTAAAACAAAACTTAATTGGATTAGTTAAGCGAGTCTACACACATTATGGTCATGATTGCGGTGATTCGGGGAATCATCGGGTAGCACACACGAGTCTCATAATCCGTACGTCGGTGGAATAATGATATAAAGTTAACTAGTAGTAAATTGAATGCCTTATGATTGGTAATAACTTGCAAATACATGTTTACGTGAACCGACATGATAATAGGTGTTTTACATGTTAATACGCATTATTGGGTTTGTAACCGACACTAGATAAACCGGGTTAGAGAGAACATATATTGGAAGAACATATGTGTAAGTGAAGATAGGCATAAGTGAAGATAGGCATAAGCGAAGATTGGCAATAAGCGAAGATTGGTAATAAGGGAAGATAGCATCTTCACTTATTTCCTATCTTCGCCCAGAAGGCTATCTTCTTTAAAATATAAATATAGAATGAAGAGTATACAGCCAGTTCAAGTTATAACCATAAGCCATGCTTTTAAACTGTGAAACGAGCAGTATAAATCTCAAACCAGAAGTATCAGTCAAATTTCTACAGTTTGGACTATTCGGTCGATTTCAACAATCTTATAAGTTTGTTGCTCTTATGATACATCAACTTGAATATTTTTCAAACATAAAATGTGGCAATTTTCAACTTTATACATTACAAAATATGAGATAACAAAAATCTTTGTGCTTACAAATCACAATCATATGTATTGAAAACATTGGAAGGTAATTCAGTTAACATGTATATAATGTGGAGGTTCTTATCTAAAGAGCAATGGTGTTGATAAACTTGCGTTTAGCAAAAGCCAACCACCACTTGTTTGGTGTTCCATTCGGTCTGTATGCAACGCTCAGCAATCTCCCACTTGTTTCTTCCCTTATTTGCTTCAAGTAATTCCGTAATAGCTCTGCAAATCATACACTTTTCCGCGTTAATTTCTCAAACCATAATGAAGCTAACACACCAATCTCGCACGCAAAATAAAAACTCGCTTATAAATTGTTGACCCAAATATATGTATTAATGTGTCCAAAAAAAAGATGATGCTGAATTGCCAGCCCTGCAATATGTGGCATAAATGACTTGTCACAAACCTAACAAGAAAAGTGACAAGAAGTGTCACTCAATTCCGAACCGACCCGTTTCGACTATACCAAATTTTAGCCATCTTGAATTCAATTCATTTTGATGTTTGACCCCTTACCCAGCTCGCCAAACCAATCCATTTTGCCACCTCCAACAATGACCCTCATATTAGCATGAGCAAATAGGGGTTCAAAAACCGTCCGAACCAAGCGAGATCAGCTGGTTTAGGAGTGAACTGGTTCGATTTATGCTTAAAAAACCAGTTGTCAAGGTTCAATTTACAGTTTGGAACTGGCCACCAAAATCGAACAGGCCAAAAAATGTTAAAAATAATAAAAAATATATAACTTTAAAAAATAACTTTTTCAAGTATAAAAATCAAATACATACAAGAAGTATAACTATTTTCAATTATGGTACACATATATTATTATTATTATTATTATTATTCTTTTAACCGATTTTGTGCTATTAATAGTACTTCTTCATATGTTTTAACTTAAACTCTAAATACTCAAACGGTAAAAGGTTTAAGTTTTTTTGACCTATCATTTTACTAATCTTTCGAAAATCTAATGGCATAATTCTATGATTAAAAAATGCCAGTTTAGCCCAGAAATCTTGTCAAAACCAACCGAATCAGACCGTGACCCATGTAACTTTTGAGAAGAATTTACCTGCTTCTTGCATAGACCCAGGTAACGGAAACAAGCCAGGAAAAGGGAAACCAGATTCTCCAGGTACAGGTACATCTTCCAAACCGAGGTTAATTACAGCCTTTGTCCCTTCAGCTAAGGTTCTGCAGCCTTCAAGCCTCTTCAAGGCCACATTTATATAAAATGTTAAATATATAAGTAGTTTATCGGCTGGGCTTTGGATGTCAAAGTTCTTGAAGAACACATTTGCTCTAAAGAATGTGATAGCTTCATCGATTATATCAGTCGTGGCTGCATAAAGCCAATACTCAGATTTCAATCAACCAATTTAACCAACTCAAAACAATTTTTGTTTAACGCGCATTAACGATTTGACCTTGATCTGAAACAGGAGCAGGTCCTCTTATGTGACTTTTGAGAGGAAGTAAGGGGCACCCACAAGCTTTAGTAATTCCTTCATCGTCCACAAATGTAGAGTGGTAAACCTGAGATTCATGCAGATGTGCATATTAAACTTCACCAGAAGAATAACACACCACTTTCTTTTAAGTTTTATTTATTTATTTATTTGTTTATTTTACCATGTTCAATAGACGACAGGATTATTCGTGATTTGATGCAGAGCTTCAACAGAATTTGAGCTTAGCTCTCACTTCCTGCACGTCAGTATCCAAGGCTCATTGGTTTGAATATTAAAACTTAGAAGCATTAGAATTGAAAAGAAAGCTTAAAATGCATATGCACACATAGAGGGGTGTTCATTTCAAAACAAATAACATTAAAAGTTACAACAACCTCGAGAAACGCATAATGCATTCGTATCATACACAAGACAGTTAGTTATGTATCATACACAAGACAGTTATGTAACCGCCTCAACATATTCAAATTATTGGTTTGAAACGAATGTGCCCAACGATTAGCGTAAAATTGTTTGGCAAGTTAAATTTCTCAAACTATCCGTAACTTGAAGCGTCTAATTATTGATGTTGTATCTTCGAGTAACAATAAACACCTTAACAAGCTACATCCAACCAACCTCTAAATCTAAAATTCATAGCATGCCTTGCCTTACGCTACGAGTCTAATACCTTAAACTATGGCCAAAATCTCAATTGCTACCAATGTAAGTTCAAGATCCAAAGTTCCAAGTTCTTGCAGGGCAAGTTTATCTCACAATTGCAAGATGCCCATATACATGCTTCTATACCCTACTTTCGACATTGTACAAACCTCTAGCACCTCTTATATCTACAAGGTGTCAGTGTTTCGACTCAATTTTCATATATGAGTTTTTAACAAGCCTTGAGGAACGAACTAAAGTGTGCACATTTTTCATTCACTACATCAATCGTTTCCGTTGTGATCGTTTATATTTCTGGTAATTCGTTGTCGCTTCAAGTGGGTGCCAACAAATATGTGGAACATCCCAAGTAAACCATGCCAAGATATTGTCCGCTTTGCCCCGATGGGTTGCCCATCCAGAAACTCAGGGTTTCGTTCCCACGCGACCCAACCGATGTGGGACTTACACACACAGACAATCAAACCCTAAGCCCTAACTGATATCAATTTGTACAGTTTTAACTGTGATTTATACATTTACAATCACGGCAAACAAATCACATTTGGTAAAAGATAGGATTTTGATAGCAGGGTTACAATTGAATTAATGGTTTCGTTATCTGAAACAAATCAATACCATTAATACAAATTTAATTGGATCGTAATTGGGAAAGAACATACATTCAAGATTTTGTTAGTTATGAACGAAATTCAAATGAATTATGTAAATGTTGAAAGAACGAATTTAAATGTTGAAAGAACGAATTTAAAAAAAAAAAAAAAAAAAAGAAGAAGAAGAAGAAGAGATTACCTGTTGGTGGGTAAGGTACGAATTATGAACAGATCGGAGATGGAATTTGTTAATCTTGACAGGAGTTGGTCGAACCCTTTACGTTTGCTATCTCACTCTTTTTATTTTTCTCTTTATGGTGAAACTATTTTTTTTTTCTTTTTTCTTTTTAAAGTCTAACAAGGCCTAAGGAGTGGGGTACACCCATCGGCAAAAGACCACTCTAGCATGTGATTGAAGATATCGCTGGTGATCGAGTCTTTCATCAGTTCCAGGGGAAACTCTCAGTGTAAAGACACACTGTGGTAAAACCCTGGCTCCGCAGGACATTTTATCACAAACGAAACTCCAATCGAGGACTTAGAGAAAATCATTTGGATTAGGGCTATTCAAAAAGCTCGCAGCTCGTAACTCACTCGAAAAAAATAAAAAAAGCTCGCTCGAAAAAGGCTTGACTGTAAACGAGCTCGGCTCGGCTTGTAAACGAGCCAAGCCCGAGTTAAGGTAAGTTCAGCTCGTAGCTGGCTCGTTTACTCGTTTTAATTAAAGCCTAAATTTCAATTTATGTAAATTATAACAAAAAAACTTGTAACATAGCTTCTAATTAAAAATATACTATGAGCTAAATATTCACTTTTATATGACCAACTTTTTATTTTCTAATGAAGATTTAAGTAAAAGAAAAATACAAAATAAAATATTAATTTCTTATATAATATGAATATTTATAAAAGAAAATAAAAAAAAATTGGTTGGCTCGTGAGCCGTCTCAGCTCGATTAGGTTTTAAACGAGCCAAGGCCGAGCCCAACATGGCTTTTTTTTGAAGAGTGACTTTCTATGTACTGGACCGAATTGGTCACCAGGTTCGTCGAAGACGATTACCTGTCAGATCCGCATCCTCGTCACGATGTTCTATCGGGCCTCGGCTGCCGCGTTGTCTGACCTTCGCCCGGAAACCATACTACCCCCCACACGATAAATCGCTGGGTAAAACCGGGTTGCCCTCCGAATCGAACCATGCCTCGGTAGGTTCTTTTCATCATAGGGTCGTCCCGCACCTTTCGCTATCGCCGGGAGTCGAACCGATGTCTCCAAGGAGAACACCGGCCCAAACTACCAACTGAGCTAGGGTGGGGGATCCGAGCCCAACATGGCAAAGTAAAAGAAATGGGCTTGATTTGGCTCGGCTCGATTTTTAAATGAGCCGAGCCCGTGTCCACCTTTGTTTGGCCGGGCTCGTTTACGACCTTAATCTGGATATCGCTAGAGCACCTATGGTAACATGATAAAACTAGTGAATCGTGATTTTAAGCGGAACAAGGTTTCACAAGGCGGCTTTGTAATAAGTGGTATTTGAGTGGGCTCAAGCCTTGGGAGCTAAATGTTGAGCAAAATCGCTACAAGGCAGTGAGGAGGGTAGAGAGCTAAAATCTTTGTTTCAAGGAGCTTAATGATAATATTGAAGCCGCAAAAAGTTGTGTGCTCCACAAAACTCAGTTGCTAGAATCCAAGGGAGGAGACAGACCAGCTCGGTTTAATGATCAAGTTGGTTATCGGGGCTGCAAGGTCGTGTTTCCACGTAACCAAGCAAGGGGATGGCAATGGATCGATCTGGGTATGAATGGTCATTGCACTTGGGGATGGTTCTTTATAAGCGTCACTTTAGCCGAGACCAAAGTAATTTAATGCCTGTATTTCCGGTGATGTCCTGGATGAACGGCAATGCACAAGGACATGTATGTTTTGATGGTGTGAGAATTTGACATGCCAAATGTTTTACTCAATTGCGCCGACCTGTTTGTGACATCTTATTGCAGTTATTAATAAAGGATCGACCTTGCGCCAATTTACCTTGTACAGGCTTTACTAGTTTCGGACAATGACCGCAACATGTGACATTTCATACATCCGAAGGTTAAGTGGTTAGAGGTTCCATAGGATGCATGACAGACCTAACATTCGTCTTCAGTTCTCGTCCATGTAAGAAGTTTTGGCAGTGGACCTAACTTTGGCATCAGAGTAAGTATATGTACAATGTGTAGGCGAAAATATACAGCTCATTAACGCATACGTTGTGAGAGGCTGATGTACTGATGTTGTACTTGGTTTTATGTTGTGATGGTACTTGTTTTTTGCATTAACTCATTATTTTCAAAAGTTATTTACATGACTCAACACAAGCATCCTTAATACAAAGACTACCACAAAGTATTCGCATACCATCAAGCGAAAATGCGAATACAATTTGCAGCGAGTTTCTGTACTCTCAGAAATCCATGACCAGACTCCCACAAGCATTCAAAGTAAGATATGGGATGTGGGCAAACACTATCGAATAAGGAGCCACGGATATCGGCTCCAATGAACTTACATGCAAAGGCTCCAGTGGAGGTATATCGCCATCTGGATTCACGGTCAGCTCATTCCCATTAAGCATCATTGTTTGACTATGCAAGTTTCCGTCTTTTGCTGTCAGATGGTATTCCTCTCGTGTTTTTGATCCATTCGTTTCTGTATCTTGGATCACCATTTCAATGTGTGCCCGGGATTTGAGTAGTGTATCATCCGACAAATTTACGTCAATGGTGGTCATGTTGTCTAGATTTATAAGTAGGAGTGTTATTCCGTCCTGACATACAAATCAACACAATTGTAAGACCATAACGTCGGTAAAACTTCATTAGCAACAAATGAGCCTTCACTAAATGGAGTATTTATCGAGTGTCACCGAACTACATGACTGTTTATAGACTATAATTTAAAAGCGCATATAAACACTACCAAATCAAACTTACAGATTCTTTGGCACAGTGTGCATAAGAGCGCATTTTCTTGCTCCCAGTAAAGTTTGTGGAGAGAACCGTTTGCCCCATTAGTCGATGCCAAAGAAGAGCGCTGGTAAAACCCAATAACATATCACAAATTAACTCCTTGAGAAAAAGAAAAAAAAGAAAAGAAAAAACTTGTAAATACATAGAACTTTATAAGATGTTACTACTACATGTATGTGTGTCTGTTGATAATCAAGAGAACCTGTCACCAAAAGACTTACGGGCCCTTAGAGTGCCCTGCTAGCCAATGGGACCAAGTTCGTGTGGTGCAAGTGGCCTTTAAGGGTTAAAGGCAGAAACCAGTAGAAGCTGGATTCGAGTCTTGCCATCTTGGTTTTAAAAAGCATGAGGCGCTCTAAGGCGCTTAGGTCCTGAAAGCCGATGCATGAAGTGAGAGCTTCACGCACATGAGGCTTTGCTATATGTGCAACCAAAAGGTGAATATCTATAACCTCTTTAACAAATCAGCATTTTCATCAAGTAAACCGTTCGAAATCACTTTATTCTTTGTGGTCATTTTTACATATCAGCCTCCTCCCAATCCTAATTTTACACATCAAGCCCTGAGACGTTTTTCTGGTTGCCTTGAAGGTTTAGTGTTATATTTCACAGCAAAGCTTCAAGTCCGGCCGGGAGGTGGGCCAGGGAGGGTGGCCGACCACCCGGGGCCCACCCTCCACAGGGCTCCGTAATTTTTTAAAATATATATATAATTTAAGCTTCTTATTATATATTTAAAGAAAAAACATATTTTAGGGGCCTATTATTTCAACTCGCCTCGGCCCCCATCGATTTTCGGGGATTCTAGAGAACGGCCCTTTAAAAGGTCAAAGCGTACCTGTAATAATCAGGATTTGGCTCAAAAGTAGTTGTATTGAGTAAGCCGTAATTTCCTCCTATTAACGATTGTCTGCAGTATGTTTTGGTGTCATAAACAGCTGACATTCCTAGTTGATCCAAATACCTGTATAACATTTTTGCACAGGGTATGAACACAAACACAAACACATCCAAATACCCACATCCCTTTTTCTTTGTTAGACAAGTTGCACCTTAAGCATCAACAGTTGTACTTCCTATCAATGTCAAATCTTACTGTCCTTACCAAAAGCTAAACACAAACGCATCAGTCACAAGATGATGACCACTATTGTAAGCTCCACCAGCCTCACCAACCCAAGCAACGGCCGAAGTTCCTGAAGCCTCTAGAACTTTCTCGAGCTGCTTAAAAGGATCGGCCAATCCATCAAGAATCGACGGATCAAGAATCTTTTCAACTAGGTCTTTATCAACTCCTGTTTGGAACCAACAATGTAAAAAATTCAAACTTTACTTTCTTTTTGTAAACCTCACACCAAATTATTTCAATCCTTTTGCAAACCATACCAGCTCCAAGATTGTATATATGGTGAGTGACCACATCAAGAATGTCAGTTGTTTTGTTAATAAACTCTTTGAACCAATTTGCATCAAAGAACCCTCCTGGTGAAATAATAAGTGGCTTAGGTTCAATACCATCATATATCTCTTCTACTATGTCTTTTAGGGTCGTCGTGTCAATCGCATATTGGTCTGCCGTGACTCTTGCTCCTACTCCACTTCCACATAACTCATTTCCTAAAAAATTTATATCAAATGCGCTTGTAAAATATTCATGAGTTAGGTGTAAATAAGCCATAAATGTTGTAACAGGTGATGGGCGGATGACTTACCGAGTTCCCAAGCATACATTTTGTAGTTCTTTTTAACCGTGTAACGCATGAAAGATTCAGCATTGGTGGAGTCCCAAGCTCCAACTGTTGAACCATCAGCATTCAGTTGCCTTCCATTTAGAGCGTTCAATCCAAATATGATCTTAGCCCTGATAAGAAAAAGACTAACTATGAGAACATTTAGTTCCCGAATCTTCACATTTGATTGAAATTTGATGAGAAATGATGTAATTTTGGTTACCCGGTTTCATCAAAGAAGATGTTAAGTTCATCCCATCGAGATAGAGGCAGGCAGCCCGGATTAAAACCGAACAATGCTGAGGTGTTTTGGGAGAAGGGGATGCATGGTTCTGTTTGATCTTCGGTTTCATAGACAAGTTCATCTTGCAAACTTCCTCCTAACCTAATCTTTAAAGGCGAAAAGGCTACATAATCATTTGAGAAAGACGAACTTGTCAAGCTACTTTCATATCAAGAACTAAAAAGTTTTGACTTTTCGGGTCAAATGTCTTTTTAATATCTTCAAAAGTAATTATCTTGTTACAGGTTTCCAATTGTGAATTACTGATTTACATTTTACAATGAGCTACACACTTATTAACAAAAGCTCAAACACAATGTGACAGCAGTTTAGATCTTAATAATCCAAACTATGACTTACTAACCGATAACAATCCATACCGGCTATGTTAGCAATGACAATGCTAACTTTTACTTCAATTATTTCATTTACAACATTCTATTGATTAAAAGTCAGTCAATTGCATTTACGGTCACATTGCCGGTAAGTGACAACAAGATGCTTTTATTTCCTTTTTTACCTTTGATTGCATTCCGAAAAATCGTATTGTTAAGATCCTGCATTCAATAAAAACCAAAAAAATATCATTTATAAAACATATACCACAAAACAAACATAATAATTAATAAACAACACATCTGTTAAATCCTATGCTAACTAAAATTAACAAAACAAGAAACAATTCATCAACATACATGATAAAATAATCAAACAAGATCATCATCATCATCATCATAAAAAAATATATATATATTAAAAAATTAAAAAAAAAATACCACATTAAGAAGAGAAGCCAGACCCCAGCTACAAGAACCATAATCACACTTCTCAGGTGGCCACCAATCCAAAGTAGCACAAATAAAGTTACTATCTGTCTCTGCAATCCCATTTGCCCCATCAATAAAAACCGACCCGTTTTCAACTGAGTCCACAAAAACAGACCCAAATATGAACAACAATGCCCAAATACAAATACCCATTTGGCTAGACAAAGAACCCATGAATATTATGAGTAAAGTTACAATTTTTTTAACAATTTATTATTAAAGTGTCTGTCAGTGGATGATCAGAGGTAAAAGATTGAAACTTTTGGGGCTTTTGTTCTGTTTCTGTTGAGAAAAAATAGGTGAGGGAGGATTTTGTTAAATAATATTGTGTTAGAAGTTGGTAAGTTGGTATTATTTATGTTTCATGTACTTCATTTATTGTTATCATGTTATTATCATAGATCTATTTTGGATTTTACATTATTGTTTTAGAATACTAGGTTGTGAAGATGAGTGGATGACGATATCATTGAATATGATTGAAAATCCAACGTATCATGTCCTTTTAGGGCTGATAAATCGTGTTTTAGCGGGTTTAACAGGTCGATAACAACGCAAAAAACACAAGTATCAAACATGAATACAACTTATTTAACTACTTTGTACTTATGTCTATAACTAAGTTTTATGTACTAAGAAAGACAGGATGAAGTTTAGCCACTTAATTTTTATTATTTTTTAAAATGAAGTATTTTTTTTCTTGGGAAGAGATAACGTACAAAGCGTCTTAACGTAAGAAACGTAAGAAGCATAAGAAGTTTTCTGAGCCATTGGATTTAGGCGGTGGCAAGATGGTAATTAACAAACCTAATCATACTTCAGTTAAGATAACCAGGGGTAAATTAGGGAAAAACGCGTTTAAATTTTCAGAAATCGTAACAACAGAGATTAAAACAATCGATCGAAACATAAAATCAAACAAAAATTTTTCAACGATTAAACATTATTTCAAACCGATTAAATGTTCAGAATCATCACACAATCAAAAACATTGAATTGAATCAACGACAAATCATATTTGCAGAAAATTCAAAAAACAGAGCATTACAATAGAATTTTTAAAATCAGATTAATCCTATTCAAAAAACACAATCAACGCATATAATATTCATATAAACATCCGATTTTAATAAATATAATTAGAATTAAAGAAAAAAATGGATTTGAAAAAGTTTCAGATTAAGAACAATCAAAATCTGTATGTTTAAACGCACCTTATAATTCTATTATATTATATTATAAGGTGCGTTTAAAAAAGACCGTAAGTAGTTATCAAATACAGACAACAGACGCACTCACTGTATGTTTGGACGCACTCTTGTAAAAAATAAAACACAGGTCTCTGTTTTTTACTTAAAAAACAGAGCATGATGATCATACCTTGATAAACTAAAAACGCACGCTTTAATTCTGTTATTCTTATATTAAACTTCATATAAAAGCACGATCACTAACCTTATCAAACACACTCAAGCTAAAAACAAAAGTTTCAACCTCGTCCTCCATATGGATTTCGTATACATCCCTCATCACCATGAACAAAAAGTTATATGTTTAACCGATGAAGTCGATTTTAAACTACAACATTCGTAGTTTAAAGATTGTGATTCGAGTGAGCTTTAGACGGATTTGAACGATTGAACTTGCTGTATTCAGTGAAGTCGGATAGGATGGCGGTTATGTTGTGACCGGTGACGGCGATGGTGACGGAGAGGTTGGTGGTTGTGATGAGGAAGATGGAGTGTAATTCAAAACAAACGCACCAATATTATTTATATTCATAGGCATATTTTAAACGCACTATATGTAGATACATGGAGTGTATCTAGAGGTTGGTTTGTTTATGTGCAGAGGGGTTTTTCAAGAAAGTTTGAGAATGGTGGAAAGAAGAAACCTTCAAGTAGTTGTCATTTTGTGCTGTGTTTTTTGTGATAATACATAGCGTCGTCAAGGTGAAGATCCATATAGGTTTTTCACTTGGAAAGTCACAAGCAAATGCATTTATCGAATATTTAAACGCACACACCACCAAAACAAACGCACCAATATTTTGTTTTGTAATTCAAAACAAACGCACGCCCAAACTTAAACGCCCCCAATATTTTGAACAACTAATTGCAAAAACAAACAACGCACGCATGAATTATTTTGAACGCACCCAATATTTTGAACACTAATTAGACGGACATTAATCATATAACAGACGCACGTTATCACAAAAAAAAATATACTGCTTACAAACGCACGTATAATAACAAAAATCACACTTATATCGTAAATTTATATTGGTTTTCAGTACCATGCTCTGTTTTTTTTGTTTTGTTTAAAAAACAGAGCATTGTTCCAAAAGTGGTGGGTTTTCAAATCAGAGCACTTGTCAAGTACATGATTTTTCCAACATTCATAAAAAAATGATCAGAAAACCTATTGAGCATCACATTATTATCTAGAACTAGGTTTGAATCAATAGCAGTTATTATTAAATCTGCAAAAACATATAAAAAATTTATGAAACTTGATCATGTTTTGGATCAATTGAATCGATCTTGAATTGAAATAAGTTAATCGATCGTGAATTGCAGTTACGTGTGAAAAAGACTGTAATGCCCTTGGGTTTAACTGATATTAAGATTAATTATAGTTTGATTAGGTTAACTGGGGTTTGGTTAATAGGACACATCGCATCACCTGGTGGCTTCTTATACTTCTCACGTTAATAAACTTTATATCCTATACTTTCTCTTTTTTCTTAAATGTCTTCTATCATGTCTTAAATACGTCAGAAATTGTACAGACTACTTATCTATTAAGTATTCCTGTTCTAGTACTTTAATTATTGAAATTTTAAAACATGAATAAGTCTTAAGGTTTGATAAAAGAAAAAGACAAAACTATGAACGTGTTCACCCGCATCATTTTTGTTTGTTTATTGTAATTGTAAGTATAATTTCTAATGGTCATAAACCTATTTAAAGGGTTGTAAATGGATCACATATATACTAAGTAATCTACTAATTATTAATGACAATGACTGAAAATAACTTATACGGAGTATATGGATAGTTAAATATCAACACCTTACTTGTTAAGAACATCTAATGTCTACTATTTAAAAGCTTATAATCAAACAATTGCATCAATTGAAAAATTACGATAAATCCAAAATTATAGTAATGTTATGAATGCATCTTAATGTGGTGACTCTCCACGTACAAAACCTCCATCTAGTCATTACCCTTTCTTTAATGTTAAGTCCCTATAAATAGAGACTTCATGTAGTTGTTATGATATACTCAATGAATAAGATGTTTCTATTTTATCTCTCTCTATATCTTCCTCTAAGCTTTGTTCATAATTCTAATATTTTGTATGTTGGTCACTAATAGGCCGTTGTTTTACAACACGTTATCAGCACGAAAGTGCTCTCTCTAAAAATCTTAATCACGGCCAACACCTTTAGATTTGCACGTGCTTCATAGATCCACTACCAAAGCTATATTGTGATATAAGTAATCATTCAACCCCTGTATCATCACCAACTCCGGTTGATTTAAGGTAACACTCTAATATTGACAATATGGTATCATCATTGATTATTGTTCTTTCATTGAGTTTTGTGATTGGGAAGATGATAAGGACGGCAAGTATTTTAAATATAATAAGGTAACAACAATTGAGTAATGACACATGAATCCGATTTTAAGATTTCATATTTCTTTTTCTTAGAAAAATTATTGTTTCTTAATTCTATTATAATATGTTAATGGTTTTAAATAATTGTCTCGATTAATATGGTTTTTTGGATAGTTTAATGTGACTTTTTCTTCTTTCATAAATGGTAGAATAATAAAGGTTACCAAGTTATTGAAATAAACATTTTTTTTCTCTCAATATATGTTAATAGTTATTCATCTAAAGACAATATAGTTGAATTTATCATCGAATACTATTTTTGCAATCACTAAATATATTTATAGCTTAAATTGATTTATTATCTTTCTTTTTGTTTAACATGATATGTGTGGACGATATTATATATGTATATCTTTCATCTATGTCGACAAGATTTGTGTAAAAATAGAGTTAAGGTTCAAGTATGAATTTCCAAAGGCATGCATATATGCATGTAACTTATGATTCAAGATGCATGATATCATGTTGCCTTTCATCGTGCATGAGTTTTGTCCTTTATGGAACTACAAATTTTATTATAAAGAAAATGATCATATGTTGAGAATTTGAAAGATATATTTGTTAAAGTAAGTGATAAATATATGTATTGGAGATATACATGCGACTCATAATACATAAATTATATGTTTTCTTATAAATGATGAAAACACTTTATTTCATAAAGGTTATACCACACCTTGTTTTATTTGGTAACATGTTATAACATCATGAAGTATATGATCCAACTTTATGTATACATTGTGTTTCGTATGTTATCATTTTTTTAAGAAAACATTATGGTATATTATCACACAGTTATACCACTAATTGTGAAAGATTCATTTATAATATGACACTTGAGTTGTCATACTCTCTAAGATTTATTATAAATTTATGGAAGCTTGTATGAATTTAGAATGATAAATCGTAATGATTCGGTCATATAACTTCTTCTCAATTAGTGTTATGTGATGAGAAGATTATTTACACAAGTTGATTAAAACAGCTTCTAGTGTCATATCTCATGTATGCTCTTGAAGTGGCAAGATTATCAAAGAACATATAAGGTTTGAAATGACCACAATATATGAAAGTTGTCGCTCTAATCCATTCCCTGAAGTGAATGCGATGACATAATGATTGGTGTAAAGGTCGTGATCATGTACATAACTCAGGAAACTGTAATGGTGCAACCATGAAAATTATGTTGTTATAATCCATTCCCTAAAGTGCATGTGACGTTATTGATCGATATAAAGATATGGTTGTACTTCATTCAAAGGAAATGTGATGATATAAAGAGTTGTATTAAAGTTGTGATCATATACATAATTAAGAAAATTGTATTGATGACACCATTAAAGTTATGTAGTTATAATCCATTCCTTGAAGTGAATGTGATGATATAATGATCAATGTAAAGTTTATGATCATGGTAATTGAGGAAATTATTATGATGCTCAAGTAAATGAGATCAAATAAGTTAATATGTGATAATGATCATGCTCGATATAAAAGTCGTGATCATGGTGAATGAGCAAAATTGTAAAGATCGTCATGTAAATAAGGTCAACATGTTAATATTGAAATTGATCACAAGAAGTTGCACATTAAGGGAGTAATCACACGAGAATAAGATATGGGAAACATGTATATAACAAGAATGTTTGAAATAGTTATACAATATTCACTCGTATTTCTTATCGTGTATTAGACAAACACGAGTACAACTAAAGAATATATGATCGTAAACTAGAAGTTTTCTGATCATGAATTACAATAAATTGGCTTGACCGGTTAGACCATTCCGTGTCACTGATGATGTGAAAAATATTGAAGGACCAGAAGATTCTTCATGGTAATTAAACATACAATGTTTGCTCTCAAGGGGAAGATAATTATTTAGCAACTAATATGGATGTAAATCTCTAATATGGTATGGAAATGATAAAAGGGTATGTGTATCCCAACATGATACCATTTAGTGTTCTAAAATCGATGCATCGTCTAAATGGTTATCAAATTCGCAACCTGAAGTTTGCTTGAAAGTGGCTTAGCTGATAAGATAGCAAGCACATTACTCTAGACTATCATATTAGTTTTGATAAATGTGGTGATCTTGATTCCTATTTTCTTAATGATTATTGAAATAAGTGTCAAACTACATGTGACAAATGTTGTTGCTTTTGTTAAGATGATGGCTAAACGCATATGATTAATTGTGAAGCCAATAATCATGAGAGCAAAGGTTTATATATGTATGTGGGAACATGTATTTTTACATGATGTAATATTATTCACATTAAGCCAACAAGTTATTTAACCTTTTCCCCATTATAATTGGTTTTCGGTCAGGAACCAAACACTTCCCATCTATTGTTTTGATGTGCGATATATTTTGCAATTGATCCACCACAATACACAAAAGATGGGACTTCAAAGAATGTTGAGAATATATGTTGGATAAAAATATATTGATAACCACGTACTTAGAGTCGTTAAAGGTGCGATTTGATTGATTGATTTTTATTTAACAATCAATATTTCCAACACGAGGGGGAGATAAAAAGCAGTTGAAAAAGATGAAATGAATTATCACTTGATCCTCAAATTAATAAGTGTGAACTGAAAGTACAAAGGATAATTCATTTACAAGAATAAATTGATTACCAGATGTATTCACTGACCTAAATATAGTGACTAGCTAAGTCACATGTATCAACTGCTAGTGCTCCAATTGAATTAGTGTCCCAGAAAGGACAACCATACATTGGTGATAAGTCTATGGCATGCCTGAGGCGTGGTAGACTAGTCGGTTCCAAGAATAAAAATCCTCGAAAATGGAGCAGGTAATGAAAATGGTCGGGTCGAGGTATAGTAAAGGGTCTCTTGAAGAGACATTAGACATGATGGTTCCAAAAGAACCTCAGGTACCTGAAAGTAAAGAGATCTCAATAAATTATATCATGTCTAGAAATATATGGAATCGAAACAAAATCGACGTCGATGATAATTTTGTATAAATATAGCGCTTGAAATAATGAAAATGATGAGGATCATGAACTAAGATTTGCCGATAAATGAAATGTGAAATGATTGGCCAATATTGAAAGACGCAAGTAAAGCAAAATTGAAATCTCTCATGAACCTAGAAGTTTTGGATAAATGGTCCATACAACTAAAAATTATAAAATGTGTTGTATACAAATGAGCCTTTGTGCAGAATCATAATGAGAAAAGTGACATTATGAAATATAAGGCACAATTTTGGCACGAGTTTTTCGTAAAGACTCATGAAAAATTATGAGGAGAAAATTCTCTTGTGGTGGATGCAACAATGTTGGAATCTGGTAATATAAGAGAGAATTGATATGCGTCTAATGAATATTATGATATCTTAAATATATGATAATGAATTTTACATGAAATCCCTGAAGGATTTAAGTTTTCAAAATCATATAAATCAAGTTCTCGAGAACGATGTAACTGTTGTATACATATTTGGATCCAAATACATTATATATGTTGTATGCATTGATAAATTTAAATATAATACGAACTCATGATAAGTTCCATGAGGCACTATAGCGCTTAAAAGCAATCATCTTAAGGATGTAATTCTTATGCAATAATAAGCATATGGTGATTATAAAGTATGTAAGATGGTATAATACGAAATGGAAGTGAAACAGGTAACGAGTTCTTTGAATATGATATGGAAAACAATATGCTTTATGCGACAAAACTCTCGAAGAGCTCATTAACGTACATGATTGGTTAACATGGAAGGAAGTCCATGACCGATTGTAAATGCAAGAGGCATTGAGACTAAAAGCTCGAGAAATATGTTATATGAAGTTTTACGGACTAAAATAGTCGGAGTTAAACATAGTATAATTAACAGGGTAGTTATCTCAAAGAAAAGAGATATGAATATGATGTACTCGTTCATGTGCTTATAGGATATGTTGATCGTATTATCATATGTCCTGACGAGATGATATGCAAGTTGAGCATTTGTTAACCATATTTTTGTCAAGTTACATCCAAAAGATGTTGGGACATTTTAATATCTGAAGGTCAATCTCTAAGCAAGTTAGAGATTGTTAAAACATTCGGTATAAAATGAAATTATTCTGAATAACGATTATCAGTAGATATATAGTTTGCTTCCAGTAAGGAGACATTGAAATGATTTAAAATCAAATATTTTGATACTCTCAAGGTATGAAAAAATATGAGTTTGTATTTTACTAACCCGTAAAAAAGGAGTTGGCTAGTTTTTTTTATGCAGGGAATGTAACACTACTAACCTGTAAAAAAGGGTTTGGTTAGTGTTATTAATACAGGGAATGTAACACAACACACTCGTTTATTTCATGGCACGAATATACAAGAAGGGTCACTAGAAGTCTGACATGAAGATCATACATCATTGCTTTGTTTAAAGAATCGTACATAAAGAGATCAAGACCCAATTCATTGGCTACAAAAAGTTTTGAGCAACTTTCGTAGAAGATCGACACAGTCATTCGAAAGATACATATTAAAATGAGGGGGAGTATTAGAAGCGGTGCACTATTTTTGCCTTCACTCAGTTTTGTCCAACCGTGTTTTCTTAATAATGTTTTTAACGAGTCAACTCAACTGATCCAGAAGTATCGGTAGGAGTTAATACGCGCTGCACTCTTTTTCCCTTAGCTATGGTTTTTTCCCACTGGGTTTTCCTAGCAAGGTTTTTAATGAGGCAGCATCACTAAGCGTATTAAAAGAATAATTTATAGTATATTATTTCATGATGTGGATAGTCAAGGGGGAGTGTTATGAATGCATCTTAATGTGGTGACTCTCCACGTACAAAACCTCCATCTAGTCATTACCCTTTCTTTAATGTTAAGTCCCTATAAATAGAGACTTCATGTAGTTGTTATGATATACTCAATGAATAAGATGTTTCTATTTTATCTCTCTCTATATCTTCCTCTAAGCTTTGTTCATAATTCTAATATTTTGTATGTTGGTCCCTAATAGGCCGTTGTTTTACAACAAGTAATAAATATTACAATTAAAAAAAATGCAATATTGAATATTTGATGCAACTATATATAAATCATTTACTTTCTATTTATTCGGTTCTTGCAACATCAGGAAAAATGGATAACCCGATCATTCTAATGGTATAGTCAAAATTATAGTTCAATCTCTAAATTTTATCTACTACACAGACATGCTTTTATTGTTTTGTTTGTATCTTTTAACATGTTATTAGTGTTGGATATATAGTATGTCCAATGTAATTAAAGTCGAGGTCAATGTAATCCGATCCGGTACGATTCGAAGAGTTACATGTTGGTACACGAATCAGATAAGTTCACGTGTCGGTGGATTATTATTTGTGAAATAATAATAGTTTTGAACTCGAGGGACTTAATATTAATTGGATTAATATTAGGGAATATTATGATATTTAACAATGGGGCTTAGTGTAAGTTATTGTTTTATAAAAAGGGGATTAAGGTGCAAACCCTAATCACACTTTTTAACATAAAACAACTCCTTCCTCTCCAAGTCTTGGCCGCCAACCCCTTAGGGCTGCCCCCCCCCCCCCCTTGACTCGGCCAAACCACCATACGCCGCCTTCTTCTTCTTGCAAAGTGTTGCTTCCCGGTTGGCTCGTGCTCAGTTGTGAACTTCCTACTAGCGAGGATTCGTTGTAACCTGCGTGTTACAATTCTGGTGTAGTCGTCAAAGATTGATTACTAAACCCCCTGTGGTTGTTTATTATTTATTTGTTTATACGCGTTTAACTGAGATTCTGATTGGGAATATTTTATTAATCAAATTAATAAAATCAATTAATATTACATATATATAAATCGGCCATATAGATAAGTATATATATCCGACTTTTCTTAATATATATAAACCGCTTCCGCTTCGTATATGATACCATGATTCCCAACAGTGGTATCAGAGCCACGGTTACACGCGTATAGATGGTAAAGTTATAATTTTGATCTATGTTTTATTTGTCAAAAATTATTTATTTTTACAAAAGATCAAAAGCTTTTAGTTGTTCATGGATTGTGATGTGAATCGAGCCCTAGGTATTTGACCCTTGTCATGGTTGTGTTTGTGATGGTTTTATGTTTATTGATTTGTATTTTTTATTACGGATATTGGATCCGGTGTAATAGATAGGATTAGAATAGATTTGATTTTATATATTTTCAAATTTATTGTTGTAATCCTTCAAGTACAAGATCATGACGAAGATAAAAAGGCGAACAGGTTCTATGAAGATAGAGATCTCAGGTCAAGTGGGAGTTATCAAAATGGTTTTGAAAACCTTTTAGACTAGTTCATTTCGTTTCTGGCTAAGACGAAACGGGCGACCTATTAGGGGCTCGATTCGTTTAATTTTATTATTATGTTTTGTGGTTGTGTTTTATTTATTGTAAATAATCTAGATAACCCAAAATAAATAAAATTCTCACAATCATGGCAACGGTTTTATTAAAACAACTTTTATAAAACTGAAAAGCGTATTTAATAAAAGAGTTTTATTAATATTAAAACAAGTCCATTCGCGATAAAACGACCAACATAGTTTAAATAGGGTATTTAAAACTATACCGTGTCGAGTGTTGAAAGGAGTTTCAATTATCACGAATTATATAAAATTGGTAAATATTAAAATAAATCCCAATTTAAATTGATGTTTTATGCCACCCTTAACGAGTTAACACTTCATTCTAAATCGAACCCAAAATGTTAGTGCTGAACCCTGCATCTGGGCGTTGATCGTGAAAGAAGGTAATCATCGCGTTTTCCTGTGTAACATAGGTCGTTGTTACAGTTAACAGTAAAGGACCAAACATCGCTTGTTTATCATGTGGGCATAGTTGGGGTTAAACATCATATGAAACATAATCATCACACATGTGTTTTGCTAAACTTAACCAAATTGACATGTATTAAGGTTCCCTAATGCTAGAGCAACCTCAATTAGCCACTAATTTCACGTTTTATAACAACCCATGATTATCACTCAAAATCAAGCATGAACATAACATCAAAATAAGCAAAAAAAAAAAAAGTTACCTAGGAGTGTATTAGGCTTGGATGATCCGAGTTATAGCTAATGCATGTAAAACCCGTTTGATTTGGTTTTAAATTGAGCTTGATTGTGTGATTTAGGTGTGTGTGGTGTGGGAGATCGATCTCCTGCATATGTAGATGTTCTCCATGTAATTTTTTCTATTCAATCAACTAACTACAATTGCATTTTGGTGGTCCCTCTATTAACCCACAAGCATTCCATCTAGTTATCCCCATTAACTAAGTTATTCATGTGTAGTTCATTTAAGTCTTGGATGGCTAACACGGTTTATAGAGTTATTTTTCCTTGAATTAAATTTTTCGCATTACTCGCTATTCTTTTGTTTATATTTAAATACTAAGTATCCATGTTAGCATAAGACGTGTTTATGGAATTTGGGTTATTACATTAGAGTGTATCTATATCTATATTCTGTATATATTAATATTTCAAAGCATGAAATCTTACATGGTATTCAAAGAGGCCATCCTCCCCCTTGAATGTGTTATGTGGCATCCTCCATATTTCCATCCAAAAGTCTCTTTATCTCTCATGTTTTCCTTACAATTTTAAAACATTAATAACTTTTATATATGAGATTTAAAAAAAAATTACACCAAATTAACAAACGTTTTATTATCTTTTCAATGAGTACCATAGTGCTATACAAAAAACGAAAAAAAAAACGAATTTTTTGTTTGTTTTTGTTCATACAGGAAAAAAACACAATGTGTTCAGGTAATTCATTAATCATGTCTAAACAAGTCACTAATCATGTTCAAACTAGGAATTCTATTTTCATCAAGAGCATAATATGTTAAAACCACTCATTTTCAAAAAAAAAAAATCACACCTTCAAGACTACCGCCTCAATCACACTCTGCAATAGTTGTTTCTAGCTCTGCTCCTCGTCTAAACGTATATCTTCTTTTTAATATATATTTTCATCCTTATTCACATGATTTAAATTATTGTTTTTTCATATTATAATATATTAATTTTTATGTTACACTATACACATATTTTATCACATAATATAAGATTTATCTATCTCGAAAAGCTTCCGGGATATAATCTAGTATGAGTTATATTTTTAACAAATTGTTGTGACTATTTATTAACGCACCAAGTCAATTTTTTAAGTGACCAAAACACCTCTTAACAATTATTGATTTCAACAATATAAAAGGCAACAAAGTTACAAAAACCTTATCTCTCCAAAGCTTATCTTCCAGCAACAACAATGGCTACCCTCAGAATCCAAATTCATCCTACAACCCACAAGACTCACCCTCACCAAAAAACATACACTCCTTTCATCTCCTGTTCAATGCAACAGCCACCTCAAAACAACATTAAGGTAATATATTATATTAACAATGATTCTACATTAGACTCCACTACTACAAAAACAGTAGCTAAAACAAAGGAACCAAAACAGTAGCTAACTCGTTCCTTTTTCTCTGCAACCAAGAGGCACAATCACAAAGCCCAAAATTTTAAACAACTGCAGTGCAGGAGGCGTATTATTTGTCTGAATACTGCAGTACCTTTGTTTTTTTAAGAAATAAGTGGGAGTGTAGTTTGTAGTTGCGACGGAGGTAATGAGCAGAGATATTAGAGTGTTTATCGAGAATGGAGGGAATTTAGACCTCTAAACATGACAGACAATTTGAAATGAAATGAATTTATCAAATTTTACCAAACATCACATTTGTTTTATGACATACACTTTTGCATCTCATTAAATTAGTGTATGTCATTAAAGCCCATTTTTCTAGTAGTGATCTCCCATCATTAATTGGTTATTATCTAATGGCGGCAGGTGGTCATTAATGGAGCCGCCAAAGAGATTGGAATGGCGGCGGTATTAGCCGTCACTAAATCTAGAGGTATGGAAGTCGCTGGAGCTGTTGACTCGCATCTCATCGGACAAGACATTGGAAAGGTTTGTTTTGTTTTGTTTTGTTTTGTGTTGATTGTTACCTTAAAAACATAATTTCGTGTTTTTATATAAAAATGTTTGTTATGTTTCTTTTTAAAGGTTTGTGGGATGGAAGAAGCTCTTGAGATACCCATAATTAATGATCTCACGATGGTACTAGGTTCTATATCTCAGGTAATGAATCTTTTTACAAGAGTCAAACCTAGTATTTTTCGAATTTGAAATCGATTATTATTTGTTGTTCTTTTTGTCTCTGAAATATTTCAGTTTGCATGAGTTTTAACGTATTTTAAACCTAACTCTATAAATTTGCAACAAACAAAGTACTTTGTGATTATTTTAATGGTAAATGATGACTTGTTTGAATATCAAAGTCAACCTATGCTCTAAAGATGACACGTAAATAAGGGTTGTGCTAAATGTACCCTTGCTAAATAGACGTTTAACAAGAGGAATGTGTACATGCCCTTAAAAGGGCGTTTAAAAATTGGAACTTGTCCTTAAACGGGTGTTTAGGAAGTCAAACTCGCCTTTAAAAATTGGAAATTGTCCTTAGACGGCCATTCAGGGTCAAATCATTAAATTAAAATATGGTAGGGAGGTATGTTTAGGGGTGCGTTTAGCGAACTCATAAATAATAATAACCTACAATTAACGATCAAATTTTTGACAGTCAAAAGAAACATCAGTTGTAGTCGATTTCACCGATCCATCTACAGTTTATGACAATGTCAAACAGGTTTGTTCTATCCTCAAATTCTAATAATACAACAAAAACATGAACATAATCAGATTAGTGTGATGTTTTATGCTCAATGTGAGGTTAACAGGCAACGGCATTTGGTATGAATAGCGTGGTTTACGTGCCACGAATTAAGCCTGAAACAATAGCAGCATTATCCGGCTTCTGTGAGAAAGCGAGCATGGTGAGCACAGGGTGAGACGTTGCGTTTCAACCTCAAGATATTCAAAACATAGTTAATTTCGAAGCCGAATTAAAGTGTGGGATTTGTGTTTCAGGGTTGTTTGATTGCACCAACGTTGTCAATAGGATCGATACTACTCCAGCAAGCTGCGATTTCAGCTTCTTTTCACTATAACAATGTCGAGATTGTCGAATCTAAAGCTAACACAGGAGTAAGTTGAAATTATGGTTGAATAACGGGTCAAAAATCTTGATATTTATATATATATATATATATATATATATATATATATATATATATATATATATATATATATCCAAACAGGTTGGATAGACCCCAAAACAATACTATTTTCAGCATTTTACTTAAAATAATTGGTATGCCAGATATATTAAAAACAATACACCCGACCCGTTTTCTTTGATGTAAAATGTTATTTTCATGTATTTGACCCATTAAAAGTAAAGACATAACCCCAAACTCTCTGGCCTGTTTTCTCTAATGTAAAGAAAGACATAACCCTGAATGGACCATTTATAAGTAAATTATGTAACTACCACCTCTAATCAAGCTGTTTGAAACTGACATAATGTGCAATGTAACAGGCATTTCCGTCACAAGATTCGGTGCAAATCGCTAACAACCTTTCAAACCTCGGGCAACTTTACAATAGAGAGGACCTCGAAACAAATGAGCCTGTAAAGTTCACTTCCAACAATCAGTTATATGTGGAATGTTAATCGATACAAAATTAAGTGACATAAGATTGTTTTTTATGTCAGGCAAGAGGGCAACGACTAGGAGAAGATGGGATTCGTGTGCATAGTTTAGTTCTTCCTGGGCTTGTGTCTAGTACGTCGGTCCATTTTTCGGGACCAGGAGAGGTATTTTTCTATAGTACTAGTGCTTTTCGTAAAGAGGACAAGATGAGTAGGTTGGATAACGGGTTTGAATGTGTCACACCCCGACTTTTCCCTCGTCGGTTGTGACGTTTGGTGCCTTTGCCAACGCAGCGGAAAGATGCATCTAAGACTCTGGTTTCCTGAACGCCAATTCTAACCCTCTAGGATCCCCGATCCCAAACTGCCACATACTCCAACCGTGCCGTTACCAAAGTTTAAACCTGAAAGACATACTTAAAAAGTCAGCATAAAGCTGGTGAGTTCATAAGTTTTGCAAAAATGTTACCAAATGTTACCAAAAGTTCCAAGAATGTTACCGAGAGATACCAAGTTCAACGTGTCCATACTATGTTAAATGTAAACCAAAGTACGCTAGCTAGGCGTATGTTTTATTACTACTACGATTGGAAAACCATTACTAACTCGCAAACCAGATGTTGTGCCCGAATAGTAAACCTGTTCCTGTTTGAGACAATATGCACCCGCCCGGCGCTCCATGCCGACGGGTGGGGTTGGTCACTCCCAATAGCGCTATTCACATTTCCCCGTTGTGCAAACCAGCACATTCATGGTTCCCCCCGGGACTTCCAAAGATCGTATAGTAAACCGTTTGAAAACCCATAGTATGACAGTTGTTACCAAATAGTTGTTTAACACATGTTTTCTCCCCCGAAAACGAAAACCAAGTAAAGTGGGGCCGTAACTCACGCAACCCGTTTCATTTTCCAAAACTTTGTTCGCTTTAAGTTCCTCAGTTTTTCATAACAGAAGCATGTCTTCCCCCCGAAAACATTTACAAAAACAGTAAAGAGTGGGGTATGAACTCACCTTAATGTCCATGTTAAGCTAGCAAACAAAGCCTGAAACCTCGACCGACTTCCTCGTGCCCTAATTACCAATAAAGGACACCTTAACAGTCTATCACACATAAGCCTAGCTTATTAACCAACACGAGTCTCAAAACGTTTCAACTCGACGAACCGATCATGACTTATCTTAAATCACGTATTACATAGCACCCAAGTTGCACACTTGTCGCTATCCGTATGTAACCAAGTTGGGCTAACACCCCGAAACGTATAATTATCCTGAATCCTAGCTCGTCTCGTAATCCGTATAAATGTGTGTCCAGTATACTTACTTTTAGGAAAATTGCTCTTTAAGAATACATGTTTAGTTATTAAAACCGATTAATAACAATTGTTACTTTATCTCAAATATTGTTTGAAAACCATCTTTATTGTCACAAATAGTTAGTCTTTGAAAACATTTTGATTTTGTATATAATACACTTGTCCAAAACACTTAGGAGAATTTACTTATAGAAATAATAGCAGTTCGTTACGCTTTGAGTTTATAAAAATTCGGGCAGAGTTTCCTCTGTTTTTGTACCAACCAGACAACACCCGTTGTCTACAATTTTCCCCAAAATCAACTTACAACACAAGTTATCAAATCCTTTAATCCACATTTCCGATTCACGAGACTATACGTTCCGACATCTATCTATACTTGATCCTATAAATATATATATACCAAAATATATATATAATATAGTCCGACAATATAGTCCAATTATATTTAGTCCGAGTTCAAAACCATAAGTCACGCCAAGTTAATCGTTTACCAAATCGTTCGTTTATATAGTTACCGTTTATTATTATTCGGTCCATTCGCGAGTCAAAACTAGTTCATTTGAATCAATATATTTATAAATATATAATATTTATAAATACATAATATCTACAAATAAATAAATAGTAAACTCGAATACAAGTTATACCGAATCACACGCGCGTAACCCGAATCTGCTCGAAAGCCGTGTTGACCGAGTTGACTGTTGACCAGATCTGACCTTTGACCTTGTTCGACTAGACTCGAGCCAACCATAACCGCGACTGAAACCCGAACCGAACCCATCTTGACATGAGAACCGAACCAGACCCAAACGAACGCGAATCTGACCCGGACCTGACCACACCAGACCAAACCCGAAACAATTGTGAACCCACCTTGGACATCACCTTCGGCTAACCACCATGACTCAACCGGCCACCTGCCTTGAACCCATGACCACAAACCAAGACCAAACCTGACCCGAGCTCAAACCCCACACGAGCCTGAACCCGACAACTCGTGAACCAGGTCTGACCAAACCCAACAGAAACCCACAACCATCGGACCACCTGACACCCGAACAGCCGCCACCAAAACCCGAACCCGACACAGGTGTAGCAGGCACCATAGCTCGAACCCCTCCCTTTTCATGCCGGTACCACTGTTCACGAACCGAACCAAACCAAACCATATCCCTCTGCTGCCTTGAACCACCACAATAACCACCAGCCAAAACCCACCGAAGACCACCCCCAACGAACCCCCACCGTGAACAACCAACCAATCCACCATCATCACAACTCGTCTTCTGCACAAAACACCATGAAAACCACCATAAAAGCCCCTGATAAGCTGCTCCTACGTCTGTGTTCAAACCCAACAACCGTCGCGCCGCCACCACCAAGGCTGTGGTGGTCGGCCGCTACTACACAGAGGGAGGAGGGAGAGAGACGAGGGAGGGGAGGTGATAGAGAGAGAGAGAGAGATTTCGGGTGAGAGGGAGGGTAGAGAGAGAGAGACGGGTTTTAGTGAGAGAAAGTTAGGGTTTGATTGTTTGATGGCTGCCAAAATGAAGGAGAAGGAGAAAAAGAGACCTTTTATAGCTAGGGTTAGTTAGTAGGTGAGTTGTACCGCGTATCGAACCCGTTCTAAACGTTTTAAGCCTCGGTTTCTAATTAGGCTCCATGATTAATTATAAAAAGTAGTCGGTTTTGTTCGAAATACAAAACCGAGCATAACTATAATTATTTTCGACGTCCGACGCGTGTTTTCAGAACACGCGCTTAAATCGCGTTAATTAAATCGGTCGCAGTTCCCGTTGTTAAAACGATCCGTAAACTTCCGAAATTTAATAATTAGCAAAATTTGAAATAAATATTTATTTATTTATTTGTTTTAAATCATGAAGTCACGTCAGTGTAGATCGGAAATTGCCGGGTGTCACATCATCCCCACGTTAAAAGAATTTTCGTCCCGAAAATTGCACAAGTACCAAAAGGAGTAACAAAAGAAACAAACCAAAGATAGAAACCAAGAGAGAGATTTACCCGAGTTGTCACATCATCCCCACGTTAAAAAGGAATCTCGCCCCGAGATTCATTCAGCTGCAGTGGTAACATATCTCGATTCGAATTCCAGTGGAACAATAAGAGACTCGTCAGCCAGACACTTCTTTAAGTTAGACACATGGAAGACGTTATGTACGTTGCCGAGCTCCGTCGGTAAATCAAGTCGATATGCCACCGGTCCAATCCGTTCCAGGATCGTAAATGGTCCGACATACCGAGGGTTAAGTTGGCCACGCTTCCCCAAGCGTATGACGCCCTTCCATGGTGAAACTTTCAGAAGTACTTTGTCATCAACTTGGAACTCTAATGGCTTGCGACGCTGATCGGCGTAACTCTTTTGCCGATCCCGTGCCGCTGCCAACCGGTTACGAATCTGTACGATCTTTTCCGAAGTTTCGTACACTAGCTCAGGCCCAGTGAGTTGACTCTCACCCACCTCAGCCCAACAAAGAGGGGACCGGCATTTCCGCCCGTACAGTGCTTCGGACGGAGCTGCCTTGATGCTCGTGTGGTAACTGCTGTTGTAAGAGAATTCTACTAACGGTAGGTGAGCTTCCCAACTTTTGCCAAAATCGATCACACATGCCCGAAGCATGTCTTCTAAGGTTTGAATCGTGCGTTCACTCTGACCGTCAGTCTGTGGGTGATAAGCTGTACTCATGTCTAGCTGGGTACCCAAAGCCTTGTGCAAAGACTTCCAGAAGTGAGAAGTAAAGTGGGAGTCACGATCCGAAATAATAGAAACCGGCACCCCGTGCTTAGAAACAACTTCTTTCAGATAAAGACGAGCCAAACGATCCATGATGTCGGTCTCCTTAATGGCTAGAAAATGGGCTGATTTCGTCAACCGATCAACAATCACCCATATCTTATCACACCCGCTCGGTGTCTTAGGTAGTTTCGTGACAAAGTCCATTGTAATCCGTTCCCATTTCCACTCTGGAATTTCAGGTTGTTGCAAGAGACCCGACGGTTTCTGGTATTCCACCTTGACCTTAGCACAGGTCAAGCATTTGCTCACGTATGAGGCTATATCCGACCTCATGTTTGGCCACCAGTAGAGCACCTTTAAATCTTGGTACATCTTATCCGAACCAGGATGAATGGAATACCGGGATTTGTGAGCCTCATCTAAGACAAGCTCCCGAAGTCCCCCGAATAAAGGAACCCATATGCGTTCTGCAAAGTAGTGCAGGCCATCAGGCCTTCGCTCGAGGTGCTTGTCGGCACCGTGCATAGTCTCAGCTTTAAGGTTTTCCTCCTTCAAAGCTTCTAACTGAGCAGAACGGAGTTGGTCAGGTAGAGAGGAATGAATGGTGAGCTGCAACGCCCGAACGCGACGAGGGTTTGTTGATTCCTTCCTGCTCAAGGCGTCTGCCACCACATTCGCCTTGCCAGGATGGTACTTAATGGCGCAATCATAGTCATTCAGGAGTTCAACCCAGCGACACTGTCGTATGTTCAGGTGTTGTTGGTCGAAAATATGCTGGAGACTCTTGTGATCGGTGTAGATGGTGCATTTGGTACCGTACAAGTAATGTCTCCAAATTTTCAACGCGAATACCGCTGCACCCAACAACAAGTCATGGGTGGTGTAGTTCCTCTCGTGCACCTTGAGTTGACGAGAAGCATATGCAATTACTTTCTCGCGTTGCATCAACACGCAACCGAGACCACGAATGGAAGCATCACAGTAAACAACGAAATCGTCAGTGCCTTCAGGCAAGGACAGAATAGGAGCCGAACAAAGTTTAGACTTCAGTTCTTGGAATGCTGACTCTTGTGGTTCACCCCAGTCGAATTTTCTATCCTTCTGAGTAAGAGTGGTGAGGGGTTGAGCGATCTCCGAAAACCCCTTAATGAAATGACGATAATAGCCCGCAAGGCCTAGGAATTGTCGCACCTCAGTTGGCGTCTTTGGTGTTTCCCAGTCCTTGATCGCTTCGATCTTAGCTGGATCGACATGAATTCCTAGTTCATTAACCACATGTCCTAGGAATTGAACTTCGCGTAACCAAAAGTCACACTTTGAGAACTTAGCGTAAAGTTGTTCCCGTCGCAAAAGTTCCAAAACCAAACGCAGGTGTTCCTCGTGTTCGGCCTTGTTTTTGGAGTAAATCAGGATGTCATCAATAAACACGATGACGAATTTGTCAAGATACGGTTTGCAAACGCGGTTCATCAAATCCATGAAAACCGCCGGTGCGTTAGTGAGACCGAAAGGCATGACCAAGAACTCAAAATGGCCATAACGTGTCCGAAAGGCAGTCTTTGCAACGTCAGTTTCCCGTACGCGTAACTGGTGATAACCGGACCTTAAATCAATCTTAGAGTAGTAGCTAGAACCCTGGAGTTGATCGAATAGATCATCAATACGGGGAAAAGGTTAACGGTTCTTGATGGTTACCTTGTTCAACTACAACAGGGATATCGTTGATCTTCTTCTCGTTAGTAGAGGAAACAGATAGGAGTGCCAAAACGGCCGAATAACCCTTTCGAAGATACTTAAGGGCTTTCATGCTGGAGATGAGACTTAGCGGAGCACCGCTCTTGATACCGTACACAGAAAGAAATTCTCCATCAGGGAGAGGAATCCGAATAACCTTGTCGTAGCAAACAATCTCGGCGCGATACAAAGACAACCAATCCATGCCTACAACAACATCAAAACGAAGCAACTAGTACGCCAACCTTTCATTACACACCGCAAGGCGTGTCTCGATTTAAGACAATAACAAACAAACTGATGAAAATGAGGCAAGCCAAATAAAACCATCCACTATCACTAGTCGAGTTCACCACAAGGTGCTGTATCAAATTCCAACAATTCGATTTAACTGAAGTGTCGACTCTAAAGAAACTCATCGACGAAGTATCAAAAGATTCATTGCCCACAACGGCCTGACATATCAAGACGAGAAAACAAGCATTACGAGCAACGTAATGATAAACAAATCATAAATGAAACGGTTGTTCAATGTGAAGTCCTACAATGGACCTTCACAAGTTTAAAGAATCCAAGCATACAATAGTTGACACATGTGTACAAAAGACATGTCTAGTTCTGTGAAAAGAATAAGGAATCAACAAAAATTAGATTCCTTTACGATTGAATGTTGAAGGCCACAAACATAAAAGAAGAGAGAAGTGAATCATACCCAAAAGATATAACTAGGTTCTAAAACATGAACCTTAGAAGTTCAAGGAACAAGATCATCAAGATCTTAAACTGGTTCAAGAAAAACGAAGTCACAAATGACACGAACAGGGGAGAATTGGCAATCACGTCCGCAACAACAAAAGAATGATCAACACTTATCCATTATTTATATATATATAAATATAAATATTTACAACAACACATAACAATATAGATACCCTCACGATAGAAATTCTTAGAACTACCAAGTGCCTGTAGATTTTCGATAACGTGACGTCTACGTTATCGAAAATTTACCTCACAAGATCATCCTATTAACCTCCATCATGAGTTGTATCACAAGCAAGCGTCACATTTACATAATAGCACGTATATATCACATAATATAATGTTTGTCGTGTGCGCCACCTTTCCGAGTGCTTCTCCCGACTGCATTCCAGCTTCGCAACATCATTGGCAAAACTCGTCCAACAAACGTGACACATGTGTGCGTCCCCAATACGTCCAAGATTGAGTCGACAACCATTGGCGATACGTACTATATATACTTTACATAAATACACACAGTATATAAACAAGTAAATTGTTTCTCATACCAAGAAACAATGACTCAGCTACTCTATGTGAATAACCACTCTGATATCTAATGCGATGACTCACCAGTCACCCGTGAAGTACACAAGTCATGTAACACACTTGGCAACGGTTGGAATTTCAGTTCCTAGGCGTTCATGCTAAATATTACGTCTTAGAAATTTTGGTCCCTACTTCAAAACAAACTCAGGTTAAAGCCTAGGTATCTACCCAGACACCTAATTCGCTAAAACCTGGCTCTGATACCAAACTGTCACACCCCGACTTTTCCCTCGTCGGTTGTGACGTTTGGTGCCTTTGCCAACGCAGCGGAAAGATGCATCTAAGACTCTGGTTTCCTGAACGCCAATTCTAACCCTCTAGGATCCCCGATCCCAAACTGCCACATACTCCAACCGTGCCGTTACCAAAGTTTAAACCTGAAAGACATACTTAAAAAGTCAGCATAAAGCTGGTGAGTTCATAAGTTTTGCAAAAATGTTACCAAATGTTACCAAAAGTTCCAAGAATGTTACCGAGAGATACCAAGTTCAACGTGTCCATACTATGTTAAATGTAAACCAAAGTACGCTAGCTAGGCGTATGTTTTATTACTACTACGATTGGAAAACCATTACTAACTCGCAAACCAGATGTTGTGCCCGAATAGTAAACCTGTTCCTGTTTGAGACAATATGCACCCGCCCGGCGCTCCATGCCGACGGGTGGGGTTGGTCACTCCCAATAGCGCTATTCACATTTCCCCGTTGTGCAAACCAGCACATTCATGGTTCCCCCCGGGACTTCCAAAGATCGTATAGTAAACCGTTTGAAAACCCATAGTATGACAGTTGTTACCAAATAGTTGTTTAACACATGTTTTCTCCCCCGAAAACGAAAACCAAGTAAAGTGGGGCCGTAACTCACGCAACCCGTTTCATTTTCCAAAACTTTGTTCGCTTTAAGTTCCTCAGTTTTTCATAACAGAAGCATGTCTTCCCCCCGAAAACATTTACAAAAACAGTAAAGAGTGGGGTATGAACTCACCTTAATGTCCATGTTAAGCTAGCAAACAAAGCCTGAAACCTCGACCGACTTCCTCGTGCCCTAATTACCAATAAAGGACACCTTAACAGTCTATCACACATAAGCCTAGCTTATTAACCAACACGAGTCTCAAAACGTTTCAACTCGACGAACCGATCATGACTTATCTTAAATCACGTATTACATAGCACCCAAGTTGCACACTTGTCGCTATCCGTATGTAACCAAGTTGGGCTAACACCCCGAAACGTATAATTATCCTGAATCCTAGCTCGTCTCGTAATCCGTATAAATGTGTGTCCAGTATACTTACTTTTAGGAAAATTGCTCTTTAAGAATACATGTTTAGTTATTAAAACCGATTAATAACAATTGTTACTTTATCTCAAATATTGTTTGAAAACCATCTTTATTGTCACAAATAGTTAGTCTTTGAAAACATTTTGATTTTGTATATAATACACTTGTCCAAAACACTTAGGAGAATTTACTTATAGAAATAATAGCAGTTCGTTACGCTTTGAGTTTATAAAAATTCGGGCAGAGTTTCCTCTGTTTTTGTACCAACCAGACAACACCCGTTGTCTACAATTTTCCCCAAAATCAACTTACAACACAAGTTATCAAATCCTTTAATCCACATTTCCGATTCACGAGACTATACGTTCCGACATCTATCTATACTTGATCCTATAAATATATATATACCAAAATATATATATAATATAGTCCGACAATATAGTCCAATTATATTTAGTCCGAGTTCAAAACCATAAGTCACGCCAAGTTAATCGTTTACCAAATCGTTCGTTTATATAGTTACCGTTTATTATTATTCGGTCCATTCGCGAGTCAAAACTAGTTCATTTGAATCAATATATTTATAAATATATAATATTTATAAATACATAATATCTACAAATAAATAAATAGTAAACTCGAATACAAGTTATACCGAATCACACGCGCGTAACCCGAATCTGCTCGAAAGCCGTGTTGACCGAGTTGACTGTTGACCAGATCTGACCTTTGACCTTGTTCGACTAGACTCGAGCCAACCATAACCGCGACTGAAACCCGAACCGAACCCATCTTGACATGAGAACCGAACCAGACCCAAACGAACGCGAATCTGACCCGGACCTGACCACACCAGACCAAACCCGAAACAATTGTGAACCCACCTTGGACATCACCTTCGGCTAACCACCATGACTCAACCGGCCACCTGCCTTGAACCCATGACCACAAACCAAGACCAAACCTGACCCGAGCTCAAACCCCACACGAGCCTGAACCCGACAACTCGTGAACCAGGTCTGACCAAACCCAACAGAAACCCACAACCATCGGACCACCTGACACCCGAACAGCCGCCACCAAAACCCGAACCCGACACAGGTGTAGCAGGCACCATAGCTCGAACCCCTCCCTTTTCATGCCGGTACCACTGTTCACGAACCGAACCAAACCAAACCATATCCCTCTGCTGCCTTGAACCACCACAATAACCACCAGCCAAAACCCACCGAAGACCACCCCCAACGAACCCCCACCGTGAACAACCAACCAATCCACCATCATCACAACTCGTCTTCTGCACAAAACACCATGAAAACCACCATAAAAGCCCCTGATAAGCTGCTCCTACGTCTGTGTTCAAACCCAACAACCGTCGCGCCGCCACCACCAAGGCTGTGGTGGTCGGCCGCTACTACACAGAGGGAGGAGGGAGAGAGACGAGGGAGGGGAGGTGATAGAGAGAGAGAGAGAGAGATTTCGGGTGAGAGGGAGGGTAGAGAGAGAGAGACGGGTTTTAGTGAGAGAAAGTTAGGGTTTGATTGTTTGATGGCTGCCAAAATGAAGGAGAAGGAGAAAAAGAGACCTTTTATAGCTAGGGTTAGTTAGTAGGTGAGTTGTACCGCGTATCGAACCCGTTCTAAACGTTTTAAGCCTCGGTTTCTAATTAGGCTCCATGATTAATTATAAAAAGTAGTCGGTTTTGTTCGAAATACAAAACCGAGCATAACTATAATTATTTTCGACGTCCGACGCGTGTTTTCAGAACACGCGCTTAAATCGCGTTAATTAAATCGGTCGCAGTTCCCGTTGTTAAAACGATCCGTAAACTTCCGAAATTTAATAATTAGCAAAATTTGAAATAAATATTTATTTATTTATTTGTTTTAAATCATGAAGTCACGTCAGTGTAGATCGGAAATTGCCGGGTGTCACATCATCCCCACGTTAAAAGAATTTTCGTCCCGAAAATTGCACAAGTACCAAAAGGAGTAACAAAAGAAACAAACCAAAGATAGAAACCAAGAGAGAGATTTACCCGAGTTGTCACAGAATGGGTAAATTTTAGTATCGAACTGAAAAGAGATAGGTCGGTCCGAGTTGGATTAACAATCTTATTTTTTAAAAAGAGGTTTTACTATAAATTATTTGATTCTTTAATATTATCATTACGTGGTTTTATACATTAAAAATATATTAGACTGACTACACCTTTACTTTTCTAGATATATAATGTGTACACTTGTTGGTTATGACAGTTGTACTCTATCAAACATGATATCACGAGTGTTGAGTGTCTTATGCCCGGACTTATTCTGGCGATCAGAAAAGTTGTGCGTCTAAAGGTATCATACTTAAATTAAAGAGATAAATACAAATACATAACCATTTTTGTTTCTTTCAAAGTTTAATTTCGTTACAATTTGTTATCTTGCAGAACCTTGTTTACGGTTTGGAGAAGTTCTTGTAGTAAAGTTTCCCAATTGAGACGTGTCAATGATGATAGTGTCATTTCGCCTTTGGGTTGCCATATTTGTTTAAAAGGTTGAGAGTTCTTTTTACCTTTTTTTTGTATGACAACATCTAGGATACCTCCGGGATAAGAAGGGAAACGGAATCTCCTAGGCACAACCTCCAAACTCCTAAATATTTACACTATTGCCTGGATTTGAACCCAAGGCCTCCAAACTAAGAGACGAAAGCCTCTACCAAGTGAGCTAGTCTCACATTGATTCTTTTTACCTTATACAACTCATTTGCTAACTGTTATAGGGCTGTAAATGGGTCCTTTTTTGTGGGTCAAATTGACACAAACCGAAGCACAACACGCGTATTTATATTTATTGAAACGAAGACGGCCAGTTTAACCCAAACGTTTTTTTTCTTAATTTTGGAATATCTATACTCTAGATTTTTAGTTTACATAACACAATGACAAATGCGTGAAAGAAATTATCCTATCAGTTAAAAACTCAATGGAATGAATAGTGTCACACAAATGGGGTCATGTTGTCATTGGGCCGTTTTTTATCCAGCTTTCTCCCTTGCTGCCATGTTTGTTTCACTTTACAATATTCATCTCAGTTAAAAAAGCAAATACATAGTAAGAAAGAAAGGGAGAAGGAGATTCACTTCTGGTGGTGGTTAGCCACAGTACCTGGCGGCTACGCCACCCCCTCCAATGTGTGCACTATCTAAGTTAAGATAAGAGAACAAGGAAGCCAATTGTGGTGTCAGTTTGTTCAAACGACGTGGGAACCTATTGATCTCGGTGGGAGCAGTAATCAACTTTGGCGAGTCTAGGGCTCCATGAAAGGTGTTGATCCTGTAGCAATCTTAAATCAGGGTAGCCACAAAGCATTTAGGTGGAAATGTTGCCATCGGCGGCTATGGTTTCCAGTTTCATTAAATCGATAATGTTTTAGCTGCACCATGGTTTACTATATTTACTGCCTAATGTAAAACTGTATTTCAGTATTGATATGTGTCATCCTTTGGTTACTGATGAACCCATCTTCTCTCTGATTTCCTGAGAGTATGGCTTCCGATGGTAAGCTCCATGTGCAATGGATCGTAGACGCCAAATGATGCCTTGTGAGTGCATGAGCATCGTAGTGGTGATGGTGACGGTGATAGTGCTGAGGGATGATAGTTGCCCTACCGGTTACTTATCTTCACCGTTATAGCAACCTTCATTTGTACTTATGTAGTCACCATCGCAATTGTCAATTGAAAAAACAAGAAACAAAACCCTATTTAGAATATGTAAGTCTCTCATGTTCATATTTGATTTCATACACGAAGTTATGCTTGATAATTTGATATACATGAAGAAATCATAAAGGTTATTCCAAAAGATGTAAATGTAACCTTAAATTTACACCCGTTATGACTAACTAGTGGGTTTACCCGCGCATTGCAGCGGGATCCACAAATGGGTTGCAATACAATATTATGATACTTAGGTTTTTTGCCGCAAGTTACGCAAAAAGAATAGAAATGTGCACACTATGTTTTAACAAGTATTCGTAGAAAGACAAGAAATGTGCATCGTCACTTACAACTGATTGCAGTTCACCACAAAAACCATGTACTCATTATTGAACAAATCTTAATAAACCAAAGGTATGTTACTGTAACACACCAATATGAACATAAACATCACTCTTGTGTAACGGTCATTGCATAGCTATATAATTGTGCCATTGAAGAAACCTTGCTAAATGATAAAGTTCATTTACATGACAAAAGCATGTGGTAATAATATGATATTGTATACACTATCATATGAAGGTCATTGTCCATTTAGAAATTAAAAGTTGTGATTTGTAAGTTTGTAATAGACTTGTCCAACTTGACCCAGCAGCTAAAAAATTGTCCAATGTAGCCAGTGAGCCGAACCATCCCGTCCACTTTGCCGCTGGGTAGACGCATATATATATATATGAAAAGGGTTTATAATATAAATATTATTATGGTAAAGTTTTGAAATTCAGACAAGTTTAGCTGAGATAAGATTATTCATTGTGGTAATATAAATTATTATATTTCATAACCATTAGATGAAATTTGTTCAAAAATATTGCTATCCCGTGTGTTTATTTAGTTTGGGTGAGTTTCATTTTCATATAAAAGTTAATTATCTTCTAGGGGCATTTAGGGAAGAAAAGTGGTAAAATTTAGAAAATTGTAAAGAAACCCTTGGTATGCTATCTTAACTTTGGACAATTTGGACATATTTGATCATGCTTCCTCCTTTATAATGTAGTATAGATGAGTTTCATTGCATCATGATACTCAATCTATGAACGAGATTTAAGCTTGCTGATTGATTTAACATATCACAATGATATTAGTTTATCCAATTTTGGTTCAGTTAGTGCTAAAAATTTAAAGATATGACAAGGTATTATTCGAGTTCATGTTCCAAATTGTGAGTTTAACGTTGTCTGTTAGTTTTTGATTAACTTTGAGCAACGTAAACTAGATAGGACTTGGAAATTGTTTCCTGTGTGCTAATAATTTCTTTATGTTCGATTCTTTTAATCAATATTGTTTAACCCTCTTTTGTTAAGTTTCATTCTTTTTAGCTAATGTTAGTCATCTATAAATCAATTTACCTATCACTTAGGGTATGTTTGGAAAGGAGCTTTTAAAAGCTTTTAGGAGCTTCAAGCTTTTAAGAAAGGCAAAATGGAATTTATTAATCCCAACTTTTTGCAGTTGGCCGATAATAATCCCAACCGGGTTTATTCTTCCCACCAGTCCCAACTTTCACACATTTTACTCTCACTGCACCCACCGTTAACTCACACTAACCCCGTTAGCTGAAATCCACGATTCTAAGCGATTACTCACCGGACTTGAAAGAGGGAATCGAGACGAAGATATTGGTATGTTCAATTGCAGAAATAAGCACGGTTCGATGGTTTAATCGTCGGTTCCGGTCATCCCATCCGAGGAGAACATCAACCTACGACCGATGAACCGTGCTTATTTCTGCAATTGAACATACCAATATCTTCGTCTCGATTCCTTCTTTCAAGTCCGGTGAGTAATCGCCTAGAATCGTGGATTTCAGGTAACGGGGTTAGTGTGAGTTAACGGTGGGTGCAGTGAGAGTAAAATGTGTGAAAGTTGGGACTGGTGGGAAGAATAAACCCAGTTGGGATTATTATCGGCCAACTGCAAAAAGTTGGGATTAATAAATTCCATTTTGCCTTTAAGAAAAAACTCTTACTCAATAAAAAGCCTTGTTTGGTTGAAGGAGCTAGAAGCTTTTAGGTTGGAAAAAAAGTTCTATAGTGAAAAGCTACCAGTACTAGCTTTTAAGAAAAAGTTGTACTAACTACAAACTTTTAATTAGTAAATGACACAAATACTCATTCTATTTTAAAAATAATTTAAAAACATTCTTTACAAGCTTTTAATTATGCCTATTTTGGTCATTTTATACATTTTATTAAAAGCTCCAGCTACTCTGTCAAACAGCAAAATATATTTAAAACGCTTCCAGCTACCAGCCACCAGCTAGTTTTGCCAAACATACCCTTAGACTACCTATTTGAGATTATAACTAAACACTGATAAAAAAATCTTTATGAAACAACTGATCTTCATATTTAAGTAATCTTGATAGCAATACTTTGTTGGCAAACAAGGGTTGTTAGTGGTATGGCTCTTTTGCATTTTAGATCACTATCTATCTTCCCATAATAGATCAATTGACTCAGCTATCCGAGCACCATGTAATACCAAAATCTCTAACTATTCACAAGCCAGATTACAGTATTATGTATACCTACTCCATGCTATTGTATGCCTCCATTTATCAAAAGCACCACTGATTTTAGATGTTTTTGTAATATCAATGAGCTACTTACCTAAGCCGTAGACTCCCTTCGCAACGTGCGGGTTTAAAAACCTACTTATGTTTAAATTATAAAAATGAAATCAATGTCTCTCTTTAATGGAGAGTTATGTAGTGGACACAATTAACAATCGTTGTCTACCTACCTAATCATACCAGTGGATAGTGCTAAGCCAATTCACTGTGTATTGATGAATCGGTGTCTCATCCTAATTAATTTTGCTTTTTGGGTCATAAAATAATTAGGATATTTAAAACATAAAATACTAATAAATTAGATTTTGAACTTTGTAGATGTCAACTGAAAACAATTCCGCCTCCCAATTCTCTCTCAAGTCCATCTTAGAGAACGACAAACTGAACCACTCCAACTTTCTGGACTGGCACCGCAACTTGAAAATTGTTCTCAAGTTGGAGAACAAGTTGTATGTTCTTGAAACACCAGTCCCTGATGAACCCATCAATCAGAACACTAATGCTTACATAAACTACTCTAAGCACTTTGACGACTCTTTGAAAGTCTCATGTCTAATGTTGGCATCCATGATCCCTGAACTTCAAAGGACCATAGATGAGATAATGGCGTACGAGATGAATCAGCATCTGGTTGAAATGTTCCAACAGAAGGCTCGTCATGAGAGGTTTGATGTGATGTGATCAGTCATAACCACTCGTATGCAAGAGGGTACATCAGTTAGCATTCATGTGCTAAAAATGAAGGCATGTGTTGATCACTTGGCTCGTCTGGAATCCCCTTGAGCAATGAGTTGGCTGGGGATATTATCCTAAACTCATTGCCTAAGTCATATGACCAGTTCATTATGAACTACAATATGAACGGGATGGAGAAGACACTTGCAGAGCTGCATCAGATGCTCAAAACTGATGAGGTGAACATACCTAGCAAAATTGCACCAATGCTAATGATCAGGGAGGGTCATGTTAAGAAACCTGACACCAAGAAAAAAAGGGCAGTCAAGGCAAGGGAAAAGGAAAGGGCAAACCTGTTGCCAACAAGAAACCTCTGAAAGATGCCAAATGTTTTCATTGTGATGAAACTGGGCACTGGAAGAGGAACTGTGCTAAGTATTTAGCTAAACTGAAGCAAGCCAAGGCTGGAGGAGAATCCTCATGTATATATGTTATTGAAATCTTTGCTTTTTCTAGCAAAACATGGGTGTTTGACACAGGACGTGGTTTCCACATTTGTACTGTTTTGCAGGGACTAAGAAAGATTAGAAAGCTGAAACAGGGCGACTTGGAGGTCCATGTTGGCAATGGACAAAGAGTTGCTGTGAAGGCGATAGGAGAATATGTTCTTTTACTTCCTTCTGGTTTAGAACTTGTTTTGAACAATGTTTATTACATTTCTAGTGTGACTAGAAATATTGTTTCAGTTTCTGCTTTGCGTGGACAAGGTTTTTTAATTATCGTTTTAATGGTGAATTTATTTCTGCTTATTTTAACAATATGTTTTACTTTGATGCAAAACCCAACAATGGGATCTATGAGATAGAAATCCAAAACGATAACATATTATGCAATATCTCGCATAAACGTCATAAGTTGGACTTCAATGATACGTATATGTGGCATTGTAGACTTGGTCACATTAGCGAGAATCATGTTATATAACTCAAAACCGCAGGAATCCTAGATTCCAAGGGTTCAGAGTCGTTTGGAAAATGCGAATCATGCTTGAGTGGAAAGTTAACAAAAGCACCTTTTTCAAATGTTGGAGAAAGAGCTAATGATCTGTTAGGACTTGTACATACAGATGTATGTGGTCCATTCAGAACAATGTCAAGACATGGAGAAAGATACTCTGTTACGTTTACCGATGATTTCAGTAGATATGGTTATGTTTATCTTATGAAGCATAAACATGAAACTCTTGAATTTGAAAAGTTCAAGGAGTACCAAAACGAAGTAGAAAATCAGCTGAATAGAACTATCAAGATGCTTCAATCAGATCAAGGTAGTGAATATCTTAGTCAGGAATTCATCGACCATCTAAAGGATTGTGGAATATTTTCACAACTCACTCCACCTGGAACGCCACAACATAATGGTGTGTCTGAGCGGAGAAATCGAACTCTATTAGATATGATTTGATCAATGATTTGTCGAACAAACCTTCCAAAATCCTTTTGGAGTTATGCTTTGGAAACTGCCGCAATACTTGTGAATATAGCTCGAACAAAGAAGGTTGACAAAACGCCTTATGAGATATGGCATGGAAAGAAACCTATTGTATCCTATCTTAAAGTCTGGGGAGTAAAGCTTATGTCACTCTAGAATCTTCGGATAAACTAGATCCCAGAGGCGAAATGTGGTTTTCGTCGGATACGCTAGGAAGATCGATTACCTGTTCTACCACCCCACTGAAAATAGGATTTTCACTAAACGCAAAGGCACTTTATTGGAGGAAGAGATTCTGGAGCGAGGGATTGGAGATAACCATGTGGATCTTGAAGAAATTCGAGAATCACAAGTGACTGAACCAGTTGTTCAGACAGGACCAGAAGTAACCGATCAGGTTGTTGAAGTTGAGCCTGAGAGGACTCAAGAAACAACAGAAACACCAAGTGTTCGAAGAAGTATTAGGGATCGTCCTGAAAGGTATGACGATATCTTCATGATTAATGAAGCTGAGCTTGCTACTTACAAAGCTGCAATCTTGGATTCAGAATCCAAGAAATGGCAAGAAGCCATGATTGCAGAGATGCAATCCATGTATGATAACCAAGTCTGGGATTTGGTTGATCTTCCTACCGAATGTCGGACTGTAGGAAACAAATGGATCTTCTAGAAGAAGACTGACATGGATGGGAATGTGCAAACCTACAAAGCAAGGCTTGTAGCGAAAGGTTTTACTCAGACTCAAGGAATTGATTATGAGGAAACTTTCTCGCCAGTAGCCATGCTTAAGTCTATTAGAATTCTACTTGCCATTGCTGCATATTATGACTATGAGATATGGTAAATGGATGTCAAGACCGCGTTCCTTAATGGACACTTACTAGAAGATGTCTATATGGTTCAACCTGAAGGTTTTGTCGATCCAAAGAATCCTAATAAGGTGTGCAAGCTGAATAAATCCATCTATGGATTAAAGCAAGCGCTCGTAGCTAGAATCTCTATTTTGATCAGAAAATCAAAGAGTTTGGTTTTATCAAGAACGAAGATGAACCATGTGTTTACAAGAAATCTAGTAGGAGTTATATCATTTTTCTCATACTGTATGTAGATGACATACTAATCATTGGAAACAATATCCCTATGCTTAAAAATGTTAAGACCTGGTTGGGTAAATGTTTCGCAATGAAAGATCTTGGTGAAGCCGCTTATAGTCTGTGAATAAAGATTTATAGAGATAGATCAAAGCGGTTATTGGGTTTGAGTCAAAGTACATATATTGATAAGGTCATATGACGCTTCTCAATGCAAGACTCAAAAAGGGGGCTCTTTCCCATGGCACATGGAACCATTCTTAATAGCAAGCAGTGTGCAAACACTGAAGAGGAAAAGAAGAAAATGGAAAGAGTTCCATATGCTTCTGCTATTGGTTCCATCATGTATTCCATGTTATGTACTAGACCTGATGTCTTGTATGCTCTCAGCATGACGAGTTGTCACACCCCGCCAAGGCGGAAACGCGAGGTGCGTATTCGAATGATTTCCAAGCACAAAGGTCACACGAGCATTAATTAAAATAAAACGAGAACTTTCATTAAACAATCAAATTGTCAAACATATCGTTAATTGTTTAAAGGGGAATTGGATTTTAATAACCTGAACTATTTGAAATTGGCCACTAGCACCCCCAACTAAAAAATTGGCCATATATAACCTGAACTATTGACTTATTGGAATCTAACACCCACTAACGGTTAAATCACTAACACCGTTAGTGGGCTCGATGACGTGGCAAGATTTGCTGACGTGGCATGCTGACGTGTCAATCCACGTGTGCACACATCAGCGTGCCACGTCAGCAACTTGTGCCACATCAGCAACTTGTGCCACGTCAGCAACCCAACTAACGGCGTCAGTTAGTTGGGTGCTAGATTCCAATAAGTCAATAGTTCAGGTTATATATGGCCAACTTTTTAGTTGAGGGTGCCAGTGGCCAATTTCGAATAGTTTGGGTTATTAAAATCTAATTCCCCTTATTTAAAATTTAAACCATTGTATATAAATGTCTAGTGTTAAAATAACAACACAATGGTCCAAAAGAAGATATCCCACAAAAGCTCGCACGCGACCTTCACAAGTTCCATTATCCATGCTAATTTCCTGAAAAACATGCATTTAAGGAAATATAAGTCAACACAAAGTTGGTGAGTTCACGGGTTTTCTATATGATGGACATGTAATCCAAAACCGACTAAATCATTGCCTAGCTAGGGCAATAATCAATATGTGATCTGACATGAGCCCATAACCAAACCTTGACATGTTGTGCCTCGCCCATTGTACACTAAAGACAATGAATAATGTGAAATACAAGCACTCTTTTGATATCTGTCATTCGGTCAGAGCGACTGACCAAGAGTGGGGGTGTCAACCCAATAAATCTATTCCGGTGTTTCATGGCTAAGTCCATAGCTAATGGTTATGGTATGATGTATGACACGAGGGCTTAATGGATCCTGAACCTTAATGTCTCATGTTCACATAATAGTCATGATTTGTAATTGAAAACTGTACGCATGTTTTTCCCCTGGAAAAATGTAAAAACTGTAAAAAGGGGCCGTGAAATACTCACTTGGTGTCTGGATGCTAGACTGAACTGAATCTGATGCGGTGTGTCTGGTCTGGGATGCCGTAAGTTCATTTAAAGGCAACCTTAAGTCTATGTTTTGGTCCTAATTACCATGCATTTGTTCACCCGACTGGAACACCCATGGACTAGGGGTTTTTGTACCGTTATCCATGTGTGTCACACACTGTATGTGTCAGAAAATGTTTATTTGTTGTTAATGTGACTATGTTTAGTCTGTTTTTGGTAAAACAAGTGGCTTGACTTGCTTAATGTTACCGAATGTTACTTATTCCCCAGTTATGTAATTTAGGGTGTGATATGGACTTATTCCTTGGAATATTGTATAAAAACACCATATTTAAGTATTTTGTCCTTGAATATACACACATGTTTGTATATATCATCGGTTTTTAAGAACTCCTTTGTGTTAAGCTTGTTAACACATGTTTTTGGGATATTTAACACATGTTTATAAAACAAACTTTAGGTTATGTTATAAAATTATAGAAGACTGTCTTGCTTTGGGCCGAACCCGACCCTATAGACCCACGAATACACCCATATGTTTGTGTGGGTGCACGTGTTTGTCCATACACGAGTCCTAAGATGTGTGAAATCGTATATACGCGTGTGTGTATCCTTGAGTGAAAACACTGGACTTTAACCATAAATCTTTAGTGTTTAAGTTAGTTTAACTCGAAAACTAGCTGTTAATGGTGTGTGCGAGTGTGTGTGCCTTCGGGTGAACCTCTCCATAATCTAATATTTACATAAATGAAGGAAATGGTTCAGATTTTATACGTCACTTGAGTGTAGCTGAAAATATCAAAGAAAATAAGCTAACTCCCCACAAGGTGACTCCTAAATGCTTGCTAGTGACTTGTGATTCCCAAATGATGATGGTAAGTGATCGAATAAGGCTCTTTGAGGTGTATTGTTCTCGGACGAAGGTAAACAAAGGAAGGAAGAGGGTGTTCAAGTGTTAGAGTGTATTATAGTGTTGTGGTATGATCCTCATGTGATCTTATGCTCCTATATATAGCCGTGAGGGGAGGGGATGGCCTTGTGCTCATTGGTTCACAAAAATGGAAGGTCAAAGTCTTACTTTCTTGGAGTGCAAGGGTGGAAGGGCTTGCTAGGTGAAACAAGTTGACTTGAATCTTTGTTTGGTTGTGTAGGGGGGGTCGGCCGAATGGTTATGGGGATGGAGCAATGGTAGTTTTGGTAAGTTGACAATGTGTAGAGGTCCAAATGTTTTATGTTGCTGCCATGTTTGTGTAAGGTGATATCCAAGGTTTTTGTTTGTTGTGTGTTCCTTGGGGGCCGATTTTTGGAGGGTTATGGAATGGTTTTGGAAAGTCAATCTCACTAGATCATTGTGTTAGAATGTTGCACTCCCATTTTGGTGTATATCTTGCATGTATAGAGGTTGACTAACCATGATTGGTTATGGGGAATAGATGAAAACAAGGTGGGAAAAAGGTGTAGATAATTTGGGAAAGTCAATGTGCATGGGAGGGTGTTGGAATGAAAGTGACCTTCTTTGTTAGTGTAAGGTGTGTGTATGTGTGTCGAGTTGTATGTATATATGTGTAGGATGAGTTGTTCAAGCAATGCATTGTGTATGTGTGTGTGTGTGTGATCGTGTATATGTATGTATGTGTATGGGAATGGATTTTTGTTGTCACAAGCATTCATACACACATTTATATGTACCGAATACATATATACATAAACATATAATTTTTAATCTTGCTTAATAGTAACTTGTCTATGTGTGTACATATGTATATGTATTTCAACTGAAGTCCATGTACACAAGTTAATTGGAATTTAATCACCCTTGTAGTTTATATGGATAACGCATATGGATAGTTCATGTAGGTGAACATTGTTTGTTTTTGTTCTTGTCGGGGTAACAAGTTGGAATTCTTGTGTTCAATTGCATGGTTTCCCACAGCTAGGGTTTTGCATGGATTTCCTAAAATCTATCATGATATATTCGACTAAATAGGGCTTTGTGTTAACTAGTGTGCCTACTGTTAGACTGTATGCCTCGGGATTGCCTCGTCGGAACCCTGTATAGCCCAACTATGATGAAAAAGATGACATGTAATGCTATGCACACTGCATACATGTAGCTAAGTGTACGAATATGACTTGTGATTTCGACAGGTGTCACACGAGCAGATATCAACAGAATCCAGGAGAGAGTCACTGGGCTGCAGTGAAGAACATTCTTAAGTACTTGAGAAGGACTAAGGATATGTTCTTAATATATGGAGGACTGGATGAGGAGCTGTCAGTTAAGTGTTATACTGATGCAAGCTTCCAGACTGATCGTGATGATTCAAGGTCACAAACGGGATATGTTTTCATTCTGAATGGTGGGGCTGTTACTTGGAAGAGCTGTAAGCAAAGTGTGGTTGCTCAATCCTGTAAATCAGAATACAATGCTGCATCGGATGCTGCTAAGGAGGCTGCTTGGATGAAGAAGTTCATTGGTGATCTCGATGTTATGCCTAGCACAAAGAAACCAATCGAGATACTCTGTGACAACACTGATGCCAGAACCAAGGTCACATCAGACCACAAGGCATATACTCAGGAAATTCCACTATATTAGAGAGATAATAGAACGTGGAGACATCGTAATAAACAAAGTTCATACAGATCTAAATCTGGCTGACCCCTTTAGTAGGCCTTTACCTCAAGCAAACATGAGGAACATGCTGGAAAGATAGGGCTTAGAGTTTCTAGACAGTGGGCATGATCTGTAGTTAGTATTGGTGTTTTATTTTGAACTATAACAGTTACATTGAATATTTATTTGATTTAATGGGTTAAATGCAAATTTAAATATTTTGCAATTGTGTTTATTATTTATATGTTTAAATCCTTGAATAAGAGTATTCTAAAATGTCCGTAGTCGATCAAATTACATGGGAATGAATTTGAATGTAAGACTATTGTGAATTGAGATGGTTGTATTCATGAGATGAATAACTCAAGAGTTTGAGAATCATAATTCACAGATATCATTAGGGAATGATATTGGATGTAACTCGCTTCAAAATGTTCTCCATGGATCTGTGTCATGAGATGTTTTGATATTGATATGTTCAATCTGTCATTTTTCCTAAGGCACATATTAAACTACATTGATCATGGACTATCTTTGATGTTATCTAACACTATCCTGAAACATGGGTAGTAATCCGGGTAGCATTGGGAGAAATCCAAGATTAAGTGGGAGTTGTATTACGCTGATGGAATTCTGTACTTCTATAGGATTAGAAGTTTAGACATTCTGGCGCCCTCGTTAACTCAAACTGGTATAAACGCGTGGCCACGCTCGGACTAAGGTAGTTCGTTAGACCAGTTTGAATTAAAGACGAGAATAGAGAATTGTTGATCGCTATATAAGAATGAATGATCCATGTCTTATGATCAACGAATGTTTATACAGAAGGGACTTATTGAGAGAATTATCAGGGCTATAGTATTTGGTTAAGTAAAGCGTTACTTGAACTCAAAGAACTAGTTGACGGCTGTAAAGTGTCATACTGTGTTGGGTGCAGTGCGATGCAGCTAGGCGTCCAACTCTGCACACGTTGACTCATTTAATTAAAATCGTCCAAGTGGGAGATTGTTGGATATATAGTATGTACGATGTAATTAAAGTCGAGGTCAATGTAACCCGACCCGGTACGATCCGAAGAGTTACACGTTGGTACACGAATCAGATAAGTTCACGTGTCGGTGGATTATTATTTGTGAAATAATAATAGTTTTGAACTCGAAGGACTTAATATTAATTGGATTAATATTAGGGAATACTATGATATTTAACAAGAGGGCTTAGTGTAAGTTATTGTTTTATAAAAAGGGGATTAAGGTGCAAACCATAATCACACTTTTTAACATAAAACAACTTCTTCCTCTCCAAGTCTTGGTCGCCAACCCCTTAGGGCCGCAACCCCTTGACTCCGCCAAACCACCATACGCCGCCGCCTTCTTCTTGCAAAGTGTTGCTTCCCGGTTGGCTCGTGCTCGGTTGTGAACTTCCTACTAGCGAGGATTCGTTGTAACCCGCGTGTTACAATTCCGGTGTAGTCGTCAAAGGTTGATTACTAAACCCCCTATGGTTGTTTATTATTTATTTGTTTATACCCGTTTAACTGAGATCCTGATTGGGAATATTTTATTAATCGGATTAATAAAATCAATTAATATTACATATATATAAATCGGCCATATATATAAGTATATATATCCAAGTTTTCTTAATATATATAAACCGCTTCCGCTTCGTATATAATACCATGATTCCCAATAATTAGCATCGACTCATGAGAGGGTATCATGTTTTGCACCCAAAGCATTCGGACGTCTCTCGGGTGTCTGATCCGATTAGTATCGTGATGAAGAGAATTCCGATAATCATTTGTTACAAATGTGGTTTTCTCTATTTAGTTCCCTGGTCTTCTTCAACCACAAACCAGTCACACATCTCCAACAAGTGTTAGGTGATATGGTTAAAAAGTTTTAGTAAAAAAGGAAAAAACCCTCACGTTTCAACACGTCATGTCCACTTTTTGAACAGCATTTGAACATAAGAAAGAACACAAATTAGTCAACCCAGAAAATGGAATACATGCATATTGCATACCAATTTTAAGGATTTTATGGTCCACAAAAGTCAAAGTCAAAGTCAAAATAAGTCATCACCCCTACAACATACATAATAATTGATAGATAATGATACATTGGCCAATATCTCTGATTGACTGATCTAACAGAGCACTACGTCCCCTTTACTTTCTCTTCTTAGCAGGTGGTTGTTCCTCTTCATCGTCATCATCTTCCTCCTCTTCGTCTTCTTCATCGTCCTCCTCATCATCATTGTCCTGTTCGTCATCATCGTCGTCGTCATCATCACTGTCTTGATTACCATTTGCCTCTGGATCCTCCTCATCAGGGTCTCCTTCCTCATCATCGTCCCCTCCTTCTTCACCTGAGAAATCCTCATCTCCAGCATCATCATCATCTGGCTCCTCTGCATCCGCGTCATCTTCATCGTCATCCTCTGTGTCACTGCCATCTTTCGCTTCAGGTTCCGTTTTGTCCCTCCTGTGAAGCTCAGCAAAAGGAAACCTACAATGTTTCCGATCACGGAATTGACTTTAACTGCATTCATATTTAACCACAAACAAGCATAGAATAAGATTACCTTTGATCATTTCCAGTCAACTTTGGTAACACGTCGGCATCCTTCAGCTTAAAGCGCGTCTACATATGCAAACTCACCAGATGTTAAGATGAAATGGCACAAAAAAACATGAAACATCCACCTAAGAAATTAGTCCTATTACTGGATTCAAATGCTATGTTCAGTTGCTTTGGAGTAAAGTCACTAAACAATATCAAGAAAGCAATAAAAACATACAAGAAACTGCCATAAAAGAATTCGATGCAAATAATTAGCAGTCTTGTTAACCATAGTCATTATTCACAAAAACTAGAGTAGCAGCCAATTATACCATACAAACAAGAGGCAAGAATCGAGAGACAAACACAACTTTTCATACTTCTAAAACCACAATCTCCAATTGACAAGTTGGCCAATGCTCATTTCATACGCATCGTTAAAAAGACCTCGATAAAAATCTGCTAGCTAAAAAAAGTGTGGATAGTGTAATGGTTGTACATATAGAGAGGAAAGGTGTAAATCTGAACTACCTTTTTTTAACTAAGATGACATCCTAACACTCTATCAAAACTCAAAACAGGGTTGTGCACTTGTGTTTCAGGGCAAGCTTGGTTTCTTAATAGCACGATTAAGGTGTGTGGCACGTGAGGGGATCATCAAAGCGCCTTAGGGTACATAAGCGGCTTCTTGTACAGTTACAAGTGTGGGTAAAAAATAGGGTCTAGTGGAGGCTAATATGTAATGACGACCAAAAGAATGTACGAGACTACAAATGGTTTAACTGATGAAGATGGCTTGTATGCAAAAGCGACAACAGAGATGGAGCTTTTGGTAGTACACGAACTTTATTCGGTTGTACATAAAGCTTATTACCATAAGGGTAAGTCTAAATGCACCCCGCTAATTACTCAACAAATTACTCAACATACCCCATCCATGTGAGAGGGTATTGTGGGTCCCACCTGGTTCCCACCCCTCATGTTTGTGAGATAGGGTTACATTTAGTAGCACCCTAACATACAGTGGCGGATCTTGAACCAAACATCTGGTAGGGCCGGGCTCAATCTGGGCGGGCCGGATTCAATACATATACAAATTTTCGGTAAAATTTACACTAAGAAACAAAAAAACTTGGCGGGCTAAGGCCCGGTCTCCACTCCACTAAGAAGCGCCAATGCTAACATAAAGCATCGCCTTGCATACATGAACCTCTAGACTCGGCTTTAGGTACCTAAGCGCCTCCATGACACTTTTTTAAAACTACGAAGGCAAGTAAACACAGTTATGTGCTAGTGAGGATATTTAGCTTCATCATATATTAATCTTGAAAAACAAAGAACCTTACCTAAAACCTAAAGAAAAACCACCACAAGCTAAATCACTTAAACTAAAAAAGTCAACTTACAGGTCCAATTACAAAATGTCAACCCAAATCTAGAAAAAAAAAAAACAGGTCTTTACATATTTAACTAAGAGAGGCAAAAAAAAAAAATTCAATATCATTTTTCAAGATTCACTACAACATTAAATTCTACAAGCAAGAAGGGCTGAACATGAATATTATTAATATACCATCATGAGGAGACAAGCAAGAGATGTTTGAGCATCCAACATGGGTTCAAGAACCACAGCTTGATGGAGAGAAGAACCTAAATCAGTGGTCAATGGTTTCATGACTTCCATTGTTGAAGAAATTGTGTTGTACGGAGGAGACCCACTTGGAAAAATAAGATTTTGAATAGTCTTTTGGGTAAAGCAGAGACAGAGAGAGTAGGGTTGGGTTGGATTGGATGTGTCAGCCTAGAGTGTTCGCTTGTTTGAATCAAGGCTAGGGTTTTGTACGACATAAAATAATAATTATTGACTTTGACCAATGACTTGCGGGCTTTATTCACATCAGGTAAGGTTTTGAAACCCGGACCGGACTGGCCAGTCCGACCGGTCGTACCGGGCTCCGGACCCCCGGCCGGTCCGGGTTAGATGGTTGGACCTCCCGTGCTACGAACCGGCTGCGAACCGGCGAACCAACCGGTCGGACTGGGAAACCTGGAGCTTGGACCGGGTTTTTTGATTTTTGTTTATATATTTTTTTTGTTTTTGGGCCGGTTCATTGGACCGGTCGAACCGGTGAACCGGCCGGGGGTCCGGTCCGGTTCTGAAAACCTTGCATCAGGTTCATCATATTCGTAAGTGAACTTTTCGTATTTTAAAAAGTAGTTTTAGGGGTTGTAAATAGATAAAAAAGACAAAGTTACTCTTCATCTATGTATTTGAGGGACATTGTTCCACCCTATTTATATTTTAATATTTTTTTAAAAGTGGTTGTCAGTGGAGAAAAGAAGTATTAGAGTAAAACTCAATTTTAGTCCTTGTGGTATGCTGATTTTAACACTGCCAGTCCAATAGTTTAAAAATTGCATTTATAGTCCATTAGTTTAATGATTCTTTTCAGTTTCAGTCCACACCATTAACATTGTTAGTGTAGTTCCGTTAAGTCATGATAAAAAGACTATAATGCCCTTGGTATTTACATTTATTTTTTCTTTTAATAATATATATATATAAATAGAGTAAAGATCAAATACAAAGTGTTTTTTTAGTAAGAACTGTGAGAATTAAAGGGGGTAAAAAATTTTATTTTTTTTTTTAGAAATTTTTTTTCCTATGTGCTTAAACATACTTTCTAGATGAATAATACAAAAAAAAAAAAAAAAAAAATTTTTTTAGTGTAATTACGTCATTAAAGTAAATACATTAGTTTACACTAGAGTAATTATGTAATTACTCTACACGTAATTACTCTACACCAAATTTTTTTTTTTAGTTTTCAATACTATAATACATGTTTAACAATATGGGAAAAAAATTTCGAAAAAAAAAATAAAAAAAATACCTCATTTGATTCTCACAGTTCTTACCAAAAAAACAATTTCTACAAGATCTTTACTCTATATATATAGGGAATGGATATTGAGTAAACTATGGAAACTCAATCCTAGCCATCCATCACATAACATCCATGGCTAGGATTGAATCAATGTACTTGACCATAGATATATTAGTATTTTAATACATAAAGACACATGGAGGGGCATTTTTGGGACACAACACAATCTCTCCTCTCTCCTCTCTCATCTTTCCAATGCCATCATCTCTCTCCTCTCTCATCTTTCCAATGCCATCACCTCTCTCCTCTCTCGTCTTTCTTATCATATTTCAAATCCCAACACAATCTCTCTCCTCCCTCCTTCTTCTTCATCATCTTCAAAGAAATCATCAACCACCTTCTACACTAATGAAAAACAACAAGCATACACCTTCAAAAAAATCATCAACCACCACCACCGTCGTTCCGTCTCTCTCTCAGCAACCCTCTCTCGTTTTCGTCTTTATCTCTCTTTCTCTCTCTCATCCATCTTCCCTCCCCCATCTTCATATTCTTGGTGTTCTTCATCTTGTTGTTGAATGTTAGCAATAGTGGTGGTAACCGGATCTATTTGGTTTATCTTCATCTTCTTGGTGTTCTTCATCAACCACCACCACCACCGTTCCATCTTCCATCTCCTCTCTCCTCTATCATTCCCTTCCTCCCACGACCTTAAATGTTTAGATCCGACGACATTGGTGATGATCTTCAATTTTAACAGGTATGTATGTGTTCTTGATTTGGGTTTTTGTTGGGTGAAAACCCAGTTTTTTATTTGGGTTTTTTTTTCATTTATTCAGTTTTATTATTTTTATATAAGAAAATTGAAGTGGGTTTTGCTTTGATTGTGAAGATATTCATCCGCGGTGTTAGAAGGTGACCGGAGACGGTCAGAGAGGATGTCCAGTGTGTACAGAGAAGAAGGGGTTGAAGGTGTTCTTTGTGGTTGTGTCCTTAATGTGGTTGTGTCCTTAAACAAGTTCTTTGTAGTTGTGTCCTTAATGTGTAAGTTATTTGTCAGAATATGTAACATTATGTTTTATAGATGTTCTTTGTAGTTGTGTCCTTCATGTTTGGTCTGAACCTGTGGGAATCAGCACAAAAAACACTGTTATAATTTCTGTTAACACGTGTTATTGTTATGGTTGTAAGCTAACATGTGTTAAGTTAAAGAAAAGAGTAAAATACTATGTTAGTTTGAGATGTGTGATCACATGTGTTATCCTTGTGTATGCAAATATGGTAACATGTGTTAACCTGGTAAAAACCTTTAAACCACGTTTGTGGTGATTAGAGTGAGACGTGTATTAACAGTTGGTAGTGCTTGATATATGTATTTACACGTGTTAACCTTGTTGACTATGTTGGCACGTGGATTAGAGTTAGACATGTATTAATAGTTGTTTATGGTGGAATAGACTAACATGTGTTAACCACGCTGACTACGTTGACAAGTGGATTGCACGAGCATTGTCATTTTTTCGAATTGACTAACAACTGTTAACTTATGAATAACATGTGTTATATATAAAACCCTGGTTGAGGCATAAGTTGACAAAGTTGGCAGTCGAGGAATAAGTTCTTGTCAGTTTTGGCAATGACTAACAACTGTTAACAAGATAATAAAAAAGCAGCAATTTACGCAACCACATACAGCCTATATTCCAAAAGGGACACCATGGGTGTCGCATAGTTTAACTTATACATATCAAAGGTTTTAAAAAGATCATATGCATTAAGTAACCGCTAGACACAAAAAACATGGCGACATAGATACCCAATTTTGATATATTAAAACTGTTAACATGTGTTAACATATCTTACCAGCCTTATTGGAAAAAAAGAAAAACCTTAGTAGAGATATTAACACTGTTAACGTGTGTTAACCTGTTAACACATGTTAACAGTTTTAGTAAAATCTGTCCCATAAAACTTTGTTAACACTTTGTTAACACTTGTTAATAAGTTGACGTATAAAAACTTTGTTAACACTTGTTAATAAGTTAACGTATAAAAACTTTGTTAACACTTTGTTATGACATGTTAACAGTTTTAGTAAATCTGTCCTATAAAACTTTGGTTAACACTTTGTTAACACTTATTAATAAGTTGACGTATAAAAACTTTGTAGATAGTTGGTGCTAAAAACAAGAAATCATAATTGAGATATTAAAAGTGTTAACATGTGTTATCTAATGGTGTTGGCTCAAATCATCAGATAGTTGGTGCTAAAAACAAAACACCAAAGTTTGATATATTAAAAGTGTTAACATGTGTTAACATATCTTACCAGCCTTATTGAAAAAAAAAAAGGAAAACCTTATTAGATTTACTAAACCTGTTAATACATGTTAACAGTTGTAGTGAATCTGTCCTATACAACTTTGTTAACACTTGTTAATAAGTTGACGTATAAAAACTTTGTTAACACTTGTTAATAACAAAAAGAACCTAACTGTTAACATGTAATATCAACACAAGAAATATCATTCTGTAATAATAACATAAAGAAAACGTAATTGATAATACAATCTACTGACTTTTATGCTAAAAACGTAAAAAAAACGTAAAAAAAAACCCGATTCTGGTAAAATGTGGCTATGTCTTCTTGCAAAGAAACATAATAAAATCTAGTGACTTTCATGGGAAACGTATACCATAACCACTTTATTACAAAGTATCATTACAAAACAATTAACCACTTTAACAAAATAAATCTAGTAACTCTATACATTGAGTACAAAAAAAAACGTTATAAAAAAGTTTTTCTACATACTTTTCTCGGCTTCCTTCGACTTCGTTTGTTAACATATGTTAACCAGTGGGGTCTTCGTTATCAACTGCAAAACAATAGATGAGATATTAACCGGTGTGACCAACTCATCATTTAACATACTAAACAGGAGTAACATGTGTTAGTCGGGGCCCAAATAACTGCTTAAAGTCACAAAATCTAAATTTCCAAATTCCAACTGTTAATATTAATTCAATATTTCTACCTCATCGCTTTCAACTAATAAACACATCATTCTAACATCAATTAACCTTCAATCCTCACTAAACTGAAATCGGCCCAAGTTCAAAACCTAGGGCTCCAAAACTAACAAAATCTAAACAATACGAATCCGAAACTCAAACGAACTCTTGACCTTCACATAAATGATAAACCTACTATATATACATATAACATGCATCAATAACCATCTTTAACATCAAACTGTAGAACAAAAACCAGATCTACAACTTCATGTCCCCAATCCAATAACAATCTAACATAAACAAAATAATAATAAAAAAAATCAAAAAGGTTAAAATAAGCTTTTTTTTTTCATTCAAGCATTTGATCAAACACTTGGTATGCAAACAAAAAAAAATCTATGATTTGAGTGAAAAAAAAAGTTAAAACAATCTAAACAGAAAAACAAAGAAAAATCTTAAAAAAAAACACTACATAAACGAAAAAAAAAACTTACCTTCAATTTCAACATGTGGAGACCTATCAACAACAAGTGGTAATGGTTGTCCATCTCCGGACTCTGTACATGAACACATACGTATAAAACCATCATATACCTATGAAAAACAAAAAAGTACATAAAAAACTCTTTGAGTAGTACGACCTAACTATACATACCTGTAACATTGACGTCGGCTTCAAAGTTGTTCATAATCAACCCACGAGAAGGAGATGAGAAAAAGGGAAACATGTTTGAAAGTGGATGTTCTTGGTTAAAATCCATGGAGAATGATGAGAAAGATGAAGGTAGGAAGGTTTGATAATTTGATTTACATATAGGGGTGTGTGTGTGTGTGGGTTGGTAAAAGTAGTGAGGTACAAACATGGGGAAGGGTGAAGAAAGTACAAAGTCTTTGAGTGATGATAGGTGGCTGACAAGAAGGGTTGGGTATATGGAACAAAATTACTTTATTACCCTTATAATATTATTAAATAGATTTTTTAGATGGGTGATGTGGCTTAATTCTAACCACATACAAGGTTTCCAAGGTTTACCAAATAAGGTGAGTTTTCTATAGATACTTATACTATATATATATATATACATACACACGCGCATTTATATATCTTTACACACACACTCTCCCCCCCCCCCCCCCACCTCATTCTCTTCAAAACCCCAACCCCACCAAGTCGTTCACCACCCCTGTAACCACCGTTTACAACCACAACCTCCTATCTGCGTTCATAAATGATTTGGGATCTGAAAGTTTTGCGGCATGAACACCACCACACCATTACCATTACCATTACCATAACCTGTAACCGTCGCCAATATCACCATAACCTGCAACACTCGAAGCTTAGTAGAGCCCTTCTATTTTCTCGATCCACCACCAGCTGGGTGGGTTTAGGGTTTTGAAGTGGTAGCCGACGATTGTGGAGGTGGAGTTTCAGATGTTGCTGACAATGAGGAGTGGTAGGGTTTCGAGTTAAATGAAAAAGGCAGAACAATCAGATTTTATTGTTTATATTGTTTAAATGAAAAGGCAGAACAAGCAGATTTTATTGCTTATATTGTGTTTTTGGTAAACTGCTATTTTATTCCATGTGATTTGCTTCAAAATATCATTTTTGTACAAAAAGTTTTTTTTTTTTTCTAATCTGATTCGTCCACGTTTTCACTATTTGTCATTTTCATCAATCCCACCAACGTCATCCATTCATACACCATTAAGTCATGGGCATTTTGTCAACTTACTATAAACCTTTTTTTTGTTGCTATTATCATCCCCTCCCCCCCTTTTAACCTTTTATAACTTACAATTCATTAAACATTTCATAGTCTCATTCTCTTCAGAGTTATTTTTAACATGCATCTAAATATTCATTAGTTAACGTTTTTATTTGAACAAAATTAATTTATTTGTGTAAATGTTACTGGATGTTGATATGAACGTAGTTATTTAATTGTGTAAATGTTTGGAACACCATCAAATGGGTTAAAATTAGGGATGAGCTTGATACCGAACCGTACTGAAGCGATCTCAGTACCGAAAATATACGGTATAGTATGGTGCAGGGATGATAATGGCAAAAAAAGGTTTATAGGCAAGTTAACGAAAGTGCCTTTAACTTAACGGTGCAGGAAAGGATGGCGTTACTGGAATGGATGAAATCGGCGAAAGTGAAAAAGTGGGGCCATTTTAGAAAAAAAAAACTTTTTGGATGAAAATGGCATTTGGGGGCACAAGGACTACAAACAACAACCTTACCTAGTAAATCCCACAAGTAGCAGAGCTAAGAGTAGGGTCTGGGGAGGGTGGGATGTAGGCAAACCTTACCCCTATCCTTACGGATAAAGAGACTGCTTCCAGAGAGATGGGGCACAAGGACTAAAATGGGAATTTAGAACGTAAAATACACACACATGCAATGTATCATACTCCTAAATCTACATCATTCTCTCTCATGGGACTTAAATCGTGAGCCTCATGGAAAGGGATACCCCTATGTACACACTTGGGTCAAGCACATGAGATAAAATATGATGCATATGACTATGAGCACCAGGAATTTGAACCAACTTCCAAACGGCCCAAATGGACACGAAACGCATGCTATTAATGTGAGTGTTACAACTCAAAATTGCATAACAATCATGTTCATTCTTCTAGTTGTAACCATTAACATGGATATCAACGTAAATATTAAAACTGGTTCATCCCGTTAAGTTTAGGTCTAGGTTTAGCCCAAAATTCATGGCCCATGGCTACTTCATGATATATATCCCACGGCCTGAATATGGTTTGATGGCATGACATGTTGTATCTTAGTGTCATGTTTTCCATGAAAGAAAAAAAAAGTATGTTGGTTTTTGCAATATCGACATGATCTCCTAGGTTTCTTAACCGAGTCGATGTAAAATGTTACAGAGTATTTTTATTAGTATACTAGGTTAGAACCTTTGTATTATACGGGTTGAACAAATGTAATTTTATATAATAAATATTAAAATATTTATATCTTTAAAAAGTCGTGGATTATTCAATTTGAATAAATGTAATTGACATGGTAAGTAATAAAATAGTTATATCTTCAAAAACTCATGTATTACACAGATTGAATAAATAGTCTGATCGATTAATATATATACAACTAGTTTATCTCCCGGGTGCTTATTGAGATAGACAAATCTAATATGAAATGACAAAATGTGTGTACCATAAAAGGAATAAGTCGTTTCAGGAAATTTTTTTTAAAGGATCAACACTCGATAACTCATAAAACCTACTTCTAATTCTACGTGTGCACATCTTGCTCGAGTGAAGTCTCTGTACAATTTTGTCATTTCCTCAAGACATTCTAAAGCTGTGATGTGAACCTGAAAAAAAACAACCAAATTGGTTCAAATGATACGTCATGATGATTGATTTAAGAGGCGTGCATAGTGAGGTGATTAATTATCTATCAGCTAGAAATTTACGTGGTGTCTAAGAATCATAGGTTACATCTAACCGACTTACCAACCTTTGTAATCAATGTTCCTAGCAACGCCAATTAAAATATAAAAAAATAGATTCTTACCAAACTAATTACGTCTGTGAATATGATGTATATAGTTAGCGAATTCTTATATGTAATAGTAGGTTCAAAGCATATATACTATCTTAACATGATTAGTGACTTGCCTAAACATGATTAATGAATTACCTGAACACATTTGTTTTTTTTTCTGCATAAACAAAAACCCACTAAAATAAGTCTTTTTTTTCCGTTTTTTGTATAGCACTATGGTGCTCGTTGGAAAGATAACAAAACACTCGTTAATTTGATGTATTTTTTTAAATGTCAAATATAAAAGTTACTAATGTTTAAAAACTGTGTGTGTGTGTGGTGGGGGGGGGGGGGTTGCATGTACCATACACATGAGAGAGAAAAAGACTCTGAAGACAAATCAAGGGGTGTGAAGGCCTGAGTGCCATGTGAAATACTCCTTTTTGTTTATATATAGATTGTCAAGATTTTTGTTTAAAAATAAATTTTAATGTACTATTTATTAGCTGATCTGATTATATTATTATTGTTATCATTATATATTTAGTTATTATTTAGATTAATTGTATTGATTGTATATATCCATTCCTAAAATGGTGGCATGATTGTCTGTATCTTACCCTATATAAAGGTTGTTCATATTCAATAACATATCAAATCCATTAAAAAATACACACTTTTATGGTATCGGAGCTTCGGATCTTTAAACCCTAATCTTACTGCTGAACACCCTCTTCCCTTCCCGTTCTTTTTTTTATTCTCAATCTCACCTAGAGCTTTGGTTCTATTATTCCCGTATTATTCATCATGACTAAAATGCCATTCCAAAATCATCCTCCAAACTAACTACCTTACACATGCATACTCTGTCACCAACATTCACACCAAAGTTCGTACTTTGGACGACTCCAAGGTGACGTACTCATCCTAGGGGAAATCGTTTAAACTCCACGCTATCACCTACAAGGTTCTAGATCACATTGATAGCACACCCACTCCTCCTTTCACCGATATACAATCTTCACTTTCGAAAGAGTTAGATACGCTGTTCTGGCAGTGGATCAACAACAACTTATCTAATGATATACTTGTGTGTATACTGGACACTGAAACCACAACACTGGAAGCATGGGTCAGGCTCCAAAAGATTTTTCTCAGCAATAAAAAGGCGTGTGCAACCGCCCTTGAAACAAAATTTGTCAACATCTGTTGGTGCAAGTTTGTGACAGATACTCAAACGGACAAACAAACGCTCGAGATTATTGACAAAAGACTTTATATTGTTCGTGTCGTTAGAAGAACTTGTCTAAGTTAGTTCTAGAATATGTAATTAAGATTGCATTGTAAAAGCCCAACAAAAGCCCAGATAAAAGCCCATGAGGATGCATGTATATAAGCAAATGATGCATGAGGTTTTAGGGGTTGGTTAGTTGGTGGGTCTTGTGTGGTAGAGAGAGTCTGAGAGAGTTCTTGTGCAAGCTAGATTACAAGATTCATAGTTAGGTCTTATTGTATGTTATCAGTGATTCGTGCAATAAGATAAAACGTTAAAAGTAATCTTGTGATTGTTCTTTGTGTGATATCCACGGATCAAAGATATTCCGCGTCTAGGATTCGTGTTTGGTTTGATTGCAGAGAAGATCTCGGTGCATGCTCTTCGCTAGATGATTATTGCCATCAACTCAAAAAACTTGCAAACCAACTTGCTAATGTTGATCAACCAGCCTCCGAATCTCGACTGGTGCTCCATCTTATTCATGGTCTTCCTATGGAATACGACAACACAACCTCTCTTATTAATCAAGTTGATGCGGGATGGGATAAGGCTTGCAACATGCTTAATGATGAAATCCTCTGTATTGAAGCTCGCCAGGGGTCGTCTTCATCAGTCCTCGCCGCCACCGTCACTTCTCTAAAGCAGTAGCCAAATAACACTAGTAACGACCCCAACCCCCCTATTTGAATCCCGATCGTTATAAAAACTCACGCGGGCGAGGTCAAGTACAATCACATCGCCGAGGAGGGGGAAAAGGTAGAGGCAACAAGAGCAACAACCATAACTTTGGGTGTCAATCATGTCGGGTTGATGAGTTTGCGGGTTTACGAGTTGCGGGTTGGTGGGTTGAAATATGCAACCCGAACCTGACCTATATTATTATTCGTGCCAAAGATTTCAACCCTAACCTGACCAACACAAATTCGGGTCAACCCGAAACCGTTTAACCTGTATTTTTAAATGGGTCATACATGTTGACGAGTTATAAGCATGATATTGGGTTGTAAGCGGATTATCGATTACATTTTTAATGTTGAGTCTAAAGTGTTGTTTGTTTTTATTAAAAAAGGTACGCGCAAGCTCTTTTGTTTGCGCCGCCCAAACCACACGCAGACATTGCCATCTGCATAATGTGTGTTTTTTTCAAAAAGTTTCATTGACAAACATCTATGTGAGCTCTTCTTGGTGCAGATTTAGCCCAACCACTTCTATGATCTTCTAAGGCCCGCAGATGGTTAAACACCACCACCCACTATCCACCACCACCATCCACCCCCAACACCACGGTCCACCACCCCTGTCCGTACACCACCAATTCAGTTTATTTTAGCAACCAATAGACGTTAAAAACAGTATTCTTCTTGCAGACTGCAGAGGTTTGGTCCACATCTTCTTCTGCAGATGTTTGCAGATGTGGTCGACAGAGAGTAGACCTTTTACCTCAGAAAAAACAAACATCACCTAAGTATGTCTAGTAAATAATATGTTGTGCCAAAACTAACACTATCATAACTAACCATGTAAAGAAAAATACAAAAACCAAAAACAAAAATATAATAGATTTTTTTTTCTAAATACTTACGCGGGTTAACGGGTCAACATGTTTTAAAACGTGTCAACTCGAACCCGACCTCTTTTTAACATGGGTTGACCCAAAACCCGACCGTTTTTTTAAATGGGTTGTGCTTAGTTGACCTAAACCTGTCTTCTTTCATATCGGGTTCGGTTGGGTTTTGGGTTGTATCAAAAATTTCCGCCCTTACATATAACCACCCAGGGGCCCTCAACTACCCGCTTTGGGCATTGTGGAATGCACCACCCTGCCTGTAGCCAACCTATAACAATTAGCTGCCAAATAACCACTTTTCACATGCCACTAACCAACAACACATGCCCAATTCGCTGGTTTCCCACCCCGTCCTACTTCTGACCCCACATACCAGGCCCAATTTCCTCCATCACAGGCTCAATTGCTGGTTTTGTTGCATTATGCCCATCGGATTTAAGTCCTAGTTTCGCTAATGTGCAATTTCAATATTCTAATCCCTCAGGGAATAGTGACATTAAGGACACAGGATCCTCGTCGCATGTTACTCAAGATCAAGGTAAAATTCACATTCCCAATTCATATGATGTACACAGTAATATTTTGGTCGGTAATGGCACTAGCGTTTATTCATTACCTAACCACACATACATTTTACCAAATAAAAGACACCAAGTTATTAAAAATCTCATCTTCGTTAGACATTTTACTCGTGATAATAATGTCTTTGTTGAATTTGACTCGTTTGGTTTTTCTTTAAAGGATCTCACAACTAAATGTGTTCTCTCTCGCTAGAATAGCACTGCGACCTCTATCCTTTCACTCCACCACAATTTCCACCTCAATCCTACTTTCTTACTTCTCCTTCACTTCGATGGCATGACCGACTTGGTCACCAAATCTCAAGCCATAGATATTTGAAGTCATACTTACAATTTTTTCATGTAATAAAAACAAATTGTCCAATGTTTGCACTTCTTGCCGGCTTTCAAATAGTAAACGATTACCTTTCTATGCATCTAATTCTTTTACATTTCCCCCCTTTTACATTGTGCATTGTGATTTATAGACGTCACGAATTGTTAGCAAAAAAGGATACAAATACTATATGGTCCTCAATGACAATTTTTCACATTTTGTATGAGTTTGTCCTCTTAAATTTAAATCCGAAACTTTTCCTACTTTTATCAAATTTCATCAACTTATGTTGACACAATTTAATAGGAAAATTAAAACATTTCAATATGATCTTGGAGGCGAATTTGACAATCATGCCTTCAAAAGCTTTGCCATCCAACATGGGCTTTTATTCTGTTTTTTTTATGTCTTAAACATCCTCCCAAAACGACCGAGCAAAATAGATGATCCGTCATCTCAATGATATATGTGTGTGGTGAGGAGGTGGGGTGGGGGGGGGGGGGGGGCACAATGAAGTCAGGTTGGAGGTCCGATAGTCCGGACATGAACCAAACCGGACGAGGGCTACAATGTTACTGGACAAGGGAGGTGGTCCATGGACTAGTAAACATAGGAACCGGACGAGTAAAACCCTCACAATGTAGGTGCTCTAAGGAAATGTTTTATAATAGTCCCACCTTTTAACATGTTTTCTTCCAGCGATCTCATACTAACTAAAAGTTAGCCCAGTTAGTTTTGCTGACGTTGATAACCACATAAGCAGTGCACACCATCAAACTTTGACATTTTCTATATAAGTCGTTCACGTCAGCAAACTTTAACTTTTTTTTCCACATACGTTAGCAAAAACTAAGTCGGTTAACTTTTAGTAAGTATACCATTACTTAAGGAAAATGGTTAAAACTTAGAATTGTCACAAAACATTTCTTTAATTGGGACTGTTGCCGATCAACGTGTCAAAGTTAAGATTATTTAAAATCAATAAAACAATTTCTTTTTACCAATTTCACATCTCTACCTATCTTCGCCTATGCATGTTCTGGCATTTATGTAGAACATAGAAAGATCATAGGTGGTGCATTTTATCCAATTTACAATGTTGATGAGTAAAAGTGATTTTAGTAGAATGGTTATATGTAGTCCTTTTGTGGTGGGTAACAACCATTTACAAGAAATGATTGACGAAGAAATGGCAGTATTCAGTTTATATCTCCAAACGGTTCTAACTACCCTCTTGCACGCAAATAAATGTCACCCAATCCGAGATAACGACGTATGTATTTCATATTTATCTACATGACTATATTTTCCGTTCATTTGACCGTGACGATAAATAGGTATGCATAAGTACTTATGAACAATTATGCCTTACAAAAAGTTTCAACATGTTTATCACGTGTCTAATGTTTAATGGAAGATCGTGATACCTTTTTTTTAAACGGTGAATTTCTTAACTGTGTGGTAAAGATTATCACACCCGCTTCTTGGCAGGCCCTAATCACTCACACGACCAGACTATGTTGTCTGAACCGGGTACACGCTGGTACGGTGGGGACTACGGCGTTCGCCCGAAAACCGTACTGCCTCCGCATGAGTTTCCTCGCTGGAGTAACAGCCGGATGAAAACCGGGTCAGCTCAGATTCAAACTTGCATCAACGTACTAGTGGACCACAAGCTCTTATCTTCATTGCCTTGTGTGCTCCAGGATTCGAACATGTGATCATGCCCTCCTCCCTTCATTGAATGACCAACTTATTTCATCTAGCGTGCCTTAATCAGGTCTGGCTCTAGAGGGGACGACTTAGGCCTGATCTCTCGACACAGGCTTGGAATTTTTTAAATTTATATATATTTGCTTGATATAAATAAAAATTTTGTTGGTGGAGTTGGAAAACCATAATAAAAATCTAATGTAAAGGTCTCAAGTTCAAGTTTCCCCTCTAGCACCATGATCTTATTTATTCTTTAATTCATTCTCCCTTAACCAGAATTTTGGGCTCATTTTTTTATGTCGCACAAGGCCCAAAATATTTTTAGGGTTCTCAGGGACGGCGCTGATCTTAATCCTAACCAAAACTGTAAGACCATCAAAATCACGGAAGTCATGGATGTATGTGGCTGACATAGCTATGAGCTAACAGATGAAAGGAGGTGCAGTCTTTAAAATTCTCTGCCCCCCATGAAAAGTATTTGTAGATCCGCCACCGGATGAAGAACATGCATGGTTTCATAGGCAAAAAGTCAGTCACCGCGGACCATCTGTGGAGGGGACTATGGGGACGGGGGAGAGAGAGGGAAAACATATGTAAGGTGGGGGAGAGAAAAGGCCCGTAAACTCTGTATCGTAATATCGTGGATGCTGTAAAAAAAATAAACCAGGCCCCTACCAATTGTATATCAAATTCCCAAAACAACTAGATTACCCTATATATAAGGACTAGTCATCATTCAAATGGAGGTATGTCCCATGAGAATTTATTATTCATATTAAATGTGGTCGGGTAATATGGAGATGAGTATCATAAAGAAAATGGTGACAAATATAAAAATTAGACAAGCAAAGGGGCTGAAATGAATGTTGGCGCATCAAAGAGGACAAATATAAGAGTGCCCAGCTTTTAAGAACTTCAAGCTTCAAACTTTTAGAAAAAACTTATACTCACCCTTTAAAAGTAGTATATGTTTTATCTTGTCAATCGTTATCCATAGTTTTCATATTATATAATCAAACAATTTTACATACTTGTTTAGTGTAATCGTACAAAAATTATAAAACTCATCATCATATTCGTTCATGAAGTCATTTAATAAGTGTGATATAATTCTACAGGATTAAAACCAAATCTATACTCATGTAGTATGTGATGGTCGTATACCTAAATTTACTAGGGTACTGTTGACTTGATTAATCTCATTAATTCAGATGTAAATACATGTGATATGTGACCCTTAGAAGTGCATGACATTTTTACTCACGTATCATGAAAAACCTTTTATGGTTGTAATAGATCTTGTACAAAGTTATGGGGTTAGTGATGACTAACCGATTGAAAACGTGAGGGAGGGAGGGAGGCATGCTTGCCAAGGGTACCCTGGAAATCATTAATCATGCACCAACTAAGACCACCACCCGAACACAAATACCCGATAGAGCGGCAACAATACCGTCCTCCATGATAAACAACCATATATGTGTCATGTATCACATTCATTTATGTATGCAATAATGTGTCGAATGAGCAATAGTAGAAGCGCAACCTCGTGTGTGTATGTGTGATTCTTATCTAACATACCCGATATAACACTCTAAAGGAAACATTGTTGTCTTCATGACTTTCTCTTTAACTAGCCCTTCCATGGATATCGGATAACGTTCATTATTGCTCCTCTGACGGATACGTTAGGGACTCTGGTAGAGCTACCCTTACATTGTTGGAGACAGAGACGGGGCCTGAGTGGCTTCGCAGGTCAGTGAAAAGTTTTGTGAACAAAAAGGGCAGTTTTGCAACCGAATTTTAGCTAGTCGTTAATTTTTTCGGCCATTATGAAATCGGTCACAAATTTTGAGACCGTGTCTTCTGGTTGCAAAATTTTTAAACTGTTTCTTCCGATCGCAAATTTTAGCTACAATTGTCCAATCTTTTGGCAGTAAGCATTACGGGATGTTGGAGAAGTAGGAGAAGAAATTAAAGATGTTGTTAGGGTTGGGAATTTATATACTTTTTTGTTAATATTTAATAAGAAGAATATAAAGATCATTTTACAATAACGTAGTATATTGTTTAACATATATTAATAAAGACGGTCAAACGTGTAATGAAGACCATAGATGTAACTCTAGAAAATATAACACTATTCTAGTTAACTATATAATTTATTTATTAGATTTTTTTAAGGCAAACTAACATGATCTTAAAATATTCATATACGTGCATATTGCAATATTTGAACCCTCCTTTAAAAAAAAAAAAATGCATGTTACCATGACACGATGTACCTTATAAACATTTATTTATTAGATATGTAAGCAAATATAGGCAAGTAGGAAATCGCAACCACTATAATGATAGCAACCTTGTGTATAAATATACTGGGAGAGTGCCCAACTTTCTTGCATCATTCAAAGAGATTCAAAGAGAGGGAGAGAGGGGAGCTTCTTACTCATTGAATTGATACTAAAAAAACTCAATGAAAACCTTTCTTGCGTTGACTCTTCTAATTCTTTCCACTCTCCATGTTGGAGTTCAAGGTACGTTTCAACACATATAGCACCACAAGCACACTTATATAAATATATACATACACATATGTATATATACATATGTACGTTTATTCAAAAACTAATATTATGTTAAGAACCGTATAATCACTTTTAGTTATATATATATATATATATATATATATATATATATATATATATATATATATATATATATGAAAACCCTCTTGAGTTGGCGAAACCTTGAAAACCATGTAAAAAAATGTAAGAAACCTTGCATCATTTAAATACACAATGTAACAAACATGTTTTAAGCATTTTGGGCAAAAAAACGCCGATGGAATATTTTAATAAAAAATAAATAAAGTTGCGCTGCTTACATATGTTTTCATTTATTTATCTGTTGTAACAGAGTTGTTACATATGTAACAATGCAACTTTGTTTATTTCTTTTAAAAACTATCCTATCAACATTTTTTTTTATTTTTTTTGCCCCAAAATGCTTAAAAACACGTATGTTACATCTTGTATTTAAAAAAAATTAGAAATGGTTTTTACATGGTTTTCTCAACCTAATGGGGTTTTCATTTTATACTTAACCTATATATATATGTATATATATACACACACACACTAAGTATCCCATGTATTACATAGCTTGAATTAATAAAACTGGCTTTTTTTTTTTGCAATTTTATATATGTGGGATCAGAAAAGGCAAAATGGAAAATGTGAATCACAACTCTTAAATACATAATTTAGAGAAACAGAAACAAAATACCGGTGAATTAAATTTTATAATAAAATGGTAAAATTTAAATAATTAAAATGTGGGAGGTTGATGAAAACAAAATAACAAATGTACTAACTATAATATTAAAAAGGAAATTGGGTAAATTTGTAACCGGTAAGGATCCACGTGTATGTTAAATGGGTATCAGATTTAGGGCGAAATACAAAAATTAAGGATACCTCGAATTGTGCCAAATGTCCCCTAAGATCATTATTAAATAGAGATAGAAATTACAACTGAAAAAAGTTAAACATTTGTGGTTAATAGTGATTTGAGATTTTAAGCAGGTTTTCAGTAATGATGATTTAAGATTTGAATTGAAATCGTTTGTATTATGGTTTGTATTTTTATTATGTATAGAATAAAAAAATACAATAAAATGAAGGATTCATTGGTGACCTTTCGAATTACCAAAATTCTAAACATTGGTAATATATTATTTATCTGTAGTTTGAGTAAATTTATTTATTGGATGGTGTTATAACTTCATGAAATTGCAATGCTAAATAATAATAATAATAATAATAATAATAATAATAATAATAATAATAATAATAATAATAATAATAATAATAATAATAATAATAATAATAATGATGATGATGATGATGATGATGGTGGTTTAGAAAGTATGTTTAATTCTTTTAAGGCATATATTTTTCTTAAGAGTTAGTCTTTTAATTATAGTTTTTATAATAAATCAATCAAATATATAACGGATGTAGATTGCTCATATTTAGGGGTGTAAGTGATGCGCAACAGCTCGAGAACTACTTGGGATCAGATCCGTAAAAAACTCGAACGAGCCAAGCCTTAATGAGCCCGAGCCCGAGTTCGAGCTTGATACATGTCTCGTTTAGTTATCGAGCCCGAGCTTGAACTTTTCATACAAAGACCGTTTAGGGTCGCGAGCCTAAACGAGCCCAAACAACTTTTATATTATTATTTTTATATATAGTATACCTACTATTTAACATTGGCGAGTCGAGCTCGAGCCGAGCTTTGGCTCGTTTAAGCTATCAAAGCAAGCTCGAGCCGAGCTTTTAGCTCCTTTTAAATTGTTCTATAACTATTTTGAGCCGAGTCAAGCCGACCTCGAGCCCTTGGGTTTGATTTTCGAGCCGAGTTCGAGCTCAAAGTATTAGGCTCGAATTAGGCTCGAACCAAGCCGAGCTCGAGCTTCATAAAAGCATGACAAACCCGCTCGAGCCTAGTCAGGCTCGGACCTGGCTCGGCTCGTTTACACCCCTACTCATATTGTGAGGTGTAATAAAATTTGGATTGAATAACAGGTATATTCTCATATTGTAGAAATTAAAAATTAATGTAAAAAATAAATGTGGGAGAGTGACTTCGTTAATGACACGCGATAATCTTTGAAATAACTTTTATAATAATAAAGATTTCCATATTATAGGAATTAAAAATTAGTATTTAATTTAAAATCACTGTGAAAGATATATGTGAGAGAGTGATTCCTGTAGTAACACCTCACATTATTTGAAAGCACTTATTGTAATAAGGGTAAGGATGCGTATATGTGTGTATATATAGAGAGAGAGAGATACAAAGAGTAACAAAAGAGAGGTTAAGTATACATTAAACCCCTCTTGAGTTGAAAAAACCCGTAAAAACCCTATGTAACAACCTTTTTTCTTGATTAAAAAAAAAGCTTTTAAGATTTTTTTATTTTATTAGTTTTGGCAAAAAAAAATTTAAAAAACACCGAGTAAATTTAAAAAACTACGTATAAAAATTTGTTACAAATGTAAAAATGCTGACGTATGATATAAAAACAAGACGTTATGTTTACGTATAAAAAAATCTACTGGTGCTTTTTTTTTCCAAATCTAATAAAATTAAATATAAAAGTTGCTCGGTCCATGTAATGATTGAGAACTACGAAGAAGTTGAAATGCATTTGGTTCTTTGTCTTAAACAAGTATATTTAAAAAAAATAAAAAAGAAAAAGAAAATATTGTTACATAGTGTTTTCTTGAATTTTCAACTCAGCACATACCGAATTTGGAAGGAAAAAAAACTATTAACATAATATTTTTTGAAATATCTTTACTATCTTATAATATATTTTACAATGACCTCTTAAAATTTAAGTTTTACAAGCATAATTCCTTAGAGTACAACACACATTGCATATGTTGACTACTTTTTGAGGGCAAATATGTCTTTTATACAATACTTACACATTTTTCCCCTTAATTTTACTCAATTTTTTTTATTTAAATAACAATTAAACTTTTCACCCTTGTTTTAACCAACTACCCCCACGATTTTTAAACGTCCATGATATTTTTTATACGTTAATATTTTCCTAATATTATTACACCGTATAAACGGACATTTTTTCCTCTTTAATTTGAGTATAGTATTGCTATAGTTTTTTTTAATTAAAAATGATATGTTATGGTTAAGTAATAACCGAAACGAAAATGAACCGAAATCATTTATACTATATTGTAATACATTTATTATTGACCTCTTAAATTTAAGTTTTACAGTATAATTGCTTAAAGTACAACATATAATGTACATGTTAACTAAATATTGTTTCCCGCCGCAACGCGCGGGCACCTGACTAGTAAAACATAAACATGTTAAATCTTACATACATTCAAGTCAATTTATATAATGTATATTACAAGGATTAAAGCAGTTTTTGTACTTCTAAATACAAATTTGATTCAATGATTCTCTAGTTGATTTTCTTATTTATTTGTTTGCAGGAATGAATAGAAAGCTTAAGTCAAAACCCACATATTCGACCATCACTTCCACGGTTGGTCATTACCTAGGTTTGGGAGAAAACAAAAGTAGAAAAAAAACATTTAGAAAAGGTATTGATTACAATAACATGAATCCACATTTTGTTTGCAGAATTACAAGAATGATATAAATAAAAGCAACTCACAATTGAAGATCAAATCTACAGGAGAAAGTTCATCACAAGAACACACGAAGGTTGTGAAACCGCGCCAAGAAGATGTTGTAGACATTGTTGCATTAGATTATTCTCCGCCCAAGATAAGTACCCCTATACACAACTAAAATGAGAAGGAACAACGAGAACCTTATGATATATTTGTACATATTTCTATGAATATGTTTAACTGTTTAAGTAACCGTCTTTGTTCTCTCCACTACCTCATATTATCTTGTTTGCAATGTTGAGTACACGGGTTTATGTAGAACAAAGATGGTTTTTGAAGGTATATGTAATGAAATATGAAGGAAGATCAATGAGGTATGAGAAATATCCATTAAGAAAAGAAGACAAAAGCTTTCATATTTTGGTATTGGATGGCCAATTTTTAGTACTGTATTTAGATTAATGGTCAATAACATTGTATAATATTTAAAACCATAAGTCCTTGATCAGGTTTTAGGATTTTGTGGTACTAAAATGTTTGATTATATATATTATATGATGAAGTGATGTAAAATCCCCTGATTTTCCCTAGAATTGAAATTGGAAAATTGTGATTTGATGAAGTTTTTTCTTTCATTTATTTTTTTATTTACGTACCCGTGGAGCAAATAATTGCTAACCTTTATTTTCATATATAGCTTAAAGTCTATTAAATCTTAATTAAGATAAATAAAACATTATTCATTTAGTGTGGGAAGTGAATGGCATAAGCAATAGTATATATGATTATTACTTCGACACTACTACACACACAATAAGACAAGTGTATCTATAATGACCGCTTGTGATTATTTTGTAAGCGGATTGCGGAATGACTGTTACAAGGCATTCACATAACATAGATGGTTTTTGAAAGTATAGATAATGTAATATGATCAAGCAAGATCAGTGAGGTATGAGAAATCTTCATCGGGAAAAGAAAACTTTCATATTTTGGTAATGTTACCTAGCTATAAAGCTACATGTGTGTGTAAATATTTGTTGTATTATCAGTGTTTAGTATTGTATTAGACTAATGGTCGTTAGCATTGTATTAAAAATAGGGAAAGTGAATATGGTGCTGTTGTATATGTAACCTTATATGCGCAATCAATCAAAACTACGTAGTTTTGGTAAATTTCAATTAAAAATATTAAACTTGATTGTTTCGAAAACAATATATGAAGAAGTAAGATTGAAGATTTTGCTCGTTTGTAAACAAAAAAAAATCAAGAGAAGAAATGTAAGAAGCATGAAATGGTGAGGCTATGGGCCATTATCATTTTGATAAACGAAAACTAGCTTTTTGTTTGGATATATACTCAGATAATCATGGGAACTAATTTGTGAAAATGATTTTTAATTGAAATTTACCAAAACTACGTAATTTTGATTGGTTGCACATGTAAGGTTATATGTGCAACAACACCATATTCACTTTTCCCATTAAAATATATATAATTTACCAAGTTTTGACATTTTTGCTGAATAGTAACCTTTGGATTTTTGTTTTGTTTTGTTTTATTTTATTCTTTACTAGTTTATCCTTCGGGAAGCTCTCAGAATACACAAATCTAATATGAAGTGACAAAATGTGTATACCATAAAAGGAATAGTTCGTTTCTTTCTAAGGAAAAAATAAATTTGTAAATGATCAACACACGATAACTTATAAATTCTACTTCTAACTCTACGTGTGCACCTCTTGCTCGAGTGAAGTCTCTGTACAACTTTATCATTTCGTCAAAACACTCTAAAGCTGCGATGTGAAACTGGAAAAATTACAGCCAAATTGATATCAAATGGTATGTCATGAAAATGATGATAGGCGATACTGATGTGTAAAGTGAACATATTTGAAAGAACTACATACTTGTTAAATCTTTATTATGGATATAAAATCGATCACCTTAGGTGACACCAGATAAAAGAATCAATAGGTAAGTAGTGAAGATCAATTTTGAATATAAATAAAAATGATCTAACTGCTATCGACTAAAAAGATTGTAGGATGATAACTTTTCATGTCTCCTGACTATTTTCTTTCTCATACATAATTTAAGTATCTAATTGAATAATCATCACATGTCAGTCGATTTCAAAGTATATACATTATAAACGATCTAAAAAGCGTGCATGGTTGAGTGATTAATTATCATTTATCAGCTAGAGATTTACCTGGTGTTAAAGAATAAGGCTACATCTAGCTCGCTTACCAACCTTTATATCTTATGGTTTTTTACCAAATTGACTACATATGTGAATACATATGTAGTTAGCGGGTTCTTATATGTAATAGTAGGTTCATATATATGGAAAGGGTAAAACGAGAACCGTCATTTCGTGAAAGAACACCGTGAACTCACTTTTTAACCACAAACATATTTTATTGAAAAAAGAATTCGTGGTTGAAAATTAAAGGAGAATAAAGTATTAAAGAGAATATTTCCTTTTGGAAAAAGACAAAACATGGTGGGCCCAGATCTTTACACCGTTGTAAACCCATCGTAATTTTTTTTACGATGGGGTTACCCATTTTTACACCGGTGGGATTTTTTTTTAAATTCACATTTTACGTCGGTGTTCTTACGGTTCTTTCACGAAAGGTGAGTTTTCAATTGAACCTAATCCTATATATATATATATATAGGGTTAGGATACTTTGAGAACCCATGTGAGTTGTGAGAACCATAGGAACTCTTTTGAACCATTGATCTTGATGATTCAATGGTTGAGATCGAATTATTAGACTTTTTTGTCTTGACATGTTTTTTGAGTATTTTTTAATATAATAAAATGAATGAAAGGGTATTTGAGTAAAATGGCATGTGAGAGAAAAAATTAATATAATATGTTATATTAATTTTTTATTCCATTATTAAAATAACCATAGTTTTTTAACTTTAATTTATTTTTTAATTCATTTATTTTTCTAAAAAAAAATAATACATTCAGTAAACCCATATATGAAAAGTTTTTACACCAGTGTAAAATTCCAAAATTCAACAATTTTACATCTGCTAATATGTCATCTCTCCCCTCGAGTTTTACACTTTTGTAATAATTTACGTTGGTGTAAAACACCACAAAAACGTCTTAAAAAAACTTGAACACGCGAACTTGCTCTCCAAAAATGTTGATCGTCATCATTCGCATCTCTTCGTTGTCCAACCTAACAAATTTAATAAAACCACGAAATCACAAACCTGTTTTTACGTTGGTGTAAACTAGTAAAAATAAGCACCAAATCACACATTTGTAACAACTTACATCGGTGTAAAAAAAGAAAACAAATAGTTGTGTAATGTTGTAATTTTATAATAATAAAAATAATAATAATAAGTGTGTAATGTGGTGGTTTTATAGAAAAGAAAACAAGTCGCCTCAGACGGTCAGAAGGGATGCCTCTCTTGCTTACAGCAAACTCAGGCGCGCTTTTTTTTAAAAACAAAGAACCAGGCCCCGACCCTTTTTCAACTTGTATCAAAGTTTACAATTCCTAGTGTTCCAAATTCACTTGTATATATAGTGTGAGAAGATTACCTGCAAATCATCAAGTTTCCCAAAATGAGAATTCTGCTAAATCCAAATTGCCATTGAACTTCTTTTCTCCGCCAACAAAATGCTCACAAAATGCTCCGTCTGCATTGAAACATGAAGAAAATCAAAACACTTATGAGATCACTTGTACACAATTATTGCTCATCTAACTTCATGTTTTGATATAACGATAAATAAAAATTGATATACTACACACACTCGTTTACTTTCCTTGCACATATCCAAACTCTTATTCGTAGTTAAATGTCCTGCACATATCTTCTTGAATACATATCACATATTTTAGTTTCCATACACATAGCCACTTTGATTCACAGTCAAAAATTCCCAACCCCCCTCCTTTACTTTACCTTCCTATATATAGAAACACCCATACAAAGGTTTACAACCTAAAAAATTAACATCCTTATCATTTACATTGGTGTAAATCAAAGAACAAAAACATATATTACTTCACAATAGAGTATATAAACACTATTTACATTGGTGTAAATCAAAGAAATAATCAAAGCTGTGAAACAAAAATATCATATATCAGATGTATTCTAGCAAATCACACATAACAAATTTAATAAAAACCACGAAATCAAAAACCTGTTTTTACGTTGGTGTAAACCAGTAAAAAATAAACACTAAATCACACATATGTAACAAACTTACATCGGTGTAAAAAAAATAACAGGCCAACGCAAACTCTGTCGCGCTTTTTTAAACAAAGAACAGGCCAACTTGTATCAAAGTTTGCAGTTTTTAATGTTCCTAATTCACTTGTATGTATGTGTATGACAAACAAGAAACATATGTTGTCAACAGTCCATTAACAGAAGTCAACGACGACTCATATTCTCAATTTGAATAAAAGATGGTCCATACAGGCATACACTATGTTCTAGTCATTACTATTATATACCTATACAACCTAGAAAACCTTGACCTACTTATACGTTCAAGTACCAACAAACCATGGTTAATAGACACATACACCACCTTACAAACAAACGAATGAAAATTATTAACCTGCACACGAATAATTCGGTCATGTTGAAGTCTAAAAAGAAAAATACCTGAACTTTTCCAGTATTGTGAAACACAAAAGTCACTATGCATGAACGACTAACAACCATTTACATAGGTGTAACAGGTGTTTAAATGTGTGTAAAAATTAAATCACTACAAAAATCTAAAGAAAACATTACATACTTATAAAAATCATAAACTATATTTTAAGTTTTCTATGATGTATATCATATAAGTTAACAAAACCCACCCAACTGATGTGCTTAATTTCCCATACGACAATTTATGTGAAATTACTGCTGCATAAAGTGTCAATGTTAGCATTTTTTATTTTATTTTTTATTTTTAAAAAATAAACACATATCAATTACAACAAATACAAAAAAACGATAAAGATTAAAGAGGGGCGGGTCTTACCAGACCATCATCATCGAAGGAGCACAACATGTTTGAAACCCCCACCGTCGTCGCCTGAAACCCCAACCCTAACAGCCCCCTACACCACCGACGCCTCCCCCTGCACCCCAACAACCATATACACCACTGACCATTAAAAACCCCTGCTGCATAAATAATAATAATAATAATAAAATCTTACCAGATGGATGTGTTCATCTTGTGGGTATATTCATCAAACGAACAACCATCATCGAACGAACGAACAGCCATCACCACCACGGATCTGTTCATCTTGTTCGTCACCTACTCACCTCCCCCATTATTAAGCCAATAACCACCATTATTGATACAGATCTGGCCTTCGATCTTGAAATTTTTTGAGGGATCTTCTTCATCTTCATCAAATGAGGGGATAGAGAAAGAGAGGTGTGTGTTTGATCGATTGTTTCTGGATTTTAATTAGTGTGTGAGAGAGGAAGAGAGAAAGAGAGAGAGAAGATGAAAGAACACAAAAAAAAAAATATCCAGAGGATCAAAATAATAAAGAGAGAGAGATTGCAACTTGATAAGGAGTAATCATTTGATATTGTAAATTACTACAATACCCATCCAGCATAGTATAAAATGACTTTGTTAACCCCCATTAAAATATATCAAAATATTACAAAAATGAAGATGTGTCACATTTTGATTGGTCCAGATGAGTTCTCAAGTTCTCGCAACTCACATGAGTTCTCAAAATATCCGGATCCTATATATATATATATATATATATAGGGCAATTCAAATTTGAAAACCATTCTCACTTATGAAAACCATGGAAACCCCATTCCATGGCTCTCATGCTTCCACATAGACATTCATGTATATAAAAAGAAGGGCATCATGGTCTTTTACACAACCCACACAATTTTCTATACACATTAAACAATCCACACAATCTATCCCCATAACACATTAAATAAGCACCTCCTCTCTCTTTATCACATACATCCAAACCTTTATTCTCATGTCTCTTTTAATAAAATAAGTACATCTTTCTCTCATTCTCTCTCTCTCTAAAACACTCAGACCATTAATCCTTCAACAATGGTAGCTCATTCTTTATTGTTCACTTTTACAATTTGTTTGTGGGTGATTCACATAGGTAAAATAAGAGAAGATGGAGGAAAAGAGATAGAAGGAAACAGATGAAGTCGGTTGTTCACTGATCACCGATGAAGAAGTCGGTTGTTCTCATCCCCCCGTTGACAGCCATCTCCTACGCCCCGCTACCCTCCCGATGCACCCAAAAGATTGATTGTTTACCATAAAAAAGAACACACAACAGATCCGATTGTTTATAGATGAAGCCGGCGGTCAACAAATCTGATGGTTTACGTGGGTGACAGTGGTATTTGGTGGGTTGACGGTGGTGACGAGGTGGTGTTTGGTGGGTCAACAAATCCGGTGAAGCCTACATTATTTTTTTTGTTTCAAAGTTTAGTTCTAGTTTTTTTTTAAGTTTGTGAATGTTCTGTATAAACCCTTCTTTCTTCTGGTTGATGTTGTGAAATCATTTGTGTTTTTCATTTAAAAACATATGTTTTCACTGTTCTTGGATCTAGATCTAGGTTTTGATGAGGTTGTTTAGGTTTGTTTAACATTTTATATTGAGGTTTCTTTTGTAAATGTTTATGATTTAATCTAAGTGTTGACGATTCGTTTATCCTTTTTTTTGTATATCAAAAATTTGTTTTCATCTAAAAACATATGTTTTTTGCTGTTTGGATTTATAATTTGATTTTTTTTAGTGAGATAAGTTTGTGAAAACACGTGTTTTTGTTGTTAGGTTATAATTTATTATATGTTTGGGGTGAGATAAGTGTGAAAACATATGTTTTTGTTATTGGGTTATAATTTTATTATATGTTTTTTTGGTGAGTTAAGCTATGAAAACATATGTTTTTTGTTCTTTGTTATAATTTATATGTTTTTAGTGAGATAAGTTTGTGAAAACATATGTTTTTTGGTGTTGCGTTATATCTTATTTCAAAAATATAAAATATATGTTTTTAGTATGATTACTTTTGTAACATAGGAAAATAAATTGATGAAGAGTGAAGGATGTGGTCGTTTGGTTGAATGCTTGGAATAAATGATGATTTAGCTACAATCTCTCTCCTCTCTCATCATTTGTTTAATTAAAAGGTAGAAAAGAAGCCTAATGATGTGAGAGTTATAGGGTTGTTCTTTGTCAGTTACAAGCATCTAGAAGAGAGAGAACACATAAATCATTGACCATCTTACCCTTTTGCCACTAAATATGAATCATAACTTTTAATCAAAAGCAAAAAACAATCTCCACCATAGATCAGTTTAGATGGATGCTTAAGATTTGGGTTTCATGTGTTTTCTTAACTGGAGAGGGTTTTCAAATTATCCCTCCCCTATATATATATATGGAAAAATTACAGAAATCGTCCTTTATGTTTACCTATTTTTTCAGTAGATGTCCTTAAACTTCAAAATTGACGAGAATCGTCCTATATGTTCTAAAATCTTTCAAGTCTCGTCCTTTAGGCCTAACCTGGTTAGATTTTCTGGTTAAGTTATGTCACGTGAAGTTCACGTGAGGGCATAATTGACATTTCACCTTCTATCCTTACTTCCCCCTTATTAAAACCTGAAAACACCACCATAACCCTCCACCATACTCACTTACAACCTGCCACCATCCACCACTGCCACCAAGTCGCACCACCACCTCCACCACCAGACCACAACACCACCTCTACCACCACCAAAAACCTGACACGAACAACACCCCACAGTGCCACCAACCACCATCACAATCTGCCACAAACAACCCCCTATAGTGCCACCAACCACCACCTGCCATCACGAAATCCCACAAATCCAACAACAAAAACCCCACCAAATCCGACACCCCACCATAGTTAACAAACCCTAAATCTTAATTTTTCAACAAACCCTAACCCCCAATTTGATTAAGAGTTTTCCACAAAAATATTACAACAAACAGCAACTCCAACCTCCACGAACACAAATATATAGACTTCGTTGCTCATCTGCTTCGTAGCCATGGTTGTCTCCAACCTCCACGAACAACCCCCAGCACCACAACCTGCAATCAACAAGCCATCGGCCACCACCTGCAACAACGAAACCCCATAACTCCGTCCACCATAAGAGTTAAAACCAGGCTTGTGGTGGTTGTCTCGCCGGAGATGGTGACCAAAACAAGAGAGAGAGGGGGGGGGGGGGGAGAAAGAGAGGGGATGGGTAGTTAGGGATGGGTTTATAAAAGGGGAGATGAATCAGAGGGTAAAATGACAATTATGCCCTCACATGTTATGCACGTGACATAACTTAACCAGAAAATCTAACCAGGTTAGGCCTAAAGGACGAGACTTGAAAGATTTTAGAACATATAGGACTATTCTCGTCAATTTTGAAGTTTAAGGACATCTACTGAAAAAATAGGTAAACATAAAGGACGATTTCTGTAATTTTTCCAATATATATATATATATATATATATATATATATATATATATATATATATATATATATATATATATATATAACGGTTATTGTACAAAGTAATGAAAACGTGCGAAGTGGCGTATCATTACGGATGGTCTAATTAAACATGTTAAATATGTTAGTGAAAATACAACTTGTTTGTTAAACGAATTAGACAAAATCTAACACTAATGAGAATGGTCCACTTAATTAGACAAGCTCTACTACCAAGTACCAACCTAGGCTCAATTTGGTTCAGAGTCGACTACAGAATATAAATACCGTACACATGTGGGCTCAATTGTTTATGAAGTGTATAATGTTGGCCCACGATAACAAAGGCCCAAAAGTTTTAGGAGATATTAGCACGTCTGATGTTTTTTTTAATAGATCAAAATAAATTTAAAAATAAAATATAGGCTGTAATAGCTCAGTTGGTTAGAGCGCGTGGCTGTTAACCACAAGGTCGGAGGTTCAAGCCCTCCTTCTAGCGTTACTTTTGTTTTTCCATTTGTTATTTCAGCTCTTTAACTTTATAAAAAGCCCCTAAGTATGAATTTTCCATTTGTTATTTCAGCTCTTTAACTTTATAAAAAGCCCCTAAGTATGAATTTTCCATTTGTTATTTCAACTCTTTAACTTTATAAAAAGCCCCTAAGTATGAATATTCGCATCTTCTAAAAGTATATTTAATCCCCCAAATTTAAGGATAACAACTTAAAGATAAGTAACTGACTTAAGGATGCTTCAACTTTTCATTGGTTAGGATCCTCACATGTTGCTCTTGAGAGTTTCGATTGTCACCACCACGGATAAAATGGGATGTTTTCAGGTTGAAAGCATCTTAGTTATCCGATATAGGTAAATTCTTTTATTTGTCATATTTAGTCCGCAAATTTAAGAATAACAACTTAAAGATAAGATAAGTAATTGACTTAAGGGTACTTCGAGTTTTCATCGGTTAGGATCCTCACATGTTGGTTTTGAGAGTTTTGATTGTCACCACCACGGATATATTTGGGATGGTTTCAGGTTGGAAGCATCTTAGTTATCCGATACTGGTAAATTTTTTTATTTGTCATATTTTGTATCTAATAATCGAGTGACATCGTACGCCTTCAGATGAAAACACCATCTTAGTCCGGACTTCGACATGGTAAGTGAAACAAGAGAAGCGAGGGATTACGATTATTTTTTTTTACTTTTAGCATAAGTTGAATTGGTACATTGTTTATGTGATTAGCATTATGTGTATTTCTTACCCTTAAAGTGTACATCATTATTATAATATTGGTTAATTCATGTGATCCGACCCGTTAAAGAAAATTTCCTCACATTTGAATACCAAAACATTAAAATACTAGTAAAATTTTTTATAGATTCGTTATCGTAAACTTTGATCATGCTTCCGTAATCACATATACAAACATACATGTATAGACTATATATGTACCAACCGGGTATACAATAGTTTTTCCTCACTGGCTTTCTATTTTGTTGGTTTACTTTCTCTGCTTTTTTTCTTTTCTTTTTTTTTTTACAAGCAAAATACAAACATAAATTTACAACTAAAGCATTGAACTATCAATTGTATACACAAGTAGTCCCTTTAGGTTTCATTTATATTATTTTACTAGATTAATACCCGCGTGGACACACGGTTCAATAAATTTTAGCATTTTGAGGGGTAAAATTTAGTAAAACATAAAATATAGTGAAAATATTTTCATAAATTGTTAATAGTAAGAAATACACATATAGTTCAAATATCATTAAATATTTCTTTATACACTAAATTTTTTGTTTTATTTATAACCTTCCTATTGGTATCAAGTAACTTAACTCATGCTCTGCTCTTAACTCTTGACAATACCACATAAAAATGGCCATGTGTGAATCGTGGATTCGTTTCTGTGTTTGCATCTTAGTCTGAAATATATAAATGCATGTCATCCATAATTAAAAAATATATAAATATATTAGGATATCTCTAATATAAAGATAATAAGTATGTTTAATTGTTATAATTATTAACTTAAATTCACAAGTTTGAAAATTTTTAAAATATTTTGTTCATTTAAAATTTCAAATTGAATGCATTAATTAAGTTTAATTACTAACATTATTATCTTAAATTCAAATTTAGAAATTTTACATATTAACCAAAATTTAAAAATTGAACTTATAGATATTAAAGTTTGAAATTATATACTTAAATAAAACATTTAATATTCGAATGTTTTCAAAGTTTAACTGAAATATATCTTTTGAAAATTATAGTATTCAAAATTTGAATTTAAATTTGTAACTAATTTGAGAAAATTTATAACCAATATTACTATTTGTTAAAATTAAATATATTAGAAAATCTGTAATTCAAAGGTAATTAGGTGTAATTGTTACAATTATTAACTTAAATTAACAAATTTGGATTTTTTTAATATTCAAATAATTCACAATTATGAAACTAATGTAGTAGTTAATTCTAAATGTTACCATAATTATTTTAAATTCAAGCTCTTTCTCACAGATTATTCTCTCTTGTGTTCTTGCTGCTTCTTGGTTGGACGACCACATGTTTTTTTTTTGCACAACAGGCGGTTTATTGGGGGAGTAGTTGCCTGTGACGATTTGTGCAAATTTGTCCAGGTAGTTTAATTGGGCAAAAACTGGTTTTATGTCAACCGTTTCCTTTAATTTTGCCCACACCTCCTCTACATATATATCTTCGCAACCAATCTTCGCAGGTTTGAAGTCAAGCTTCCTCCAGAACACGTCTATCGAGAACAAATGGATTTCCTGACCTGAAAACGATAACATATGTTATAAAGTTAAATCATGTAATAAATTGTGTAGTAAAATCATATGGTCACTAGTATTAATTACCATTAAGTTGTAACTGCTCGAGACGACAGGCACATGGCAAAGCATAACTTTTATAAAGCTGGCATCCATAAGTGTTATGGTAACGGCGCATGGACGTTTGAAGACGTTGGATCTCATCGTGTATCAGCTGAAGAGCATGTTTGCTAACCTTCCGAAGTAACTTATCAAGCAATGGCTGCCTCTTGTGGTGGTTCATTGTTTTTCTTAGGTTATCTTCAAAACCTTTTTTAATGTCTCTGTATTGCTTATCAACTATTTGATAAACGAACTTCACAATTGTCGACAACGAGTTGCGATTGCCTGGAAGGTAACTTTTTATTTTCGCATGCATGCCCTCAACTCTGTTGGTAGTGGTCTGGAGGAAGTTCAGCGTTTGGTTAGTCCATGTGGACACAAACTTTTGACGGTACCGGTCCAACCAGTTATTCTTCGTGTAGTTAAAAACGTCGGAAAAATATAACCAAAACTTGTCAGGCGTGTGTATGTAAACAAGTACGTATGTAATCATGTAAAACTACTTAACTTGACGACCAATCTTTTCCAGATATGACTGAAATTTCCCCAAATTGTATATGTATAGGTCTTTAGTCGTAGAGTCACACAGCCACCAAAACATTCGAACAAATTCCTTCCACTCCTTATCCGTGAACTGGTTCTTGCTGTTCCTGTTGATATTCTGCGAAATATGAGACCGGCAGAGATACTTGTACGCTTTTGGGAAAATCTGATCACACGCGTTCATCAGCGCAAAGTCCCTGTCGGTCACAATCACTCGCGGCTCCATACAGCGGTCCAGCATATTCTGTATCCTCTCCAACAGCCAAACGTAGCTACCAATCTTCTCAGAATAAATAAACGCATGGGCAACCGAAAACGACCGGTTTGTCGACGCCATACCTACAACCTGAACAAACGCCATATTGTACATGTTTGTATTGTAGGTGGCATCAATCATCAACACATGCGGAAATGCGCACCACATAGTAAATGAATGTTTGTGAACGAAGAAAATATATGTGAGAGACTTCGTGGTGTCATTTGCGCGCGTGAAGTAGGTGAATTCTCTCTCCCTCAGAAAGTATTCAAGGTGCTGCATTTAGGGGTGTTCATCGGTTCGGTTTACGGTTTATTTGGTTTATTCGATTCGGTTTATTCGGTTTTCAAATTTTTGTACCTCAAACCAAATTAGGAATATGAAAACCAAACCATATTCAACCAAATTGAATTCGGTTCGGTTTCGGTTTAAAACCAAACAAACCAAATTCAACCAAATAAACCAAATTGAAACGAAGTTTTTTTCTCTAACTTATATACCTATATGTTCCAAAATCCGAAAAGAAAGTTTGCAATAAATATAAACAAAAATCAAACAATTCAAACAGAAACATCATAAAAATTAGAAAATAGTAAAATGAACCCTAGTTTAGTAGTTTATACTCAAATTATTACCTCTATAAATTGGTGGGCTTTATTTATTTTGGGTTGGGTTTAATATTTTGTGCTTATATATTATATATGAGTTATTAAATATTATTATTTTTATTTAATAATTAATTATTTTACCGATTTATTCGGTTATCCAAATAAACCAAATAAAAAAATGTAGAACCAAAAACCAAACCAAACACCGAATAAGCAATTCGGTTTCGGTTAAAACCAAACCAAACACCAAATTCGTTGTTCGGATTGGTTTTTTCGGTTACGGTTACGGTTCGGTTTTCGGTTTTTATTTGGTTTGCGGTTTTTCTGAACACCCCTAGCTGCATTGCACCTTTGGGACCGACTGCCTTTTCAGCATTCATCATCTGAGCCGCATTGTGTATATCTTTCAGGGTAGTCTTTTTCTTCGGGTTCTTTGAAATGATCATTCTCCAGATGCTACGCTTGGGAATATCATTCTCTGTCATCTGCCCGACCAGTTGTCTGTCATCTACAGAAAGCCTTCTGGCATAGGCGTGACCCTCTAAGTATTCAAGGGGAGTGTGGTTGTGCGCCGGGTTTTTCACCTTTAACCTCCAAACCCGTGTCCGACTTTCAAGCACCCCTGTCAACTCAAACGGACAGCCAATTTTTTTGCATTGAAATACAACCTTCACAAAAATAAGTTTATTAGAAAATAAGTTTTTTTATAACTTTTTTAAATAATAAATTATAAAAAAAGTTTATTAATTAAAAATTAACCGTAGTCGGGTTGGGTTGACTAGGCTCGTCTTCAAATTCATACGGGTCCTTCCAGTGTGTATTCAAGTCCAGTTGTACCGTATTGTCACGGTAACGAATGTCAGAGTGACCCTCCTCGACATTACTAGACCGACCCTCCTCGACATTATATGATTCAGACTCGTAAGAATCACCGAAAATGAAGTCGGTAATACGACATGTTATATGTTGTGGATAAAGAATTGAAATCGAATGAGTTTATAATGAAATCGAACGAATTTATAGCCAAAATCTGATAGGATCAGGCGCCTCGCTTTGGCCAAAGCGAGGCGCCTGAGTTAATTTTTTTAGAGAATCTAAGGCTTTGTGTCTAATCATACTGCAAAGGTCCTCGCTTTGGCCAAAGCGAGGCGCTTTGCATTATGATTAGACACAAAATCTTAGATTCCCTGAAAAAAATTAACCCAGATGTCTCCCTTTGGTCAAAGCGAGGCGCTTAGCAGTATCATTAGGCATAAAGCAAGGGGGTTGAATTAGAAGTTGGGGGGGTTTAATTAGAATGACCCTTTAATTATTATATGTATAATAAAGTTGATCATTATCTAATCTCTATCGGGCCTCTAAAGTTTAATACAACCTAATGAAGTCCAAGACGCGATATAAAGCCCAAAACCAAATAAATGTGATATAAATTATTTATAATTAGTTTAAATAACAAAAATTGTGTATTTTGTGAATTGTTCGTGATTACCGGTTAATCAAGTTAAGTGGATTTAATGTTCGTTGCCCAAGGTGTAACTCTTACGTGTCACAGCTCAGTCAGTAGCGTTAAGTTAACGAAATCGCACATTTAATCCAACAACCCCAACACCACGGCAAGAGCCAAGTTACAAAGTTCACGTTGAAGAAGGAATAGCATCTATCACATCATCACCACCAAAATGCTTTTTATGACCCATAGCATCCCATGATGCAAACGAAATGACCATTCACCCTATTTTTATGGAACAACTTCCATCTATGATGTATAATTGTATACATCTCATATATGTATTTGTTTGGAGATATGCAAAAAAGGTCAAATAGATGATTCAATCATTGGCATGCAATAAAGAATCAAATCTCAAGATCTATAAAGTCAAGCTAGTTGTTGATTTAATAACCTTTTTCAAGTCAAACAACCAACGATATATATCGAATTTGGCCTGATATATTCGGATACACGTATCTATAAAAAAGTCATAAAGAAGAAGCATATATGATAGATACTCAACTCGTTTTTAATTATCTAACACTGGCGTTAAGACACAAATAAAAGCCAAGAAATCCTTCAATTTTTGACGTCTCAAATCTTTTTAAATTTTTTTTGTATAGAGTGTACGTGATGCATGTTTCGATTTGACTTCATATTTTTTTGAAAATTTTTTGTATAGGTTTTCACCACAGAATTTATATTCTTACTATACTATTAGTCTCTTTGGTGTTTGAGCATCTCCACAACTACAAAAGTCGATACCCTTCTAGATAATTCACATTTTCCCTTCAAAGTAGTAATATATATTGAGGAAGTATATGGTATAAAGCCCCTTAAAATAAGAAGCATAAGAAGCCATCAGAGATTGACACCTATTAATCTAACCTAACCACACCTAACCACAGTTAAACACAATAAATCATATCTTCCCTGTTCAAATCTTAACCCATTCTCATTTTAAAACATACCAATCTAGATCTAACAACCACGACCACCACCATCAACACCACCACCACCACCACCACCACCACCACCACCATCTTCCTGTACCTTCACAAAAGTTTATAAACGTCTCTGATTTTACGTCACAAAAGCCGATCGAGATCTAACCACCACCACCATCACCACCACCACCACCACCACCACCAAACCTGCAGTAACAGCACCACCAGGGGAATGAATAATACCTGGTTTTTGAACAACGTACATCTATTCCAGATCTGCAACATCAAGCAACGATCTACAAATTTTGATGCAACCTTACCTATTCCAAATCTGCAACATCAAGCAACCATCTACAAAAACAGAGCATGAGCGTTTGTTTGTGATGAAGGTTTCTAAGGTGCGTTTGATTATAAGGTAAAGGTGCGTTTGATTTTTTTTTTGGATTTTGATGAGTGCGTCTAAAATTTTCAATGAGTGCTTTTAAACTTTTTAATGAGTGCGTTTAAAATTTTTGTAAATGCGTCTGAAAATTTTAATGAGTGCGTCTGATTTTTTTGATGAGTGCGTCTGAAATTTTGATGAGTGCGTCTGAATTTTTAATGAGTGCGTCTGAATTTTAATGAGTGCGTCTGAATTTTAATGAGTGCGTCTGAAAATTGATGAGTGCGTCTGTTTTAACCCAGGTATGGTTAGGGTTTTTAATCTGCATCCTTAATCTAATGGCTGAGATTGCTTCTTACGCTTCTTACGTTAAGGTGACTTTATACGTTATCTCTCCCCATATATATTAGGAGCATATTGATATTATTACTGTGTAATTATTATACAGTAATAATATTATTATATAACTTTTAGTTTCAAAAGCCATGATGTATTGTTGGACTTCAAAGAACCATATTATATGCCTCCTTTTGGAACCATATTAAACAAGAGCATCTGGTATATAATATATAATGATGAATATTTACCAAACAAAATTCCCTTTTAAGTGTTTATTGAAGCAATAAATATGTAAGAATATAAATTATAATTTGGTTTAACTTTAAATTTAACCCTTTCTAAACCATATTTGGTGTCGATCTCCACTTGTATTTTACCATATGTGCATGTGAAAAACTAGATATAATGAATGTATTGAAGAACTACAAGTCTAACCTTCGATTAAGGATGCTAAACTAATGTGACTATAGAATTAATCCTTCGCTAGATAACCAGGACCGAGTGATTGAGAGTGAATGTTGGTGACCTGAAAAGAGAGAGACCATCGAGGAAGGGAGGTTTTCTGCTCAGGGTTAGACTTTACTTCACATAATACAAAAATGTGGTAGTCGGCTTCGGGTTCTCATGTGTTAGTTGATTCCCAATTTAAGGAGAGGAAGCTCTCCTTAAATAGGGTCCACATGGGCCTACAACACTACCTAGATCTAACCTTAATGGGCCAGATCCAGTTAGAGGCTACCTCCACGTCCTTAGCCCAAGCACAATAAGTCTGAGACAACGTTATAATTAAGCAATTATAAAGAGGAAACGAGATAGCCTATGCTCACCGCACGTGTCGGATTTGGTGGTTGCCTAAGGTGTGCACATATGGCGCACGACTGTAGGTGACAGGTATGCCCGTCCCTGATTGGCTTATTCTCTTTCACAGTTGTACTATTGTTTCCTTTGTTGCTAGTCATTATGGAGGTCGTTAGTGAGGTGGCCTCATGCGAGTTGATTGGTTAAGACGCATAGGAGCTGTACTTGTTGTCCCCTGCGCGCACGGCACACGTGTGTTGTGACTAGTGCTATGAGTGTTGGAGCTCCCTGATAGGTCTCATGTTACTGTCGGGCGTACTTTTGGTCCCCACAGTACGGAAAAGGACATTGAGATCTTCCTTGCTGGCGATCTCTGATTGGTGGGACGTGCCCTATGTCGTCTGCCATACGTCCCTTCATTCTAATTGGCTCGTATGAATTTGTACCTTCGTACTTTTTGTCGTCTTCGTGCTCGTTTAACTTTTCTTGCAAGCATCTTCGAAGTAATGATGGTGCCTGAAGGTGCACCATGTGTCTTCCCACACGCTTGCACGTGATCCTCCAACGTGCTCCCGCGGGCCGGACGTCTTAGGTGTTAGGTGTCTTTGTGATGGTGCGCCATGTGTCTTCCCGCGCTCATGCACGTGATCCGCCAACGTCCTCCCGTGGGCCGAGCGTCTTAGGTGTTAGGTGTCTTTAGGCTTTTGTGGGTATGAGCTTACCCCATTATCAGAAAGTAATATGCCCATATCCCTTCAGTAGGATTTACTAATTTACTGGTTAGACTGTCTAAAAGCTTAATAAAGTTATAAAAAAAATATAAAAATGCATAAAAAGTATAAATATATATAGTGATAACACAAACAAATTACTTACTGGGTAACAAATAAATTACTGCATAATGTCTATGTAACAAAAAGTAAATAAATGCAAAGAGAATAGTTCACATCCTCAACACTCTTCGCTTGATTACACTTCACTATGTCACTTTCTACATTCACGTACATTACCTTATACTAGTGGGAAACTTCGCGCGTTGCAACAGGTTTCCTTTTAAGTTACTAGTGTGTACGGGTGTTTCAATAAAAACTTAACTTATTTTCCAAAAAGGGCAAGTCCCGAGAGAAATGCCAAGAGTTTTGATGAAAAGACGAGTAAGTTATAAAACAGTAAGACACTTGAAAATTTTAAATTTATAATTTAAAACGATAGTTGCTCAACGTTCTAGACCCAGCACAATAGGCAAGCGCACCTATCGTGTATAATATAGAAATGTGCAAGTACCGAGTATCGAAAATCCGTGGACACGATTTTTACTACTCAGCTTCTTAAAATTACCAAAAAGACCTTTTCAGATTGTGTGAAAGAAAGTAAAAAGAGAGATGTAAACTTTTAAGAGAAATCAATGACAAAACAATGGTGTTGCTTCGGGATCAGATGGAACCTGGTATGAAAAATAGTTATCTTTATTTTAAGTGGTGTGTTCGAACTGCGCACTTATGCTTAACTTAGAATTGCTATTGCATTTTCTAGAGGTGACTGTTTTCGCAATAGCTGTACCAAGAACTGTGTTCTTAATGTTATTATGAGGGTCTCCCAAACTGGTACGCTCACCTCTCAACACTGAAAAGAAAGTGACCCGAGACCGTGTCGACTCAACCCCGAATTACCCGCCTCGCAACGTTGCGATATAGACATCAAACTATTTTAAACTTTTATGAATAATTTGCCGGTGGCCAGAGCATGACCGAACAAACTACCACTTAATATCATAGAAGAATCGTGACCAACCGGCACACGTGCATATCCTACTTGATTTAATTAATTTGTCAAAAAGTGAGTGATCTATTATTAACTGTGCGGTAGTATAATAATGAAAGAAAATAAAGACTGTTTTCTCTCAACACGGGTTCATCAATCCTTAACCTGCGCCAAAGCTATCACATAAACAATGAAGCTAAGTCGCAAGATTAAGTCTTGACTTATCACTAGGACCAAGTATAAAGACCGTACCGACCCTAAATGAAATCTTGATAGTAGAGGATTAAGCCACTAAGTGTGTGTATTTCTACCCACAAATGGGCTAATCACTACTCGTGAGATTAGGTTAGCTCAAAAGTGCATGGGTTTTTACACACCATGGGTACACTCATGAGTCCTCCCACTTTCTATCAAGACACCCACAAGACCAAAGACTAAGTGATTTATTAATTAGATCATTAAGCAAAGTTTAAAATAGTAAGAATTATTAAGAACACAAAAACCACTTTAAAATAAAAGATAAACTATATTAATTCATACCAAGTTTCCATCATCACCCTAGCAACACCAACATAAATCTAGCCTAGCATGGTTGATACAACAAGCTCACAAGGTTGGCTTTGAGTACAAGACATCATGAAGGTTGTATAAAGATTTCTAAGGGTTTTGGATGATTTTGGGTGGTTTCTCTCTCCTTCAAGGTGTTTATGGAGTGATCCCAGGCTCTAAAGGACACCAATGATCCTCAAAGAGGGCAAGAACTTCGTGGAGAAGTGTGGAGTTTCGAATGAGAAGGGATGCTTCAAAATGTGGGGTGGAGGCCTCTATTTATAGTCATTTCAGCTCCAGCACGCCCGTGCCATCGTTCTGGCACGCCCCTGCTAGACAGCGGGTACCGTTGCACAGTCCTTTCGTGTAGGATTGTCTGTACTAGGTCTGGCACGCCCGTGCCATTAACCCTAGCACGCCCGTGCATGTTGTTATGAGTAACTGTCTTGTCAGTCTTGGTCAGTTTTTGCCTTGGAGAACACGCTGGAGTAAAGCACGTCCGTGCCATACACCTGAGTACGCCCGTGCACTTACCGAAACTCTGAAATTGACCTCTGTTGACTTGGAAATGTTTACTTGTTGACCCGGGAAGGTTGCACGGCCGTGCCATATCTGGCAGGGCTTCGAAGTCTTCAAATTGTCGTATTATTTGTGCCGTTTTGTGCGGTTTTTCACTTCTTTTGATCACCGGACCTCCGAACCTGCATTTATCCACAAAGAAAGATAAATCCTGATAAAACAGAGATAAAAGCATGATTTTAGGTATAAGATAGGTGATAATTATAAGTGAAAACATATCAATTTCTCGGCACATCAGTTACATACTAAAGAAACTCTTATGGTAGTATGCAATGGCAACTCTGATCATAGTAACTCTCTTCTGTTTGTAAAAGAGTAACAATGTCAACAATGTAGATTTTGAAAGGCTTCCAATTACATCATGTTTTTATAGTTCTATAGGCATAGATATTAGTAGTGTTTACTTCATAGAGAACAAAACATTATATTCTCCGGTTCTTTCACCCACAATTTGGACTTTCACCTCCATACTTGAATCCACTCTTAAGTCCGCTGTATTTTGCCAAACAAAATGAAATTGGTAGATGCAAAAGCTAGAGATATAATCCTAAGAGTCATAAATTTGACAAAACTTGGAAAAATCTATTTTATGTAAGTATCTATAACTATAATTTCATGAATAAGGACTATTAAAGAGCATCAACAATACCAACTTCCGGTTTTTAAATAAATGAAAAAGTACATTTTGGTATTCATCTAAAATGAAATTCTTAAAAGGTTTGTAAGATGGAATATCAACGTTTTTTTACTTCACATTGTTGACCAGATCACCAAAAGTTTTGTAAGAAACAAAAACCACCAAGCTTCAACATAGATTTTTATAATTGACCGAGTGATACTTCAGAATTAACTTAAGCCTTTATTTAAGGTTGTTGTAAGAACAAATCTTAGAGTAAAGATATTACCTCAATATATTAATCTCTACACACTTTCGCTTTTGTAGCTCATATGAAAGTAACATATAAAGCACATATGACTCATATAAATGTATCATAAGTATTATCCATTCTTATTTTTACTTCTTTTCCCATAATTAAAAACATTTCTTGTGCACAGTCGAAGGTCTAGATTCATCGTATTCGATCAGTGAAATTTGTACATGTTCAACCTCTATTTGACTTGTTTCATATTATTCTATTAACCTAATCTTTTATTTTATCCTTTTGACCCTATAAAGATTGACCAATTTATAACAGAATGGGTCAAAAACGCCACCTCTGTAGCTCTGTGCATGTACTTCATATTCATATATACTAAATACTTATTATACAGAATAACAAATTAATCAAAAAACGACTTACAATTTACATCTTAAATAACCTCCTTCACTTAGTTGGATCAAATGGTGCAAACTGCATCATGGTACTACATTATCTAAAAAACACATATTACTTGATTTTGATTCATATAAAGAGAAATAAATAAACATATAAGTCTTTGGATACTTAAATGGGTTGCTACAAATATGAATAATAATCATTTTAAAATGTATATGCCATATAAAACCTCATTTCTCAAATATGAATAACAATCATTTATATTAACTATCTAACAACTTCTTACCACTTACAAATACATATACAACTACTTTAAACTATATAGTTTATAACCAAAAGTAAACAAAGTAAATGAAACAAAATATGAAAACAAAATAAATACGAATTACCTTTACTGAACTCGAACTCCCCATCAAAAGGATGTTCATCTCTATTATCATCTTCTACAAAGAAAAGCAAGTAGGAACACGAGTACATTAATGAATTACCAAAGTATTGTAATTAAAATTTCCGGATCATCGAAACATGAGTGTTGTTCTAGTACCTGTTGTATCCCCATATCACGTATATTTGTTCATTTTATAGAGACCCTTATATATAACCACAAAAGTAATAAAAATATAGGAGTTATGCATATGGAGCATCATAGGCTTTACATAAATACAAGAGTAATAAAATATATGAGTTAAACATATGAAGAGTCATCATCTAAATGCATGTAGGTAGAGAGTCACTAATTAATATATTCATACCATTGCACAAGTGGATAATGCAATAACAAGGGTACTATAGGAAAGTTTTACATGACATTTAGGGTTTAAAGCGTAATACCTTTAGATTCCCATCTTAAAAATGAGATAAAATTACTATGTTAGTCACCTTTGCTCCTTAATAAGGTAACTAGTGGAGAGCCCGCAATTGCCGCGGGGTGAACAATTTGCAAGTGTAATCTCCAGATGTAAATAAAGCTTATTTTGTAAAACATAGAGCAACCCCTCACATATGTGTTGCGTGCACCCCGACTTTTGGGTCTTGATTGCCTCGAAGCGCCTCATGATTTTTAAAACAAGGTGTATGAACGGGTCAAAATAACAGACTAAAAACATATCAAATCAACATATTTATAAATGCATCCTTTTTTCTATGTAATTATTTGCATACATAGACAATTAGTATTGTATTGGCCAGGTATCTTTAAAACATTGACAAAACTGCTTCTCAATATATATATATAGAAAAAAAGTGCTTCGTAATTATAAACAGACAGACCAGTTAACACATCACTCGAATAAATATATAAATGAAAGTTTTTATGATATATGTAGACCATCTTACTCGATTAATTACGGAGAACACGTAAATAATCAAAATGACCAACATGTGTGAAGTTTTATGTGATGTCAAACTTCATGTTTTTGAGTTTACAATAGTGTGCATCTTGTAGACATCAACCTTATACAACAATAAGCAGCCTAAGCTCTCAAACTCTTCATATTCCAATGATCTTGAAGTAGCGCCTCTATAATGTACGGTCTTTTTAGATGATACAAATTTGTAGGATATGTGATCACACTTCAAACATGATTAACGACATAAAAAACTACTTATTTAGTAAGATTACTTCTATTAAGGTATGAAGTGACCACCAGGTTTTCGGTTGTGCGGAAGGCTCGAGCTAAACAAGCAGAAAAGGAGAAACCGCCTTTGCCCACAAGATCTTCTAAGAACTATTGTAGCAATGAATCCATCTCTCTTTTCCTTTAGAGTTGTTCATGTGATATCTCTTAATCACATGTACAGACTAATTGGGATGTAGTGTTAATGTTATATATATATATATATATATATATATATGTGTGTGTGTGTGTGTGTGTGTGTGTGTGTGTAAGTAACAGTTTCTAGCAAAGGTAGATGTAGCATTATCTGAAGAACGTGTTTGGTGAAACTGAGTAAATAATTACTCAAAGCAAAGGCCTTAATACATAGATGACAGTTTTGCAAGTGTTCCCGATGGATCCAAATTCCAAAAGCCATTCAACTAAAAGACAATCGAAACATCACATATGAAAAACATGTGTATATATATAGACACACTCATCGGTGGAACCAGGGGAGGGTCAAGGTGGTCTGTTGACCCTTCTGCCGGCCAAACTGTATGTTAATCGGAATGCTTAACCAATAAGATTTCTTTAACTTTGACCCTCTAAACTGTATTTCTATAAGCCTTTAAATCTGAAAGAAAAGAACGTAAGTACAACTTCTAGTGTTTTCCGGCATCCACTTTCTTATTGGTGAGACCATACCCTTTGATGTGAGATGGGAGAAAAGGAGGGGGAAGATGGTGAATGTAAAATGGTTTGAAGATATGGGTTAAAACATGGGAAAATTACGAGAATACCCATTGATCAACCCCTTTAGGAAAATATCTCACTCCCGGTATACGAAGCCTCTCAAGCGTCTCCCAAGAGGCTTCACCGATGGACCAACAGTTGTGCAACACATGTCAATTATTTAATAATAATAATAATAATAATAATAATAATAATAAATTATTTTGCCTTTTAATTCAAGTTTGAAGGTGGGTTGGAATGGAAAGCATGTAATTGATCAAAATAAATGTTATATGATGTAATTGCAAATGAGGACATGGAAATTGTTGGAAATGGTGTTCAAATATTGATTAATAATGCAACTATCAAAGTACGATCTAAAGAGTTACACTTTGTATTACAAACATATGAATAATATTTAATTGTTCAATATTATTAATCACGAATAACTTTGATTGAGAAATAAATATTTGGTGAAATATTTATCTAATTGGTTATTACGAATAATCAACCGTTGATTATTTGAGAAACAATAGATAAGTGGATTAATTAATCAGTTTGATGAATTGAATCTTTTGAATGTGATTGAACAATTTTATAATTATTATAGAATAATTATTGCGGAATTATCGAATAATGGTTGTTCGATATAAATTAAGGTGATTGATAATTGTCAGGACACAACAATTATAGACGGGTTGAATATTATGATGATTATTATTTAAAGATGTTAAATAATAACAATCTTATTATTATCTAGAAATAATATTACACAATAACCACCACCATCGTCCACCGCCTCCACCTCCGGACAGCTCCCCCTTTCATGTGCCACCATCACCACCGTCACCCTCTGCCTCCACGCCCCACCAGCCGCCGCACACGCCACTCCCTCCTCCGTGTCCCACTCATGCGGCGCCTTACGCGCATCCTTGAGTTATTTCATGAACACAGGTCGCGTGCCATTGTTCCGGGTTGCCTCGTTTTGCGTGTTTGGGTGTTCGTGTTGATAGGGATCCACACCGAGTATTTCGAAAGTTTGGTGATTTGTAGCTAACTAGCAAAGCATTCGTAGTTCGTCGTAGGGTTTTCTTTGGTGATTCGTCGAGGTAGATTTTCTAAACACCCTATGGTTGTGATTATATTATTTGTCATGATTAGTATATTGATCACTGTGACGGGAGTGCGTATTATGTTAATAATATATATTTGTTTTATACACGCTTCCGCTCATTTGTTAATAAATGGTACTATTATATTTTGTGTAAAATATATATTTATAAAATAGGATTTTACAACTAACTTGATAAACGAATCCTGGACGCTATTTGCCCGAACGGGTCACACGATTCCCAACAGAAATCCCCAGTAGATGAAGAGATCATAATCGTGATTGCAAATCACTACTACATCCTAGTCTTGATTGCTTTCATATTTGTTTATGGAAGATTGGAAAACGCAGTCAGAAGTTTTATATAAAAAATACTAGAATTTAATATTTAAAATAAATAAATTATATGACAAAGTAGGTTTAAAGGGTAAGAAATTTCATCAAGTTGGTAGGTCAAGCTTAATGAATAAAAAACCATATATTTATGCTATTGAGCAGTAATGCATTTGAATTAACCAAATACCTCACTTTCACAACTGATATGAACTTTGCCATATACCAGGGATGGTAGAAAAAACTTAAAACCCACAGGAAAACTAAAATTATTCGAGAGAAGTATGTTTTCTAGACATGCATTTGCATGTATGTGTTTCATATACCATCTCAATGGGTCGTCGAAAAAGTTTTTGATTTATGGACAAAATCACCTCCATGTGTACGATTCTTGTTTGAATTAGTTTGGATGCAAATAATGTTTTGTTCAAATTCCACATACCAGGTTGTTCATCCCACAAACAGTTTTGATTTCATGTTAATTTCTTTGTCCGCAACAAATTATGATTCCCACAAACCATATATTATGATTCACTTAAAAGGTTCATGTAAGGCGTCAAGCTTACTTGATAATTTAAAATTTTAAAAAAAATCCATGGAATGTTTTAAATTCCATCTCGTATAGAAACGTTTTGTTGATTTCATCCATAAAGGGAATGTAAAAACTAATAAAACACTAATAAAGACAATGAATTTAATATGTGATCAACATGTAATAAACAAAAAAGGACCAAACAAGAATTAATGTATCAAAAATTGAAATCATTACTATATATAGAGTTTATTTGACACAAGAATTAAGAGGTAATGAAGTTGAATTAATGACCCTGAAATATAAAATAATAACAAATATCATAATTTAAAAAGTATATCCATATCAAACAAACCATGCTTCGATTTTCTAAGGTAAAAACATAGATAACCAAATAGTTTATTTATAACCTCGCTTTCTTTCTTACTTCATCCTAGCTTTATAAAAGCCATGGTTCTTCAAGATCAATATCTATACCCCACAACCCACTTCCATTTTTTTAGCTTCCTCTTCAAGTTCATATTAATCCAACGTGTTTTCAGAACAAAAACTTAATAAGGTATTTTCAAACTAAAATAACACATAACTTGAAATACATTGTTAAACCTCGTGCTTTGATCGTAAATAATATGCTACCTCGCTGCACCCTTCCGTAACAGTAAATCCTGCTAATTAGTATTTTTCCAAGCATCACATAATTTGATCGCATCACACAATTTAAGTGTCAATGTTAACCAATATAATTTGGCTAAAACTTTATGAAAGGAACCAGGGAGATTGACGCACCCGAGCTCACCCAACCCCGTAGCCATACTGCTAAGTGTGTGCTTCAAGATCTGATTGCAGCAAAGGAGTTGACAGTACTGGTGTGCTATATCGATGTACACCTTCGTTGCGTCGCCGACGTTAATTTTGGCAACACTCTTATTCAGGTAAACCCGTTTTGTGTTAATATTCTTGTTGTCTCATATAGCTCCAAATAATGAGATTACCACTAAGAAACATCATTTGGATTGCATGGGTTTCTAGTGCTATTTGAAGATTCAAGGAATGTTTCCTAGTTAAATGCGATAGATTGTTTTGTAGGATGCGAAATGGCCGATTATTCTTAGGATAAATTATTGCAAACATATATGGCTAGCCTTACCACAAAGAGAGGGGTCTCTATGTGACCACCCTCTGGCACGATAATCAGTATATTATATTGAGGAATGAGTTAAAAGGTGGTGCAAAAATAATAATGACATTGTACCCGATTTCTTTCACTCGAATGATCCATTTATATTGTTGGATATAAGAAAAATCCGATTTAGGAATGATGGCGTGGTTCAGATGGAGATTGATCTGGTGTACATTTTTTCTATGATCCGGCTGTGTTGTTTGTGGACACGGGATATTCATCCTTTTTGAGGTATTCTCTCTTTATAATCTTGAGTGAGTCTCGTGCGACTGTCATGCTAGTCGGGACTTGACCATCATGTTTGGGATTTTATCCTTCATTATTACAAGCATGAGGCTTCATGGGATGCACTAGGGATAAGAAAATAGTACCAGGTACCGAAACCACACCGGTACTGTACCGGTACCGAGTATCTCGTTCAAAATGATATTTGGTACCAATTTGGTACCCACTTTTTGAGTTTTCAGGATCGGTACTTCTTGTTCGCTACCTTATGTAGAAAACTATAAACACAATGTTTTCAGAACCGGACGTCAAACCAGAGCCTCCACCGGTTCGACGAACCGCCCAAAAAATTGAACAAAACCTCAAAAAAAAAATAAAAAAGCAAACGGTTCAACCCCTCAAAATCCGGTCCAACCACCTAGTTCTCTTGTTCGACCGGCCGGTTCTCTGGTTCGATGATTGACCGATCCAACCCATTGACTTGGACCGATCCAGGTGTCGGTTCCCGCTCTGACCGGCTGGTCCGGGGTTAACAACACTGTATGAACATAACACATAAACACAAAATATAGTGACAAAACAGGTAACAAAACTTTGTTGATTAACCCAAATTAAAAATTCCCAACAAACCTAGATCTTACAATAGAAGAGTTATTAAAGAAATAAAAAATCTCAAATTATCAACTGATCACTTAGATCAGTTGATGTAAAGAAAGAGAATCAAGAAACTTGATAAAAATCTTATAGATTCAATGAAAGAGATGAACAAAGGAAAACTTTAATTAAACGAGAGAGACAAAGAAGGAAAAATGAGATCAAAATATCTTCTGAAATGATCTCTTTGTGACAAGTTTAGCCCTCAAATATTACAACTTCAGTCCTATATGTTTGCTTTATTACCTGCACATAATTGCACTCGACATTGTGCTCTGCTTTTTTACCTTTTAGATGACACAAGGGAATTACTCAAGCAAACACAATAACCCGTGACAAACTTTCTGTTTTCCATGAACTTACATCAAAGTCATTTCGGTTTTGTCAGGGACGGAAATATGCTTCAGCAAAGCCGACCCATGGACTTCGATTTTCAAAAAAAAAAAAAAACTTCACCTTGCCATCAACTTTTTATTGGTTGGTTAATTCAGTTAAATAGCTCATCCCTCATCCAACTCGATATCATAAAGTGCCCACACCAGTAGGGGTGAGCAAGTCACAGCTCCGATCCGTGAAACCCATAGAACCCGTGAGTTTGGGGAAGACAACCAGAACTTTTTAAATGTTTATGTTTATATACAGCTAGAATTGATAGGTATACACATGTGGACTTTAAAAAATATATAAAGTACAAGAAATGGTTGTTTCTCATGTAGTTAGACAATGTTTTCTTTTTATGCTTCTTTCCCTCACCCGTAAAAAACTCGGACCGTCCTCAATGCTCTACAAAAATACAAAATAATTTGGCTAAAGCCATTTCCATGGAAACAAGGGAATAAGCTCTACAAAAATTGAGACCGGGGCTAGGGATAAGCTCATAAAGATGGTCGATGGGAACTGTTTGACGATTGTAGTCTACTATATAGATGACCACATGCACTGCGTCAGAGATGTTTACTCCGCTGAATTTTTATTACAGGTAATCTTGTCCGGTGGTTGTGGCTATCAAACAAATGTAACACGATTAATTTGCTGGGTTGATAACTTGCGTTTTATCATGATACAACTTGGGTTTTTGTAAGATATAACTAACATCTTTTTATCAGGTATAACTTGCGTTCTTTGTTAGATATAACGTGCATCTTTTTATCAGGTATAACTTGCGTTTTATTAGTGTTTTTTTGCGTTTTATCATATATAACTTGCGTTTTGTTGAACCCAGGTCATTGAGTTAAACGAAGACAGAAAGCATCTGGTCTAAGTGACCAGTTGGTTGATTATCTGACTTGGAAAATTATAAGCTAATTCGATTAATGCCCAATCCAGACATGTCCCAATTCACACAAATAACCCATCATAACAACGATCAATCCAAGATTTGTCTTAGCGGTTTTAAAACCTAAACCTAATTGACTATTCTGGTAAAATGTCCCTAAAGTGTCTTAAAACTTTGTTAAGTGTCGAAGTTTAATCTCTCTAAAATGGCTTGAATTGTATTGTACATTATGATTTTATGTTTGTACATAAGACGAAATTACAATCTTGTACACCTTTGGCACATAATAAGGTTATATAGATATATAAATTATTATTTATATATTATATTATATATATTGTTATAGTACATGACTTATTATTATTATTATTTATTTTTTAGACTTTTCTTTTTAGGTTGATACTGAAAACAAAGAATAAGATAATAATTGGTGGGTAATAATGGAGTGGTATGAAATGGTCGGGGTTTCACAAAGTTAATGTGCTCATGTAATCTCTATTAATGTGGTCATATAAATGGGGGGTTACATGTAAGAAATGATATGAAATGTGTATTAGACACATACAATAAACATGACTTTATTGAAGATGCTTCCTCTTAATAAGGTAATCTAGATGGAGAAATAGAGATAACAATTTCCAAACTATGAATCTACATTCATACTATCTGATGTAACAATTTCCAAACTAATTCCAAAGCATGAATAATCAATCATAATTTCTCAACTTTTTTTTATACAGTAATTTGCAAATCATGGTTAGTTCAGTCTCACCCTTTTTATAGTTTTAATTTCACCACTAATACTATAAACGATGTAAATCTTTTAACCGATTTAATTTTGTTTAGTAAGATTTGAATTGGGAAATGGATTTTAATACTTTTAACTATCGCTTATTGGTGGATAATACTCTTAACTATCACTTTGGTCAATAGCACTCCAAACTTCTAACTTACTTTCGTTCATCACTCCCAAACTAACGAAGGTCTAACTTGGTTAGTCTTGATGGCAAAAATGTAAAAACCAAAACTTCTATGTGGCCAAAATACAAAGACCAAAACTTAAGGGGCATTTTTGAAACATTTTATTATAACTATATATTTTTTTAAATTCTATAAATCCCAACCCCCCCCCCCCCATCTCTTTTGTGACAGACCCACACCCCTGCCCCTTTCTTTTTCAATCTCTTTCTCTCTTTAAACCACCACCACAACCCTTCACCGTCCCCTAACAACCACCGTTTCCCCCATCAGTTTGAAGGTCACCGACGCCGGTCACCACCTCCGGTGACCGGTCGATGCTTTTCTAAAGCAAATAAAAACGAACAGAAATCATGTATTCAATTTTGACATACCGAGTTCAGAAATTTCGGGTCGCGAGCAAAAAACGAACCAAATCCAAGGAATTTGATCGATGTGATGTTTGAACGAAACGATTTGTGTGGTGGTTATGTAAATCGGAACTGTATGCGTGTGGGGGTAAGTTTAATTGCTCTGAAACGATCTAAATATAATGATTTGGAATTTTGTTGGTGATTTAGAGAGAGAGAGACAGACAGAGAGAGAAAGGGGACGGTGAAGGATGGATGGGTTTTGGGGGTTTATTTCGAATCGATTAATTGAAGGATGGAAGGGTTTTGTTGGTGGTTGTGGTACGATTGGGGTGATGGGTGGTGCAGTGGTGGTGTTTGGTGCGGTGTTGGAAGGTGTGGTGGTGGTGGGGGTGTTGTCTGTCAACAGAAGGGGAAGGGGGGAGTGGGTGGATTTATAAAATTTTAAAAATGATAAAAAGGTTCATAAATGTCCCAAAGTTTAGGTTTTTACATTTTGGTCACGAAGACTAACCAGGTTAGACCTCCGTTAGTTTGGGGGTGATGGAAGAAAATAAGTTACAAGTTGGGAGTGCTATTGGCAAAGTGAAAGTTAGGAGTATTATCTGCCAAAAAGCGATAGTTTGGAGTAATTAAATCCATTTCCCCTATTTGAATTACCAAGATATATTTATTTTTCTCTCAATATTAATTCAAATATAAATTTTATTGAAAACATATTTGAGTTGTACTTAAAATAAACGACTTTTGCATGTGTTTTGATCTGTCTGGATTGTAGATATGCATGTACACAGTACAAACTTCCCACTACAGGAGATATCCACAATGTTTAAATTTTTAATGAAAATGAAATTGTATTCAAATTAAAATATATTTTTAATACTGTAACATTAGCACATTTTTTGACAGATCAGATTGCAGATCTACATGTACAAAATTTTTTCCAGCATAACACTAAATAAGAGCCCCGGTGCGAGCACACGCGATGGTGTTCATGTGCGTTAACCGGAGAAAGTGAGTACAGGCCGCACCAGCGTTCACCCCTAGCCACAACGAGGTCAAGTGTGCACAAGCGATGAGGTTACTTAAGAGTGAAATCGGTGGCTTGCGCCTGCTCGCTCGCGGTCCACAACGGATGGTCTAACATTTCAAATAGTGTGAAAAGTAAATTCCAACTAGTATTTTACCCGCCGCCGCGGCACGCGGCGGCACACGACGGATGAAACTGTGTGTTACACACCACGTAACGTTTCGGTTATACGACCATTGTGTTGTGTGCAGGCTGGCGTTACGTGGTCCCGCGATTCGCGGCAGGTTTCATTTTTGTACTGAGAAATTTTCTTAGTTTTGTCGGAATGGCTACCGATTTGCTAGTGCATTTGGCATACTAATTTACAATGGGCGGTGAAACCACCGAATTCCTTTCGTTCACTATACTTTTGCTTCTTGTTTTAAATAAGGGAAATTAGATTTTATTAATCCGAACTTTGACAAATTGGCCAATATTAATCCCAACTTTAAAAATTGCCTATGCCGGTCCCAACTTGTAAAATATTTTCCTTCACTGGTCCTTTACTAACGGTGATCTTGATCAGTTGACCAACAACAAAATGAAGCTCATTCTGTTGAAAAACAGACGATCAAGACCACCATTTGTAAAGGACCAGTGAAGGAAAATATTTTACAAGTAGAGACCGGCACAAGCAATTTTTAAAGTTGGGATTATTAATATTGGCCAATTTGTTAGAGTTCGGATTAATAAAATCCAATATCCCTTTAAATAAAGTATTTGTTGAAATGGCACAAATGGTTTCAACAGCAAAAGGCCTTCGTTACTAATTTAAGAAAAAAACTATTTACCAGAGGCACAAAACCAGCAACAGCAAAAGGCCATCGTCACCTAAGCGCCCTCTCTCTAAAAACGCCACCAACTCCTCCCTCTCTTCCCTAAAAACCCCGACCATTACCAATCTCTCTCCATCGTCACATCACAGGACGACGGCTACTACCAAACGTAAAGGAAACGACCTTTGCCACGGCAACCGGCCGCACCGGTCGACCACACGCAGCAGATGGTTGTACCCAGCAAATAATCACGCATCAAGAACTTGTATTGACAGCTACAGGTCCGGGACTCTCACATTCGCCACCGGTAACCGGGTTAACCGGTAAAAGAGATGCAATAGAAGACTGTACCGGCGGCAGCAATCACTTGCACAAAGAAACAGTGTCGGTGAGGTGAACTGGATTTCGACGATAGTGTTGAGGAGGGGTTCGTTGTTTACGAAGGCGCGTACGGTATGTGTGCGCGACTAGTATCCAGCTGTAAGCTACCTAACAGGATAAGATGAAGATGAAAGGCTGTGTACTGTGTCGCTACACGATAAGATGAAGCGCCGTCAACTATAACGCTCCGTTAACAACTTTAACGCGCCGTTAAAGTACTATTGCAACCATTTGTTAAATATATACTCCCTCCGTCCCAATTTAAATGTCCTACTTTCCTTTTTTGTTTGTCTCAAATTAAATGTCCTTTTCTAAAATAGAAATATAATTTCCAGTTTTGCCCATAAAAGACAAAACACAATCACCACTTTTAAGGATATTATTGTCATTTTACCACATACAAACAAAATATTTCATAAAATTGGTGTTTTTTGAACTATGACATTTAAATTGGGACGGAGGGAATATATATATATAATAAAGATCTTGTACAAAAAGTTTTTTGGTAAGAACTGTGAGAATCAAAAGGGGTAAAAAAATTTTAAATTTTTTTTAGAATTTTTTTTCCCATATTGTTAAAATGTATTATAGTATTAAAAACTAAAAAAACTAAAAAAAAAATTGATGTAGAGTAATTACGTGTAGAGTAATTACATAATTACTCTAATGTAAACTAATGTATTTACTTTAATGACGTAATTACACTAATTTTTTTTTAATTTTTTTGTATTATTCATCTAGAAAGTATGTTTAAGCATATGGGGAAAAAATTTCTAAAAAAAATAATTTTTTTTTACCCCCTTTGTTCTCACAGTTCTTACCAAAAAACACTTTGTATTTGATCTTTACTCTATATATATAATTAATGCATTTATCCATTTACTTTCTACTTAAAAAAAAGTTTATTTGATTACTTGTGGGTTTCTCTTTTTGGATTTTACTTTTTTTTTTATTATTAATATCATATTCTATATTTATAAACTTTTAATATTTTTCTTACTAGCACTATTGTTGCGTATATGTTTTGTAATTTTTGTGAACGGGTTAAACTTACTTTTACTTTTAGTGTTGCGTATATGTTTTCGTTTAGATTTAAATAAAAATCGGCCCACCATCGAATCGGTACTGATCAACATCGTTACCTGTATGCATATTTATGGTTCTCTATCGATGTAAAACTTGTCTCAATATTGTTCTAGGCATTTATGTTTTCTCTTCAAATTGCTATACCGAGTATCGGTATAATACCAGTACAATAGCAAGTCCAACTGATACCGGTTGAATTCCCATTGCATAGAATCCCACTAGTTAGTTACATTTCAACAATAAATAGTCCTCGTAGCTTTGCTAAATAGCTTTGCATATATGTTTTCGTTTAGGTAAACCCTCCCACCTTGTAGCTGGTTTGAGGTGGGAGGGTTTACCTCTTCTGAGGATTCCCGCTCGGTGTTGGTCACAGGTTCGATTCTCGTCCATCAAAAAAGTATACCCATTAAGGTTGAAAGGGTCCAACGTGTGGGAGGACTCGAACTTGTGACCCGGAGGTTATTAAGACTACGATTTCACCATTGAACAACGCCTTTAAAAAAATAGCTTTTTGTGATTAGTTCCTATATTTCGGTTTCAACACTCACATTAATTACTTTTGATGACATGGGTAGTCTAAAGCAAAAAGATTAATAAGTGTCATAAAACTATGCTTAAAGGGTTGAAAGCTACGAAGGTTCAAAAGACGGAGCATCACGGATCAAAAGATGACCTGTCTTGTCATCTTTTTCCTCGGTCAGCACAAGCAGCTGTCGTTTAGACGCTGCACTACTCGGACCGTAGGTCCAAAGCCACCATCGGCTTAAAGTGGTTTGTCCTTTTGTTGCACCATGTTTCAAGATAATATCTTTGCCTAAACTAGAAGATGCTTTTTCTATATAATCTGATCCATCACAACAGATCTGGATCATCCCTGATTATTCTCTCTTACACTCAATATTCTATTCTCTTGGTCTACACACGTAAGGAGAATATCTCCATCACACACAACCCGAGTATAGATCTTCATTTCTGGCTTTGAGTCTCACTCAAGCTAGAATCCTAACACTCCAAAACAATATTATCTTGAACCTCCTTCTATGTTTTGCAACGTTGGAGGACACCACGACCTGCGTTAGGCAGATCGGAACCCTTGAACCTTTTAACCTTTCATGTGACTCAGAACTAACGTTTGACACTTATTTGTTGTAGCAACAACTTTCAAGTGAGTATTTTTAATTTTTTCTAAATACCAACGGATATTTGACCAATGGTCTCACTTCGTCGGTGAATCTTTGCCCATGATATATATGTTGGGTTAATGAGCAACGCAATGACATCGTGAGTAATATGTGGGTTACTAGTTTTATTGAGGGGCCATCAACGAAGACTGTCGCTAAAGGTACTCAAAGTTGTAGTGATTGGGTTCCTTTATGTCCCGAGTTCCGCATACTTATCACATCCCTACATGAGCATCATGTAGGGCTGGTTACAACTTGTATAACTTTTGGTTTTCGACATAATTTAATCTGCTACAAATTTAATATTTGAAGTTGTACTTTAACCAATTTACCCTTTAATATGTAGCTATAGGCTATACTTTGTAATATAAGCCTTATTTTAAAACATTGATTCAAACAAGTTGTTGGTCCTCTTAAAGGCACCTTTCTTCCCAAATATAGCCTTTATAGTTGTAACCTGAATATAATGTGGAATTTGAATAGGCTAATAGTTTTCTTTCAATATCATCTGTAACAATATTTTTACTTCTAATTTTACACCAATGTACATCATAGTACTAAATTCATTTGTTTGTTATGTTTGGATTACCTAAGGAGATTAAATATATTCTTTTGATAATAATGAATAACTAAATAATAGCAATTAGCTTTTCTTTAAAATCACCCAAAAATTGTCCCATTTCACAGCCTCTTTTTTGGTAATTAGAGAGAGAAAGGCCTCCCCCACACATAAAGTGGTGGGCAAAAAAGTAGTTTTTGTACACAATGGTGATGATGATCATAATTGATGCTTCTCTCCAATCTTCTACTCAACCAACATCAACAACAAACATAGATTCCTTCATTCTCTCTCTCTCATATCAACCAACTAGATTAAAAGACACCCCCCCCCCCCCCCCCCACATACACACACACACATATATTTTGTTAATACCATTCAAGATTTCTTCATTTGAAAACACTCACATGAAAAAACACCAATTGAGTGATATAGAGAGCATGTATATTAGTTAAAAGTCCTTCCTAGTTATTTAGCTAGTTCATATTATTTCAAGATATCTTGAACTATAAACAACCAACAACAGTAAAGGGAACAACATCATTCTTGTTGCTCATATGACTTCAAGATTTCTTAAATCATCAATATCCACATGAAGAAAGATTAATACCAACAATTTCATCGATCGATCATGGAGAGCAAGAAATGCGGGTGTTGGTCAGTTTTGAGGCGTACCGTTTCTTGTAAACCCTCTGTTGAATCAAGAACAAACTCTATCACTTCTTTTCCAAGAACTAGTCTTGTTTATGATGCCGGTAATATATTTATTTCTTTTTTAATGTTATTCAAAAAGTTACCACCTTTATAGTATTTTATTATAGAAAGAATTTCATTTATTTGGTCTAAACTTGTAACATATCATATTTTCCTAAGACATTCTTAACAAAAACATTGTACATTGAACGCTACGCGTTTGGAACTTTTTCCGTGAAAAATATGATATTTTACAAGTTTAGAAGTGATATATAAAATTCTCCCTGTTAGGGAAAATTTTATAGATCACTCATAAACTTGCAAAATAGCGTCGGGGGTGTACCCACTTACAGACGATAGGGGGTAGTCCCCCCTTGAAAAATATAATTAGTGTTATATTTAGGCAAAAATCTCGATTGTCTCCCATGAAAAAAAAAATATATTGGTGCGGCCACTGAATATCATAGAAAATTCGATTACTGATTTGATATCACATAAATTTGATCGATTTATTGTTCTTGTTTAGCTACAGAGACCCGGTACTTGAATGCCAGCAACCGGGAGATGTGTGCTCCTAATCATCTTCTTCAGTTCAGCTTTCATGAGCTAAAATCGGCTACTGGAAATTTCAGACCGGATAGCATATTGGGTGAAGGAGGATTCGGGTTTGTGTTCAAAGGGTGGATTGATGAAAATGGTACCGCGCCGGCTAAGCCTGGGTCCGGTATCACGGTTGCGGTCAAGAGTTTGAAGCCTGATGGTCTTCAAGGCCATAGAGAATGGGTGGTCAGTATATGGTTACTATCTATGTAACATAATTTTTGTCTATCAATATACTGAAGTTAGTTTCCAAGTTTGTATCAATTGCAGTTGCTATGTAAGATAGCGACTTCAATGTAACAAGCCAAAATATCTTCGTTTAAATAGTGACCAACCCTTAATTGATAATTTAAAAGATGTCACTTTTAAAAGAATTAAATTCGATTTTAGTCTTTTTGATCAAAATAACTCTTTTAGTCAAAAAGTTTAAAAATATTAATTTCAATCCAAAAGTTTTCAACATTTTTTTACATTTTAGCCCATAAGTTTTATTATTGGTTTGATTCTCATTCCAAACGTTTTATATTTTAGATTGAAATTGAAACGAATGGTGAAACTATATGATTGAAATTGATGTTTTTAATTTTTGGACTAAGATAGTTATTTTGGTCAAACCTCAAGAACTAAAATCGAATTTAACTCTTTATTTTTTTTAAAGATAACCCATTTTTTTTTTGAATATTAGAACTCATTGTTGCATTTGAGTGACATTAATTGCAAAATGTACAAGTCAATGAAACATGAGGCAAAATGGTTTTACCTAAGGGTGCAAATAAGCCGAGCAATTCGTGAGCAACTAGAACTTGGCTCGATACGGTAAAAAGCTCGAACGAGTCGAGCTTTATCAAACCCGAGCCGAACTTGAGCCTAAAACAAAGCTCGTTTTAATCGAGCCCGAGTCGAGCCTGACATGTGAAGCTCGTTAGGCTCGTCGAGCCTTAGTGTTATAATAGTTTTATTAATATTTAATAATATGTACAACCTTATTTAAGTTTGTTTACTAAATGAGCACGAGCCGAGCTTCATTTATCGAGCTGGCGAGCCTAACATTCTTATTATTTTTATTTAATATATTAACTAATAGATAGTAAATAAGCCCAGCCCAAGACAAGCTCAAGCTTAAGAAATTTTCAATGGGCCGAGCTCGAGCTTGGTCGAGCCTGAGCTCTGCTCCGCTCGTTTGCACCCCATAGTTTTACCTTTTTATGAATTACGCTATTATAAGATGCCTGAAAATGAGATTGCTGTTTTTCTTGTATTGGTGGGTTTTATTGGTACAACCGATTAATGCATAAGTTTGCTTGGTACAAGTCATAAAGCATTGATGGGACTTATACCTTAGAAGACATTTAAGTTGGACAACACGGTTAATAATACCATGAAAACCGGAAACTTTACCATGTTAAAAGTGTTGCATTGATGGGTTGTCCACTGTACAGTACTACAAAACAATGATTTTCAAACACATATTGTCACAATTCTTTTATGGTTTATGGTGCAACTCATTTATGTATAAGGAGCATTGGTACACCTTAGTTATTTTGGACCTCTTTTTTTATGGTATTTTCAGGCAGAGGTTGATTTTCTTGGGCAACTTCATCATCCCAATCTTGTTAAACTCATCGGATATTGTATCGAAGACGATCAACGGCTACTTGTTTACGAGTTTATGACTCGTGGAAGCCTTGAAAACCATCTGTTTAGAAGTAAGTTCCTCTTGTACGCAAACGGGCATATAATGAAATGTTTGATCATGGTGAATGTTCTAATACATGGCTAAATGTTTTGAAGGAACCGTACCACTGCCATGGTCTAACCGGATAAAAATAGCGACCGGTGCAGCCAAAGGGCTAGCCTTTCTTCACGGGGGAACCGAGCCTATTATTTATCGAGATTTTAAGACCTCAAATATCTTGCTTGATACGGTAAGCAGATTTAAAAGTTTGTAAATTTTTAAATGAAGTTTGAGTTTGTGTGACATAAACTTATTTCCTAATCTTGAAGGAATATAACGCGAAGCTTTCGGATTTCGGTCTAGCAAAAGCAGGACCACAAGGAGATAAGACTCATGTCTCTACTAGGGTCGTTGGAACATACGGCTATGCTGCTCCGGAATATGTGATGACAGGTATTATTAGTTATGCATTATGTACTATATCGAATCAATCAAGTAACTCTTACACAACATATACATATAAGGATAAGTTTTTTGGGGTTTGACAGGACATTTGACATCTAAGAGCGATGTTTATAGCTTTGGAGTCGTACTTCTAGAGATATTGACAGGTCGGAGATCAATGGACAAAAAACGCCCAAGTGGAGAGCAAAACCTCGTTATGTGGGCTCGTCCATACCTAGCTGACAAGCGGAAAGTATATCAACTAGTTGATCCTCGATTGGAACTACACTACTCCGTGAAAGGCGTCCAGAAGGTCGCTCAAATAGCGTACAATTGTTTAAGTCGGGACTCAAAGGCTAGACCCTCGATGGATGAAGTTGTTAAAGCCTTAAGCCCATTACATGACCTAAATGACTATGCCATTTTATCTTATCATGCTCATATGTCACAACAAGGTAGGCGAAAAAAGAAACAAACCGAAGGGACTCGAACCGCTACTATGAATCAACCCAAGCGATTTAACGAGTCTTCGAGGAGCTCGGGTAAGCAACATTGTAAATAGAAAATGTATCTTTTATTAATATGAGAAAAGATTAATGGAAGTTTAAATATTTTTGTGGTGTAATTTTTGGGATGTTATATTATTTAAAAAGAAAAGGTTATTAAATGGTTGATGAGTGTATCTAAAATATATCAAAAGATTTGGAAGTTTAACACGACGTACGTTTTCTTATGATATAATGGTATTCAAGTTAATTTATTTTAAGTGTTTTGATATAATTTACTAGTTTATACCCCGAGAGCATTCTGAGGTTGACAAATCTAAGTAAGGTTAACAAAATTATAAGTATTATACTATAAAAAGACATTTATATATCACCTTACATAGTCTAGATGTTTTTTTATTGTAAGTCAGGTTTCTTATAATAAAATTAGAAGTACATAAATCAAAGTCTATTAACAATTAAAATTTAAATTAAATGATTGTAAAGTAAGATGTATTCTTCTCAAATTTGAATAATTCATCATATTTGAAGTCACGTCTAGTCTTATATCTAACAATAAATCAAGCAATTTCTTATTAAATAAAAAAAAAGAGCCCATAGCACATCAAAATCAGTTGCCACGCCAATAGATATTGACAATACTTCGTGAATTTGTTTCATGTTCTCTGTTTGCATTAATTACAAAAGCAATGTAAACCAACTCATTTAGTACCTTACTACATCTAATCACTAACCCATACTTAAACTATCGTGTAACAATAAGTCATTTTGAAAATAGAGAGAATTACACTGATTGTCCTTTAGTTATTAGCGAAATTGCACTCTCTGCCCTTTAAGTTAATTTTTCACTCCTTCTGTCCTTTATTTTCTAAATTTGCTACACCCTTTGTCCTTTAGCCTAACTCCGTTAAAAAACCTGGTTAACCTTAAAACTAAATTTACATTTTTAGCCCCTATAGTTTCTGGTTATAGTTTATGGTTCCCAATTCAAGCCTTTTCGAACCCTAAGCCTTAACCCCAAATCAATCGACGAAACTAAGGCACGGCATGAAACGCAATCATAGGGCTTTTAAACTATATCAAATTCTGAGCTAAACCATATAAAATAATCATACTAACCTGTTAGAAACGAGGTGTAATCATCAATTAAAGGCTCGCAACTGTCGATTCCAGATTCGTGTTAAGTACCATTGAGAATATTTTTAGTTTCGTGTTAAGTACCATAAACTATAATTTTGAAGTAAAACGATTATGAAAAACATCTTTTGTTTTTATAAAAACTCATTTTATATATAAACATCCACACACACACACACACACATATATATATAACCGAAGTTAAGCGAATTCACGTCTAACATAACCCTGCAAACATGAAACCTAACCGAAACTTGTTAAAACTTATATTGAATCCAACCAATTCAAACCAGATCGCAAAAGGGGTCAAAAACCCAAACCAAACTCAACCTGCGTTAACAAAAACGGATCTTACACCTCCAAATCGCAACATGGATCCGGTTTCTACTACATGGTTCCAGCTCAAAATCACACTCATATTTGGGGCTTTATCACATGTTTAAAGTCCCAATTATTAAGCCACCATCGAATTATTATACCTTTAACAAACCCACTTGTAATCCGGACCATTATATGATAAATTGAGACCTGTATTAGCTTCATTCATCAATTCGATATACTTATGTATCAAAAAATACCAAAAACATCACAACTCAAATATTACATGTTAACATTTTGAACCTCTAGAGTATCATCTTTCCCTTTTCTCCAACAAATCTGTTGTGATACCCCGCAATTTCAGGTTCTCACTTTAACTAAACCCTAGTTACTTGTACTTACATTCCTTGCATTCTACTTAACTAGGGTTAGCTAGACAAGTCACACGTTGCACAGTTATAAGTTAATAACTGCATGAAGTGGTAATTCGGGGAATTACCAAACTACATACATGAGTAGTGAACCCCGAACGTTGGTGAATTATGAAATTAGATAATTGTGGATTAATTGATTGAGATTGATTGCAATTACGTGTTTCTGTGAAACTATGTGCAAATTGTATGTGATTACATGAACATAAATCAAATGCGTTGTTAAAAACCGTAATCGATGAACCATTAGGATGGTTGGGGTTTAAATACACGGGGTTACACTTGGTATGACCCGAACGGGTGTTCACAATTCCAAACGGGTGTTCGGAACACGCTGACGTGGTTAAACCAACTTAATCCCCTATTTAAGCAATCTTAAGCCCCAAGTACCTCATAACCTTAACCCTAATCGTCCCTAACACCTCTCATACGAAAAATACATCCCCTAACACCTGCTAAAGCTCAAGAACATCATTCGGGAGGTGTAGAAGGTCTTCGGTTGGTGATCTTGAAGTGCTTTCGGTATAACATTCAACCCCTTGTGTTTTAATCTTCTTTAATCTGTTTTAAAACATCATAACAAAGTTTTTCCAGGTCTGAAACATTTTCATAAAGATTAAAACTTGATGTTTATAAAGGTTTAAGGGGTTAAACATGATATTATGTGATGGTTATTGTATGTGTTACATGATATTGCATGTTCTAGATGTTTTAGACTTCTAGGGTTTATAATTGATGATGTTTAACATGTATCTTGTAGGTTTTTATAAGGTTATGTGTTATTAATGTTATATGATGATTGTTGAGTATTGATGATCGTTAATATGCAAAGATAGTGATTAAAACTAGGGTTTATGCATGATTTAGAATCTGGACAGAATGATTAGATCGACTTGCACAGGCTGTAACGTGATGTTAAAGTGTTGTTTTGATGATTTCTTTGCATGGTTGTATTATACATGGTCTTAGCTTTTCATAATGGGCAAAATCATCCAATTTGGACGTCGTTTGAGTAGTTTTTGGAATTTTATTTGAATAAGGGTCAAATCAGATTTTCGGATTTGTAAGTTGAGTCAACTTTAAACGGTCATAACTTGAGTTTTACAAAGAGTTAGGTTATTGAATTTGGACAGTAGGTCAACATTGGAATAACTTGGCTTTTCCAAGTGGATTCACCCCGTTTGGGTGAATACACAATTTTTGGGAAATATTCTACTAAACTGACCTGTTGTGGAAACTTTCTGGACATAGCTGTGTTGTACGATTTTTCATAATTTTTGTGTCTGGTTTTGAGACAAAACAAAAATATAGGTTATCAAGTGAACCTCAAAGAATATTCAGTAAAATTTTGGGAGTTTAATTTGTTTGATAAGTATTTTAAATAAATTGTTTTTCACAGCACACAATCTGTCCTGAAAACCCAGATTGTGTAGAGTATGTTTATGTGACTATTTGGAGTCTTATATGGTATGTATTTGACATGAGCTTGTATGAACACTGATATGAGATGTATATGGAGTGTAAAACTGAGGATAATCAATTTGTTCACCAACACTTGAGTTTCTATGAGATTCCTCTCTAGAAACTAAAGCAAAGGCTTCTTTGATTGAAGGTAGATCAGTTTAGAGTAACAAAGTAGTCCTAACATGTTGATAAGTACTATCCAATCTCATCAAGAACTGCATCAGCTTAATCATATTAGAATGATTATTAAAGTCCCTAGAAGCATCACAAACACAAGCAGGTAATTGAAGGATCTGATCTAGTTGTTTCCACATTGTGTTTAACTTGTGATAATATTCAGCCACAGTCAAACAATTTTGACTAAGAGAGTTAATCCTCTGATACAAGTCAAACACAACAGATCCATCAATTTTATCATAGGTTTTCTTAAGGTCCTTCCAAACTTCAGAGTCAAGTTTGGAATAAACCAATCCCATATAAAGTTCCTCAGAAACAGAATTAAGAATCCAGGTTAACACAATACTATTACATTTTTCCCACTTATTAGCAAGCATAAGATCATCAACAGGTTTAACTCATTCACCATTAATGAACCCTAGCTTATTTTTAACTCTTAATGCAAGTGTCATAGAATTAGCCCAAACAGTATAGTTTTCAGTCCCCTTAAGTTTAATACTTATGACAGTTATGTTTGTGGAATCACTAGTATGCAAATACAAGGGGTCACTAGCATCAAGTTTGCTAACCAGAGTAACTGGATTAGCATCAGCACCAGCAGGATTAACTACTGCACCAGCAGCATCAGCCATAATAGCAAACAACCAGATTACAAACAATCACAATCAAATACAGACAACAAAAAAACACACAAATAAGACTGAATCAAGCAAGACAAGGTGAAGCCCCATGGGTGATCCAGATAGCTGGTTCGTCACTCAATGGTGCCGACCCAGGTCCTCACGAGGGAGCCACCTAACAATCTAGACTCGGCCTTAAAGCTAATCACAGACACAAGCCTTGAACAGAGACTCCTTAGGACAAAACCCATAAGAGAAACAAGAACCAGAAAGACCTCACCAAACAAACCCAAGTTAGGGTTCACCACAACTCGTAGTTCATAACCTTCACTTTGGGTTACGAACCAAAGAGCAAGGATAATAGAGCTCCTCCTCTGATCACAAGAGAGCCTCAAGATCTGAACCACCAGATCTTCAAGAACACAATGGAATATCAACAATCAGAACCTTTGCTCTGATACCATGTCAAATTTCATGGATATTCAGATAAATAAAGTCAATATTATTCAAGATCCCAACCCAAATGTTTGTAACCCTAATACAACTCAGTCGGCACAGATTGCCAAAACAAAAGAATAGACAACTCTCACAACTCTCAGGTGATTATCACTAGATAATCAACCAAACAACACAAGAAAATAACAAAGCTATCAGATCAAGATGATCATCTATTCAAACCCTAACTGTGTGAAAGAAAGAACAAAGAGAGAGTAAAACAAATGTCTGAGAATCAAAAGTGGTAAAGTGTGGAAATACTCAGCTATTTATAGCTGAGTATTTGTGTTTCTTCAACAGATCCAATGGCCACAGATGACTCAATCCAACGGCTGAGGATGAGTGTGTTTGTTCCACACGGATTGCCATATCACCTCAGCTAATATAATTACCAGAGCTGGGCCCTTGGGCCAACAGCCACAAAGAACTGCTTTGGGCCTCCTTGACACGAACTGGGCTACTGCTACACCTGCTACTGGGCCTCAACAGCAAAACCAAGTCATCAAGCCCACCTGCAATAAATCTTATGCAAGATATTTTATATTTTATAAAAGAAATAAAATTAAAAAATAAAAATATAGGAAATGTTTATATATTTTTAACAGTCTACACATCCGAACTGTGAGTAAAGCCATTACCCCCCCCCCCCCCCCCCCCCCTCTTTCGGACAAAATCACATCCCTTGGGCGGATGTTGAACACCAACTAACATCCCAGATAGTTGGCCGTTAATCGGTAACACATGGTGTTAAGCTGCTTAGTTTTACAAACTCTAAATTACATAAGTTTGTTTACTAAAATTTAATAGAATATTCAAGTAACAAAGGGGCATTCCGCACTCTTTCTATGTTATATTGGTTGTTGTCTAACAAAGGAGGCAAAGCTGTCATGTATATTGGTTGTTGTCTAACGATTTGAAGACACTTATTTGTTATATATGTAACTAGTTAATATATAATATTATATTATATATTCTGGATACTCTGGACATTTGTGAATTTCAACTGGAAAGATAACTGCCCCGTTTTATATAGTATCAAAGGGATAAACCTACCTTTACCATTAATGATACTATAAAAAACTAATTTAGAAAAATGTATATGAACTAACACATAAAAAAGAACCAACTTAAAGTTAAAACTGTTATAACTTTAGTCCCTCCGAAGCTAAGGTACCGTTAAATATGGACAAAAGGTGACGAGCCGAATAATGTGAAATATTAAATTATCTAAAGTCTTGATATATTGAATTTTTGTTTTTTTTTTTTTATGATTCTAAGGGGCTGTTTGGTTGATTAAGTGCTGAATCATTAAGAGGTCTGAGTGGTTAAGAGGTCTGAATGGTTAAGCGCTGAATCATTAAGTTGGACTTCTTAATGGTTAGTTTTCTTGTCCCACGTTGGTAAGGGAGCCTCATTAAGGTTCAGCCTAGTTCAGTGCTTAATAGTTCAGTGCTTAATGGTTCAGCAACATCCCAAATCTTAATGATTCAGACTTAACCATTTCATTCAGAAGCTGAAACAAACGCGCTGAATGCTGAATCATTCAGCGCTGAATGGTTAAGAGCCTTATTAAGAGGCTACCAAACAGCCCCTAACTGTTTTTTTTTTTTTACTTTAAAAGCATGGTGGGTTTTACTAATACTCATGTTTGTTTAGTAATTTAGTTTTAGCTCTATACCGTAAAATTTAATATCTGTAAAATATTGAAATTCTCTAACAAAATAAATTTAATACAATTGTTTAATTGTTCGGATGAACATTTCGGTACCGGTTACTGAAAATACTGGTACCGGTCCATTTTAGGTACCAATTCGATATCAAATTTTGATGATTTTGGGTACCGGTATTTACGGTATGATACCGCTTCGGAGCCGTATTTCACCTTAAATTATTGGTATCGTATTGTATGTTTTCGATACCAGTATCAAGTTTTTGTGACTTTTGGTACTGGTAATTAGACTATATTAATAAAGGAATGGATTTGAACAGTACTGAAAACGCTGAATCTAACATCTCAGTTCTCTTATACTGCCACGTTGCCTGCTGCTTATCTTAAGTCTTTTTTTTTCCACCGATCAACAGCATAACCAAGACATTTTTCCTGAGCCCTCCACACCGATCAACAGAGGACCAAGCCCCACCGCCAAAAGCTCACCTACCCATCATCATCACTGGCGGAGGGAGTTGTAGGTTGCACTAATTCCGGCCATCGTCTCCCAGATCGTCTCTATCCACATCTCTGTTGTCCTAAAAAAAGTATGTATTTTTTAACCCCATCGTTAATTTGTTCTTACAGCTAGGTTCCCTTTGTCTTTGCGTACGATTTGTATTGGACAGGTCGACGGGTGGTGGTGACGAACAGAAGACGATGGTGACGAACCGAAAACAACGACGGTGGGAGTTGGTCTGGATGGTTTTAGGTATGGCTGTCTGGGGAGATAGTGAACGGCGGTGGTTTCTTTGGTGGGGTAGGGGACGGTGGTGAAGGTGGCTGTGACGGTGACGACGGTGGTGAAGGTGACGAACGGCGGCAACAGGTTTGTTGTTGTTGTTCTTCTTATTATTATTATTACTATTATTATTATTACTATTACTATTATTATTATTATTATTATTATTATTATTATTATTATTATTATTATTTATTAAAAGCACCAACCGAAATACAGAGCAATGATTTGCAGTAATAGCCTACAGTGAAATTCAAAGATGATGAATATTTTGGGGTTTGAGTTGTATGTTGTGTGTTTGTTCTAGATTTGGTCTGTGTGTATTGTACTGTGTAAAGTTGGGGTTTTATAATAAGAGGCTTTAAGGATTAATATTCATCACTTTCTATTTATATTTTTCAGTTCCAGTCCTCCATATCGTTCGACTCTGGTTGCGAAAACATGTAATCATTTTTTTTGTCCTGTTTCTTTTTTTGGTTTCGTATGTTTAGAGATAAAATTTGTTGATTGTTTGTGAATTGTCACCTAGGTTTTGGCTTGCTGGTATCGTTTGTATTTGCTTTCAATAGTAGGTAATGAATACCTTTTTATCACATTTATAATTGTGTTTCTTTTGATGGAATCGTGATCTAGGATTGTTGCTTGCTCTAAAATCGGTTGAACAAAGAATGATGAACTTGAGAGAAAAGATGAGCCTGGGATATCGACACATGGTAAAAGTGCATGTGTATAGTTATAAGTTATAACATTACATTATACATGTTTATAAGTTATAATATAATATATTGGTGCAAGTGATAACTATATATTGATGCTGCAGTGGGGGTTACAGTGGTGGTGTGACAGAAGAGCCGTATGGTGGATTCGCATGAACGACAACAGAGGTGGTAAGAAGAGCGGTATGGTACATGAGCATGAACGTCATCAGAGGTCGTGGATGACTGAACATATGTGTAGGTGATAAACTTATATTTAATGGTTACTTTTTTCATGTTGGGTGGTTTTGACGAAATTCTGGGCTGGACTGCTGACTATATTATTGAGAAACGTCAAACCAAATTGGATGGGTTGGGTGAATTGGCCGGACTGATCGGTTTGGCAGTTTAACGCTTTCGTTTTGGCGGTTTGAACCAACCTTTTTGTTTTGGCGGTTTGAATCGACTTATGTGAGGATTGCTACAACAGTTCCTCTAATCTTCCTGGAAGATTCAATCAACAGCATAAACCTGATCATAAGTTTGAGGTTTTAGAACCTAAACCTATCATATTTCTATCTGCTGATTATCCTGAAGATTTTGAACCTGATGAACACCAATCTGATGGTTCCACAACGCCTGACTTGTCCCTCAACACTCAGCAAGAGCCAGAAGGTGACGTGGTGCATCCGGTTCATGCTAATGATGCTTCGGATGGTAATGAGGACCTTGGACCGACATTGTAACACTCTTTTTAGCTGATCCAAAATATGAGACTAACAATCCATCCCCCCCCCCCCCCCACCCCCCAAAGGGCGATTTCATCTTCTTCTCTTTTTGTTCGCGACTTTGCTGACGGGGTTTTCATCGCCTTCTCTTTTAAGGTACTTTCTTTTCTACTTTACAACTTTTACTTGGTTGTTTTACTTATGCATATTTTGGTGGTTACTAAATATCGAAGATTATTACGATTTGGAGTAGGTTACCAGGTCCAACAGTTGTTGAGAATGCATTTGGTCATGTAAAGTCGATTGATGCAGGTTCATGACAAATACAAACAACTTTTCTAGCTGAACTTTTTATACCGATTTGACCCGTTTGCCATTAAAGGTAACCTAAATCAACAATTCCATATATAAACCTGTTACCTCTACCCTAATAATGGCTAAATTGTTATTTTCTTGAATCGGATTGATGTCGCCGCTTGAAATGTTGCTACCGATTGATTAGTTCCCGTGATCGTAGATAGGAAGGAGTGCTTTCTATCACCAACTGATGGCTACAAGACGCCTATTGAATGGCCAAAGAGCGGAAACGAATGTTAGTACAGGTAAAGTTCGAATCTTTTGTGTATTTTCTTGTCAATCTTAAATCAAGATTAGATTTGGCAATGATTGACATGTTAGGTATATCTTGTCATTTTTGAGTATGAGTCGAAGTAGGCTCTATTATTTCTCACTTGACGTAAACCTTTTTGTCCAAATAACTAACATGCTTGCTATGATTAAAGACTAAAAAAACTTCATTAAAACAGGTTCAGGCCAACCAAAAATAATTTGACTTTTGCTGGAACCAATTTGGGTTGAAACCGAGTTGAATAAATTCAAAGGATTGGGTTTGACCGGTTGGGGCCGCAATTGATATTTCGAGGCTATTCTTGCTGTTGAAATCATCACATCACAGCGAGGGCTGAGTTAATGTTTTGTTTCTTGATTTTGTCACCTACTAGATTGAGTATGGTTTACCCTACTTATTTTCTATCAATCAGTTCAGATATATTGCTTCCTTTATAAGGAGGCGTTTTCATGTGTGTTTGGAAACTATGTGATTCTAGATTATAAGAATAAGATAGTCAGCTGTAGTAAAATGGGATGTAGAAGATAGTGTTTGAATGTGCTTTAGCTATTTGAAGTTGTAATAATCAGATAATCATGTATTGAGAATGATATATACTTAATTTATATTGACCAAAAATGACATTCTCGTGAAAAAAGAGACGTTTTTTGAGTCTTTGAAATCAGGTAGAACTTAGAAGACAGGGTAATTTGCTAAATTCTAATTTACCACTGTGATAATCAGTTGTAGACTTGTAGCTGGTGTAAAACTAATTATTAGAATTTGATTATTTGACCCTCAAATAGTCAGGTGCAGAATATGTTTATCCAAAGTTCCAAACATTAAAAATTGATGGTTGTGACTGCCAGTCAAAATAATCAGATAAATAGTTTCAAAACGCGAATCCAAACACTCCCTATTATAATCTTATAACTTTGTGATTGCAGGAAGGGTGTGAACCGGTGAAAATTGATATCCGTCACCGTGTTCAAGGAGACGTGGTTCTTGAATGCGTGCATTTGGATCGTGTTAGGGATGAAATGATATTTAGAGTAATGTTTCACACAACATTTGTGCGAAGCAGTGTACTTAATTTGCGTCGTGATGAAGTTGATGTTATGTGGGATGTAAGAGATCAGATGCCAAAGAATTTTAAATCAAAGGTACGCCTTTTGTTTTTTTTCCCACACTGAATATACCCTTATTTTGAAAACACTAGAAGCTGAATGCATATTTATATATGTATTAGGTATGTTTTTTGGATCCTGATGCTCTACCATCTATGATCACCACATAAAGAGAGTTTGAAGACAAGAATGGGGCAGAAAGCCCATGGCTTGTGTACCACAGGGCTAGGAGATTCATGCCATTTAGAGACAAGGGCCTGTTCCAATCCGGACACACCTGTCAAAAACTAATGTGTTTTTTTTTTCATTGTGATCAATTTGAGGTTTTATTGGATTACATGTTGAAATTTTCATAACCCTGGCATTAATTTGGGATCTACAAGATTCAGTACATGATTGCTTGAGTTCAAAGTCGGATTGACTCCCTCTTAAATGTCAATCGATTTGGGATGGGATTTGGGTTTGGTATGTGATTACTTATATTCAAAATCGGATTGATACCGCCGCATCGTGCGGCCTGAATGGCGTATTGAAGTGAGCACAGTTAAACGCTAATGTAAAACACATTTGTGGCTGCTCTTTATTTTCCAAATAAGATTCTATCAATAGATAGTTGCTTCTCCAAAATGAAAAGACTGTATATCAATCTTCAGGTTAGGATTTGACCTCACTAACCTCAAACACTGATATAATACGGATCAATTACAATGAAACTGTATGTCACGAACACGATGAAAATTGATTTAGGTTTGATTTGGAATTTGATCTCACTAACCTTAAACGCTTTTCTAAATCAGATTGACGCCGCCGCAACGCGCGGTTGGATAAAAACCTAGTTTTGATAAGTTACCAATTTGATACAGTACCAATAGTGAGCTCATTCTTAATTAGGAAAATCTTTTAGTTTCTCTCTATGGAAAAAATATAAAAAGAAATATAAAGGAAAGGAAAACTATATTTGTGCAACTTAATATTCAGTTTCTTGGAAGTAAATATTAGACATAAAAACTCACCCTGTGGGTATCACATGTTCTTTGTTCTAAGCTAGTTTATTATATATCGAGAAGAATTAAAAATAAATATTTGTTGGAAAGGAGAGTTGTCCAGGTCTAATTTAGCGATCATGCAATGTAGTCATGTTTTGAATTTTAAATTCTAATTAAATAAATATTAAAAGGATAAATTTGATGATGTTCCCCAACATAAACCAAAGAGAGCAGTCCGCGGGCACATGTTTGTACTTTGTAAGTTCAAAATCGTTTTTTTCTTCTTTTTGTTTGTTTTTATAAGCAAATTTGTATTTAAAAATATGGAACATTAATTAAGTATATTACGGGTAGTTTGATAGCCTTTTAATGATTGTATTAACAAACTACCTCTGAATCAGTAAGGCTGGTGTGTGTGGAGGAGAGTAGTCATTTGGCGATGGGCCGCCACGTAAGCCGCTATGTCACTGTGGGGTCCCAAGAGCCTAAGTATCAAGTGTGTTTGATTTATCACTTACTAGAACGACACTTCTAAATTGGAGAGCAAACCTCTTAACCATTAAGCTTTATTTTGTTGTTGAATGAAAATGTTATCCTTTGTCTTTTCACCTATGTTCATAATCACCTCACGCAATCGCACACCACCTCCATGACCCATCACAACTTCCCTCACCAGTCACCACCAACCACCAGCACATCAGCGTACTCTTACCGGTTCAACACTTATTGGTTCAGAGTCTCTTACATAGTTGGGTTTTTTACTGGTCGTGTCAAATATAATACGTTTTCATACTTATTTGTATGTATGTATGTATGTACATAAATTATTTTTTTATTCGGGTTAAATATAATACGTTTTCATGCTTATTTTTATGTACTTTTTCAGTTGGTCTATGTTTTGACATATATCTTGTTCGGGAACAAGGCAAGTCAAATATAATACGTTTTCATTTAATGGTATAAATTCGAGTTAATGTACGCTTATATGCCGCCGCTACACGTAAAATTTCTATTTTGCTACAAAATGTGTTTATTTACGTAAATAAGGGCCCAAAATAAAAATAATAAAAAATGTAGGCCAACAGGGTTGAAACATTGTCTCAAGGCCTAACTCAGTACACAACATTCATGTTGGATCCCCCACGTCTTCATCTCTGAAGAGAAACTGAGATGTTGATTGTATTTCACCAAGACTTTTCGAATTATTTAACTTACTTATTTGTATTTAAATACAAAGTTACGATTTATACTTTTTTTTAAATCTCTAGAAGTTTATGATTATATGTTAATTTCCTATGTCAATTCCTTTAAGCTATAAAAAGTAACGTTTGTATAACACCGAGGAAAAAATAAGAAGCAATTTGCACGACTCATATTTTCACCAATTTCTATTGTTTTTTAAACGTGACTAAATAACTTACATATACATATAGTAAGTATATCATACGGTGCATACATCTATCTATCTATCTATATATATAAAAGAAAAGACTTTTGCTGACGTGGCGTGCAATGGAGGCCTCAACCTCCCCTTGAGAGTGCCACATGGCTTAATAATTGAGAGTTTTTGATGTTTTTGAGTATTTTCGTTTTTTAACTAAAAAAAAGGAAGAATATAAAACCCTAAAATTTTATACGCCTCCTCATTATCTCACCGTCTCTCTTTCACCTCTCAAATCCGCCTCCTTTATTCTCTCAATCAATAATACTGCGATCGTTGCCTCCCTTCTCTGCTCTATCCTCCACAAAGGTAAATCATCATTCAGTCGCTCTCTTCCTTCAGTATTGTTACATCATCATGTTAATCGATAAAGAAATTGACTCAACCGATAAAAAGAGTCAGACCTCTAAATCAAACCATACCCACTTCAAATCCGAAGATAATCGAGCAAATTCACACATTAATTCTAAATTAGACCATAAATTAGGAGTTTCCCAAGAGTTGACATTGAGTTATTTGTGTGATAAAGTCAAAGGAAAATTAGTTCCCTCTTAGGATAATAATAATAATAATAATAATAATAATAATAATAATAATAATAATAATAATAATAATAATAATAATAATAATAAGGATGAGAACAGATGGGTAGAGAGGGATTTTATGCAGTTATCGGATTTGGGGCGTTTGGATTAGAGAAGAAAAAACAGTTAGGACAGTGGATGTTCTTTGTGTTTTGTGGGTTATGTTTGTTTTGGGGGATCGTTAAGGTTTCTGTCAATGGATAGTTTAGATCTGATATTGAAAGAATTGGTCTTGATCATGTTCCCTCCTTTACTTTATACGTTCTTTAACACTAATCATGACAACCCTTTTTGTTGTTGTTGTAAGATTTTAATTATTATTGTTATATTTATTAATTATATGCTTGGTTGCTTGGTCTTTATTCAGTATATTTAAAGGAGAATCTGCTTGAAGCTTATGTGAGTCTTAGCTAAGGTTTTATTTTAAAGAAAGAATATAGCATTACACTGATATTGACACCAAACCATAAAACCTATTGCTTAAATGCTGTTGTAAAGCTATATATCTTTCTGATCATCTGCTTATACCAAATCAACTCTCAGGCCGACCAATGGAGGAAGATGCACATGTAAGTGTCTTTCAAAGGCTAAAGGTCATTCATTGATTGATTGATTATTATTATTAATCGAACCAAACGAGAGTTACGGTTGGTTTTGGCTGCGTACTGATTTTTTATATGATTTTGGATTCGTGTGTAGGTATGTGGCTTAGGGGGCAAGAAATCCCGAGTACCACCCACCCATATATCTAATTCTGGTAAACTTCATAATATTTAGGTTCGTTTGCTGATGTTACTGAATGTTCGTAGGATCATAAGTTTGTTTATGCAGCGAAAATTGTTTATTTGTGTGCGTATTGATTTCTTTTAGCTTTAACTTTGTTTTGCTTTTTTGTCTCAGTTCTTAATGATTCGTTTTCTAGATTATTACAAATAATTTAATTTATTTATCTTTTGCTTGCAGTTTGAAAAAATTAATGGTTTACTCTTACAGTGTTTCTTTTTTTTTCCTTTGCTATGTTGAGAGTACTTCTGCAACAAATGGCACAAGGGAAGTTTCTTTACAAGGTGATTTGTTTACCCTTTTATCTTTTATAAAGATACATTATAATGAAAGTTATTGCCTTGCTGCTACATTTTAGAAACACACATAGATAACGTGGTCATTAATATAATGGTTTTCTATCTATCTTATGACACTGTATCGCCATTTTGTAGTATGTAGCTATGTGCGCAACTCCTACAATCTCTAAATACTAAGGTGAACACCTCATTTGTTATGATCCTGGTGAAATCTCCACAATGCAGGTTGCTGCACTATTAACACTTGCACACTGTTTCTAAATTAAATACTTGCACACTATTAACACTTGCACACTGTTTCTTATGACAATGCTGCACTTTTATACAAACACTTAACACCTAACCTCCAGCCAAAGCCTTGAAACGTGTGCAAGTAGAATTAAAGACATGAAGAGCAAGTGAGAAAAGAAAATCAAGGTATGGGTTTATATAGGGGTGCTAAATGGGACGTGTTCACTCGTCGAACCTTACACGATCACACTAACTATAACAAGGTATGCTTATTCGCGGCTTGACATGAAAATCATATATTTTCGAACCACCACCACCCGATAGAGGCATTTTTATGGAGATGAGTATAATTAACATCTATTTCCTTTAATATTTATTTTGATGTTTTGTGTTTTCCTCTAATTACCTATCATATTTGTCGTGCTTTCATAATATTCATATTAAAGTTTTTCTTCACACTGAAAGTAAAGAAATGAAGGAAGTTAGCCTACACACCTTTCACACAGTTTTCAAAGGTACGCATGTGCATTTGTTTTTGTGCTATTTATTTTTCTTTGTCTTTGCTTTCTTGCGATGTTATCAGAGATCATCAGAGTATCAGTTAGCCTCCTTTGTTAAATTGATCATGTATCTCTCTATTATTGTTTCTTACTTCAATTAGGTTTTGACCTCTGGAATTTTAGAAGAACCCAAAGCAGACAAGGCAACATATAAGCACGGATATTACAAAAGAAACTGAGTGAAAAGAAAATGTCAAAATAATCTAAGATGGTGGGAGGATGGATAGGTTGGGATAATGTGTCAAAGATGCTGCTTTAAATGCTGGCTAGATCAAGTTTTGATAATATACACTACACCTACTCTTGTAGGCTCATAGTTTGATAATATAAGATAGAAAAAGAGGAGAAACTCATACATAAACAACATGAGCAAAGAACCTCTGTTTTACTAAGGCATGCTCTAAATGAACCTTGATGCATTATATACTAGATTGACTTTGCTGTTACTGATAGTGGACATTTAGAATTAGTTATAAACTCGATGTGCTCTTGCTTTTATTTCAAATTTATAGCAAATTGGTTTAAGTCTGTGGGCAGTAATATGATGACAATTCGTGATTTGAGTTTTCTTCTTTTATCATTTTTTATTAAGTCATATTAAATTTTGCAACCCCGGGACCTTCCCGGGGTAGTCAGCTAGTTGTATATATGTAATATATATGGTATATAATGTGCCATAGGATATACATTGTATATTTAATAATATAGAATATTCTGATTTTCTTAATAACAATGAGTTATCTCATGAACCAGTTAGCTAGCTTAGTATATAAGCATGTTTTTGCTTCATAATCAGGTTAATGGTTCTATAATTCATTCTCTTTTATTAAACGGTTTTTAACATAATCGTATGCAAGTTGAAGGAATCAATTGTTTATTGTTCTTCTTAAATCATTATGTTGTTTAGATTCCGCCTAATCAACGTAGCTTATTAGATATCGTGTGTTAAGATGGGTTATAGGGATTTAGAATTTTCATCAAAGCCATTGAAGCTATTCCAGGCTCTGTTTTTAGATCAAAATATTCAAGGTTTGTTCTTGGCTGAAAAACTACAAAATTGGTTCGGATTTAAAATTTTTATATTTTCATGTTACTAGTGTTTGGCGTTCGACAGTTTGGGATTTGATTCATAGTTGAAGGAATTAAGAACAGATAAGAAAACTAAGTTTTAAACCGTTTTTCAAATGTGTTCAAAGTGTTTGCATAGATCTCATGGATTCAGTTTGTTAAAAGATTTATTCAAAATCTTTTAAAAATTTGAAAAGATTTCGAAATTCCAAGATTTTCAGGATTTTGCTTCTTTAACAAGTTTTCGGGTTAACTTTTTGAAGTTCTTGATTTAGTTAATTTCGTTTGTGGTTCTCGGGTGAAGGTTCTCAAAGATCAGTTCACAGATTTAACAAAAGATCTCGGATTTAATAGTGTTCTCAGATTTAGTTGTGTTCTCAGGATTTTGAAGGTTCTCGAGAGTTTGTTCACGGGATTGGCAACTAGTTCCAAGGATCAAATTGTTCTTAGTAATTTTAGCTAATTCTCATATTACATTGGTTCGTGAATGAACTTTGAACTTCTCGGACTTTGGGGTGTCCGGACTCAACCATGATTATTTAATTTATCAGTTTAATCAATTCAATTAAATCAAATGGATCCAAACAATTAAGTGATGAATATTGTTGCTACAAACATTCACCTGGAGTTGGGTGCGATTATAGGGACAAGCACATGTGTTCCTAGATTGATGACTCGTGGTGCCTTTCCTAGATGGAAGTTTAAATTCATTCAGCATGTCAAATGGGAGGATGCCAAGATAGGGAGATCAATATGCAAGGGTCCTTGTCAGATTGCATATGTAACAGATGATGAGAAAAATACTATAGCGCTTAAACATAAGGCAGAGTATATAGACGAGGATTTGGAAAATGTTGAAAATGATGAAAAGATTCTTGCCACATCGTCAATGACCTTAGCAACAGAGATTACACTGGGGTTTTGGGAGTTAAAAGTCTGCTAAAGAGTATGGGAAGCTCTTGTTGAAGTCTACGAGGGAAACGGGCATATGAAGGCAAGTCGGGAGGATATGTTAAATCAAAGATTCAACATGTTTAATTATATTCCTTTTGAGACATTAGAAAACCAAATCCAAAGGTTTGTAGCTTTGGTGACTGACATAAGATGAGATCAATTGAGATTATTTTGAAAAAATGTTGAAATTAACAAGAAGTTACGGAATGCCCTCCCAAGGAACTTGAGTATGAAATGTTGCTTTGATTAAGTAACTGAGGATATCCAGTGTCTCACTTTATCGGGAATAATTTCCATCATCAAAGGTTGTGACATGAATGAACAACAAAAGGCAGTTAATCATACTAGCAGCTACAACTTAGCTGGAGTTGGAAGCTCAAACACTGCATTGATTTCTTAAAAAAAAAACTCTCTATGTTCATATGCACTTCAAATCAGTCAGCCATTCCCCCACCTACCTTTCTTATGTCTTCAGCATACACACCTACTACAACTTATTATCATCCATCATCTACTACTCCAGTTGTTCAAGCTCCTGCTCAAGCACCCACTTAGGTACCTATTCAAGCATCTGCTTAGTCACCAGCTCCACCTACCTCATGTTACACTTTATTCAAGTTCCATCACTTTCTAAGCAAACCGAAGAAAACATAATATTGATTGCATGAACTGTTAGCATATATTATCGGTGATTTTGTTCCTTCCATTGTTATGACTCGAGAGCCTGATCAGATACATCCTGATGGTGTGGAGGAAATGGACATTTCTTGGCAAATGGCTATGGTGGTTTTCAAGGCCAAGAACTTGTGAAGAAAACTGGAAGAAATAGTTGGAAGAAAGTGGAGGGCAGCAAAACGTGGGATTCAACAAGTCAAAGATTAGGTGCTATAATTGTCATGAAACATGACTTTTTTGCAAGGGAGTGCACCAAGCCAAAAATGGAAAAGAACAATGAACGTGTTATTGTTATAGTTAGAGGATCTACTGTTGCGGCTGAATCTTCAAGTCACGCTATGGTCATGCAGCAAACTATAACATTTTATTGGAGTGACCATATTCAGGCATTGAACATCTCCAGCAACAACCAAAATGCATTCGTGGCTCAGACTTCAAACATACCGCCTTTCGCTGAGGCAATGAAAGCTCTAGACCTTACCATTGATGATCTGCACGCTTTCATGGCTTACAGTCAAGACACTCCACCTTCTTCTGATGAGGTAAAATCTTATTTATGTACTAATGCGCGCAAACAAAAGGTAGCACAATATAGAGCACGCAACTCCGCTTTAATTAGAGATCTTGAAGATACAAAACGAGATCACTACATTCTTAAGAAAAATGATAACATTTACAAAGAGAAAATTGAAGCACAGTAGAAGGATATTCTTCAGTAAAGAGTGATCTCAGTCAATAGAGTTGTGTGTATCTAGATGCTAAAAATAAAATTGTTGAATTAGTCACTGAGCTAGATAAATTAAAGGCAAAATTTGAATATGTTAATTATAAGAAGTTCAATGTATCAAGAAAAGTAGTCGAAAACATGATCAACAAGCAGATAGAGTAGAAAGATAATCGGGGTGTTGGTCTGGTTATGTTAACATATCTCTTCCTTACAATAAAAACTATTCAAGTACTCCACTTTCCAAGGAGGAAATAGATATAGAACCATGTATGGTATATGGGAAAGGTTGGTAAATGGAATGGTTAAAGTTGAACCAATTAGAATCAATAAACCAACTGAGTTAGTAGTTGACCTAAAGAATTTGTTGAACTAGTTAAATCAAATGACTCGGTTAAAATATAAAAAACAACTAAATTTATCAAACCAGCCAAATCAACAGATTCAGTTGAATATGCTAAATCTGTTGAGTCTGTTAAGACAAAAGAATCAGCTAAACCAATCAAAACTCTTATTGGGTCATCTGAATCTAAATGTATGAATGATTTATCCAAAATCGTTGGAATGGGATCTGACGAGAAAATAGTCATTGAATTTATATGTGTGAATAATGCTACGGTTTCTACCTCACATGCAGATGAAGTAATTATCGAGGATTGGGATGATGAATGTTTGAATTATGATGTTTTTAAATCTAAAATTTCAAACAATCTTGTACTTTCTACTAAAAACAATTCTCGTGTAGGATCTGTTTTAAAGAGCATTAAACTTTGTGTTTCTGTTTATTCTAAAAGTGTTGATGCTTGTTTAAAAACTTATAAGTTATCTAGTAATGCTTGTCCTTATGTGGAAAAAAAATAAAAAATTAAGCCATCTACAAATGGTACACAAGAGAAATATGTGCTACCTAAACCAGCGGCTCGAAATACATGTGTGAAACCAAAAAATCTTCAGAAAAGTAAAACACATGATTACACTACCAATCATAAACAATGACATATGAAACAGGAAAGGGAAAAAGAACAATCAGCATCACGCGGATAATCTCATCCACGCATGTCTTCAAGATCCGCAAATGTTGACAGATCATAGGATGTTTCACATGTTAAAAACTAGACATGCTATACTTGTGGCATTCTTGGACACACAACAAGAAATTGCGTTAATTGTTCCAATGTGTATTATCATCAGAAAAATCAGAAAGTTACACATGGGAATAACAATCACTCTAGGTCAATGAGGTAAGTTCACCAAAGACAATGAAGGGTCTGAGTTCCAAGATTAAATCTTCTGATGGTGTTGGGAAGTCAGCCAAGAGACTTAAACAAGTTTTAAAATTTAATCAAGTAAGTTTCAAGAAAAAACAGATGAATCACCGATTGTATCTACCAAACCTCAAGAGAAAAATGTTTAAAAGAGGTAATTGCTTTGTTTCACTATTCATTACCAAAATATCCGCTACCACATGGCAACATTTTTTATGTCTTTTTTTTCATCTTAGAGTCTTTTTTTACACCTATACACTCACTATTATACATGTTTTGTCCCTTTACTTGAATAAAGTTTACTACTTATTAGTTAACATTGCTTATATACCTGTTCGGTCCCTCTACTATAGCTTTGGTAATTAACATCTCTAGTCTTTCTATTTCTATTCGTTTTGGTATTACATCTTTTAGGGTTTTTTTCTTGCTAAAGTGACGAACCAAACCGACTCACGCAGTAATGCGTGGGGTAAAATTACTACACCCAAAACCTTAAAGCGTGAACGATAGTTAAATATTTTAAATTAACTTTTTTAAGTTTCACTTTTTTATATTATAATATTTTTAATAATTTTGAGCGTGTTTTAATTTTCTCAAAGATCTTTATTAAAAGCTTATTATAAAATTTTGAGTATGTTTTTGCGACGTACATATTTTTATGTGTGTATCGAAATAAAGTTTTTTCAGAAACTGAGTTGCAAGTAGAAATATACAAGTAACCGAAGCACAAACGTATATGTTACAAGAGCAACTTCATATTTAGCTTCTTTTTTTAATAAATTGACATTGTTTACCTTTTTTGTTATTCTAATAATCTATATCTATATTATATATAATGCATTTCATACGGGCATTTTAAGATACCCCAAAGTTAAGAACTTTTTTGGTTTAATGCATAAGATACAACCTTATAATGGAGTAAATTGGTCTTTCAAACACTAATTATACTTTAATCCCCTCATGTTAATTACACTTTAGTTCTCCATCTTTATTCATATTATGGATAATTAGTAGGAGTGTGCAACGGTTCAGAACCGGATCGAACCGACCCAAACCGAAACCATTAAATGATAAATCTAAGAACCAGAACCGGACCATATAATATTCTACCGGTTTGTTTCGGAACTGGGTTAAACGATTCTTATGTAAACGGTTCTTGTCGGAGCCGGTTGTCAATTAAATCCTAAAATTAACAATTAAATAAAAGCCAACTTTACTCAACTTAACTTGTGGTTTCGTAGTTATATGAAGGACCTATCATTTTTTTTAGGTGCATGGCACCAACATATAGTTTTGACACTACGAATAATATGTAACACGCATTACTAATGCTACATGTTACATTACATCATTATACGATACACATTCAGGGACGAAGGTTAAGAAGGGCCACGGGTGGCCCTGGACCCCCCGGTTTTCTGGCGCAGTGGTAAAAATTTACGATTTTCATAGTTAAATTGAGTCCGGGTTGAGTCCGGCCCCCACCGATTTGCCACTACCAATCAAAAAAAATTGAGTCCGGCCCCCACCGTTTTGCAAACCAAGCTTCGCTACTGTACACATTATGAGCCAACCCGTAAACCTCATAAATGATTTTGTAAGAATCGGTTATCGCTTTAAACTACTTTCTTTCCCTTTATCGTACTCTATATGTTTTATAAATTATATAATTTGAATGGAACTCATAACTCAAGAAGTTTGTTAAATGTTATTTAGTTAACATGACTTGAAAAATATTATTTTTTATTAAGACTAAGACGTGAAACTAAGAATGTTGATGGTTAGTTTATAGACTATTGAAAATCCCACTAAATTAATAAGGTTTTTAAACATAATATCTAAAGTTTAAACCTAACCCGGTTCTAGCGGTTCTTTAAATGGACCCGCGGTTCCTACCTGAACAGAACCGGGAAGCGTTTTCACTAAAATTTAAGAACCGGAACCGGACCCTAAATATGAAAATACGGTTCGGATCTAGCGGTTCGGTTGCGGTTTCCCGGTTCTGGCGGTTCTAAATCGTGAAGTGCTCAACCCTAATAATTAGTTAGTAGTTACACTTTATCCCTCTTGTAAAAAAAACTAACTATCCCATGATTTTTAAACGACAATAACTTTTCCGTGCGTTACTATTTTTTTAAAATTACACCATAAAACAAACATTTTATTCTCTTTAATTTGATCATAGTATTTCTACATTTTTTTTCAATTAAAAAAATTTGTGTATTATGTGACTAACGGTGTCTATGCGTGAGAAATAATTGAAACATTAACCGAAACCAAACAAAAAAAAGACGAAACCAAAACGAAATCAACAAAAACTGAATTAATTGAAAACTATTAACCAAAAACCGAATTAACTAAAAATCAGTTATTGGTTTTTGTACCCTCGTTTAACCAAAATTAACCTAACCGAACCATTGATATTTTCATATATTTATAGTTTTTATATCTCCAATTAATGAATTTCATATTTTAGACATCCATTTTATGTATTTATGTCTCAGTTTCATGTATTTCTAAGCAAAAGTTATAGCTAAAGTTTTGTTTTGCCTATTAATCGAAATTAAATGAATCGAATACAAAATTGTCAATCTAGCTAAATAAACAGAGCTGATTAACCAAAAATCGATTGGTTAATAAAATAGACGAACCAATGAATTCAGTTTCAGCTTCGATTGAAGATAATAGCCGAACCATAAATGCCCTAGCAGTGTTTGTGTTTCCCGCCGCATCACACGGGTACCCTGTTAGTATAATGTAATGCATTACACATTTTGAATATAATGTTGGAGTTAATTGCCAAAATGGTCCCTGAGGTTTGACCCAAAATGCTTGTTTGGTCACAAAATTAATTTTTGTGCCAAAAGCACCCCTCACAGATCGAAAATTGCCAAAATGGTCCATATTTAACTGAGTTTTTAACTGAGATTTGAAAGTCAGTTAAGTCTCAGGGGCAATTTCGTCCTTTATGTCCTCAGGGGCCAAAATGGTATATAATGGAAAGTTATAAAAAGATAAAATTCAAAAACGTTTTTTCGAACACATTTTTTCGACGAACACGTTTTTTTTTCGAACTCGTTTTTTTTTTCGAACACGTTTTTTTTCGAACACGTTTTTTTTTTCGAACACGTTTTTTTTTCGAACACGTTTTTTTTTTCGAACACGTTTTTATTTTCGAACTCGTTTTTTTTTTCCGAACACGTTTTTTTTCCGAACACGTTTTTTTTCGAACTCGTTTTTTTTTCGAACACGTTTTTTTTCGAACACGTTTTTTTTTCGAACACGTTTTTTTTTTCGAACACGTTTTTTTTCGAACACGTTTTTTTCGAACACGTTTTTTTTTCGAACACGTTTTTTTTCGAACACGTTTTTTTTTCGAACTCGTTTTTCTTCGAACACGTTTTTTTCATCGAGTTGATTCTGCTTGTAATCAATCCTTTCTGATTCATAATTTTCCACGGCATGAGTTACAATATTGTATAATGCGTTGAAATTTGGAATTAAGTTTCTTTAGTATTGTGTCTGAGTACCGATGAGATGTGCTATAGTTTGATTCCTAATTGATCATGCATCATTTGGGCATTTTATGGTTGATTCTGCATATGATCTTTTCTGATCCATAATCTTGCATCATTAGGGCATTTTAGAGTCGATGATAACATCGTTTATAAAAACAGAAAAATGGAATACAAAAGTTTCGTATTGACCGTGATCTAGTTTCTTTGATAAGTTGGAAATAGTACTTTTAAAATAGCTCGTGTCCAGCAACTCGATGAAAAAAAGTTGTTCGAAAAAAAAAACGTGTTCGAAAAAAAAACGAGTTCGAAAAAAAAAACGAGTTCGAAAAAAAAAACGAGTTCGAAAAAAAACGTGTTCGAAAAAAAACGTGTTCGAAAAAAAACGTGTTCGAAAAAAAAAACGTGTTCGAAAAAAAAAACGTGTTCGAAAAAAAACGTGTTCGAAAAAAAAAACGAGTTCGAAAAAAAAAACGAGTTCGAAAAAAAACGTGTTCGAAAAAAAAACGTGTTCGAAAAAAAAACGTGTTCGAAAAAAACGAGTTCGAAAATAAAAACGTGTTCGAAAAAAAACGTGTTCGAAAAAAAACGTGTTTGAAAAAAAAACGTGTTCGGAAAAAAAACGTGTTCGAAAAAAAAAACGAGTTCGAAAAAAAAACGTGTTCGCAAAAAAACGTGTTCGTAAAAAAAACGTGTTCGAAAAAACGTTTTTGAATTTTATCTTTTTATAACTTTCCATTATATGCCATTTTGGTCCCTGAGGACATAAAGGACGAAATTGCCCCTGAGACTTAACTGACTTTCAAATCTCAGTTAAAAACTCAGTTAAATATGGATCATTTTGGCAATTTTCGATCTGTGAGGGGTGCTTTTGGCACAAAAAATAATTTTGTGACCAAACAAGCATTTTGGGTCAAACCTCAGGGGCCATTTTTGCAATTAACTCATAATGTTGAGACATTCTTATTTTTAGCTACGCTTTAATATGAGTTTAGTTAAAAATTAGTCAGGTCAAATATAATTTATTTTTTTCGTCTTTACTATAACGAATCGAACCAATATAACTTCAGTAAGGGTACCAATATTCAATTTTATGGTTTCCGACATAAATTTTGTTTAAAATACAGTTTTATTCTTGATAGAGCATCTTTTTATGTCGTGAATTGTAGCAAGTGTACGTGCATTAGTGATACCATGACAAATCGAATTGATATCGTCCCAACAAAGTTGACATCATTTTTATTCCGACTTAACAACAGTAACGGTATCGGTAGTACCGAAAGTCAGAACCGTTATTGATATTTGTTATTAGGGTTTTGGATTGATGTAAAACACATATTCATATCCTTTTGAGCACGTCAGGACTTTATGTTTTAGATTTTATCTTCGGCTGCGATACTAAGTGCCGGTGACAGCATCATACCGATGTTATAATGTATTGAACTGATACCAATGCCATATCGAATTGATACTGACTGGACTTACACCGGATGCTACTATGCTAGGGAATTCCTGTAGTTCAATGCTAAAGAACAAAATATATCTTTTTTATAGCGCACAATTTGGATTAGACACGCGCGGAGTGAAAGAGAGTGAAACACTACATCTCACTCGTCGTTATTTTCTAGCAATGATGGTGACACGCTTCGTTGGTTTCATGCTATATTTGTATATATATTTTCTTACAAATATTAATGGTTATTAATTATAATCAATTATGTGAATTTTACCCTTACAAAAACGACATATTTAGAATGAAATTTATGTTGTCTAACACGAAATCTTCATAATTCCAACATTTGTAAACCCAAAATGGTTAAATGTGATTGTAATGAGTCATAAAAACAATCACATCGGAGTACTATTGACCAACAAGAGATTTATGTAGCAAAACTTGCTTATAAGGAAGCAGTATGGAATAAGACCCACGAACCCGATAGAGTGGATAATGTTCCCACTCTTCGAGCGTCCACTGTCCCAATCTCCTCCCTACTCTTCATAATTTATTCACTCTCGGTTCCTATTTCCCGCTCTTCAGAATTTTTTTCGCTATTTACTCCTTGAAAGAACCTAACATATGTTGAAGTAGATTCACCTCTTGACTCCACCCTAAGTCCCTAACTGATACAAAAACATAATTAAAGTTATAGGTGAATGATTTATATGATATATTTTATAAATTTTTGTAGCTAGATCTATTAATATATACATATTATTTCCTAAACATTTTATTAACTCATGGTCAACAAAATATCATGGTAAAAACATAAATACATTATTTTCTCCTCATGGTCCCCTCTATCTAAAATCACTCTCACAGTTTTCACACACTATGTGAGAGAGAATGAAACTCCCCTAGACACACCCACCTATAATCAAATACCTTGCCTCCTCTCACAACTTCCTTTGTCTACATATACATACACACTTGTCTGTATATATACATACACCTCATCATACAAGTACAACATACACAATCTTGTCCAATACATGGTACTTTCTGTCTCAAACATTTATTTGCAAAAAAATGGAGCTTCATCTAAGTCTTGCAATATCTTCATCATCTTCATCTGCATCTTCTTGTTCTCCACAATTTGCTCCCCCTTTGAAAAAAAGAAAACATGGTGTTGATGATGAATATGATGATAATGATCATACAATGCCTCTTCTTGTGTGGGACAGTTTTTGTTGCAACAAAAACCAGTTGATTAATGAAGAACACCAAGATCTTGAGTGTGATAGTGATGATGAAGTTCAGTCGAATTATGTGTATGTTAATCAAAGGTAAAAAAAGTTAATGAATAATATATCGCTTTTTGAAACGGTTGAGAATCCTTAATAATCTAGTGTTTCATGAAATTGATGAATTGTTTGTTAGGTTATGGTTATTGTTTTAAAAATTCATGATATGCATACCTAGGATTTAGAGAACGGTGAGAATCGTATAATTTTTTTTTAATATAAAGTAGGATAGAAATATTAAGTATACTATACGGTTGTATAATTGTATTATGGCTTATGGTTAAAACAATAAATACAAATATTTTGTTAGGTTCTTTCTAATGTTACTAAGAGGGTGTTTGGGATTGCATTTTGAATATGATTTTTATATTATTGCGTTTTGAAAACGCAGATAATCAGTTTTTAGTGTTTGGATTGCGTTTTGAAAACACAGATAATCAGTTTTTTAAGCTACCAAAACGCAATAATCTATAAGCAGCTCCACCGCTGCTTTTCCAAAACGCATAATCTGTTTTGAATAATCAATCCCAAACACCCCCTAAATTCATGATATGCATGATATAAAGGATTTAGAGAACCGTGAAAATCACATAAAACGTATTGTCGTTCATATGTATTGAGATAGAAAAAGAGCCCCAACTTAAAATATTTATACGGCTGGTTCTTCACTTACTATTGTTTGTTAGGTTATTGTTAATGTTTTTAAAATTCATGAAATGTATACACAGAGAACCGTAAGAATCACATAAGTTTCTTTTAGGCTTCATATGTTGTGGGATAGCAAAAAAAAAATTATTACACTATTGCATGATTATTTTATATCTTATGGTTAAAATAATAGGTATAAATATTTATATGATTTTTAATTTCGATTCTCTATTTAAAATTGGTAATGTATCTCAAAACACTCTAATATGTATGTTAATTAGAAATGATGGTGGTGTGATCGGGTGGTCGCCGATGAAATCATGCACGAAAAAACTTTGCCACCCAAAAATCGAAAACGAAGATGGTGGTGTGATCGGGTGGCCGCCGTTGAAATTATGTAGGAAGAAACATTGTCAGCTAAAAATGGGGACCGGAGATGGTGGTGGCAATGGTCATCAGGGCCGCGGTGGAAGGTTAAAGTCAACTTACTATAAAGTCCATATGGAAGGCATAAAAATTGCAAGAAAGATTGACCTTAATCTACACCAATCCTACCAAACCCTTGTGCCCACTTTGGCCAACATGTTTGGTAAATGTAAGTTTTGAATTGTAGAAAATGTTTTTTCTTCCTATTTATTTCATATTTTGACTTTGAAATGTCTATGAAATTGAAATTATGTTTCAAATTGGTTTAGTAATATTTGAAAGTGACAAATAAATAATTGTTAATAAGTAATAGTGTAACAATTTGACTTTAAAAGTCAAAATTATGGCTTATGTTAACATTGTTTGGAAACATAGGTTATGAAGATGTGAAACTAACTTATCAGGACAAAGAAGGTGATTGGTTGCTCGCTGGAGATGTACCTTGGGGGTAATTTCCTTTTATCCATTCTTTTTCATGTTATTACACTGTTTTAAAACCGGATCAAACCTGGTCACATCGCTAGAATTCGGATCATAGGATATAGGTCGATGCAAGTTGAACCAACCGGTTTGTGTGTATGTGTGTGTGTGTGTTTGTGCTTTTGTATAAAACAGTCAATCAGCCCTTATTTTTTAAAAATGAAACTCATTTCATGTTCAGAAAATTGATCTTGAATTGTTTTTATGTTTAGGATCACTAAATTTTGTACCTTGAACTTTTTTATTTTGGAGTATTTGAATTCTTGGTATTTTTGTAACAATTTCTTTTTTTGTGCATTTTTCATATTTTTTTAAAACTAATTGATCATTATATGATTTCTTTTTTTGTTTTTAACAGATCGTTCGTTAACACAGTTCAACGTCTGAAGTTGCTAAGAAAGAAACAATAAATTGTTAGAATCGGCTTGCAGTTTTTGGAATAATGTACGAGAAACAGGAAAAAATGTATGAGATGTATGTTTGAATTGGACTGAATGCTAGTTGTGCAATGCAAACATACCTCTCATATCCTCTCTAAGATAAACTTTTGCTTTGTCTTAAACTCGTTTATATTTACATAGTGTAATGTTATTTAATGTTTATGTAACCAAGTTTTAGAGAGCACTTTAGATTCGTTGATTAAGAGTCGAGGTGCATAAAAACGGGTTTGGGAACCGAAACCGGTAAACCCAAACCGAAACAGGTCAAAACTTGTTTTACTTGAAACCGGCACTAACAAATCTAAAATTGAAACCGAACCGAAAACCAGGCTAAAGCAAACACTAAAACCTGGAAAACGAACCGGAACCGATACACAAATCGGAACCGAACCAAAAACGGTACAAACCGGTTGAAACCGGAAAAAAACATTTTTGGCCATAAACATACACAAAAAAAAAACTTTGTTTTTGTGTATTTCAATATTCTTCTTTTAAAAAACCTAAAAGTTAATAAAAGTAAAATTTTATGTAATTGATATAATTTTAAAAAGTGCGTACGTGAACCAGAATAGAAACTGAAACCGAACCGAAATTGGGTAGAAAAAAAGATTTGTCGCCGACCAAACCGATTTCAGACCGAAGCCAGTTTGACTTGGAACCGGTCAACACCCAAACCGGTGGTTTGGGTTTAAAAAAAACAAAGTGTTCACCTCAAATTAAGAGTTGGACTTGGTTTGTATCACCTTTTTGTGAAAAACATCCTCTTGTCATTAAATTACCACGTTGTATTTTTTTTCCTATGAAAGCCCACTAAAAAGCATCAATGTAGGCTTTATCTAAAGTACATGTTAACTTCGGTAGGCTTTTCTTTTGGTTCTTTGGGCTACAGGCGCTTACAGCCCAAGCTCTTTCTAACTTTTAAGAAGGTTGAAAAACAAATTTTTTATTTAATTTTTAAAAGTATTTACAGAATCATCATAATTTTTTCACTAACCATTGTTAACAGAGTTGTTAATACAAGATTTTACCATTTCAATTAAATTATATAAAAACTACATAAAAACCTATTTCGACTGTCTTATTTCTCCTCGGCCATAAAACTGTTGAATTCCGGATGACAATGAATCCATCTTCACAATTTTTAGAATAAAAAAGGAGATGGATATTGAAGATTGTTATGTAAAAATGATAATGTTTTACGTGGTAATCATATAGGAGATAAATGTGTTCTTTTTAACAAAAAAAAATATATGTATCGTTGATCAACTATGAGAGAAATGCGATGGAACTCTCTCGCACACGTCTATGATTTATGTGGCACCGATGGGAGGGGCTGATGTCACCATTAACGCCATGTCTTATATTCATTAATTCAGTGTGCATCTCCACATTCAACAACCCTGTGACCAATATCTTAAGCATCGCAGTAACAAATATCACATGAATCAAAGTTTCGGTCAAGATTCACCCCCAGCCGCCTTTAAAGCGCCGCGTTGTGGCCATAACGCAGCGCTTTAAGGTACAAAAGTCAACACTTTATCTGACAGCGTACTAGGTTGTCTGGTAAAGTTAACCATCTGAACCCAAAGCACCGCGCTATGGCCATAGCTCGGTGCTTTGGTTTTTTTTAAATAATTTGTTTTAATTGATTTTAAATTATTTTAATTCATTTTTAAGTGTTTTAACTGATTTCCAATAAAAAAAATTGTTTGACCCGTTTTGGCTGGTTTAATTGCTCGTTGATAGTTTTCAGAATAAACTTCCAAGTATGAACAACTTTCATAATTCAATGTACGTAATACATGAACCATACACTCAATACCATGTTTCATCAAAATATAAATTTTACATTTCAGATCAATATCCTGGACTTCCGGACTAACACGTTTTGGTCGGTTTAATTAATCGTTGGAAGTTTTCAGAATAAACTTCCGACTATGAACAACTTTCATAATTCAAAGTACGTAATACATGAACTATACATTCAATACCATGATTTATCAAAATACAATTTTTACATTTCTAATCAATATCTTGGACTTCTGGAATAACAGTGAAGTATACAATTTATCAAAATACATGATTTATCAAAATACAATTTTTACTTTCATAATTCAAAGTACGTAATACATGTGTTATTCCAAAAGTTCAAGATATTGATTAGAAATGTAAAATTTGTATTTTGATAGATCATGGTATTGATTGTCAGGTTCATGTAGGGGTGTGCAAATGGCGGTTCGGTTTTTACCGTTAACCGTAACCATAACCGCTTGCTTCGGTTATTTGATTTCCTTAACCATAACCATAACCGAACTTCGGTTTCGGTTAATCGGTAATAAAGCTCGGTTGGTGTTGGTTCCATAATCCTTATGTTAGAAATCCTAAAGTATTTATATACTCCTAGTGCATCGGTTCGGTTAATGTTTGGTTATGGGACATCCTTAACCATACCATAACTATAACAATAATCGATTCACGGTTAATCAAAGAACATTAACCATAATTATCAGTTAATATCGTTTATCGGTTAATTCGGTTCGGTTATCGGTTAATTTCAGTTAACGGTTAAGGTTTGCTCACCCCTAAGTTCATGTATTACGTACATTGAATAATGAAAGTTGTTCATACTCGGAAGTTTATTCTCAAAACTACCAACGAGCAATTAAACCAACCGAAACACGTCAAACAACGTCCGGAAAGATATTGATTAGAAATGTAAAAGTTGTATTTTGATAAATCATGGTATTGATTGTATAGTTCATGTATTACGTACATTGAATTATGAAAAGTTATTCATACTCAGATGTTTATTCTGAAAACTTCCAACGAGCAACTAAACCAACCAAAACGTGTCAAACAACATCCAGAAGTCCAGGATATTGATTAAAAATGTAAAATTTGTATTTTGATAAACCATGGTATTGATTGTATAGTTCATGTATTACATACATTGAATTATGAAAAGTTGTTCATACTCGGATGTTTATTCTGAAAACTTCCACAGAGCAATTAAACCAACCAAAACGTGTCAAACAACATCTGGAAGTATAGGATATTAATTAGAAGGGTATGGATCCTAAGAGAACCAACCCTATTTGAGAACTGAGAGAACCATTCTGGACTACACATTTCTTATAAAGGCAAAAAAAAAATTTGCTTTAGTCCCACGTTTTTATGCAAGAATTTTTTTTTATTTTTTTTTCATTTATACATATGTGTGTATATAGCAATTATACATATGTGTATATAGCAATTATCAGCTATACATATGTGTATATTGCAATTATACACATGTGTATATTGAAAAAAATAATAATAAATAAAAAAATTCCTGCATAAAAAGCAGCGATTAAAGCAAAAAAAAAAATTGCCATAGAGAAATGTGTGGTTCAAAATGGTTCTATCAGTTCTCAATTTGGCCAAAGGTTCTTATTTGAACCAATTCCTTAATTAGAAATGTAAAATTTGTATTTTAATAAATCATGGTATTGATTGTATGGTTCATGTATTACGTACATTGTATTAAGAAAGTTGTTCATACTGAAGTTTATTCTGAAAACTATCAACAAGCAATTAAACCAATCAAAACGCGTCAAACAAATTGTTTTTATTGGAAATCAGTTAAAACACTTCAAAATGAATTAAAACAATTTAAAACAAATTATTTCTTAATTAAAAACCCCAAAGCACCGAGCTATGGCCATAGCTCGATAGCTCGGTGCTTTAGGGTTAAAAAAAAAAAGAATTGGATTTTAATAACCCAAACTATTTGAAATTGGCCACTGGCACCCTCAACTAAAAAATTGGCCATATATAACCTGAACTATTGACTTATTGGAATTTAGCACCCAACTAACTGACGCCGTTAGTTGGGTTGCTGATGTGGCACAAGTTGCTGACGTGGCACGCTGATGTGTGCACACGTGAATTGACACGTCAGCATGCCACGTCAGCAAATCTTGTCACGTCAGCGAACTCACTAACGGTGTTAGTGATTTAACCGTTAGAGAGTGTTAGATTCCAATAAGTCAATAGTTCAGGTTATATATGGCCAATGTTTTAGTTGGGGGTGCCAGTGACCAATTTCAAATAGTTCAGGTTATTAAAATTCAATTCCCCAAAAAAAATACCAAAGCACCGAGCTATGACCATAGCACGGTGCTTTGGGTTCAAATATTTCACTTTATCAGACAGATAAAGTGTTGATTGATGTGACCAAAGCACCGCGTTATAACCATAGCGCGACGCTTTTGAGGGGAGGGGGGTGTTGAAAATAAGTTTGGGGGTTTAAATATCATGGTCCTAAATAATAATCAAAAGTCGAAGGAGAGGGGTTGTTGTTACTTGTTAGTTAAATAGAGGGGGTGGGTGATGACAATTAAATAATTTGGGGGTTGGCTTTAATATGTTTTTTTTTTCTTTTTTAACTTAACTAAAAAATATTAAAGTGTCGGTTTAAAAAACGAAAGAAATTTATAAGGAACATAACTTTTTTTAACTGTGGATCCGAAAAGTGGTACAAAATGATAACTACGGTTCTCAAACATAACGTTTTTTAAAAAAAATAATCACCTAAAATGGCTTTTTATCCTACATTTATGACGTTAATCAATTGGGAATATATTTTCGCACTAGGGGATCACATTTTCTTTATTACCTTAAAGTCTCATTCAAGGTACGTTAGGCATGGCCAGCATGTTGCAAAAGGTTAAGACATGTTGGAAAAGTATAATAATGGATTTCATTTAATTATCATTTTTCATGTTTTCTTGTCATCTCTCTCAAACCTACGATCACACAAAATAATGGTATAATAAACGTGATTTCTTTTCCTTTTATCATGTGATACTGGTCATAGGCTTTAACAAGTTAATAAATAAAAAATGACACATTTGTTTTCTAGCACTGTCACAACTCGCAACCTAAGAATTGTTTCAGACACGAGAGGAAATCATATACATTCTTAACAGTCCCAGTCCCACTCCCGCTCTGCCACCTAGCACAGTTCCATCCGTCAATCAACTGAATTGCTTTTGAAATTCATAGATTCATATGTTATGCGTCGATTAACTTAAGGTTTTGAATCGATTTAGTTTCTCTGATTGTTTTGCATCTTGAGATGAGAAACTATGCATACTCATTTGGGTCCCCAGTAAACGACAATAGCTGGCGAGGCACCACTCATTTATATAGATGTCGGATGGGACTTGAGCGAGGACGAATGAATGAAAAGGGTATTGACATTGAGACGATATGTACCAGAAGAATATAAAGAAGCCGCCCGGAAAGATGGTTTGGGTTGTCTTCCAGCTTGATAAAAGAACGCAGAAATTTGGAAGTTAAGAGGAAGTTTTGTTCATCTCAAACCACCTCTATATTTACATGAACTTTAGAAAAACAAAACAATAATGTCTATATTTGAAGGATCTTTATTATTTTTGGTTTTGAAATATAGAGTAGCATCATTTATTACTTCATAATTTTAAGTTATCTTTCACCTTTTTGTTATAATTTTTTTATTATATTCTATTCGACTCATAAGAAGGTTTTAAAAGATGGGGTATATATTATTTTTAATGAACCATTTTGACCCATTATCCAACCGGGTCATGTAGACTATCTTGGAAGGCATGATTCCTAGGAATAAAACAGAAGCTATAAATACATGCGCATAGCACATCTTATTTGCTATTTATTATAAACTTATACCAGATACATAATTCCAACTGTCTTGTTACACACACTCACTGCTCTAAAAGCTAGCACCAGATATAAGTAACCACAACACATATGTATACGTTACCTTCCTATACACTATGAATATCCTCTCCTCCTCAGATGACGGGTCGCTTAGCACGTCATTGTTCTGTACAGAGAAGAGGTTGGCAGCCCCTCTTTTGGTCTCCATATGATGTGGTCCAGTTTGCTACAGAAATCCTTGTAAAACTGTCATTAAACCAAAAAAAAATCAATTTTTTTAAATTATTTCCTAAAAGTTTGTTTCAAAACTAATTCTATTAAGAGAATGATGCCTTATGGTATTCAAGAGTATCTCCAGCAGCCTTCCGAACATCGACCATAAAAAGGGATGGTGCCACTTCATAAACCTGTATTAAATAGTTACACAATCGATAATCAGTTAATCACATCACAAAAAACAAAAACAAACAAACAAACAAAAACATCAACTGTAAGATATTTTCAAATCACTGGTTAAATAGATTGAAAGAGAACAAACTGAAAATCGTGTCGTGATGCAAAACAAAAGGAATACCAACCTCCAAAACAACAGCAAATTGTCCAGCTCGGTTCATCGATGCTCCCTCGAGCCTGGTCTGCACAACATAACAAGTTTACTTTATCTACTTTGTGGTGTACAAGTAAAATCATAAATTTCACCTTCATAAAACAATACACAGAGATTTATGTGTGGCAAAATGATCAGTAAGTGAATTTTAGAACAAGTCCCCATCAGCAAAAGTTGTCTTTTCTTTCATGATCTCTATGGATAATTAATTACAAAACTGCAACAATAACCTAATTTTTGAAATAGAAGTATAGAACAATATACGAACAATTATGAATTTGAGTACGTTTTATTAAAAATTTAAAACTACTTTTCCATGCAATCTTTAGTTTGAACGTCTAGTCACCGGTTATTGATGATATTGATGTTGGTCTTGTTGAAAAGATGCATTACACATATGGTTGATACTTCATAGTCAAACACATGTATAAACAAGATTATTTTCTACCAGAGAACTTTACACCAATGCCTTCTTTAACAAAAATTTGGTACCATAGTTGTTCTGATCAATATCTTTGAGAAAAATCTAGACACTTTTATGATTATAGAACTGCATATGTAGAAGTACTCAATACTCTGTGGAAAACCTACTATTACTTTAGTGAATTTTAGCGAAGGGTTTTAGTTATCACTTATCAACTTAAGCATATATAATGATTGTCAAAACAGTAATATTTGGTTTGATTTCAATGTAGATCCTTTAGTTACATGGTGTTGGTGTTACCGTGACGTTTGTAATTTGTAGGTTATATGAGTCAGCTCAAGCATACTGAAAGCTTGGGTTGGTTCCATGCAATTGCTATATACGCATAAACCCACAGTATAATGACCCATCGGAGATTTAATAATAAACCATCAATATAAATTCATCAAGCAGAGGGGTAGACATTGTTAGAGAACTAAATGACAGGGCTTCCGATTTTGTAATTAAAAGAATGCTTTTTTAAGTTGTTAGGTAAATGGCCTAGAATAAGATAATGGGCAGGGTGGAAATAAATGAAAACTTTAATATGCAAGAGTTCATCCGTACCTTGTAGCCGCGTCTAAGGACCTTAAAACCCAATAACTCTGCAGCCACGGTAATCGCTAAAATTATATCTTTAGCTGGCTTGCGGGAAACAAAACGAGTTTGTCGTTTTACATGATCCTGCAACAGGAGAGGACCAAACAATTCACTTGCATTTACAAACTAAAAGCAGATAACTAGCTTAGGACACTTTTCGACAGTTCTATATAGAGAGGGCGTGTTCACACAGAACCAATTTTAATCAGAGAATTGTGAGAACTTCCGTGTACATAGTGCATGACATGATATAGTGGGAAACAGAAAGGGGTGATTATGTGGTTACATAACCGCTTTAAGTATCATAGTTAAAGCAATAGACGCAAATGATAATGTTGTTCATGTAGTTTCCAACGTAAAATAAATTTGTAGCGAACGACCGTCTATATATATACTATTTAAAAAAAAAGATAAAGAAACAGGCAAACAGTTGTAAGCCTCCCAAACTTGTCAAATTTAACCTTTTAGCTTAACACTCCTTGAAAATAAATATAAATGTTGTTGGTAAGAGAAACATCTAAAAATGTACACTTGCATATTTTTATATAATATGTGAGTTATTGAGTTGGATATGTAACAGCAAATAGAAAGTGTAGAGATACCTGACGTCTATCAAACAAAGCAGATAAATTTAGACCTTGAGAAAGGGTGATCATCTCAAATGCATTCATTGTTAATGGAGCAATTTTCTCCTCAGATCGTTCCATTACATATCGATCCTACAAATTCATGACCACCACAAAATATATGTTTAACTGCTGAACAATTTCAGATCATAATACAAGAAGGCACACTTATGACTTATGAGCTTGTGGTAGTTGCGGTCTGCCTAGTTAACCCTATGGGTAAGATTAAATAAATATAAATACTAAAAAAGATACAACCTCAATGTCATCAAACACAGCACAGACATCATCCAAATTCACATCACCTTCCTCTCCTTGGCTGATTGATACATAGTTCATTTGGAACCACGGATGCTCCCTTATCCCGTCAATTTTAATACGCTGCATTAATGATATTTCGAATAACAAAAATATGAAACAAGCTTCAAGTTAGCAATCCAGTGTGGCCCTGTGCAGTCTCTGAAAAAAAGATCAAAGGTAACAGTTCAAAACATGCTCACAGTTTCAGGGTTGGGATCCAGTATCTTGTCTAATAGTGACTTTGCACCAGAAGGAAACCAGAACGGATATGAGAACTCGGCAGCACTGACCTGTGCATTAGCCAGAATAGACCAAAGGTTAGTAGTAGCAGGTCCTAACAATTTATTATATATATTAATTTGAAACATAACGAAGAACAGTAAACTTAACGGTGCGGAACAGGAAACAAACGTTGACATGCTTGTCGCTTTCACATAAACTTAACGTTCACTAACAGGAAATACACACAGGGCTCTCGCTTTCACATTATTTTTATATATATAACTTGCAACAACAAAAGCAGCTTCCTTTGTCATAGCCGTCAAACCCGTTTCCTTCACCACCACAGCCCCAAAACCACTTCATGTGGTCTTCGTTGTTTTCTGAACGGACAACAACGCCTAAGATTTCGACTGCTACCGGAAAACACATTAAGTCGTTGTCTGAACTTACAAAGACGGCCATTACCCACCTTAAACGCCGTCCATAACGGAACCTTGGCCAAAAACCTAGCCACCATTGAAGATTGGCTTGGGGTCTTCTTTTCTTCACTACCTGTCAGACCGTATGGCAGATACTGGTTCACTCTACGTCGGTATACCGCTTAACGGATTCAAGTAACTTGGTGGTTTCATCCAACAATAGGAGGCAGTAAACACGGGGTCGTCTCAGATAATGATGGTGGCGAGGTAGTTACGAAGTTACGACGGTGGGGGGGAGGCAATGGTTACCTCTCTAAGGACAGACACTTCGAACGCATCCCACCGCTACGCGGCGGGTAATTGAACTAGATAAGGAAAAAGTCGCCGGCGTTTGTGTGCTGGTGTCGACACGCCACCTCCGCGAAGCGGCGGGGAATTTTACTAGTTCTAAATAAATCACAGAAATAGTATTCACGTGCCCTTTGCATACGATACCACAAGGGATCTCAACAGTATCATTCACCCATTAAACAAACATATCACAACTGACAATGTCAGGTATATATGTGCAGAGATTGTTATGTACTGCTGTTTTGCATGCTTGTGTTGTTCTTATCAGCATTTCTACTACAAAATAATAATGAACCTTCAAACTAGTAATCATTTGACATACAGATTTACAAAAGTCTTTGATAGCTAACCTTTCTATACAAAGTTGGCAGATCTGACTCCTCAAATGGAAGGTATCCGGTCAATAAGACATAGAGAATGACTCCACATGACCAGATATCAGCAGCAGCACCATCATACCCACGCTTCTTTAAAACCTGAAAGCATAGTAATAGTACAATCAACCATAGGTATTTATCTCCATTTGGTTGCAGAAGTTAAAAACTTAGGCTAAAGAAATAAAGGGTATATTGTCTCATTAAATGGTCAATGGTCTGTCTTCAAGTTGGTGTACCTCTGGTGCAATGTAATTTGGGGTTCCACAAGTGGTATGTAGAAGTTCAACACCCTGCATAATTGTTTAAATTAGAAACAAGAGAACCAAGAGAAACAATAAATACAATTCCTGCCAATATATATGAAAAAAGAGTTATGCTTACTTCTTGTGGCAGTGCACTAAGCCCAAAATCAGAAACCTTCAACCTTTCTCTAGAATCAAGAAGGAGATTTTCAGGCTATATATTACAAGAACACTGTTAGCAGATAAAAAATATTTGATACAAATTCACCCACCTCAAATGATCCAATTAAATCTTAGAACTTCCTTTCTCACCTTTAAATCCCTATGGTAAACACCCTTGGAGTGGCAATGGGAAACAGCATCAATAAGCTGTTGAAAGTATCCTCTAGCTTCATTCTCTGTGAGCTTTTTCTTGTGAACCTGTCAACCACAAAAGGGACAACATGGTAGCTCAGTTTTGCTGCATCATCGTATATACCCTTCGCATAAAGAATGAGACCCTTTACTCATAGCAACAAACAGAAGACGGAAAGTGGTTATTTTACATGAATGGGATGGAAATTTAACAAATTGTGTCCAAAGATGTCATCATGTGAACAACCAAACGCCTAAAACTAGATGATGAAAATAACAAAGAAACTGTGTATCAAGTAGTAATTCTACTAGTATACAAGTAATCAGAGGAATATTGCCTCTACTTCGCATATGGTAAAGAAGATTAAGTAGGCCATTAGAAAATTAATACAATTAGAAGAGTATATTATTAAAAATACAGGTATTTTTTAGGAACACTAGGGTAATTTAATTCTTATTTTATTAGAGCTTGTAATATGGTATGACTTCTTTCTCTGTAGGGTGACTACTATTCAACTGTGTGTGTACAGTTGTACACTTAAACTCGCACGGCTTATTCCTTGAGAGGATAGACACTTCTATTCTTCTCACATTCTATTCTCTTATTCCCTCCCGAGCAATGTTCCAAGTTTTGTCTTCTCCTCAACCAAGCATGAGAAGGTCAAGGTTACTATTCCAAGGAAAATCAAACTCATCCACTTCTTACGTATCAATAATCTAAGCTAGGCCTTACAAGAGAAAGATGAGAAAAAAATTTGGGTGATATACTTTATTTGTTTGCTTCTGCTCTTCTGGCTGCTGACAGGGTTGCCGAAAAATTAGCCTTTGTTGGCACAGCTTGACTATGAAAGAATAGCTATGGTGTATTTATCGACACCCCCACAGCAAATTAAAAGAACATATGAAATAGATACAACACCAAAGTGGATTGAATGAACAACTTATGGCCTACTCAATGGTCCCTAAGCTATAGCAGAGCATATTACAAATGACAGGTGCATCAGTTATTAATTTGAATGTTGATACAAAGAAGTGAATACTCATGAAGAAGTTTACTCTGCAAGTCTAACTTACACAATACTTGATAAGGATCAAGCTTATATCCCCATGAAATTCTACAAAGACATTTAAATACAGCACGAACCGATAAAGAGGAAAATTGTGGAAGATAGGAAGAAATAGTTCTAAATGAGATGGATGTTCGCATTTCAAAAGAATATTAAAAATAGTGTAAGAAAACAGACATGTATCAATGTTTAATCATAAGTAAACCTTACAATTCTGTCAAAAAGCTCGCCTCCGGTGACAAACTCCAGTATTATATATATCTTTGTATGGCTTGACAAAACCTAACAGAAGCAGAAGGAAAGGCTTAGGTCACTAAAAAGTAATTTATAAATCATATGAAACTATGTATTCACTAAGATATCACAGTAGTAAGCAAAAAACCAAAATTTTGTAATCATATATAGTTTAAAGATTTCAATTATACCTCATGCAGTCTCACGATATTAGGATGTCTCACTATCTTCATTATGGATATCTCTCTTTTAATCTGCAAATCAACTTAAATAAGTGATAAGTGACCAGTACATCTCCAAATAGTTGGGAAAACTGGAAGAAAAAAAAAACTAAAACATATTTGTCCAACCAAAAGGTGTGAAGTGTCAAAAGTGATATTTACTAAAGAGTAAAGACAAGTGATCAAATATAAATCAAAGGTTTCAATTATGTTCTCTTAATTTGCCGAAGAGTCGCCAAAGAACTCACACTCGGTCAAAATTACAATTCGATTAGGGTCAATTAATGAGCTTAAACAGCTCAATCAACTAGCATAACATAAAAGAGACATAAAGAAATGTAGAAGACACGAGTTAGCATCCACATGTATTAAAAGATTGGATTAGTCGACTAATTAGATGGATCCATGAAAGAAAACCTATATATACTCCAAAGACAAAAGATATCAAGAGAAAAAACAATTCCATTTGTCTACGTAACTGTAAGCTTGTTAATATGCTCTTGGTGGCTTCATATCCATCCCTTTAATTCTATTTACATACATCTTTTACGCTACGCCTCATCTTTTATTTATGAAACTTAATAGCGTTTGTTGCGTGAATTTTGTATGACTTGCATTTGCATGTTTTAATGTTTAAATTCTTTGTTTCAAATTTTCACCCTCTTTCAATCAGTTGCACTTGTCTACTTCCCTGACTTTAGTTACGATGATGATCAAAATTTCATACAAGCTAAAAGGCCGTAATTCATGGTAAAAGTACTTTTTCAAATAGAGGAAATGAAAGTTAAATTCGGTTATATGAGAAACAAACAAGATCAATATCTAATATATACATACCATATGATCTATGGGATAATCGTGTTAGGATTTATAAATAAACAACTATAAATAAAATCCAAACCTGATCCACCATCTTATGCTTCAGTATCGTGCTTTTAGCCAGGACCTTGACCGCAACCGCCTCACCAGTCTCCGTATTCTTAGCAAACTTAACCTTTGCAAACGTACCCTCACCAATCGTTCGCCCAATCTCATACTTCCCAACCTTCTTAGTCACTCTCTTCATCACTTCTCACAAACATCCAAAATCTCTCTCACAACTATTAAACACAATAAAACAACTGCAAAACAATCCATCAATTACAACCACAATTTATAAGCATTTCAACAATCACATCAAAAAAGTAAATTCTATTCGATCGGTTGTTATAACACCCGTACAACTACAGCTAATCAGTTCTACAGTAACATGCATAATAACCGCAAACTATTATTCATCGACGTGACGTGAAGTGTAAGAATCTAGACCTAACTTTTTTTAAAGGCGTAGTTCAATGGTGAAATCCTAGACTGTTGACTACTTTCGAGGATATTACGAATCACGTGTTCTAAATGAAACTGAAGTGAAATTACGAGTTCTTTCGACCTAATAAGACGTAATTAGTTGTTCAATTTCAAAGTGAAATTGCAAAAATATCTAAAAAAACACATACGAAAATCAAGGCAGAATAAGCTCCTAATTGTAGTTGCAGACACATAGAGACGTGTGCATACAGTACATGTATACGATAATAATAATAATAATAATAATAATAATAATAATAATAATAATGATAATGATAATGATAATGATAATAATAATAATAATAATAATGAGTTGACGGAAGGTTTGGCCGGAAACTTACAGGATGCGGCGGAGATGGAACCGGTGATCGGGTCGTCGATGAAGAGTAAAAATGTGGGAAGTTTTTATTATTATTATTATTATTTTGTTAAAGGTTTTGAAATGTGAAATTACTGTTTTAGCCCTTGCTTAGCTGGGGAGAAGGTAGGAGAAGGATGAGACTTGAGAGTGACGTGGATGAGGTCCCTTAAAGTGATTAAAAATTTAAAGTTGTTGAAACTAATAAAACGTGTGTGGTATGTTATGTTAAGATTGAGATAAGTTTAAATAGGAGTCAAAATCATGACTAGAGTTTGATCAAGAGTTTGATTTGACTTGTGAGGTTAAAGGAATATTTATTTTAATTATATATGGTATTTAGGAACCATACACCCTATAATTAGGATTCATACACCGTGGTCCACATCACATACGAATAGGAAGCTGCCACATACCCAGAATGTGATGTCATACACCTCAAATGTGATGTCACATGGTGTATGAATCCTAGAACCCTTATATATAGGGTTTTGGGTTCCATACATCCTGTGACGTCATATTGTAGAGGTGTAACATCACATTCTGGGGTATGTGGCAGCCTCCTATTGGTGTGTGATGTGGGTCAGGGTGTATGATTTCTAAATGCCTTATATATATACTAGTTTATGTCCCGGGAGCGTCTCGGGATAGACAAATCTAATATAAAGTGACAATGTGTGTACCATGAAAGGAATATGACGGGTTTTTTTTCAGATTTTTTTTTATAAGTGATCAACACTTGATAACTTATAAAACCTACTTCTAATTCTACATGTGCACCTCTTGCTCGAATGAAGTCTCTATGCCTAGACATGATTGATGAATTACCTGCTGAAGAAACAAGTAGTCTAACCTCCTTGTAGGGATGATAGACTAGATGTAACCACAAGATTGATCCTTCACTAGCACTTCCTGGATTGGGGTTACCTGCAAGTAAAGATTGAATGGGTAGGGAGACGACTACACGAGGTAGTAGTTTATAACAAAAACGTAGGTGAATGGGGATACTATCAAGTGTGATAGCTCTTAGGGTTAGCCAAAAGTGTCCTTCTATTAGGGATATGATCCCTTATATAGAGATGGACGTATGCCACCATTACCCAAAACCCTGATCGTAATGGGCCAGGCCCGATTAGGGTTGTCTCCACTACCCGAAGATTATATTAGTAAAGTGGTTATGGAATAGCTACAAATAAGGAAACATGGAACGATTACCGCTTTTACCGCTTACGCGCACGAGCATCGCTCCGTGATTGTAGGAGAGCCGTTGTTCCTTAGCTTGCTGGGGAAGTTTCTCTTGTGCGCGGGATGTTGCTCCGCGGGTTATGTTCCGGGTTTGGGTATGCTCTGCGCAGTGGTGAGCACCCAATCCCATCAAGTCCCCCTAGTCCAGTGTGTACCCTTTTCTTGAGTATATGAGGGAAGAGGGTGGATGCTGGACTCATAATAGTGATTCGCGGATGACAGCTCATCCTTTCTTTGGTAGTGAAAACTGGGATGTTGGTGTTGAGTTATTTGCAATTTCGTGCGTGTCGTTGAGGGTGTGGAATTCTGAGATGGCGGAATGCGGAGAACGGTAATTGTGTTTGACGTTAATACTCCGCGGCCGCGTGGCGTGTCACTCTGGTGGAGAACAGATGTCTTCTACGTAAGCGAAGGATGGTGGGTAGCGTCTGCTACAAGCTACACTTGTGTCAGTGAGCGTCCCATCAGTTATGGCAGACGGCTGAGTCAGGCGCGTGTTAAGCGCGTGTACGGCGCGTGTGCCGCCTATATAGCTGTCCGGTGCCACGCGTCATGTGTAAAGTCGTTTCCTTTACCAATGCTGACGTCATTGGCAGTTACTGCACGTCGTATATAATCATTTCGAATTATTTTCAAGTTTCACTTTACCCATTCTTTGCATTCCAGACCTCTCAAATTCCTTTCTTTTCCTTGCTTAATTTTCTTTGTTCTTTATTCATCCAAACATGTCTCAGGAAACCTCTTGTCCTGTGGACCAATCGAAAGCTACTGAGAAAGCAGAGAAGACAAAGAAGGGTATCAGCACCACCCTTATCAAGTGGGACGCCTCCTCGTTCTCCACATTTCTTGATCATTACGGGATTGAGGCCGACTGGGAGCCTGAATTACCAGCTGCTGGTAAAACGGCATTGGAGGCCACCCCTGGTAAGATTGCCTTGTATGAAGCGTTTTTCACTCGGTGTTGTTTCCGTCTTCCTATTACCAAGTTCTTGGTGAATGTTCTAATGAAATATGGGGTTCATCCAACACAAATGACACCCTTTGGCCTTTCCAGGCTAGTGCACTTTGAAGCAACCTGTCGGTCGTTGGACTTGGAGCCTACTTTCGACATGTTGAACGTTTTCTATGTTCTTGAAGAGGCACGTGGGGGGCCTGGTTGGTATAGTGTGTCACCCAGGAGGAATCGGACTCAAATCGTTTCTGAGAGTCCAAAATCTATGTACGACTGGAAAGAGAAATTTTTCTACATTCACAGGGGGGTGATTCCTGCTGCGCTGCAATGGATGAGTGTTGGGGTGAAGGAGAGGATTGCGGAGTTTCCGCCCATGAAAGACTATAAGAACCAACCTTGGTATGAGACCTTGTGCTCTCATTCTACTCCATTGTCTATGGAGAAATGCCCTGAAGGTGTGTTGGTGATGTTGGGTATCAGCCGCTTGGGAAATCCCGAAGGCTATGAGCCCACTGCGTCTGATGCCAGTAAGTGAAATGTTTCCTCTGCCAACTCTCAATCCCCAATTTCTATGTTGTGCTTTTTCCTTACATTGTTGTGTTTGCAGGAATGACAAAATTTGACTTGTTCGATGCCCGGGGTGCGGCGAAACTCAGTTATACAGCTGTACCCCCCGGGGCTCCTTCTGTGCTTGAGCGTTTGGAGCGTAACTTCTTGATGCCTCAACTGAAGGATGCTCCGCGTCATTATGCGCGCACAGGTGATTTTTATGTACTTTGTTATGTTACAATTGTTGATTTTGTTTGCCCTGCGGAAAGTTCCTGCGCTTAAAGGGTGCGTTGTAATCCGCGTGGCGCATGCACTGATCCAACGTGCCCTTTATTTCAGGCGCAGGAATCCACCTTGTGAAGAAAGCTGGGGTTGACCCGGGGGAGACTTCCCCGGGTCGTAAAAAGATGTCGTGTACAGGTAAGTCTTATAATAGTAACCACAGCAATGGTGTTGTCTTATTCCTTGTTTTGTGTGACCGTAGGGACTGGCCCCAAACGTCAGCGAAAGGAATCACGGAAAGGAAAGAAGGTAGCATCTAGCTCTACCGTTTCCAAAGATGATGATGAGGATACGGAGTCGGATGATGAAGTCAAGCGACGTCGTACTCGTGAGCCAACGCCTACCGATGACTCCGTTGAAGTGTCTACGGAGTTGTACCACAAGCGTCTAGAAGACCTTGCCCAAAAACAAGTGCAAATCCCTAAGCCGGTCACGGAGACTGTAAAGGCCACGTCATCGACTGTGGATGCGGACTTGACCACTGGTGGAGAAACAGGTTCCATGTCTACTCATGGAAAGATGGTTGTCAAGCCCCCTCCTAGACGACAGCCCTTGTTTGTGAAATCTGTCAAGCATACTTCTGGTAAGTTTCTTGGCTTTACTTGTTTTCTTCGACTTGATATAGAATAGAGAGTAACGTCCCTGTTGAATTTATCTTCTAGGTAAAGGTCCCGCACTGCAGGGGACCCTGAAAAAACCACTTGTCCCTGCAAAGAAGGTTCTTGAGTCTGTAGTTGAGAATGCAGAGGGAACGGACTTGTCTGCGTCGGAGACCCAGATGTCTGCGCATGATGAAGGTCTGACGCTGTCTCCGAAAGCTGGTAAGAAGACGGAGAAGCGTCCAATGCTTGAGCCGTTGCAGACAGGTGTTGATGCTACAAAGGTGTCTGCGGACACATCGCTTGAAGGGAAAGATTTGCATGTGGAGCAACCTCCTGAGTCAAGCAAGCCTGTTCTTACCGAGATTACTGCGGAGAAGGCATCTGCAAATGTGTTGCAATCTTTTCCGACTCCTAAAAAGAGTTCAACAGGAGCAGCTCGGAGTGCGAGAAACATAGGTGGGAGTGGGAGGAGAGTGGCTCCCCCGGATTATGATCCAAGTAGGCCGTATCAGCCCCTCTGGGACATAAAGCAAACAACTCGTTTGACCAATCCACTAGATGCGGAGGAGTTTATCTCCTGTGCTGTGCCACCTAGTGAACGAGATTATCAAGATGGTATTGACCGTCGCTCATTGTTGTCTGATATGAGCCTAAACTTGGCCCTGTGTGTCAGCAACTATGGTTCGTTTATGCGGCGGGAAGAAGAGTTTCAGCGTTCCTGGCAAGCCTTAAAGAGTGCCGAAGAGGCACAAACAAAAAGGGAAGAAGAGTTTCGACGATTCCGCGCCGATTCTCGCGGGGAGGTTGACCAATTGAGGGGTCAACTGCGGGCTGCGGAAGGCGAAATCCAGAAGTTGAAAAATGAGAGAGTTGAGGCGTCCAAGCACTGGAAAGACTCTTGCGAGCGCACGAATGTGGAGCTTGAGCGCGGTCGAAAAGCTGCTGAGAATTTGAAGAATGAACTCGCCCGAGTTGTACTTGAGGCTGAGGAAAAGCAAAAGGCTCTTGACGCGAAGCAAGCTGAGCTGGCTGATACTGTGAGTAAGTTGAAGGATCAGCATGAAGCCCTGGTGACTGCTACAACGCGAATGTCAGAGTTAGAAGAGCAGATGAAGGGGCTTGCTGGTCAAAAATCTCAACTTGAAGAAACGAATGCCTTGCTAGATTCGTCGCGCGTGCAATTGGAGATCAGCCTCCAGCAAACACAGAATGAACTTCAGGGCGCTGTGCAAACCTCCTTAGCTGCTCGCGAGCGGCTAACCTGGATGATGCAGCATGGTCTCCAAGGGGTAAGATCTACCTTGGTGTTTGTTGTATACTTAACTATAGTATGTTATTGTTGACTTGTTTTGTGCATTCCGCAGGTCTTCAAGCGCATATGGAATGAGCCCAAGTTTGGCGATGCTGTGGCTAAGATTGGAGCTACATCCATGCGTAGTGGTATGCAGCAAGGGTTTACTGAAGGCTATCATCACCACGCTGCTGGATTGGCGCTTGAAGATGGGGAGCACTTTGGCAAGCCCTATGAAAATGAAGCTATAGCTGCGCAGGAGGAGTTTGAGACCCTCACCTTTGATGTGTTTGATGTGGTGGACCAATGTTTGAAAACTGAAGATCCCATTGGTCAGCTGCGCGAGTATTTTGAGGAGTCTGATCGACTTGGGGCTGAGATGGAGGAGAAAGAGCGGAGAGAAGAGGAAGCGTGGAGAGCTGCTGCGCATGGAGGAGGGGAATCATCCACTGCTGGTGCAGGCTCCAGCGCTTTAAATGAAGGAGTGGAAGACGATGCATATATAGATCTCATAGATTATGAGTGAACGTATCTTGTCTTCCTTTATTGCTTTGTAACTCTTATGTTTTTGTTGAACAATTGTATGCCTCGTTGCACTTTGTCTTTTAGAATTCTATTGAATTATGCATGTTGTGACTCTTGAATTTTGCCATAATGATTGCCTGACGTCACTTTTGAAAAGGGAGCCATCTGTGTCAGTTTGCTGATGTCATCTGACAGGTTTGACGGCGCTTCCACTGATTGATGTGACTGTTGGCATCCATACTCGAGTGTTAACCATTAATGGTAATTAATAGGGTGCCTTGTCATGCCTATAAAAGGGTAATGACTGATTAACATATTGCTCATAATTTCTTCCTTCTCTTCTTCACCATCTCAATGGCTTCTCCTTTAAGATTTACAAGAGACGAAATTGAAGCGGTCCAAGGGATGCTGATGTTGCCGAATCATCCCCCTGTGATCAAGGTACCTCCAACTGCTATGCATGAACTTGCCATTTATTGTGGTTACCTGATTTTGACAGAAGATCAAGCGTACCAGCAAAAAGAGCAAGGTCCCTCCACCAACCCAGTGAAGGTGAGAAAGTTGGGCAAGCTTGGTGATGCACCAAAAACTCCAAAGCTTAGACTTCGTCGAACCCCCACTGGTTGGGAACATGCAAATTAATGGAACAACCATGCATGGGGGCTAGTGTTAGGTAGCCAGTGGTACCAGTAATGTATAGATTAGGCCTATGTGTTGCCACTTCTTTTGCTTTTTTGCTATGCTTTGATCAGTGGTATAGATATGACACTAGGGCTAAGTTTGTAATTTGTTGATGGCTTTTGTACTGCCTTTTTTTTTATTATGAATGAAGTTGTACGTAATCCATATTGAAAAGAAATATGAACGACAATGAAAATTCTCTTTATTGAAATTGAAATGATAGTAGCCATAGGCTGTTTATTACACTGCTAGAGAATGCCTTACATGTAACAAATGCGCAACTGGGCAGCGTTCCACGTGCGCGGTATTGGGGTACCATCCAAACGCTCTAAAGCATAAGCGCCTTTCCCCAAAACTTCTTGCACCTTGTATGGTCCTTCCCAGTTTGGCGCGAGTTTGCCTGGCTTTTCTGCGTTGGACGCTTCGTTGTTGCGGAAGACGTAATCTCCAACGCGGAAAGCTTCTGCCTTAACCTTTGAATTGTAATACTTCTCAAGTTGTCTCTTATAATTGGCCTCTTTGATAGCCGCCATGTCTCTGCGCTCATCTAACAGGTCCAGGTTGAGTTTTAACTCCGTGTCATTGACCCGATGATTTGCCAATAAGATCCTTGGTGAAGCGCAATGCATTTCAGCAGGTATGACCGCCTCAGTTCCGTACGTGAGGCTGAACGGTGTTTCTCCATTGCTTGTCTTGGACAACGTGCGATGAGCCCATAGGACATGAGGAAGCTCGTCCACCCAACCAGTGCGTTTTGTGCCAAGTCTGGCCTTTATTCCTTCTACGATGCTTCTGTTCGCACGCTCGACTTGTCCATTACCTTGCGGATGCGCGACTGAGGTAAATATCTGCTTGATGCCCATAGAAGACAACCATTCTTGTAAGTGTTGGTCCGCGAACTGCGTGCCATTGTCACTTACAATTTCCATTGGTAAGCCAAAACGACAAATGATAAACTCCCAAATGAACTTTTTGATACTCTTCCCGTCGATGGATGCCAAAGTTTTTGCCTCCACCCATTTGGTAAAGTAATCAATGGCCACCACCAAGTATTTGACATTTCCAGGAGCTGTGGGAAATGGTCCTACAAGATCAATGGCCCACTTCTGGAATGGCCATGCCGCGGTAACAGGTACCAGATTATTCTTGGGCCGTAGTGTTCCTGGCGCATGGCGTTGGCAGGACTTGCATTTGCGCAATTCCGTCATGGCGTCTACGTGCATTCCGGGCCAATAGTACCCTGCGTTCATTAGTTTGGCCACTACCATCCTTGGGCCTGCGTGTAGTCCGCACGACCCTTCATGTATGTCTTTGATAAGATATGTCGCCTCTGCGGAGTCAACACAACGTAGTAAGGGGCCTAAATACGAACGCCGATACAGTATTCCGTCAATGACTTGATAATGCAATGCCTTGTTTTGGAGCTTTCGAGCCTCAGCTTTATTGTCTGGAAGCGTTCCATTGAGGAGATAAGCCTTGATTGGGGTGATCCAGGAGGTTTTGCCAGTCTGGACCACATTGACTTGTTTTTGAGGCACTGATGGGTGGTCCAAGACTTCCACCCGCACATCTTTTGCCAAATGATCAAAAACCGTTGATGCCATCTTGCTTAACGCATCTGCGGGCTTGTTTTGACTTCGCTTGATATGGTGAACCTTGCAGTACGCGAAGTCGCGCATGAGGGCTTTGGCCTGCTCTAAGTACAAGATCATGGATGCTTCTCGTGCTTCGTATGAGCCGTCGATGTGGTTGGCCACCAGCTGGGAATCGACGTGAGCGTCTAAGTGTTGCACACCCATCTTCTTTGCAATGCGCAATCCTGCGAGCAATGCCTCGTATTCCGCTTCATTATTTGTAGTTGGGAAATCAAGGCGGATTGCGTAAGTGAAATCCTTCCCGTCTGGTGTGATTAAGCGCAGGCCTGCTCCCGCACCGTCGTCATTGCATGCCCCGTCCGTGTATAGTTCCCATTTCTCTGTAGATTCGGGGATTGGCGAAGTGACATGTGCCTGCTGACATTCGGTTATGCTTTCGGGAGGGACCTCCGCGGCGAAGTCTGCAAGGATTTGCCCTTTGAATGATGTTCTGGTCTTGTACTCAATTGTATGTTCTCCCAGCTCAATGGCCCATTTGGCCAGACGTCCCGACAACTCTGGCTTGCGCAAGATGTCATTAATGCGGAAATCTGTTAGGACAGTTATAGGATGTCCCTGGAAGTATCTCCGCAATCTTCTTGATGCGTGTACTAATGCTAGTACCAGTTTTTCCATCGTGGAGTATCGAGTCTCTGCATCAAGTAAGGTTCGGCTTACGTAGTATACTGGAGTTTGAACGCCTTTACGATCGACCAGGAGAACGGCGCCGATTGACTTTTCTTTCACTGACAAGTACATCGTTAATGGCTCTTTTGGAAGTGGTGCTGTGAGCGTCGGCAAGTTGCTTAAGCACTCTTTCATTTCCTTGAACGCGTCCTCGGCTTCCTCTGTCCATTTGAAATTTGACCTCTTGAGGCAATTCTTCAGGGTGTTGACGAAAGGGAATGACTTCGACGCGTAATTCGAGAGAAAGCGATTTAGGGCTACTAGACGCCCCATGAGTGTCTGAACCTCTCGTACGGAAGACGGGGATGGCATGCGCTCGATTGCTTGCACTTTATCGGGATTCGCACGGAAACCATCTTTAGTGACGATCACCCCCAAAAACTTCCCTTCTTCCATTCCAAAAGAACATTTACTCGGGTTGAGTTTCATGCGGACCTTGCGGAGTTGATCAAAAGTCTTTTGGATGTCCGCGAGCATTTGGTCTTCCTCTGTGCTTTTGATGACCAAATCATCAACGTACACTTCAAGATTAACCCCGATTTGTGCATTGAACACTGTGTCCATGAGGCGCTGATATGTCGCCCCTGCGTTCTTCAATCCAAACGGCATCTTTGTGTAACAATAAGTGCCGGTGTCTGTGCGGAAGGATGTTTTATCTTCATCCTCTTTGGCCATCTGGATTTGATGGTACCCTTTGTAAGCGTCGAGGAAGCACTTGAATCTAAACGGTGCTAGAGAGTCGACCTTCAAATCAATTTCAGGGAGTGGGTAACAATCCTTTGGGCATGCTTTGTTTATGTCTTTGTAGTCCACGCACATTCTCCAAGCCCCGTTGGACTTTCCGACCATCACTGGGTTAGCAACCCAAGTTTGGTATCTTGTTCTTCGCAGGATGCCTGCGTCTAAGAGTTCGGCGACTTGCTCATTCATGGCCTTTGTTTTCTCCGGCCCCATACTACGCTTCTTCTGAACGACTGGTTCCACAGACTTATAAACATTCAATTTATGTTCTGCGATGTCGCGAGGCACGCCGACCATGTCCGCGGGTTGGAAGGCAAAGACATCCATGTTCTTAGTTAGCAGTTGCTTTAAATGTACCCGTATGGTGTCGGAGATTACTGGGCCAATGACAACCGTCTGATCCGGGAATTTAGGGTTAATGACCCATTTCTCGGGATCAGTGCGGTTTGATGGCTTCATAATCTTGGGAGGCTTGCATGCATCTGTTGCGTGGCAGTTTTTGTTTCCGCGTATGAAAGCTACACCTCCGCGCGTTGGGAATCCAACCATTTGGTGTGGTGTAGACGCGTTGCAGTTGAATTTTGCCAATCCTTCTCTACCGATGAGAACATCATGCGACGAATTCACCGGTAAAACCATGAAATCACAGATCTCTGTGCGCGAGAGCTGTCCATCTGTCCATGTGACAGGCAGTGTGAGTATGCCCAGCGGGATTATCACTTCGTGAATGAATCCGGATATTGGCTCCGCAGTTGGGACGAGCTTTTCTTTATCTTCCGCGTCTAATTGGTCAAAACACTGCTGGTACATGATGTCTGTACTGCTCCCGTTGTCAAGGAACATATACCTTGTGCGGTAATGTCCAATGACGCCCGTTATGATTAACGGTGTCGTGGAAGACGCTCCTCCCTTGACGCGTGGCATAACAACAGGTGCTTCTTTCCAAGCATCGTCTTGTGCTATAGAATAGGCTCTTTTCTTGTAACTCCGGCTGTGAGTCATGTAGCAGTTGTGGCGATTTGAGCGCTGCACGTGATGCGCGTTGAGATTCTTGATCTTCTTATTATTAGGGTCGGCATCTCCTTGCGGATCTCGAGGTTTCTTCCGCATATTCTTTACTAGGTGAGATAACTGACCTGACTTGATTGCATTTTCTATTTCCATCATTAGACTATAACAGTTGTCTGTTAGATGGCCATAATCCTCATGATACTCACAGTACTTGGACGTGTCAATATTTCTTCTATCTTGCCTTAACTCCCTTGGCTTTGGAAACTGGATCTGTTCCGTTTTCAGAACTTCCGAAGGCGTCTTTAACAATGGGGTCCAGTCATAATTCTTCTTACTTGGTGGCTTTGAATCGCGCGGGTGTTTGTTGTTAAGATAATGCCGCGCATCTTGCCCCGAGGAATATTTTCCTTCATCGGTGGCCCCTGAGATTCGAGACCACACTGACTGTTTTCCCTTCCCCTTGTCGTGCGTGTGTGCACCTTGATTACCATTGTGATGGAAATTTTTCGAGCGTGTAAACGAGCGCTCCGATGATGCGTAAACCTTTGCTGCCTCGATAAGTTCATCCCATGCTTCGGGAACACCTTCCTTTCCCGTCAGGCATCTCATAAGATCGTCATTCCGCACTCCATGAATGAATGCGGCTCTAGTGAGCTCCTCGCCACACCCCAATTGTAAGGCTTCTTTGTTGTAGCGAATGATGTAATCCTCCAGACTCTCATTGTCCTTCCGGGAACACAACAAGATTTGGGCCTTGTCTTTTTTGTGTTTCCGAAGATGAGAGAAATGGTTCTTGAACTTCTTGATCAGATCGTCAAAGTCTACAAGACTTCCTACCGGCAAACTTTCGTACCAAACCCGCGCCGCGCCCGTTAGGGTTTGAACGAACAGGTGGCACCAAGCTTGGACCGGCCATGGCTTAGAACTTCCTGCACAATCAAACGCGTGCAGGTGATCGTCGGGATCGCGCAAGCCATCATATTTTCCAATCGTATTCGGCAGCTTGCATTCGACTGGCATAGGCGCCAGTGCGATTCTTGCACAGAATTTTGATCTTTCCGCAAACGACTTAGGACGGTATGGCTTGTTGAGGTCGTCGTCTGGGTTAGTCTGATTACTTGCTACAGACTTTGTTCGCGGCTTATAAGTAGGATCAGAAGTGATCTCATTCTCGGACTCGTAGCCATCAGGTTCCCCATTCAGGTTGACGTGGTCCTGAACGTGAGTACTTTTACCACGTTCTCCACCACGTACCGCCTGACGGGGTTTGGCTGTAGGACGAACAACAGGTTGTTCATCCTCCTGAGAGTCTTCTTCAGTATCAAAAGACAAGGTTTTCCTTGATTCCAACCGAGCCTTTGCTATCAATTTCTTTTGGTATTCTGCGATTGTTCTGGCACTTTCTTGAGCCAGCCATTCCTCTGGATCATCCGCAGGCTCTTCAACTGTTTTCTTTTGTGATGTTGATGCCGGCCTTCTTGATGAAAATAGTTGAAAGTTTGTAGCAGCCTGCTTCTGATGCACATTCTTTGTCACCGTTGTTGGTGCTCCAGTATCTTGATTCGCTTGAACTCCCTCATCGACATTGATGGGATCATGACGTTGTTCGGCTCCAGAATCCATTAGCACTAGTTTGAAAGATTAGAAGACCGTAAGTGATGGCGCCAATGAAGAAACAAGTAGTCTAACCTCCTTGTAGGGATGATAGACTAGATGTAACCACAAGATTGATCCTTCACTAGCACTTCCTGGATTGGGGTTACCTGCAAGTAAAGATTGAATGGGTAGGGAGACGACTACACGAGGTAGTAGTTTATAACAAAAACGTGGGTGAATGGGGATACTATCAAGTGTGATAGCTCTTAGGGTTAGCCAAAAGTGTCCTTCTATTAGGGATATGATCCCTTATATAGAGATGGACGTATGCCACCATTACCCAAAACCCTAATCGTAATGGGCCAGGCCCGATTAGGGTTGTCTCCACTACCCGAAGATTATATTAGTAAAGTGGTTATGGAATAGCTACAAATAAGGAAACATGGAACGATTACCGCTTTTACCGCTTACGCGCACGAGCATCGCTCCGTGATTGTAGGAGAGCCGTTGTTCCTTAGCTTGCTGGGGAAGTTTCTCTTGTGCGCGGGATGTTGCTCCGCGGGTTATGTTCCGGGTTTGGGTATGCTCTGCGCAGTGGTGAGCACCCAATCCCATCACCTGCACAAGTTGTGTTTTTTTTTCCTGTATGAACAAAAACTCACTAAAAATCTTTTTTGTTTCTTCGTTTTTTGTATAGCACTATGCTATTTGTTGGAAAGATAATAAAATACTTGTTAATTTGGTGTATTGTTTTATTTTTTTAAATCTCGTATGTAAATTTTATTAACGTTTAAAAATTGTGAGGAGAAACATGAGAGAGAAAAAGACTTTTAGAGAGAATCAAGGGGAATGAATGCATCACCTATTGTCATATGTCACTCAATGTTTTTTTAAGGGATCTAGGATTAATACATCATGTGAGGTCATGCTTACCTCAGCATCAGATTCCATACACCCATGTGATGTTATGCTTACCTCATTTTTTATGTTTAATCATTTTAAATTTACACCTAACTCCTTCAACTTTCATCTTATGTTTTCTTTTTCTTTTTTTTGTTTAGGATTTATTTGTTTCTCTCTCACTCCTAACTTCATTAAATAAATTTAATTCATTAAAAAACTATTGATTTATCTGATATTAAATCTTATTTTTTTAAGTATCTTACAAAAACTACTTTTTTTTATAAAACTTACATGAAAAGTCCTATTTATTCAACCAAGGGTATGTTTGGCAAGGAGCTTTTAAGAGCTTTTAGGAGCTTCAATCTTCAAGCTTTTAAGAAAAAGCTCCTACTCAATAAAAAGCCTTGTTTGGTTGAAGGAGCTGGAAGCTTTTAGATTGGAGAAAAGCTCTATAGTGAAAAGCTACTAGTAGTAGCTTTTAAGAAAAAGCTCTACTAGCTACAAGCTTTTAATTAGTAAATGACACAAATACCCATTCTATTTTAAAAATAAAATAAAAACCTTCTTTACAAGTTTTTAATTATGTCCATTTTGGTCATTTTATACATTTTATTAAAAAGCTCCAGCTACTCTACCAAACACCAAAATATATTTAAAAAGCTTCCAGCTACCAGCTTCCAGCTAACAGCTTGCAGCTACCAGCTTCCAGCTAACAGCTTGCAGCTACCAGCTAGTTTTGCCAAACATACCCCAAATCTATAAGCGGTTATTTTTAAAAATTCCGGTGGTTTATGTTTCTTATAAATAACACAAACACAATACAGTAAGTTTTTTATCACCAATTATGTTGTTAACCTATTTTTATTTAAAAGAAATTAAGCTTTTCTCAAAGTGTAGGTTAGGTTGTTTTATTCCTTTTGTTAGTAAAACAAGGCCAATAAATTTATACTTCAGTATCCATTGCTTATTCCATTTGGAGAAGATTGTTATAGGGTTGATATACCGCATCGTGAAGAAAGGAAGTCTAAAAAGAAAGTAGACTCAAAGTGTTCAATGAGTGAGTATTTTGCCTATCATATTCAGGACAGAGTTGGTAAGTTCTCATTGATTTTGAATGCAAGGCGCCTTCTTCAACAGTTTTTGGTTGACGTTTATACTATGATCGAGAGTGAGCGGTTGTTTTATGTACGTTATCAGCAACAAAAACTTAGGTGTGACTCTTATTCCAGTCTTCAAAACTTGCATCAAAATGGACCTACAGATTTGGCAACGATAGGTACACCTATAATATTACCCTCTTCTTTTACTGGTGGTGCACATTACATGAGGGAAAATTATCTTGATGCAATGGCCATTTGTAAAAAGCATGGATACCCTGATTTTTTCATCACAATCACATTTAATCCGAAATGGCCTGAAGTTAGAAGGTTTCTGAAGGATAAGAAGACAAATCCTGAAGACAGACCAGACATTTTAGCCAGATTATTCAAAGTGAAGCTAGACTCAATGATGAAAGATTTACGTGATAAAGCAATATTGGGGAAGACTTCGGCAGGTAACATACATTAATAACTTTGAATAATTCTTTATTACCGTAACAAACTAATAAAGTTAGTGAATATATTTTTTGTTTTATTTTCAAGCAAGTTTTTTATTTACAAAATTTTAATTTTAATTTTAGTACCATTTATTTTTACAGCTGTTTATACTATAGAGTTCCAAAAGCGTGGTCTTCCTCACGCTCATATCTGTCTGTTTCTTAAAGATGAAAGCAAGCTTCCCACGATTGATCATGTTGATCGTTTCGTTTCTGCTGAAATCCCAGATAAGAATTTAGATCCTGAGTTGTTTAGTCTTGTGAGTGACTTTATGATTCATGGACCATGTGGACGTGAATATCCCAACTGCCCGTGCATGATTGATGGTAAGTGCTCCAAGAAATTTCCAAAGAAGTTTTCTCCGGCATCAATGATAGATTCAAATGGATATCCGGTTTATAAAAGAAGAGACTCAGGAGTATTTGTTGAAAAAGGAGGTGCTCAGTTAGATAACAAAAATGTGGTTCCTTATAACCCAACACTTTTGAAGCATTATCAAGCTCATATTAATGTTGAATGGTGTAACCAAGCTGCTTCAATTAAGTATCTATTCAAATACATTAACAAGGGACCGGACAGGGCTAAAATTGCTTTTGTAGAAGATGATGGAGAAGGACAAGAAGTTTTGCAAAGAGATGAAATCAAAAAACATTATGATTGCAGGTTCCTTTCAGCATGTGAAGCTTCATGGAGGATACTTAAACACGACGTGCATTACAGATACCCTCCAGTGATTAGGCTTCCTTTTCATCTACCTGGTGAGCAAACTGTTGTATACGGTCCACAAGAGCAACTTCAAAACGTACTCAACAAGCCATCAGTGTCTTCTACAATGTTTCTACAATGGATGCAACTAAACCAGAATGAACCTGTGGCACGTGAACTGAGCTACATCGAAATCCCAAGTAAATTTGTTTGGAAACCTGATGAAAAAAAATGGGATTTTCGAAAAACAGGTAAGGCAATTGGTCGTGTTCATATGGTTAATCCATCAATGGGTGAGGCTTATTTCTTGAGAATTCTTCTTAATAAGGTCAAAGGTCCCAAATCTTTTGCTGAGATAAGAACGGTGAATGGAAAAGTTTTATCAACATATCGAGATGCATGTTACGCTCTTGGCCTCTTGGAAGATGACAAGGAATATATAGAAGCTATTGAGGAAGCTCATTATACCGGTTCAGGATACTCTCTTCGTAATTTGTTCACGATGATGTTGTTGTCTAACAGCTTATCTAGGCCTGACCATGTTTGGGAGAACACATGGAAGTACTTGTCAGACGGTATTATGCGTAGACACGAAGACTTATTCCAAATTGAAGGTAAAAAAATTTATAATTCAACATTTTATTTATTTTACGTTATTATTTATTCTTTAATTAATAATTACAATCTTTATCGTTATTAGGTTTGTCTCTTCCTGATGATCAAATCAAGAACCTTACGTTGCTTGAAATTGAGAAGCAGTTAATTCGGAATAACTCCAGCCTACGTAGGTTTCCTTCTATGCCTTTTCCTAAAAACCACTTCGTTCCTACTCTTCCATATGCACCAAAGGTCGTTTGTATAACCGAGTACATCAACCGCTTCCATTTTTTTGATCCTCTAAACAGTCTCCACACGTTTGCTAGCTCCTTTGCTTCATCACATTTTCCCAAGCCACCCAATTTATTTTCTAAAATTCCGGTTAACAACCCCAAAGAGATTATCTTCGTATCCTTTCCAACTGATCGATAACCTGTTGAGGAGCTCGGAAAATGGAGAAATAATATGTCGGGAGAGCGTTTAGAACAGATTTGGCCAAGGTAAGTCTACCCCCGAATGATAAAACCCGTCCCTTCCATACGGAGAGCCTATCCTTAAAGGTTTTGAAGGGATAGGAAGCCTAATCCGGGCGGAGGAGGCGCCCCTATCCCCATAAACAAGAATCCTGGCCCCAGACTCTGGCGCAAGGCTTCCTCCGCGGCGCTGTCAAGGTAATAGGCAATGCAGCGCGCAAAATTACCAAGTGATAAGCAATGAACAACACCTGATAAGCGCGTGTGCCCACGCGCTGTATCTTCCCTTACCACTTTTGGTACGAGGTACAGAAGATAACAAAAGGAAGATTCACAAGGATCTCTGACAGAGTACGCGCCAATGAGAAGGCGACATGTGGCAAGGGTGGTCCAACCACCACTGATAGGGACGGCGACATAACTGTGCCCACGCTTCCACCATGCCGTCGTCAACAGTGACAGCATACATCCCCTGCTGGTGACAGACGGCAGGGGCATGGTCAATGACTGTAGCCAGGACAGGGCCGTCGTCCGCCAATCAGAGATCGCCACGTGTCCGCCTCGAGCAACAACCATGTTGCAGAATGACGTCATCCACAGTAACCTGCTTTTCCCGCCCTTTTCATGAGAAGCTTGGACTTTGGCTTTGACCAGGCCCAAGTAAGGATAACTTCCCGTGGGCTTCTCTAATAAGCCCACGAGTTCTCCCCTACTTGTAGACCAAAATGGATGAATGGAAACGCCCCATCCATGCACCCCAATATTCCAGCCAAACCATCAATTTGTTCCGAGGATACCCCCACCCCAAACAAGCGACTCTTTGACAAATTAACCCGTAGCCTAAAACTAAGAAAAAGCCTCCATAGCAATAATAAATAGGAATGGGGAAGCGGATCGCCTTGTCTCAAACCCCTATGACAATCGGATTCCTGCGTTGGAGACCCGTTCACTAGGACTGAAGCCCGAGCCGAAGTAACAGTGACCAATGCCCAATTTATCCACAATTCAGGGAAGTTCATTTGTAAAAGGACGGAGCGAAGGAATCCCCAATTTAGAGAATTGTACGCCTTATCAATATCTACTTTGAATAACATTCCCTTCTTATTATTCCTTTTCATCCATGGTATGAGCTCATTAAGGATTAACGGTCCATCCATAATGCTCCTTCCCGATAAAAATGTCGTTTGCTCCCCTGAAATCAACTTGTGTAAGACCTTTTTCAGCCTATTCGCCAAGACCTTCGAGATTACTTTATTAATGCATCCAATGAGGCTTATTGGCCTATAATCAGCCAGCTTCGCGGGGTCCCTACATTTCGGAATAAGGACCACAAAGGATGATACACAACCCTGATTAATTGATGCCGAGCCAAAGAATTCTTGAAATAACTTCGCAAAATACTCTTCTAGTAACGGCCAGTATCTTTTCAAGAATGTAAAATTGACCCCATCCGGGCCCGGCGCCTTATCGCCACCACACTCCCATACGGCCTTCTTAATTTCTGCGTTTCAGAACGGACCAATAAGACTTTCGCCTTCTGAGCTCGATAAGGAGGCAAGGTTGGGATAAAATAGAAAATAATTGACAAGCATATGTCTGAATCATACTATACTATATTGTTACATCTAATCTTCTCTATGAGGCATTATTATTATTATTATTATTATTATTATTATTATTATTTATTGATTTTCAAACAATTTGCTTTCGTCGAATTTTTTATTTAATTTTCGAATTAGAAACTTGAAGCTCAAGTGATGATCTTTTGCATAGTTAAAATCTATTAATCTATTATCTATTATCTATTATTAATATATATAAAAGAATTGAACGTTGCTGACGTGGCATGCAATGGTGGCTTCAACCTCTCCATGAAACTGCCACGTGGCATCATAATTGAAAGATCTTAATATTTTTGAATTTTTTTTAAACTCTAATCCTTTTACCATTATATTCTCTACATTCTTTATCTCTTCTATAATTCTCTCACAAACCAAATCTACTTATATTTTAAATATACTATTATTATAAATTCAAATATTTTATTAAGATATGGTTATCTTAAAAATAAAATAAACATATTTACCTTCCATATTATATTAATATATATATATATATATATATGTTTAGATTTTTTTTAAAATTATTGTTTTTAAAAATAAATCAATGAAGATATGGATATATTCAAATTTAAATAAAAAGATTTATATTCCAATTTATCTAACAAGCATTTATTAAATGAATATTATAAATAGAGGTGAACATTCCTTTAGCTTCTACCTTTGATCATGAGGTAAGGTTTATACCAATAATCTAATGCACAAATATTATAACCTTTGCTTTGACAAATAAAACAAATGATGTCACTGATAGATTTAAAACAAGCACTAATTACTTTAACAATTATCATATATACCCTTAATAATAGATAATTGCGTATACACTGATAGATTTATTAGTTGAGATTTTTACTTTAATTAAATATGTAATGTTTGTAATTCAATATATGTATTAATAAAATCATATAACCAAGTACTTTAAAGTGAGACCAAAACGATGAAAACTTCAAAAATGTCAAAACCTCATCTGTAATCTTTAACCACTACAAGAGTATGAAGAGAAAGCCGAAGCTACTGCTTAAGTGAACTATGAATCGCCACATTTGCTTCAAGGTTCAGGTCAGTGAACGCAAATGGGAATTAATGATCCGTATGACTGAGTTTATGATTGATATGTTTTCTACTTTTATCATTTTTTTTATTAAGTCATATTAGATTTTTCAACCTCGGGACACTCCCGGGGTAATCAGCTAGTGACTAATATAATACATATTAATGTGATTATAAATTTATTATTAGTCTCGCTCCTATCTGATAAGCTCTCTCTTTTTCTAAATTTCTATTTGTTTTTTCTTTTTTAATTTTTTTTGTGTAATGTGAATCGTTTTTATTAATTTGATAACCAAGAGATTCAAATGATATTAATTGATTTCATGGTTCGAATAAAAAATTAAAAGATTATATAATAATAAACTAATAAAAAAAAGTTTTAAAGAAGAAGAAAAATAAATGTTTTATTTAGGGTGGAATAAAATAAGTAAAAAAATACACTTTAAACTTTTTGAATTAATGGTGTGGGCCATGGGTGTATGTCTCCTAATATAGTGGGTGTATATTTCCATAGTCCCTTTTTTTAATAAAGATACCTAGTGCCATGTGACACACTCAAGAGGGAATGATGGTCCTAATGATTGTCAAGTCACTTTAGGCATTTTTCTTTATATGTAGTTATAGATTATTAAAAAATATTATTATATTTATTTATATATACATTTAGCAACTTGGTGTCATCTCACATAATTCACTGTAGCTATTTTCTAACTTTCTTTGCCCTGTTTCTTTTCCATGACACTTGTTGCTGTGTATATTCCCCGCTGCTTTACACATGTTCTTTTTAGGGTTCTAAAACCCTTTAATTCCATATGCCCCTTTTCTATTTGCGGTTGTGTTCGCAAAAGTAATCGTCGCCCATATTCTTGAACGTTATGGGCTCTCTGTCTCTTTTCTGGCGACCATGTCAAGCTCAGCGGGGATTTGGGGTTTGAAATCTAGATCGGCAACGAAGAGACTGGCGGCGGTGATGGACGATGTTGGAATGGAGGAGAAAGAACCAGGGTTTCTCCTGTGTTGTCAAATATGGTGGCAGTTCTACATGGAAACAACAGTCACATTTTGAAGATAACCATCAGAGGTGTTGGGTGTAATAGCGATGGCTAGGGTCTCACAAACCGTGACCCAATTTCCTGGAGGTTTGGGCTTGTGAGTTCATGTGGAGATTAAGTTGCGGGTTTAATACGGGCAAATTGCCTTGAATTATTGTCTGAATATTGTTTCGAGTTCCGATAGGATTGGAAAAATTATTTAGTTGTTATAAAAATATAGCAATTTTTGTTTAACTAGTATTTTACCCAATGTCGGTTGCCGTGACAACCAAGTGTTTGTGACTTTGTTACACATATTACCATGATAACATTAGTGTATGGTTTTTCTATATGTTTGAATGGTATGATGTTTTGACTGGATCGTCCAAATGGTCCAAAGGCTAATTGTGATGTTGAAGTCCACATAAACAAACCCACATTTTTAATCCTGCCACTAACGTCATTCACTTTCCACCTAGGTAGTTAATGCTGTGGGAAATCGAATATCGGTTAAGGGCCGATATTTGAGATATAGGTTATCGTGACGGGATATTGGTAATTTTAATATCATGCGGAATTTTAATATATATATATATACACACACATAAACTTATAGTATAAGGTTATATTGGAAACCCTTGTTATAGTGAAAACTTTGGAAACTCTAACTTCTCAAGTTTTTTTATAAAAATTTTAGGGTATGTAATATACATGATTTTAGCATTTTGGGCCAAAAAAATCAAAAAATCGCCGAGCCGTTTTTTTTTATAAAAAAAAACCGTCTTCGGGTAACAAATGGTTAACACGTGTTAGTTTCGCTTAACATGTGTTAGTCAAAAATTTATTTTATTTTTAAAAAAAAAGTACTCGGCTGATCCATAAATGTCTGAGTAACACTAGAGGCAGAGAAAGGGTGAGACACGGGCGTGAAGTGTGCATACTTTGTAAGCCTGCCCACAATTAAAAAAATTGTATCTTTGCCTCCAGATTTAGGGAGTCCCATTATAAAATCCATGGAGATGTTTGTAAAAAGGTGTTGTGGGGTAAGAAGAGGTTGTAATAACCCTGATAAAGCTACAGTCTCTTTTTTGCTTCTTTGACATACATCACACTCCCTGATATACTGTCTAACATCTTTTGTCATACCCTTCCATGGAAAAAAATTATTTCAATCTCTGCAAAGTGACATGAACCCCTAAGTGACCAACATTAGGTGTGTTGTGACTGATATATAAGACCTTCTTTCTTACATTAGGGTCTTTTCCTACCCAAATTTTGGTTTTCCTTGTTAGTAAATGCCCATCCCATTGACAATGTTTCATAAATTTCCCTTCTTTTAACCGGTCCAGTACTGCTTGAACATCTTTGTTAGTAAACCAAGTAGCCTTTATCTTATTTAGCATGTCAGAGTCAAAGGTGGATAATGTGATTGGAATTAAGGTAGGACCATGCACTCTTGGCAAAGCATCAGCTACCTTATTGTCTTTGCCTTGGTTGTAAACAATCTCATAATCATATCCCATCATTTTGGACAACCACACATGTTGCATGGGTATATTAGCTTTCTGATCCAGAAGGAATTTAAGACTTTTTTCATCAATTCGGATTAGAAACTTCCTGTTTGAAAAATAGTTTCTCCAGTGTTGGACTACAAATATGATTGCCAACAGCTCATTTTCATACACTGACAGAGCATGTTGTCTAGGAGATAAGGCCTTACTGATGTATGAAATGGGGGTGTCTATCTTGTATCAGCACAACCCCAATTCCTAAGGAGGAAGCATCAGTTTTAAGGATGAATGGGAGAGAAAAGTCTGGTAGGGCTAATATAGGAGGGGTGCTCAGGGCTTGTTTGAGTTTTCTAAAAGACTATAGTGGCTTCTTGGGTCCAAACAAAAGAATCTTTCCTTAACAAACCAGTTAAGGGTTTAGCCAAAACTCCAAATGACTTTATGAACCGCCTATAGTACCTAGCAAGGCTTAAAAATCCCCTAAGTTGTTTGGTAGTTTTAGGTATAGGCCATTCTTGAATGGCTTCAACCTTCTTTGGGTCAGTGGCTATCCCTACTTTTGATGTCAAGTGTCCCAAATATTCTACCATACTGCCTCCAAAACTACACTTAGAATTTTTAGCAAACACTTGATGTTTTCTTGAAGAGGTTTAAGGTCACTTTTAGGTGACGTAAATGATCATCCATTGTTTTGCTATAGATAAGGATACCATCAAAGAAAACCAAGATAAATTTCCTCAAATATTGCTGGAAAATGGCATCATTAAGAATTCATACAAGCCCTTATGTGTCCTAAAGGCAGTTTTTTGAATGCCATCTTGATGCATTCTTACCTGATGGTATCCTGATCTCAAGTCTAGTTTAGAGAATACAACAACTTATTGCAATTCATCAAATAGCTCATCCACCAATGGAATTGGAAATTTGTTTTTGAAAGTTGCATTATTCAGCTTCCTATAGTCAATACATAGTCTCCAGCTACCATCTTCTTCTTGACTAAAATTACAGGGGATGCAAAGGGACTAGAACTGTTCTTGATCACACCAGTTTCCAGTAATTCCTTCACAGTTTGCTCAATCACATCTTTTTGAGCAGCCTGATACCTATAAGGTTTCTCATTAATCACCACTCATTGTTGTAAAATGATTCTATGGTCACATTATCTATGTGGAGGCAACCATGTAGGGTTTTAAAATACTTCCTCATAATGGGTCAACAATTCATTGATACCCTCATGATTTCCTTCCTGTAATAATTTTGTTGAATGTTGAAACTGATCAATAACATCATTGACCTGTAAGCTTAATAATTATGTTGTCACTACTATTTCTTCTTGATCTAACAAGGAACACATCCTCTCAGTTGAGCATAAAGTCACCTCATTGTTAGCATATCCCCTTAATTCATGCCAAGACTCTCCCACCTTAACCTTATATTTCATTGTCAAATTCTTAAAGTTCCACATAATATCCCTTATGGTCAATAACCACTGATTCCCCAAACCATGTCATAACTTTGTAAAGGCAATACTAACACATCAGTTTTATACCAAGAACCTTGCATAGCCCATTCAAAATCAGGGCACATGGTCATGTAGTCTAAGGCCTTGTCACTTGCCATAGATGCTTTCATTCCCAAAATTGGGTTTTCAAAACATTTCACTTATTAGCTAAACCTTCATTAATGAATTATGTGTTGATCCTGATTCAATGAGTATATGTAATTGTCTTGTACCAATGGTACCAATGATTTTCATGGTAGAGAAAGAATGTATACATGTCATGGCATGCATTGAAATATGAGGTTCAGCCCACTGTTTCTCTTTTGTACCCCATTGTTCTTTTTCATTTGTCTCTTGAGCATTATGTGACACCAGTCAACAATCCAAGTCAATAATTATGTTGTCACAACAATCCGTACGCATTTTATTTAATATTGTCATTTCATGTGCATAATTAGACATTTTGCACACATTATACCTCCTAGTCTGGTGAAGAACAAGTTATTGGGAAAGTTCGATAAGTCACTCGTTTATGCATACAACACCCAAACTATACCAAACACTTGGCGTTGAACAGACAAGCCAATCACACGCTCAACAGAGAGCAACCTGATACCCGATTAACACACAAGTACGAAATAACAATACACGTGACAACGTCCGAGTGGAAAGTTACACAATCCACTCAAACCCGAACAATAACAGAGTGTTTTACGAAGTAATCCTTCACATAGTTTATAAAACACTTCCAAAGAACAAGCATGAGCTATCACAAATGGATCACACCCAATAACACATGTTACTACCTCACTATCACATGTATATGAATTACAAATATTGTCATGTGTTAACATCTAATAATTTGTGTTCACTAATGGAAGCCAATACATGTTAATATCATCATCAGGTCACATAACAAAACCAAGTTATATTTTGGCCTCAATGGTCGGTTACACCATACGACATAGGTGATATTTATCTAACAACACATGCCTAAACCTCAATCAATACGCGTATATATATGTACATTTCATAGTTCGTATTATTACTAATATAAATGTCGTACACATAATTCATCCCTATGAACATTCATAACACACCAACACCTATCTAATTAAGTCTATTATAACCGTATATATATATATATATAGGGGAATTCTAAAATGAAAACCACCCTCACTTGTAGAAACCAAGAAAACCACATCATGTGATCATGGTGCTTCCACGTCCACAATTTTGTTTATGTGCAGAAGGGTATTTTAGTCTATGTATCCCCCAAATAATCTTTCAATTTGCAGAGACAAGTACTATGATGTTGACCATCACCTCTCTCTTCCTTTTTTATTTGTTTTCCCTCCACCCAACATAATATACCCCACCAATAAAATCATCCTTCACCTTTCTTTTTACACATATAAAATTGTTTCTCTCACATCAAGAACACATCTTCAAATTCATCCTTCACCTCTCTCTTCCTTTGTTGTTGGTGTAGTGAGTGTATTATCCTCCTCCATTGTTTCTTTCATGTTAGTTTTTTTAATGAATGCCACCGTAGTGATTGTATTATCCTCCTCTGTTGTTTTTGGTTGAGGTCTACCTTTGTTGTATTATTATTTCAGTTGGGTTTCTACAAGATGATGAATTTTAGTTTATTATGTCCTACAATTTTTTCAATTGTTCTTTTATAATATTCAAATTTTTCACTTGTTCTTATTTTTTTTTTGTGAGATAAAGTTATCTAAATATATTTTTTTGTTTGTTGAGTTATGATTTATTATATGTTTTTGGTGATATAAGTTGTGAAAACATATGTTTTTGTTGTTGGCTTATAATTTATTATATGTTTTTTGTGAGATAAGTTGCGAAAACATATGTTTTTTTTTGTTGGGTTATAATTTATTATATGTTTTCAGTGAGATTGGTTTGTGATAACATATGTTTTTGTTGGGTTATATTTTCGTTATATGTTTTTTGGTGAGATAAGTTGTTAAAAGTGAAAACATATCTTTTTGTTGTTGGATTGAAATTTATTGTATGTTTTTTTAGTGAGATAAGTTATGAAAACATATTTTTTTTTACAAAATGAAGAGAGGAGAGAGGAGAGAGAGAGGGATGAGATGGAATGCTTGATTTTTGTCAGGAGAGATAGAGCACATTAATTTTTCCATGGACAACATTACCCTTTTATTACTAAAAAGACATCTTTACTTTTGATTAAAGTCAAGAAATAATCTCCACCATAGATCATATGTAATGGATGGTTAAGATATGGGTTTAATGAGTTTTCTTAAGTGGGGAGGGTTTTCAAATTATCCCTCCCCTATATATATATATATATATATATATATATATATAGATATGTGTGTGTAGTTACAAGATGACAAACACTAGACCTATGTATATACATCTAGAAACAACAAGGAAAGCTTACACCTCCTACCTATATACACAAATTTGGATAGAACATAGTCATACCTTTACAAAAACATCTAGTCAACCCTTTCCTTTCCTTTCCTTTCTTTCTTTTCGACTGCACACGAACAACAAATAACCTCTCAATTTACAACTTTCTTGCATTAGAAAGGGGTCTTTGCTATTGACAAACCACCTTCCAAGAACTTGATCCTTACCCAAAATAGTGAGATTTCCTTTACACCATGATCTCGGCCGAAAATAACCACCACAAAGCAATGAGTAGTCGCTATCATGGAATGTCCAAACATTAAACAAGAATAGGCATGACAACCTTTACCAACACACTCACTATGAGAAGAGGCTTCCTATTCTAGCACAAGTCTTGATCGGAAATCAAGGAAGGAACAAGGAAGGACACATCAACATCATAAGAATCATCACCTTTGTTTTATGCCTAGCCGATTACAAATAAGATATATGACAACATATTGGTTGTCAACTATCACTAATTTGGATAATAAAACAACCATGACCACTTTCCATGCAAGTCAACCATCCTCTATATCCAAACCTCCATCAAAATCAGCCCATATCAAGGATAAGGCATGCTCTCTTGTGTCAATAACATTTCACCAATTCATGATTAAAAACATGCATCAATACATAAACCAAGAAGCTAGGCCTTTCCTTCTTTAGCCTTTGTCCTCACCTTGGCCGACCTCTATATAAGGAGCTTGATAACCATTCTCATTTCTTGCACCAAAACTCTCACTATCTCTTTCCTCTTGAACCTCTCGGCCGAAGCATACAAAGGGGGGGATCCTCACCTTTTCCTTTTGGCATTCATCCATACAAAGGGACTATAAAGGATCAAGAGGTGGCATTGTAGAATCGTGACTCAAAGAAGCTCAAGGACACCATCACCGATCCCTTTTTCCTTGGTATGTTATAAACATTTCCCTTAAACCTCTAATTATCTTCGGCTCACATCTAAGCTCTCGACACTCGACCCATAACTTGTGATATAACCAAAACCTTTTGTTAACTTGTAGCAAACTCATAAATATTGATGTTAAACTATAATTACACACACACACCACATTTGTATATGTATGTGCACTAAACATGCTCACGAGCTACAAGAAATCCATACAAAACGCAAAAGCACACACACGACTATCCACACAAGAAAATGCAAGTAAAAAGGGCAACACATAGTTGATTTCATGGTTAAACATGCATTTGTATACATAACCAAAGCTAAGCTATGTTTTGGGATATCCACAATCGATTTTCATCAAAAATACACTCACACACCTTTTAACACTTCGGTTATACTTTGGTGAATGAGAATAAACCATTTTTATCCCTTAAACGATTGGAAATAAGGTCCATGTTGTGCAAAGGTTTCGGCTATACCATTATAACATGTGTCAAGAAATCTTTAACATATGTTAAAACCATCTTTTAGATTAAAAGGGCATGAACATATGTTAAAACGCTCGTTTTATCATAAACCAACCACACGTGTTAGATTGGGGACAATTTATTAGCCCATGACAACATGTGGGACCCACTTTGTTCACAATAAATGCCATTTTCCAACAAAACGCCTGAAGTTTTCAGAATTATATGTTTTGAAGGTGTACAAGAATCAACTAACAATTGTCACGTGCATAAAAACATGGCCCACGTACACTAAACACAAGGGTCCACAAAGTCGGGTGAACAATTTGAACAATAAACGACAAGACCATATAACTTAGTATGTCCATAATGATAATAGGGCATCATTTGTCAGGACGATAGCTGCTTCATTTTCTTGCTTTAACAGACTTTATCCTCAGTTATCAGGTGAGTTTCACGGCCCCGTTTTACTATTTTTCCATTTTGGGGGATAAACATGCTACAACCCTAGTACAATACGATTGAGTGTTATTCTATCGTGACTACCATGTGGAACATGAGACAATCAGTTCATGAGATCTCAATAGTCCTTGTACATACATTACACCGTAACCATTAGCTATCAATAGCCATGGAACACTTTAATGGATCTATTGGGTTGACACCCCCACTCTTGGTTAGTCGCTCTAACCGGTTACATGCAAAAGAGTGTTAGTATTCTACCATACATACATTGTCTTTAGTGTACAATGCGCGAGGCACAACAGTCAAAAGGTTTGGTTATGGGACTCATGGTTTGCACGGTAATCATTCGCTTAGCTGGCCTATGACTGGTCATACACGAATTACATGAGCACTTTACATATTACATCAAAACCTGTGAACTCACCGACATTATTGTTGACAAATCTTTCATGCATGTTTATCAGGTAATTGACAATGAGAAGCAGGGACTTGGGATAGGGGTTCGAGCTGGCACCTAGTGGTACCGTCATGGATTGGGTCTTGTTAGTTATATGGTTGAGTCCTGCATTTTCAGACAATTTACTATTTTCAGACAATGTTGTTTTAATTTGAATAATTTATGACATCATCCATCCCTAGATGGCATCTATTTTAAATAAATCTATGTGTTGCTTGAACCTTGTGCTTGAAAACCTTTCAAAGTCGCATTCCCGTGTTTCCGCCTTGGCGGGGTGTGACACATTAACACTCATGAACTACAATTCGACATCTTCACTATCCAACTATAATACAAACAGTTGTTTGTTTTACATTTATGTGTGGGGGTGTACTTTTCCTCACAACCAAAACATTCCCCTGGCTCGTTTCTCTTCAATTTCTTTTCTGGCCAGGCTTACAAATTATGGTTTGGAAAAGGTTTCTTGGCAACATGTGGGTTGGGTAACAAAGTAAGGTGGTTAATGTGAATAGGAGGTTTGAAAGATGAGTTGAAAGGTTTACTAAAAAATCTGGTTGGTGGCTGGTGTGTGCTGGTTTTCAATAAAAACTTAACTTCTTTTCAAAAAGGGCAAGTCTCAAGAGAAATGCCAAGAGTGGTGATGAAAAGGTGAATAAATTGGAAAACAGTTAAACACTTGCAAGTTTTAAATTTATAATTTAAAACGATAGTTGCTCAACGTTCTAGACCCAACACAATAGGCAAGCGCACCTATCGTGTATAGTATAGAAATGTGCAAGTACTGAGTATCGAATCCGTGGACACGATTTTACTACTCAGCTTCCTAAAATTACTTAAAAGACTTTTAAACAATGTGGAGAAAAAGTAAAGTAAAAAGAGAGATGTAAACTTTTTAAGAGAAATCAATAACAAAACAATGGTGTTGCTTCGGGATGAGATGGAACCTGGTATGAAAAATAGTTATCTTTATTTTAAGTGGTGTGTTTGAGCTGCGCACTTATGCTTAACTTATAATTGCTACAACATTTTCTAGAGGTGACTGTTATCGCAAAAGCTGTACAAATGACTGTGTTCTTATGGTTATTATGAGGGTCTCCCGAACTAGTAAGCTCACCTCTCAACACTGACAAGAAAGTGACCCGAGACTGTGTCGACTCAACCCCGAATTACCCGCCTCCCAATGTTGCGATATAGACATCTAACTATTTAAACTTTTATGAATAATTTACCGGTGGCCGGAGCATGACCGAATAAATTACCACTTAATATCATAGAAGGGTCGTGACCAACCGGCACACGTGCACCTTCTACTTGATTTAATTAATTTATCAAAAAGTGAGCGATCTATTATTAACTGTGTGGCAGTATAATAATGAAAGAAAATAAAGACCGTTTTCTCCCAACACGGGTTCATCAAACCTTAACCTGCGCCAAGGCTATCACATAGACAATGAAGCCAAGTCACAAGATTAAGTTTTGACTTATCACTAGGACCAAGTATAAAGACCGTACCGACCCTAAATGAGATCTTGATAGTAGTGGATTAAGCCACAAAGTGTGTGTATTTCTACCCACAAATGGGCTAATCACTACTCACGGGATTAGGTTAGCTCACAAGTGCATGGGTTGTTACACACCATGGGTACACTCATGAGTCCTCCCACTTCCTACCAAGACACCCACAAGACCAAAGACAAAGTGATTTATTAATTAGATCAATAAACAAAGTTTAGAATAGTTAGAATTATTAAGAACACAAAACACCACTTTAAAATAAAAAGATAAACTATATTAATTCATACCAAGTTTCCATCATCACCCTAGCAACACCAACAGAAATCTAGCCTAACATGGTTGATACAACAAGCTCACAAGGTTGGGTTTGTGCACAAGACATCATGAAGGTTGTACGAAGATTTCTAAAGGATTTGGGTGGTTTTGGTGATTTTTCTCTCTCTAGGTGTTTATGGAGTGATCCTAGGCTCCAAAGGACACAAAAGATCCTCAAAGAAGGCAGAAACACTCTAGAGATGTGTGGGGTTTCGAGTGAGAATGGATGCTTCAAAATGTGGGGTGGAGGCCTCTATTTATAGGCATTTCAGCTCTGGCACGCCCTTGACAACGTCCTGGCACGCCCATGCCAGACAACGGGTACTGTTGCAGAGTCCTTGCATGCAGAATTGTCTGTACGAGGGCTGGCACGCCCGTGCTAGTTGATGTGGCACGCCCGTGCTTCTTCAGAAGTCCAACCGTTTTGTCAGTCTTGGTCGGGTTTTGCCTTAAGAACACGCTGGAGTAAAGCATAGCCGTGCCATACACCAGAGCACGCCCGTGCTCTTCCTGAAACACTGAAATTGACCTCTTTTGACTTGGAAATGTTGACTTGTTGACCCGGGAGGGTTGCACGACCTTGGGCACGGCCGTGCTATGTCTGGCAGGTCTTCAAAGTCTTCAAATCTTCATCCGTTTTGTGTCGTTTTGTGCGGGTTTTCACTTCTTTTCACCACCGGACCTCCGAACCTGCAATTATCAATAAAGAAAGATAAATCCTGACAAAATAGAGATAAAAGCATGATTTTAGGTATAAAATGGGTGATAATTATAAGTGAAAACATATCAATTTCTTGGCACATCAGTGGCCTTGAGGAAGAAACCCCCAATGACTTGTTGGTAGTATCTTGAAGTTTTGCTAAATGGTAGACTTGTTTCATAGTCATTGGTTGAAACATCTTAACATGGCCACTTATTTCAGGCTTTAATGCATTTAAAAAGATACCGGATAAGGTTCATGAATTGAAACCTGCAACAAATAAGAGTCATATAAGGCATAAAAGTCCTCCAAAGATTCCTCATGAATACTGGATGTCAATACACCCATTATATCTACATACAAAATTGTTGAAAATCTTGAAACTATTGACTCAACATATTCCTTCCATATAATTTTAGTTATTGGCACTGTTGGTGGTGAAATCCTCAAGATGATTTTACCTCATATATTCTATGTGACATCCTCAGGATACTGGAGGACTAAGCAGGGTTCAGGATGTAACTGTGTTTTACCTTATGTGCATCCTGAGGATAGACTAACGAATTATCTTATTGTGGTATTATTGCAGGTACACTTAATCAATATTAAGGCTTGTAACTCTTCCCTAACAGCTATATTGTCTCAGTCAAATCAAAAGAGCTGAACGTAGAAGACCTATACGTGTGGAAGAAGTTCAACACTAAAGAGGAAGTCAAACATGTAACCGTCCAGCATAAATGAAGGGCGAAAATTATGGAAACTGTTATACCAACGTCTATGTTGGTTAAATCTGCTTCAACGTTCACCTGAAACAGTCAAGGAGCATAATTAAGAAGCGGATATCATGGGATCTCTTATTTACTTCATTTGCAATTATAAATAGGGGATTGATGAACGAAATAGGACACTTAGCTACTTTCTATTCACTTGATACTAGCTTACTTGTGATAGAACATCTGATACTCACACACACAACACAACATTGTAATCTTAGTACTTCGTTCATCACTCTTCCAAAGTTGTACTCATTTTTACCATTTTAACATTAACAAACAAGGCAGGGGCTTAGACTCCTCCCGAGGTTTTGTGCCGGCGATCATCATTTGATCAATGACTTTCCTCGTACATCGAGTGTTGTTCCTTTGTTGCATTACATTCACAATCGTCCATCTTAGCTTACTTAAACATTCTGTCTGACAGTTACATCCTCAGGATATAACTGTCTATCCTAAACAGTTTTCTTTGACATCTTGAACATAGTTGTCAACTATTGTTTCTTTGATATTCTAAACGTGTCATCTCGAAGATATAACTAAGTTTTTAACATATTTAACAGTTTTAGCACTCTACTTCACATTTGCTAATTTGGAAAACAAAGTTATTTTTATCAAGTAATTTTTGACCAAAACAGGCATAAATTTTGTTTTCATAAAAGCATGATGCCACTTAACTGCATCCCCTTCTAAGTGAATTGTAGCATACCTCACTTTGCAATTTTCTGGAGTTTCATTAATTGAAAAGAAATGCTCACACTTATAAATCCAATCATCCTGTGCTGCTCTGATCTTGATTCTGTGCCGCCATGATCTGCACTCTTGCTCACCATTGATGATCCACTTCCATTGAGCTTTGCTAATTCGTCTGTATTTCAGATAACATTATATTAGTATTAGCAAAGTTTTGCTCGTTACTGCATCTGAGAGTCTACCCTTAATAACGTGAAGGCATGTTCATCTAGGGTTTTCTTGATTGCATTTTCGTTTTCTTGTTCAGCTCCACGGTATCTAGTTGTCATTGATGGTGGTAAAGGTTACGAGTGAAAGAATTGGTGGGTTTAGGTGGATTGTTGGTGGTGGTTATGGTGGTTGATGGCCGTTGAGGATGGTAGTTACAAGGGTTGGTTAGAGAAGGTAAGAACAACCGAGGATCGGCTTGCTCTGATACTAATTGTTAAGAGAAAACTAAGAAAGAGAAGATTAACAACCAAAGGTTGGCTTCCCGCCCATCATCTGTTCTTATTTATAGCCGTTATAAGTCGGTTACAAGTTTACTAGTTGTATATCTTTAGTCCCTATTGAATACTATCTATTACAATTTTGGACTCTAACTTTTAACTAACTTCTAACAACCTTTTCAATCCTAACACCAACCCAGTTATAAACGAACATCATCATTTCTAGTATTTGTATTAATAACCGGTATCAATATTCGCTTTTATAGATTCCACCGACGCACTGAACTCCCACCACTTAACGTGTGGAAACAACCTAGAGGGTGTTTTGGATTTCTTTTTATATTATGCGTTTTGGTGCAGTAGGGGTGGAGCTGCTTTTTCAAAATAGTTTATGTGTTTTGAATTGTAACCTTTTAAACCTAAATAATCATTTTTTATAAACCTTTCCCAAATACTAATGTTGTGTTCCCGAGTTCATTTAAAGAGGGAAAAGAAAGGAAATGAAAGGAAAGAAAAAGTTTGGGTGTGTTCCATAGTTTTTTTTAAAGGAAGAAAATGGAAAGAAATGTGTGTTCCAAAGATTTTTTTTGGAAGAAAAAGAAAGGAAAATAAGAGAAAATTGAGCAAAATTTCATCATTCCAAATAAAAGGAAAGAAAAAATAAAGAAAAAATTTCATCTCCCTTTTATTTTCTTTTCCCTTCTTAAGTGAAATCGGGAAAATAACGTAAAAAGTAATCATTTATGATTACAGAACGCAATAATCTAAAATTCCATTTCAAAACTTAACCCAACACCCTCCTAGTTAGCTAACCTAGTTGGTTAGTTTAGTCAATCTAAGAGTATGAGTATGTTTGGCAAGGAACTTTTAAGAGCTTTTAGGAGCTTCAAGCTTTTAAGAAAAAACTCATACTCAATAAAAAGCTTGTTTGGTTTAAGGAGCTAGAAGCTTTTAGGTTGAAGAAAAAGCTCTATAGTGAAAACTGAAAAGCTACTAGTACTAGCTTTTAAGAAAAAGCTCTACTAGCTACAAGCTTTTAATTAGTAAATGACACAAATACCCATTTTATTTTAAAAATAAAATAGAAACCTTTTTTACAAGTTTTTAATTATGCTCATTTTGGTCATTTTACACAGTTTATTAAAAGCTCCAGCTATTCTGCCAAACACCAAAATATATTTAAAAAGCTTCCAGCTATCACCTACCAGCCACCAGCTAGTTTTGCCAAACATACCCTATGTTGGGCAAGGAACTTTTAAGAAAAAGCTCCTACTCAATTAAAAGCCTTGTTTGGTTGAAGGAGCTGGAAGCTTTTAGGTTAGAGAAAGAGCTCTATAGTGAAAAACTACTAGTACTAGCTTTTAAGAAAAAGCTCTACTAGCTACAAGCTTTTAATTAGTAAAATGCACAACTACCCATTATATTTTAAAAATAAAATAAAAACTTTATTTACAAGCTTTTATTATGTCCATTTTCATCATTTTATATATTTTATTAAAAGCTCCAGCTACTCTGCCAAACACCAAAATATATTTAAAAAACTTCTAGCTACCAGCTTCCACCCTCCAGCTAATTTTACCAAACATAGCCAAATTACCGAAACTTTCCTCTAGACCCACTTAAATCCTTTTTTATTTAAAAAAAAAGTTCAAGTAACAAAAAAACCACTAGAGAGAGAGAAATGGAGAACACTACGCCGTCGTCTACGGCGCCGCCGTATCCCGTCGGCACCGGCGCCGGCGGAAAATTCAGGAAGCCACCAAGGAAGCGACCGTCAACACCTTACGACCGTCCACCACCGTCTACTACCACTAATAATAACCAATCGCACGCCTCTCAAGACAGTGGCGGCGGTGGTTGGCTGTCGAAGCTTGTCGTCAATCCTGCTCGCCGTCTCATTGTCGGTGGCGCCACCAGAATATTACCGTCGTTTTTCTCCAAACCTGAATCCTTATCATCCGATGAATATGAGGATGATTCATCTAGTGATCGTGGTAAGTAATACACACACACACACATTAAGTGTTAAGTATTAAGTTAATGTTTTGACTCGAATTAGGGTTTTGTTATTAGTTTATGTTACGCTTGTGTTTTATAATGAGGTAGCTTGATCTTACAGCTGATGGTTTATGGATTTAATTTCCATCATCACATTGAAGTAAACATGAACCTAAATTCTAAGGTTAATTTTCATTGAGTGATTTTACTATTTGATTGTGTAGTTGAGCCTATTTTATGACTTAATGAGCTTTGATCTATATTATCTAGTTCATCTTGAATTAAGGTATACATAGAATTGTGAGTGGATTCAAAATCTTTAGTAAGACTGTAGGTGTAGTTGATACTTGATAGCATGAAATTTGATGAGTAACACGAATAGGCATGCTATGTTCTGCGCTTAAGCATATATGCATGAACCAGCATAAAGAGAACAAGGATGCCATACTTACAAGTTACAATAATTTTGGATTAAAATACTTTGGAGATGTGGACATGTGATTAATGGCTATCTTCACATGAAGAGTTATTAGTATGAACACCTAAATAATATAATTGTGTTTACGGCTAGTTTGTGAGTATTGGGGGGATGCTGTTTTTTTAGTGGTCTGGAAGGGTACAGAAAATTATGCAGTTAACTAACTTCGTTTGGAAGGGTACAGAAAATTATGATATTATTGTTTTTTTATTGATAAGAAGTAGACATGGGTGCACTTTGAGAGAAGAAGTAGCCATGGGTGCAATTTGAGTGATAATAAGTAAGTCAACTAGACATTGGGTCATCCATAGGACAATGAAAGCACATATATGTGTTTTAGTCAGCAAAGGGAAAAGAAGTTGGGAAGTAAGACCTCTGTTTGATTACCAATTTTATTACATAGGGATGGGCCACATGCACTTAAAGCGTAGCACCTGATTGTGATGAGTTACTTTCAAAGCTGCAGATTTGAGAGGAATACCCGTGGTCTTTGGATAGTGTAAAAGCAGCCAAAGAGTGAATCTGTCATTTTCAATGGACATAATAGATGGAAAAACTTCAATGACAGCTATGCTGTAGAACTAGAGACACAGAAAAGGCTGGCCTTTATTATGATGAAACAGTAAGGTCAATCTAGGACACAGATAAGGCATGGCCTTTATTTAAAAGTTACAAAGGACCAAAAAGATACCCATTATAATCAAATTTTCCCATGAGGTAGAACCAAGGTTGTGAGGATGCGAATCATTATCTTTACGAAAATACAAAACTTTCTAATTCAACTTCTTAATGACGTTTTGGTAGTGCAACTGAATTGGGTAGGGTATGCATTGAAATCGAAGACAATGCCATTGATCATCATGCTCATTAGTCATTCATCATTACGATGTCAGCTGAGAGTACTATGATGCATGCCTATCTTGGTTTTAAAAAGCGCGCTCGAGGCGCGCTTAAGCGCAAAGCGCATCTAGGCGCAATCCCGTGCGCCTTATGTAACCCAAGGCGAGCAGTGTACGAAAAGCGCAAGAAAAGCGCAAAAAGCGCCCTAAAAGCGCAAAAAGCACAACAAAAAAGCGCACTAAAAGCGCGCTTTTCGTACACATGATGTTTTTGTCCTTAAATTTGTTATACATGTAGCTAACAAGGTTGTACATTTAAGTTAAATCATATATATACCTTATTTGTATCTATATTTTGAGTAAATAATGTTAAAAACCTATAGCATACATAAAAAAAATTATATAATCGTCTTGCGCCTTGCGTACAAAAAGCCCACCGCTTTTGCGCCTTGCGCTTTGCGCCTCGGTTTTAGACCTCGTCGCTTTTGTGCGCTTCGCGCTTTTTAAAACCAAGATGCCTATAATGTTTTTAATTATATCCTCTATGTGCCATTTACTAATATGAACAGTTTCTTATATTTGACAGACGATGGAGATGTAGATGCAACTGTAAAAGCACTTGGTGATGCTAAACATACGTTTGAGGCAAGTCTTGTTTTCTCATAAAGCTGGGACATACATATGTAAACATTCATGCGAATATTTGTAGTCTATATAAAATCTAATGTCTCTGAATTAATTAATATACATTAATTTTCTAAATTAACACACCTTAATATTTGTAGATATCCTACTAGACCTTTGTTATATACTCCCCTTGTGGGATTTTTCTGCACTACTATGCCTCAGTATTTTGATTTTCATGTTAAGTGTTTAATAAGGACTTGGTGAAAATACTAAATGATGATACAGCTATAACATGGTTCAGAAAGTTTAATGTTGTTTCTGTATTTATCCACAAAGCCTTATGCTGATGCAAAAGGTAGGTTAACATTAACAAATCACAAGATTGATTTAATGATCATCAAGATTATATTGAGACATGACACATATACGTGGCACCAGAGAATTTTTGATTTCAACCTCTTAGGTAGCACTTAGCAGACGGCATACATATTTCAATATTGGACTATACACTCAATTGACAGAAGTGGTCGCCTTACTCTTGCACATACCTTCCAGATACAAGCTACAGTAAATGTTGTGGATTGTATGGATCACTAACTTTACTTTCATGACAATAACTGGTTAAGAAAGTAGTTTCACTTCAAATATTTTCCTGAAAAGGGAATGCTGTTTTCTATGGCCTACGCCACGGGTCATCTAGAAAAGAAATACAACAGTTTTTGTTGTATGAAATGGTGTAGCAATTCCTTCCTTTTGAGTTTCCACTGTTAGTATAACGATTCTTCCTTTTTGTCCCTCCATATGGGTCCAATCCCAGATTCCCAAGAACTCCTTACATCTATCATTCTAAATGTTGGAACTTTTTGTCAAAATTAATCAAAGATTGCTAGTACACATTTTAAGTATATAGTTTAGTTGTTGGCTTATGTAGTTCATGACCGCATTCTATGTTTTAAAAAGCGCGCTTAAGCGCAAAGCGCACCTAGGCGCAAATCTTTGCGCCTTATGTAACCCTAGGCGAGCAGTGTACAAAAAGCGCAAGAAAAGCGCAAAAAGCGCACGAAAAGCGCAAAAAGCGCAAGTAAAAAAAGCGAGAAAAGCGCGCGTTTTGTACACATGGTGTTTTTGTGCTTAAAATTGTTATACATGTAGCTAAAAAGGTTGTACGTTTTAGTTAAATCATATATATAACTTATTTGTATCTATTTTTTGAGAAAATAATGCTAAAAACCTATAGCACATATAAAAAAATTATATAATTGTCTTGCGCCTCGCGTACGAAAAGCCCACCGCTTTTGCGCTATGCGCTTTGCGCCTCGGTTTTAGACCTCGTCGCTTTTGTGCGCTTCGCGCTTTTTAAAACCAAGAGTCCGCATTTTACCATAGCTTCAAATATTGTTTCTCAAACACTCGACAGAGAAAAGGTTTTGAGTGGATGCCTAAGACCATCTATTTTAATTTTAATTTTCATGCTGTATATTAAGCTTCGCATCGTCTGCCTAGAGCATTCAGTGGATCCTTTCTGCGTGAATGCTTGTCTTTCTGTGCTTCATTAAACTCCCTATGACATAGTTCTGCAGTTAATAGGAGTCATATGTGCATGTGCACCATATCAGGCCTTACAAGATAACAATTAGCAGTTGGATTTGGATGTTTCATTGTTGCTATATATAATAGATGGAGTTTGAAATGGCTGGCTCTGCTGCTCACTTAAGCATTACGCTTAAGCATTAATTGATTTAGATCTCATATTTGTGTGGCAGATGATGCACTCATTCTATGTTTACCATTACACTTAAGCATATGCACTTGTTGCACCTTGTCAACCCTCACATCAATACGAGACTAGAGCATAAGTTCTGAAGGACTTCTGTTAATGAATTAACCTCCTATTTTTTTGTGTATGCTTGCATGTGTTTAGGTACTCTTAGCTTCCATTCATGCTCTTGTAGATGGTTCCTTTATGTCTGACTTGATGTGTACTGTGCCTTGTCGTTATAACAGACCCACATCATTATGTATAATTAGATTGAATTATAAATGTTTAACCTTCTTTCAATTTTATGTTTCACCTTGTTGATACATCATAGAAGAGGAATTCTTAAATGGGTTTCCTGAAAGTAGTGTATGCTCTTATGTTTTATGCAGCTTGGAGTACCCAGTTCGAGTAGAAGTGCAGGTCCCAGTAATGAAATGGATAAATTGAAGGGGAGCTCAGAGCATGTTAATGTCCAACAAGATAAATTAAAGAAGACAACTGATGATGTTGGTTTAGATCAAATTGAGAACTTGCTGAAAGGGAAACACTTCTCTCGGTAAAGTGTTATGTTCAACTCATGAATATATATATTTTTTTACAAGCCTTCCAACTCAGTATGTTTGTGGAACAATATTTTTGATCAATATCAATTATATGGCAGGGATGAAAGCAGGCGTTTGATGGAGATATTGAATTCTAGATTGGTTGATGATTCTAATGCTGAGGGAGGGGAGAAACCAGCAAGTGTGACTCCTCAAGGGAAAGGTAAAGGGAATGTGTTGGACCATGAAATCCCGTCTACATCTACTATTAGGAAGCAGTATGATTTGGAAACCCCAATGCCTCGTTTGCAATCAAATGTGAGTGCAAATGCTACTAAACTTGTCTATTGTGGTTGTACTTGTTTTGCATTTTCAGATTATGCAAATGTTTTTGAATATTGCTAGCTTGACATGGATCTTCCTGACCTTTGCAGGACTTTAGATATTTATGTTGCTTTACTGAATTTCGTGATTATAATGAACTTAGCACACCCATTTTAAAATATCTTTTTTCTTCTTTGGATTAATTTTATTTCCTACAAGAAATCAGGAAAAGAATGCAGCTGAAGATACATGAACACTCAAAATAGATGTGGATCTGTACTTGAGGATGAGTTTCCACTGTGTTTTTTGCTCTTTTGCATTGATTGCTCTTGCATGCAGGTCTTGGCTCTATTGGGCTGGCCTTAGTTTGTGCACATAAACATATATTGACTGCATTGATGCTTTCTTCATTGCAGATACAAGATGAAGTTGCTGCTTCACCAATTGATCTTGCTAAAGCTTATATGGGAAGCCGGGCATCAGAATTGGGATTCAATACTTACGGTAACACATCAACAGCTGGAAGGGAACAGCAGAGTAATGATGTGTTCCCTTCAAAGCCCCATTTTTTCACGCCTTCATCAAAATCATCTACTTGTTGGCCGGGTGCCATGGTACAAGACCAGCGTGGTTATCTAACTCCGCAGAGTCAAAGAAGCAGATATGGGCTTCATAATTTTCCACGAACACCATATTCTAGAACCAAGCCAAAGGTACTTGTTCCATATATATTTTTCTAACCTTAATATAACCAAAGATTCGTTGGATATTCTTTCTGGTAAGTTATTTTTTGTTAAAATATACAGCTGAATCAGTTACAAGGTGATGGCAAGTCTTCTAATATTTCTCTAACCACGTTCCAACAACCTAGGTGGCAGGTACATTTTATTCTAGCTGCTTCACATAATTGTTATCCTTGATATAGTTATTGTTGATTATCCTGTATGTACATTCTTATTGTTCTAATGCTGAGAACACTTATTACTCAGCAATTATCATTTGATGATCTCTATGCCAAAACTAGGCGCACATTTTGACTTCAAGAAATTACGCGAGTTCCTAAATTCCTTTGTTTATTCAAATTATGTAGTTTTTAGTACATGAGTATGGCTAATGTAAACTCCTACATAACACTAACCAACTGTCTTGTTTACTCGACTTGCATTTGAATGAACACATATAGTTTTCTTTAGGATCCAGAGTTAGCTGCTTTGATCTGCTGCATGCAGTAATGCACTACTTGATTTGAAAAGTTTCAGTAAATTGTCATTATTTGTGTTCTCATATTCTAGCTCTTTGTTATAATATATAGCTGTAGTGGTACTGTGGTAGAGAAACTAATTTCTCGAGTTAGCTATTTAGGATTGTTATGTCATTTTTGAAGTACCACATGGATCGTTTCTGCAGAGCGATGGGGGCATAGATAGTGATATAGCCCACCGCATTCAGGTAGGTTGGTGTAGGTGGAGAGCAACCACAAGGGTATTGTGTGACAGGAGGTTCCCTACTAAACTAAAGGGGAAATTTTATAGGGTTGCAGTTCGACCGGCTATGTTATATGGTACATAGTGTTGGGCCATCAAGAAGACTCAAATTCGTAAGCTAGAGGTAGCGGAGATGAGAATTCTGAGTTTGATGTGTGGGCAGACAAGGTTGGATAGGATCAGAAATGAGGTTTTCAGAGATAGATTAGGAGTGGCTAGTATATCTGATAAGATAAGGGAAGGGAGATTGAGGTGGTTTGGGCATGTGAAAAGAAGACATACTCTGGAACCGGTTAGAGTAGTTGAAACCATTACGGTGGAGGGGAAGAGGAGTAGAGGCATACCAAAGCTGACTTGGGATGAGCAGATTAGGAAGGATTTAATAGACTTGCATCTTTCTGAGGACATGGTCGATGATAGGACCTAATGGAGACGTAGAATTAAGGCCAAGGACTTTTAGAGAGTATAGATTTGTCCTAGCTTTTCCTTAGGAGCTTCATTTGTTTTCTTATTTATTTTTATTTTTAATGGCCTCTGAATGTATATATGAGTCTGGTCTTCGTGTCTTTTGTTATTCTATTTGTTTTAATTTAACATCTCCACATTGATATGGTTGTGGAGCCGGGAGTCTCATTGGAAGCAGCCTCTTTATTCTATGGATAGAGGTATGATCTGCCTACATCCCACCCGCCCCAGACCCTACCGGTAGCTGGGCTACAGGCGGGATTTACTGGGTATGATTGATTGATTGATGTCATTTTCGGAGCATGGGTTCTTCTACATCTTTGCTGAAATCCTTTTTAGTGACGCAATATAAATTTTCATGATTTATAGTACAAAAAATTAAGGCTAATTGACATTCACCTGTGGCGAATCTGTCATCTATATAACACACATATAGGAAACAGCCTTCAGAATCTTGAGCATACAAATATGAGTTAACCATGTAGCCATTATTTTTCTGTCCAACAGACGAAGACAAGCAGTGATGTCATGGATGGTGGGTATGGATCAGTAGGCCCTATTCGTCGTGTTAGGAACAAGTTTGCATCTGAACCTCAATCCGAAGGCCCTACACGTCTTTCTTCTGCTCAGCTCGTTTCTTCCTCCAGTGCATCTAGAAGCTTTGTGCCCGTATTCCAAAAGACTCCGGTATCTAGTGGCACTTCATACCTCCATACATCAGACAAACGTGAACAAACTTTGAAAGCGGAGGCAAATCCTGCTGGACCATCTAATGAGACAGTTAGAAAGATATTAGAGCATCTTGATAGACACAAGCCAACTCCTAAAGAAAAGGCAGCTGAGTTAAAACTTGCAACCGAATGGAAACGATCACCTTCTCAAGATACTAATTTGCAGAGAAGTGGCGTGTCAAGTGACAGTAGATATCTAAAAGGACCCGGTAGTGGAATAAGCTTCAGAGATCAAACGAAAACTTCAAATGCAGAAACCAAAACATCCACTGCTGTTAATGATGCTGCTGCGCCTTCATTTGGTTTCAAGAATACCGGTGCTGCAAATGAGGTACTTACCATATTTTTAATTCTCTTCTCCATTTTACGCTGTTTATTTAAAGTCACAGGTTCCCACCTTTCCTTGGAAGGGAGGTGCATGCAACCTCAGATGGCTGAACGAGCTAAATATTTTCATATACCCTCATATTTTCCCAAAATACTTTTGATGCATAATGTGCAATACTCTTTAAAGCATGATATTTTCTCTCAAAACAAGCTAAAATTTATGCATTGTTAGTGTTACCAATTGTGTATGGATCTGCAATACTTTATAAACCACTTATGCATACATTTGTGCGCCGTTTCCATGATATGAAATGAAGGTGCTAAACTCTAACTTAACCTCTTACATACCATCACACCGACTTACACTGATGCTTTGCTTTGAAACAGAAGCCTACGGTTCCCGACAAGGAAAAAGAGAAGAGTCAGCCATGGTCATTCGACAACAAAATCAATGGCCAGGATCTCACTAGGAAGAGGCCATCTCAACCAAACTTGAAACCTATTTCTTTCAAGCGGCCAGACCCACAACAGGTTGTATCATCTGATAACGGCCGCGGATTCACCTTCTCTTTCCCTGCCACCACCAACTCAGCATCAGAGCCACCGACACCATCCATCTTGCCATCTTTCCCACCACCTGCAGCACCCCAGTCAAAGGAATTGCCTGTTACACCGGCTTACAGCTTTGGAAAGAACAAATCAGGTGAGCGGGTCGTTTTCAGTTTCCCTTCTACTAGCAGTGCTGCTGTTGATGATAGTGCATCTGATCTTAAGTTCAACTTTGGGTCGGATAAGAAGAGGGTGTCTTTTGGTTTGATAGGAAGTGATGCCATTGTTATCAATTAACCGTTTTTAGGGAGTTTAGCAACTGTTGTGTTTTCTTATTTTGTTTGATCAGATTCATATTTTCTTATGAGATTATATTGGATGGCAATTTGTTTTTATGGAAAGTACAGTAGTAGACTCGTGAAGATGATTTGTATCACTAACATAAAAGTAATCAATTATGTTACCGTGGTTACAAATTGTTAACGAATTGTTGCACTAATATGGCGTAAGGATAATCGAGTGTGATGTGTGTTGTCACTTAATCTAGTCGTTCCGGAAAAAATAAAAACCAACGCTAACTGAATTTATCTTTATGAATTTGGCATATGTTTGGCTTAGTAGGTGTTAATTGTGTGGTGGTTGGTTGATGTGCCATCATTACTCATTAGTACATATTTCACGCACTTTTGATGAATTTGGATGAATTTTTACTTGATTTGATGTTTAATATCATTCTTTGTGAAATTTTAGGTAATTTTGGCTAACTTGTTAGAAAACGAGTGGAAAATCATAAAAAAAAGTAAGAAAAAGAAAAGTTTTAGCTAAAGCACTTGCACAACCATGCCGTCTCCAAGTCAAGACAAAATACAAATCTAGAGGATGCATGCCCGTGTGCGTTGACTTTTGCCCTTGAACACCGTAACACCTAATATTCCCTGACTAACCCTGATGTCGATACGTCCTGGTACTTTCCCTGTAATAACTAGATTAAAGTTGAGAGATTAAAGTTGACAATGGATCAAAGATGAAAGTATGGAGATTAAAATTATCATCCTGAAATTTTGGGTCTTATGATCTGTTAAACCCTATAAAGAATTAATTGAGCACTGATCAAAATAAGGTGTTCTTCACAAGGAATAAAGATTCGAATCAAGTGTAAAATAACTGCTCTTATCAATGAAACGACTGATGTAAACAAAAGAACTAATTGAAGAAAGAAACTAATTCGCAAAATAACTGAAGCCCAAAAATTGGTAAAGACTTGAAGAACTATTGCTTTGAAGAAACAACTGTTATTGTATATAATAACTAGTATTTGATCCCGCGCTTTGCGGCGGGATTCATAAGAGGATATCGGCTAGGATGTAATTGTTATCCGGTATATGGTTGGAATAATATTAGACCACTTAGGTTTCAATCTAATCGACAATAAATATATGCAAGCAATATAGTTAAGTAAGTATGTCTAGACTTATGTTAGCTTTAACTATATTAGGTTGAATAAAAAAGAGAATTAAATTTGTTACATTGTGATTGAAGTGTTAATGTAGACCATGTAAGTTTTAATCTAAACGGCGTAGCGATGAGGGTGCGGATCGGTATCGCAGACAATAACAAAGGATAAAGAAAAAAATAATCATAAGAATATCTACATGTGTTCATTTTTTTTTGTGGTTACGGCTCAACTTTGAATGACGAAACGTAACAACGCAAAAGTACGTCTCAACTTAAACAAATCGTTGTTGGAAATTTCTAAGTTGTGAATGGAAATTACTACAATAAATTATTAATAAAACTCATTAATGTATGGTGATTAACTCTTTAGTAGAGGTTTCTCATTTTCACTTAATTAGTTTTTATTAGAGTTTAAGTCTCTAATTAATTATATAATTAAGTGAGGCTCTTCATCACCCATTGGTCTTGTATATGTGGTAAGCTTTGTGCCTAGTTTGAGAAAAAAGAAAAACATACAAGAAAATATATGATATAATTTTGAAGAGTTCTAAAAGAAGTGATTACTTGAAGATCCAATAATCATTTTGAAAACCCATATGTTGGGTAACTACATAGAATGGAACACTCTTACACACACATATGCAGAGAACAAATACAGAAGTAAATCGAAGTCTGGTTATCTTTCAGGCAAGTGTGCAAGTCCGGCAGTGCACCACCACTGTTAAGAACCGGTGTACCCTGGGAACAGACCGCGAATCTGTTTAAGGGAATTGTGTCAAACACAAGCCCGGTTCACCTCTATGGTTTTGTTTTCTTTTTATATTTTGCTGCAGCAAGTATAGAGATTCTGATGCATCTGAGCTTCATGTAAGAAAGCGTGCGGCGATTACTATGTAAGTTTTTCTAACAATCGTGCGCGTACACTGGTGTCAACCGCACAAAAAATATTCATATAAAACGCTAAAAATAAGCATGTTACTAATCACGCATCGTGACTCGGGAGTTTTAACACTAAAAATAATATATCTACAATTAAGAATAATAAAATCTTAATATAAAAACAATATATAAGCACCAGCCGAAATAAGAATTTAATATTTTATTAATATTAATCTAAAAATAAGATACAATTACCAATAATGAATAAGAACTGTAGACAATTGAAAATGTTAGTTATAGGAATAGGAATAGGAATAGGAATAGTTGTTTTGATAATATTAATTGTTATAATTATGTGACAGTCTTTTGAGTTGTATTATTCCTTTGTAAGATGATCAATTGTTTTCTAACAAATTAGTGTTGTAGAACTCGTTAGGCGCTAGTCGGTCGGTGGGATAGACTAGGGATTAATCAGATTGGATTTTTATATATATTTTTTTCCAAATTTATACATATATAATGCTAATTTTATACCTTATATGTATAAATTTAGAAGTTTAGGGGCCAAATATAAACTAGTGAATATGGAGGAAGGTTAAATATTAAAGGGGAAATGGAATTTAATAATCCCAACTTTGAGGGGTTGGAAGGTAACAGTCCCAACTTGAAAATTGTAACACATCAGTCCCAACTCGTCAACATTTTTATTTTAATGGTCCCAGACTAACCTCAGTTAAAAAACTCTGTTAAGTATGCCCACGTGGCAAGCCTACGTGGCACCGTATGTCTACCTGGTAAAAAACGTGGGCCCACTTGCTTTTTCAATTAAAAAAAAATCTATTAATTATTTAAAAAAATCTTTAAATTGTTTAACCACCACCAACACCACCCTCTCTCTAACACCACCCCACCCACACCACCACCAACCACCACCACCACCAACCACCTGCCCCACCTATATACACACATATAAACACACACACACACACACACACACACACAGAGAGAGTATGTACTGATAATAGAGTGTGCACACACAAATCACAATTATTTATTGTGCTTTCTATCTCACAAATCTCACATTCATCACAACCCCCAAAAAAAACTCTGCTCCTTAATAAACTCCATCCCAAATCTTCCTTCAAATCATCAAAAAATGTCATCAGGTTGTGCTCTCTTGTTGGAGATCCTCTTCACCTTTCTCTTCCCCCCATTAGGTGTTTGTCTCCGCCCTAAATCACCTGGACCAGGTGACATACTGCCTTCGTCTCCTCCGTTCAACCTCGTCGGAACCCTAATTACAACTCAGTCCGCCGGTGACGATTGTCCAGATCTGGTAGTTTTAATTAAGGGTTTTGGTTCAGATTTGGTGACGAAGGCGGTGGTTTCAGGTGGTTGATGGCGGTGGTTAATGGTGACGAAGGCGGTGGTTTCAAGTGGTTGATGGCGGCGATGTCCAGATTAGGGTTTTAATTAAGGGTTTTGGTTCAGATTTGGTTTTATGTATGTACACTGATTTGGGTTTTAATTAAGGGTTTTGGTTGTATGTATGTACTGATTTGGGTTTTGAGAAGAATGGTGGGTTCAGGTGGTGACGATTGATGGGGTTTTGAGAAGAATGGTGGGTTCAGGCGGTGGAGGTGGTTGCAGATGGCGGCGGCGGCGGTGGTTGATGGTGGTGGCAGGTGGTTGTGATTGTGGTGAAGATGATGAAGAGATGATGATGATGATGAAGATGTAATATTATATATATATATTATATATAATTCTTTATTATTATTATTATTATTAAATTTGTGGGCCCCTCTTTTTTTTATAAAAAAACATTAAAACATTATAAATATATGACGTGGACATGGCACCACCCTTTTTTTTTGACAGACCAGCACTTTTTGACACGTAGGCTTGCCACGTGGTATGCCCACGTGGCACTTAACCGAGTTTTTTAACTGAGGTTAGTCTGGGACCATTAAAATAAAAATGTTGACAAGTTGGGACTGCTGTGTTACAATTTTCAAGTTGGGACTGTTGCCTTCCAACCCCCCAAAGTTAGGATTATTAAATTCCATTTCCCCAATATTAAAATACCTAAACTTAAATAACCCTAATCACCTCGATCATTCACCATATCCCATTTTTTTTCTCCTCATTCCTTCTTTCATCGTAAGGAACCAAAAGACGCAACTAGGGTTCATGGAGTTTTATCGATTTTTCTTCTAAATCATGGATTATCATCTAATTTTGAGGTAAGATCTTGTTTTATTTGATCGATTTGCTCCAGTTTTGACCCGTTCGAATTCATTTTTTTACCTAATTTTGAGTTTTTAGGTCCGATTGGGACCAATTTGGTCCAACTAATCGGTGATTAATCGCGACACCGATTAATTGAGTGATTAGCCCAAAATTAATCAGTAAAGTGAGGACTAGCGATTAATCACCGGTTAATCGGTGATTAATCAGGATTTTTACAACCTTGCTAACAAATGAGAATCATTTAGTTATTTTAATTGTTAGAGGTTGCTTTCTAGGTGATGTTAGTTGATGTCGTCTGTTGTTTCTCTCCATGTATAAATAGATCATGACACAGTCATGATTTATGAGTCGTTTATTTTTAGATTTGAGGGTACAACTGAGAGATATTTATTTGAGGGGGGATCTTGAGTCTTTATACATTTGATTCAACAAAATGATAACATGTGATGATTTCTTTGGTCTTTGATTGTGAGTTTGATCTGTTTGATATCCTTTTAATGATTTCATTAAGAGGTTACCTTAAAATAAGTCAGTAAGTTGCTTACTCATTAAGTTTCAAAATAATATTGAATGAAAATTGTACCCTTTTACCCATTCACCTGCGTTTATAACCCTTAGCCGACCACTCACGCAACACTTCCTAGACCTACCACCACCTCCACCATCAACCAGTCAGACCGAGCCAAATCAGGTCTCTTACCCAATTCATCATCATCATCATACTCAGTTAATCCCACCTATAGTAAAGCTAAGGTAGGGTCTGAGAAGGGTAAGATGGAGACAACCTTACCTCTACCCCTAAGAATAGAGAGGCTGCTTCCAGTGAGACCCCCGACTCGATGTGGTTTGGTATCAAGCCTTGGACATAAGGCACAAAACACTTAGCAATCGGGACAAACCCGATCGGTGCATGTACCCCTTTGTCTTTTGGCTATCCACGCCACCACATGATGCATGATTAACCGTCCGTCGTTTTTAACGTTATTTTCACGAAATTAGTAAAATAACGTTAAAACTAGTGCAACTTTACTTTTGCCCCCCAAGAGCCACACATATATACATTATATGCGCACACTGTAAGTGAGTTTTAGGGTTTAGGGTTTGATTTAGAACAAAGTTCTAAGCTCACAACTGATATCTTAATTGGTCGTTGTATCAATTCTCAGAGGAAATTCAGCTAGAATTCAAAAACCCATTTCATACTCTGGCAACAAAGGATAGCCCACTTCCTGTCTCATCAACACACCATATGTTGACGATCGGTTATGTATGGTCCATTTGTTCTGTTGACCACCAGTGCTGAAAGATGGAAAAATGGAATTCCTCTAAAAATTAAAACTACTTTGAGTTGGATTTCTGGCATTGGAATTGGATGCCAAAGCATTCTCCATGCTCGCTATGGTAATTCCATATGCAGGTTTAGTTGCTATAAAAGAGCAATTCGGTGGAACTCGTGAGGTTATCGAAAACAACTCGAAGATTCTAGACCAATAGTATGAGACATTTTGTCATGTCAAAGGAGAGTCTTTTACTCAATAGTTTGAGCGATTACTACTCTAATTGGCAAAGACACTGGTTGATAAACAATGTCTTGATTTTTTTTTTAAATCTCTACATGATAAATGAGACACTTATGCTATTATTTTTAGAACTCAACCGAAACTTAAAAATCCTATTGTCTCAACTTCATTGAAAATTTTTAACCTTTGAGAGAGAAGTAAATTAAGTGGAAAAGTTGCAAAACAACGGTACAACTGCTGAAGGTTACATTGCTGGTAACACTTTTAATCCGCGAATCCTAAACTTCACAAAATTATGATCAAAGTTATAAGGAGTATTGGAATAAAATAACCCCAACTATAACTATCATAATACTAAGAGGGAATTTGACACACAAAATGGAATTTGACAGGCAAGCATGCCACATCAGTTGGGAACGGTAACAGCCAGTAGCTGATGCATAAAAAGTGGACAATATGTTAGTCATGGTTCGTTGGTGGACAATATGTTAGAAGGTGGGACCGGCAGTACGCATTTCGTTAGTTGGGACCGGCGACGGGTGATAGTGACTCCAAGTAATAATCATTACATTAACATAACAACTATATTTTACTTTGAGTCTTCAAACCATGCTATCACTATTTTTGATGAACCCTACACCATGTATTGTAATCTATCATTTATTCTTGAAGATTTTCAACGTATTCATCCCATTGATTTTGAGGAGATGGCTATTTTGCACCAGTAAACTGTTTTGGTAAAAAATTACTTAGTAAAAATAACTTTGTTTTCCAAATAAGAAAATGTGAGGTAGAGTGCTAGAAGCGTTAAATATGTTAAAAGCTTAGTTATATCTTCAAGATTGCACATTAAAATAACAAAGAATTGATATTTGACAACTATATTCAGGATGACAAAGAAAACTGTTTAGAATGGACAGTTATATCCTGAGGATGCAACTGTCTGATAGAATGGTTTAATGAGCAAGAGAAGACGATTGTGAATGTAATGCAATAACAGAACAACACTCGATGTACGAGGAAAGCCCTTGATCACTTTATGATCGCCGGCACAAAACCTCGGGAGGAGTCTAAGCCCCTGCCTTGTTTGTTAATATTAAAAATGGTAAAAAAGGTTACAACTTTGAATGAATGATGGACGAGTGTCTATGATTACAATGATTGTGATTTGTGTGTGTGAGAGTATCAGGTGTTCTATAATGAGTAAGTGAGTATAAAGTGTTGATCAAGTGTCCTAACACGATTGACAATCCTATATGGATTGGTGACGTGTTGCCAAATGCACCACATTTACTTGATTGTTTTGTATAGTTTTGATTCGTGTATCATGCCTTTTAGTGTGTCTTATATATGAATTAGTGTACATGTGTATGGCAGGTGTTCTTGTGCTAAATAGAGAGAAAATGAGCTTGATTGGAGAAGGAATAAGCACACGAGTGAATTGGGAAGAAGAAAATAATAAAATAAGAATTTGAAGCTTTCACGATACGCGAAAGATTTGAATTGCCCAAAATACCCTTAATGAGACCGGGTAATTACTAGACGGTGCCACTGGTATTTTTTTCCGTTCGAGATACGCGAAGAAAGGACCATAAGGATTCGCGGTACGCGAAGATTCAAGAAACCCTAAAAAACCTACTATTTATTATAAAATCAATGGCAACCATGGTTTTTTCCGAATCTTCAACCTAGAGACCAATTTTTGGGCGATTTTGGAGTACTTTCACAGTCCTATTCATCCGGTTGAAGAAGATGCAATCCTGGACAAGAATTGAAGATGTGGTGACAACTATGCGAGATTAATATTCTTGTAACGTCCTTCGGGTGAATGGTTTAAAGTCAAAACGTGGTTTCATTAATTCTTTAGATATGTATTACTTAGATATTGTGAAACAGTTTGATGTGTCGGTTCATTTAAACGAATTATTTGCGTTTGAAGTGTTTGTCTTTGCCATTCATAGTTCATAGTTGATTTTCTTGAGTCGTAACATTTTATGGTGACACAAAGGGGAATATTTTACACTTATAATTGGGAAGTTGAATTATACGGGTTGTTATTAAGAACTTGTTTGTTATTGCCACTTTAAGTAGCTTTCCAATACCATGTCTATGTGGTATTCAAACAATCAAACTAGTTTTGTTTAAAACCTAAAACTAGGGGTGTAAATGATGCGCAATGGCTTGAGAGTTACTCGGGATCAGACCGGTAAAAAGCTCGAATGAGCCGAGTCTTAACGAGCCCAAGCTCGAGCTTGAAAAATGACTCGTTTAGCTATCGAGCTCGAGCTTTGATACAAAGACCGTTTAGGCTTGCGAGCCTAAATGAGCCCAAACAAATTTTATATTATTATTATTATTTTATTTATAATATACCTACTATTTAACATTGGCGAGCCGAGCTTTCGATCGTTTAAGTTATCGAAGCAAGCTCAAGCCGAGCTTTTAGCTCCTTTAAACCTTTTCTAAAATTATTTCGATCCGAGCCGAGCCTGAGCTGTTGGGTTTCACTTTCAAGCAGAGCTCGAGCTCAAAGTATTAGGCTCAAACCAAGCCGAGCTCGAGCTTGAGCTTCATAGAAGCATGACGAGCCGAGCTCGTGCCCAGACAGGCTCGGGCCCGGCTCGGCTCGTTTACACCCCTACCTAAAACCTGGAGAAGGTTGCTTCTTTATCATTATTGTTTTCATAAATCAACTTTTACAAGCACAAAAACATTTTGACTTCATAAAATCTTACCTTTTTGGTGTTAAGTTACTTGATATATTGCTATTACTCCACATACTTCTCGTGGTTCGACAACCCTACTCCACATAACGCAGTCCATGTAGCTACAGTGTTGTTTTTGTTATAGTTTTTTATTAGGACTCGACACGCGATCAATTGATAACCCATGAGCTATGAAGAGAACCCTTATTCACTTCCTTTTGAACCACCTCTTATAATCCCTCACCATTACTGCATGCAACATTTGAAGAAATATATCATGTGGATGATCTCAACCATACACCCAACCACCCCTACTTTATTACACCTTCCAACAAATGGAGTTGTGGTGTGAAAATTGTGGAGAACCCTCGTTACACTCAAGATTGTTACCATTATCAAGGGTGTCCCACAAATTATCCTCCATCCTCATTGCTACTTGAAGATATCAACACAACATCATTTCCAACTGAACTACCTCCTCAATCACCAAAATAGTACTTGTCTATGGAGACCATCCCAGGGACTCTAGATAAGCTGCTTCATAGTTTGGAAATAATAAAAGAACTACCTATTAAGAATTTATTGGCCAAGGGAGGAACCTAACCATCCAGGGAGTCGAATGATGGTAAGGTGCAAAATCAATAAATATTGCAGCCACTGTTTTAAGGTAACAACAAACCTAATAGCTCCGACATAGAAGTATTAAGGGGTTGTTTGTTTCAGCTCTTAATGGGAAAGATGTATAAATCATATAGACATTTGCCTCTAAATGGGTAAGCATTATACTGAGTCTGAATGGTTCAGACCTCGTACTGGTTTATCACTTACATATTTAAAAGTTGCCAAACAGCCCCTAATAAAGTTTGGAGCTGAGGCAAATGCTTGATTCAACTTATGGAAACATAGTTGCATAATAAAAAACCTTCAACCCTAGCCACCGAAACCCAACTTGGGTTAATTATTAAGGCATTATCTGAAGAAAACATGGGTGGAAATGTGTTGGTAAATACTTCAAGAATGGAGGAACAAGAATAATGGTTTGACCTAACTAGAGTTCTTGTTACATTAGAGATATTATCATATGCAGAACCTGATTTCGGGATTAACAAACAATCACATCAAGAAAAAAAGTGCAAGTGATGTATGTGTTTTAGTAAGTTTTTAAAAGATGATGCAATGATGTTAAAACTTGGTGTTCTAAAACCAAAGAAAACAATATTTTACCAAAACATTATCAAAGTTTTAAATTTATCAATAAAATGATAGTTGCTTGATTATCTAAAACTCACACAATAGGCAAGTGTACCTATTGAGCATAGTATAGATTTGAGCAAGTACCAAGTATCGAATCCAAAGACACGACTTTTATTACTCAGTTTTAAGTTATTTAAGGAAAAGTTTATAAGAGTAAAGAAAACAAAAGTAGCCCAGAGAATGACCAATAACCAAATGAAAGTATTGCTTCGGGATCCGACTTGTCTTGGTACGAACTAATAGTAAACGTTTAGTTGAGTGATGTGTTTCAAATTACGCATAACCGCTATAACATAAAAACGATTTATGTTCTTGGTTGTTTTTATGAGGGTCTCCCTACCCCGGCAAGCTTACCTCTCAACTGTGAGGGGCGGATCACCCATGATTATGCGCGCCCAAACCTGAAGAACCCACCTCCTAAAGTTGCGATATTGACATCCAACGACTCTCTTCTTTTGTGAATAACTTGCCAATGGCCAGAGCGGCTAACAAGCTACCACTTGACATGGGTAGAGACGACACCGCCTTCCGCGTACGCTCATCCCCTACTTGAAATAATTATATTTTCAAAAAGTGATTAATCTATTATTAATTATAATAGAAGTAAATAAAGACCATTTACTTCTAACATGAGTTCACCAATCTTTGGTTTGTGCCAAAGCCAACACGCAGACCATGTAACTAAGTCGCTTAACCAAATTTTGGCTTATCACCAAGGCCAAGTATATAGACCGTACCGCCCTAAGTGAAGTTTTGATAGTTGATGATCGCTACAAAGTGTGAATGTTTCCACTAAAAAATGGGCTAATCTCTACACGTGGAGTTAGGTTAGCTTACAAGTGCGCATGTTTTTACATGCCACAGGTACACTCATAAGTCCCTCCACTTCCTACCAAAACACCCACAAGACCAAATACTAGTTGATTAATTAGTTAGTTCATCAAACAAAGAAAGAGTAGAAGGAATTACCAAGAACCCAAAATATCACTTAAAATAAACATAAACTATATAAATCCATACCAAGGTAGTCTTCACCGTAGCAACACTCTAATAATCCAAGCCAAACAATGGCATTACAACAGGCTCACTAGGGATGTTTTTGTATGAAATCATGGGGAGGGTTGATTGAGGATTTGGAGAGTTTTGGGTGATTTAAGGTGGTTTCTCTCTAGGCTCACTTGGGCAAAGTGTTTATGGAGTGATCCAAAGGTCACTTACAAGATCCTAAAATAGCAGAAATGTGGGAGAGGATCGGGTGGAATGGGATGTAAATATGAAGAGTGAAGGTCTCCTTTTATAGAGCTTCCAGGAGGTGCATGACCGTGCTTCAGGGGTGTGCACGCCCGTGCCAAACATCTGGGGGTAGTCCATAGTCCTTGCATGCAGATTCTGTCAGGTTCGTTTAGGAGCACGACCAGGCTTACCTAAGAGCACGCCTGTGCTTAGCCACGTGGCCAACCTTCTTGTCAGTCTTGGTCTGCTGAGCCTTGTGGTGCAAGTTTGGAGGGTGCATGACCATGCCAAGGGATGGGCATGCCCATGCATGTTGACTTCTTCATTATGGTTGACATGGAAATGTTGACCGGTTAACTTTGGCATAAGCACGACCGTGCGCGGACGAAGCACGACCGTGCACCATCTGTGGTAGTCTTCAAAGTCTTCAATTTCCTTCCCTTTGTGATAGTTTTTGCTCCTTTTTGTTTTTTGTTTCCAAAAACCTGCATTTATCTCTTAGGAACAATTTAGCTATGTTTTATAAGGATAAAAACATAATAAATGTGCCAAAAGAAGGATAAATACCCAAGTAAAACATGTGTAAATGATGGCACATCATAGCACCTCACACTTGAGCATTTGCTTGTCCTCAAGCAAACCAAACCTTGGCAAGGACTATAGAGTGAAAATGTATAGGAGCATTGTGACAAGTCATGTACAACCCACCTCCTAAGAGTCCCAATTACTAAATACATTCTTGGAAGATGCATTGGATAAGCCTTGGTGCGCCTAATCAAACGTCCCTCAAGTGCCTTACCTCATTGTTTCCTTACCATTTCTCTCTTTCACTTGGGTGTTGTTTGGGAGTGATCGCTCGGATTCATCCCAAGGCATGCATAGATTATAGGCTTGTATGCAAATCAAATCTCCACTACAATATAAACGGGCAAGAAAGTGTGAATCAAACGGTCTTTTAAAGGGTAATGATGATGGAGTGATAAATGGGTAAGAAGGGAGTATATTGTCATGGCTGGCTCGGTAGTGGCTAGGGCGTCATGGGAAGGTGTGGAACTCCAGATAGTGGGCTTGTGAATCTTCTCCCAAAGACTTCTTGCTTTGACTCTCCTCTTTTGCGAATTGTTAAGCGGTTTACACCTAATACTTTCCGCTAAGAACGTCCAGTAATCGATCTTCAATACAGTTGTTTTTCTTTAAACTTTCTTTACTTTGGAGCTTTCTCGACTTATTCAACAAGCTTTTTAAAAAAAAAAAACTAAACATAGAATGCTGCTTATGGCGAAGCTTATTACTTACTACTTGTTTCTTTGTGGCTATCTTCTCAATCTTTGCCATATTTCTTTTATGAAAAACCGCGGTGTGTGGTCTATGCTTGCATTCCAAGATTGCCCAAGAGTTTCTTACTTGTCTTCAACATGCTTCCTTTATTATAACCTTGACAGGGGTTCAATATGATGGAAGAAATGAATAGGCTAAGGCTCAAGATGGTGAACTAGGTGAGGGGAAATTTAGTGGAAGGCTTATGAAGATGGAATGAGTGGATCCTAGGTGCCTTAATTATTTTCACACTCTCACCTTGGTTGTGGTCTCAAGATGCATAAGTTACACAACTTCTAACTAGAACATGCCAAGGGTGAATATTTCTCATGACCAAATGAGTGAGCATGTATAGTATATATCAAATTGGATATGCTCAATAAATCTCAAAATACTCACATGGAAAAGGGTAGGCTCTCATTTATGAAGTAATGACACTTTAAGTTGGCTCTTTTGGCTTCACCAAAACCTCCCAAAATCCCCTAATTGATCTTTGGGTGGACTCAAAGGGTTTGAAAACTGTTTTTATTTATTCAAAACATTTTTGAATTTTTTTTGCCCTTGAATGGTTTTGGTTTGTTGATTTCGAGAGGTGTTAAAATTTGGAATTTTAACACCTCACACTTAGTTCTTTAGCATATTTAAAAATTATAGATTTTATGATATATTTTATGCTTAAAGAAATAAGTGGGACAAGAACAAGTGCTCCCCTAGTTAGTTTTCTTGAATAAAACTGCTCGGGCGATGCCCACAACTGCCTGACCACTGAGCCTGTCCGAGAGAAATCACTTGGTATGAATTTTAATAGCTAAAACTAAAAAGAGAAAACTAAAAGATAAAATACTAAATCCTAGTGCTCAGAGGGCATACCTGGAGGTTAGAAAGAAATAAAAGTGAACGATCATACCTGAGGGTCCTCAAACACCTTTTCTTACCGTGTGCACCAACCTCTCAACTTATTATTCATCGGGATAATCCCGTAAATACTACTTTAACCAGCTTCAATCCCACAATTTAAGATCTTAGGATCGATAGTGAAACATGCTAAAGACGACGAGTCACGCCACAACCATTTGAAATTTCCTGGATCAAACTTCACTATATGCAAGTAGTGAAGAAGTCGAGCATCCCAACACACAACAAGTGGATTGCCGAAATAACGCCACTTGTTCTTAGCGAAGTGATCCTCAAAGTGATATGCCTTACCCCATGAGTCTTCAACAAGTTCAGGCTATCACTCATGCAGAGTGGCAAATGAGAGATTACCACGTTCTTTCCTGAGTTGCCATAGTTTGGTTCTTCATATGGATTTATTATTGCAGGAACTCCAGTAGGGTCAATCTGTCCTTCTTGCACCTCTGTGTCTACCACTTCACCCTCATCCACGTTTTCTTCAATCGCACCTTCATTAGCTTCCTTTTCTTGTGCTTTTGATTCCCTTGCTTTTGCTTCATCTTCCATTGCGAATTTCTTCAAAAGACAGTTTTTGACTATCTCTAGATTTTCAGCAAACTTTTCCAAGTCGATGAGCGGTGGCTCGGACTTGGGCGCATGCTTGGGTTCGGGTTCGGACTCGGGAAAAGGGTTTGGTGATGGAGATGGCAAAAATGGTGGTGAATTTTCAAGGGGGTATTTTTCTTCAAAAGGATAAGATGAATACGTTGAAGAATAAAAAAGTGGTGGCATTTGAGAGTATGGAAATGTTGACGAGCCATATGAAGGTGGTTCGTAAGAAGGTGAACATGAAGCAGGTTCATATGAAAGTGAGTATGGAGGAGGTTCACATGGGTTTGAATTTTGGCTGTCAAAATTGGGAAGACACGGAGATAGATAATCTTCACACTTGTGGGGGAAAGAAGGTCCACCACAATAGTCACGTTGAAGAACATAAAGTAGATAGTCTTCACGATTATGGGGAAAAGGAGGTCCACCACAATAGGTCCCTCTACTTCCTACCAAAACACCCACAAGACCAAATACTAGTTGATTAATTAGTTAGTTCATCAAACAAAGAAAGAGTAAAAGGAATTACTAAGAACACAAAACATCATTTAAAATAAACATAAACTATATAAATCCATACCAAGATAGTCTTCACTGATATGATGCCGAAAGGATCACATTTGGTGTTCATCGGTTAAGTTTACGGTTTACTTGGTTTATTCGGTTTTCAAAATTTTGTACCCCAAACCAAAAACCAAACTAATCCAAACCAAATAAGGAATATGTAAACCAAACCAAATTCAACCAAATTGAATTCAGTTTGGTTTCGGTCTAAAACCAAACAAACCGCTTTCAACCAAATTCAACCGAAGTTTTTTTCTCTAACTTATATACCTTTGTGTTCCGAAATCCGAATAGAAAGTTAGCAATTAATATAAACCAAAAAATCAAACCACACAATATATTGTAAAAAAAAGTTTAAAAGCAAAATAAAACAAACAAATCCGGAAAATGGTCTTACACACAAACACAAACATCATACAAATAAAGTGGGCTTTATTTTGGGTTGGGTTTACATTTAATATTTGGGCTTATATATTATAAATGGCTTATTAAATATTATTATTTGTATTTAATATATAATTAGTTTACCGGTTTATTCGGTTATCCGAATAAACCAAATAAACCAAATTAAAAAAAATGTAGAACCAAAAACCAAACCAAACACCAAATTCATTGTTTAGATCGGTTTTTTCGGTTACAGTTACGATTCGGTTTACGGTTTTTATTTGGTTTTTGGTTTTTCTGAACACCCCTACATTTAGATAGTTTATTTTAGTATTTTTAATATCTTTTGTGTATGGTTTTATCCAGAATTAGATACTTATCCGAGAATGATGAACGGCAAATTATATGAAAGAGGGTGAAAATATGAAGACGTGGGGAAAACTGTTGAGGATTGATTTAATTTTGGAGGAAACAAATGGATTTTAAATGAAGATATTAAGTGATTATATGAAGTAGGGTGAAAATACGAAGGCGTGGCCGCGAAAACGGACGAAAACAGAGTTATAACAAAAAAGTTACGAAGAAAACAAGCAAACTGAAATCGCAACGTCAGGTTTAGCGTCGCTGACGCCAAAACTGGTGTCGCCAACGCCAGCTACTGGGCAATTCCACTTATTTAATTAAATGAGGGTTTGGAATGAACCCTAAATCGTTTCCAGCCGCCTTTGTGCGATTTTGAGCGATTAGAAGCATACTTTTTTAGGGGTTTTCACCACATCAATCCGTCCAATTCATCCATTATCATATTCCATCAAGATTGAAGATCAAACACCATGAGTTAGCAACCTTCTCTTAATCACCTCGGGTGTAGGTTTGCAAGTATTCTATGTTCTTGTTTGTATGTTTGATTTGGTAGGAACATTTGAGTAATCTTTTGGTTGTAATATTGACACATATCACTTGTTAGTATTGTCATGAATTCATGGTTGTTAATGATTTTCTTGCATCATAGACATTGTGAAATGATGATTGCTATTGATTTTATTTGTGTCGGGAATGTGTGGGTTGTTCTTGATTGATGAAACATACTTTTGTCCATTGAGTGACGATTGTTGATGAATGTTGATGTCTAAGATTAACGAGTAGCTTTTGCACAAACTCCATAAACCATTAGAATCCTCAACTTGACTAAACCATTTATGTGAATTGAACCTAGTTGTTTTGTTTATGCACGATTGCATTTGGGAATTTCTCTTGAATGTGACGTGATTGAGATTGTTGGTTTGATTGTAAGTATTGTCATAGGCTTACAATTGTTAGATAATGATTGCTTTTGTTTACCCAATCAACTAGGGTGGTTTTGTTTTCTTGGGTTTATAAAACATAAAATTGTCCGTGTAGTTAGACGATTGTTGATGTCTACAACTAAGTTATCTTAATAAACCCAATCTATCATTGTTCTCTCGAGTAAAACTCAAAATCTATTACGTGTGGCTAAATCTTATTACTTGCAATTCTGAAACCCGGGTGTGATTAAGTTCTTCATAATCTTTTATTTACATTCTTTTGTAGTTCACATCTCCAACATCTTTCTAAATAAAATATAGCAAGCTTCATGATAGTAAACTTCATAATTGTTTTGCATACTTGTTTTGTAAATAGCATAGACAAACAAACAACTATTTTACCTAGGTTATTTAGGTTTTGTGTGACCCGTGATGACCGATTCATCATTCACCATATCAACACTCTAATAGTCCTAGCCAAACAATTTCGTTACAACAGGCTCACTAGGGATAATTTTGTATGAAATCATGGTGAGGGTTGATTGAGGATTCAGAGAGTTTTGGGTGATTTAAGGTGGCTTCTCTCTAGGCTCACTTGGGTAAAATGTTTATGGAGTGATCCCAAACTTCAAAGGTCACTTGCAAGATCCTAAAATAGCAGAAATATGGGAGATGATCGGGTGGAATGGGATGCCAAAATGAAAAGTGAAGGTCTCCTTTTATAGAGTTTCCAAGAGGTTCACGACTGTGCTTCAGGGGTATGCACGTCCGTGCCATACATCTGGGGCAGTCCATTGTCCTTGCATGCAAATTATGTCGGGTTCGTTGAGAAGCACGACCGTGCTTACCTAAGAGCACACCCGTGCTTAGCCACGTGGCCAACCGTCTTGTCAGTCTTAGTCTGCTGAGCCTTGTGGTGCACGTTTAGAGTGTGCATGGTCGTGCCAAGTGATGAGCACGCCCGTGCATGTTGACTTCTTCATTTTGGTTGACTTGGAAATGTTGACTGGTTGACTTGGGCATGCGCACGGCCGTGCACCATCTGCTGTAGTCTGCAAAGTCTTCAATTTCCTTCCCTTTGTGCCAGTTTTCGCTCCTTTTTGCTTGTTGCTTCTAAAAACTTGCATTTATCTCTTAGGAATGATTTAGCTATGTTTTATACGGATAAAAGCATAAAAAATGTGCAAAAAGAAGGATAGATACCCATGTAAAACATGTGTAAATGATGGCACATCAGCAAGTAAATTAGCTCACCAACGAACAAATGACCATGGAGATATCTCGTTTGCTACTTTGCACAAGCGATGGCCATCCCATGGTTAAACACACTAGTAATTCATCATACGAATCAAACAAACCATGGGACAAGGCATATCCCTCGAAAGAACACTTCACTTAGAAGAAGTGGCGTCATTTCAGTAGACTATATGTGACAGCTAAAACATATCTGGTTTCTTCACTACTTGCACTTTGTGAAGTTTGGTCAGGGTAATTTCAAGTGGTGTTGGCGTGACTTATATATACACCACACGGTTCCCAGCTTGTTGTTATGGTTGTTATTTTTGCCGTTCTTGTTGTTATTATTGTCATTCTACTTCAACTTGGAACAATTTCTCTTGAAGTGCCCTTCCTTGCCACGGTTATAACAACCTTTGGAAGATTGCGGTTAAGATGTTTGGGTCGAATTATGCCCCTACAATCCTTAGCAGCATGCCCAACCTTTCCACACCGTTGGCAGAGGAACTTATCACATGAGCCAGTGTGGTGAAAGCCACACTTGTTGCACTTTGGGTGCTTATTAGCATACACACCCTGCTTTTGGCCAGATTGATTAGAGGTAGCAAAAGAGTTAGAATTCTCACACATCCGTTGCTGTTGTTGTTGCTGCTGGAATGTGTTGGAGCTTTTTCCAGAGTTGTTGATGTTGTCCCACTTTTGCTTATTGTCATTCCCATTGGTGGCTGCACCCCGAGGGAGCAAGACACCTTGGTCAATGAGTTGGCGGGCTAGACAGACAACTTCTTGAATGGTTGCAGGTTTAGAAGATGTTACTATGCTTTGGATCTAGGGTACAAGGCCAACAATGTAGTGCTTGATGCGCTTATAGGCATGATTCACCATGCCAGGACACATAGCAGTTAGTTCATGATGTTTGGTGGTATATTCTTCAATCTCCGAACCCACCATTTTCAATCTCCACAGCTTAGCCTCGAGTTTCTGGATCTCTAGATGAGGACAATACTCGTTCAACAAACTTTGAGTAAACTCCGCCCAAGGGAGGGCATTGGCCTCAACCAAGTATGAGAGTTTGGGTAGTGGAATTCCACCAAGTGAGTGCTGGACAATTCAATGTGTCGGAGGCATACTTGACCCACTCAACTATGGGGCAGTTACACATTTCGAACATAGATCTAGTGGAGCAACCTAATAGCTCCCTCAGTACCACTGAACGAGTGCGATTTGCAATCCATGAAGGCCTTGAATGAACAAGCCGGGGTGGTGGTTGGTGTTGGTTCATAGCATTGCCTGAATGAAACATACAACGTTGTTTAATACAAGTAATATATATATATATATATATATTATTTTAACATATGCCAAAAAGTTAGATTGGTAAGATGGATGTAAATAATTTATTCCTGGAGGGTTAGCGGCTTGAAAAGTAGCTAATGCTTAGCCACTCAATATTGATTAGTGCATTCAGTTCGGCTGCAGTCATATAATGTTACTGAGCCCCCATCATGTCCACTGAAGCAATCGCCTTTTTGTTCAACACGTCATCCAGACATAGTTATGGCATTTACAATTTCACAAAATGAGACAATATCTAAGAATATATCCATCACAATTGCATAATGTAAGCAAATAGGAAACACATAACAATTCTTGATCAAATAAATTGTAATCCATACAAAATACTATATCAAAACATCCAACTTCAATAGTTGTATGAGAACAACCCGCTCATTTAAGTTTATGTAAAGAAATAAAAAGATACGAACAAGAAGGAAAAATCAATCAAAATAAGGATTGGAAGAAACACCAGATGTTCCACAGGAGCCTCCTCAGGGTCCTCTCTGGTTCTTCTTCTGGATCTTCCTTAGGTTCTTCTTCAGGTCTGCCTCTACAGCTAATGGCTCGTTAATAGTGACCAAAGCTGCATTAGCAGTAGCAGTGGTCTCTATGAGCCGAGTCTCTAAAGCACGAATATGGTTCTCCAGGTTACGAAAAGCACGAGATAACTCGTTGTGGCACTTCCGAGTCATAGCTAGTCTGCCAATAAGTCTCTTGATGTCCTCTTAAGGTTTAAGGTCATTCACAAGTAACCATGAAATCTCTCTAGTTGCAGCCTTCATCTCATGCACCTGAGTATCGAGATGGCCCACTACATCAACAACTGTATGCTCCAGTGAACATGGAATAGAGGGTAGGGATGAGGTATCCTTGGGAGTGTCAACAAAAGGTGGAGGTGGGACGTTCCATGAGCGAACCCAATCCCAAATCATGTCAGGGTACCACGAAGCGACAGTGGACGCAGATGGTGTCGGGGTAGGAGTAGGGACAACATGTTCCTGAGTAGGGGTAGGGATGATGAAGATGATGAGGTAGACATTTTGTTAAGTTTTTCTTTGAGTTTTCTAAGTGTTGGTAAATTTTGTTGAACAATTGTGTACGTAATAATGTTCGACTAGTGTGTGATACGTCTATAGAATAGACTCTAAATGCAATCCTAGTTCACTGTAACCATTGGCTCTAATACCAATCTGTCACACCCTCAAAGTTTCATTGAGGGGTTTTACCGCGAGGCGCGTGACACACCAGGATCTAGTCAATGTTCGAATGAACGACCTCTAAATGCTTGTAAAATCATACGTATCCCGTTCATCATGGGAAAGATAATAAAGTTTAGAAAGAAATTCCGTGAAAGCGAATTAAGTAGCTAATGTAAAACAATTCGCAAAACATACGCGAGCACCCAAAATCAACCATAAGTAAATACTAAAATGTTTGAAAATAAATAAATGTTTGAATGAATGCAAGTGCAGCCCCACGTGCATCCTAAGCTGCCAAGACCTTAGCGACCTGAGAAAAGCAAGCTAAAATGTGTCAACAATTAAGTTGGTGAGTTCACAGGTTTTAATGTAAGTAAATTTGTTTGTCTGTTTGCTTGTTTAGATCCACACTTGTTTACTAGTTATATCTAATGCTAGCTAGAAATTATACATGTTACTAAGCGTTCATGAAACCATTGCTGTCTGTTGGTAGTTTTGTTTGTCTTCCGCCACCGTCCATCACACGATGGTAAATGTTTAGGAGAATATGCACCTCCTGGGGCTCCAGTCGACACAGGTGGGGCTTGTCAGACCCAATAGATCTATTCACATCTCACCGCTATGTTACACATACTACATTTCATACTGTAACGACTTAAGATGTAATACGCTAAGTAATCAAGTGATATGACGACAAACGTGATTTACTATGTATGTGTATTCATGTAGCATGTTTCTCCCCCAATAGGAAAACAGTAAAAGGGGCCATGAAAACTGATGCAGATGGTTGTAGTAAGTTTTTAAATATGCTTCAATGATATTAAAACTTAGAGTTTTTATACCAAAGAAAGACAAGACTTGACCAAGGGTATCGAAGGTTTAAATTTGTAGATAAAACGATAATTGCTTAGTAATCTAAAACCCACACAATAGGTAGGTGTACCTATCGAGCGTAGTATAGACACAAGCAAGTATCGAGTATCGAACCCAAAGACACGACTTTTACTACTTAGCTTCAAGTTGCTTTAAAAAAGTTTATAAGGACGGAAGATCACAAAAGTGACCGAGAGAATAACCAATAACCAAATGAAAGTGTTGCTTCGGGATCTGACTTGTCTTGGTATGAACTAATAGTAAGTGTCTAGTTAAGTGACGTGTCCAAATTATGCATCCCGTCCCGGTAAGCTCACCTCTCAACTGTGAGGGACGTATCACCCAAGATTATGTATACCCAACCTCGAAAAACACACCTCCTAAAGTTGCGATATTGACATCCAACTACTCTATTCTTTTGTGAATAACTTGCCAATGGCCGGAACATCTAACAAGCTACCACTTGCTATGGCAAAGGTGACACAACCTCCCGCATAAGCTCATCCTTTACTTGAAATAATTAATTTATCAAAAAGTGATTGATCTATTATTAATTTGGCGGCAATATAATAATAGAAGTAAATAAAGACCGTTTACTTCTAACACGAGTTCACCAATCTTTGGTTTGCGCCAAAGCTAACACATAGACCATGTAGCTAAGTTGTGCAACCAAATCTTGGCTTATCACCATGGCCAAGTATATAGACCGTACCGACCTTAAGTAAAGTTTTGATAGTTGAGTATCGACCACAAAGTGTGAGTATTTCTACAACACAAATGGGCTAATCACTTCACATGGAGTTAATGGTTAGCTTACAAGTGCATAGGTTTTTACACACCAAGGGTACACTCATAAGTCCCTCCACTTCCTACCAAAACACCCACAAGACCAAAAAGTTGATTGATTAGTTCATCAAACAAAGACAGAGTTGAAGGAATTACCAAGAACACAAAACACCACTCAAACTAAACATAAACTATATAAATTCATACTAAGATAGTCTTCACCCTAGCAACACTCTAAGAATCCTAACCAAATAATGGCATTAAAACAGGCTCGCTAAGGATGAGTTTGTGTGAAATCATGGTGAGGGTTGATTAAGGATTTGGAGAGGTTTGGGTGAATGAAGGTGGTTTCTCTCGAGGCTCACTTGATCAAAGTGTTTATAGGGTGATCCCAAGCTCTAAAGGTCACTTGCAAGACCCTAACACATCATAAATGTGGGAGAGAATCGAGTGGATTAGGATACCAAAATGACTCTATAAACTGAACTTTTCTTTCCCACCGTTTCGCCTCATTTTTTAGGCTGTCTGGCAGGTCTTGTACGGAAGTGCTTACGGGTTGGCACACCGATGCTCAGCGGTCTGGTACTGTCCGTTGGTACTGGAAGTGCTTTCCGGTAGGATTTGTCTTGAGCATGGTCATACCATATAGGGAGCATGCCCGTGCTTGCCACGTGGCATAACTGTCTGTCAGTCTTGATCTGCTGGAGCTTTGTGGTGCACGTTTGGAGGGAGCACGTCCGTGCCAAATGATGAGCACACCTATGTACGTTGACATCTTCATTCTGGTTGACTTGGAAATGTTGATTGGTTGACCTGGGCATGAGCATGGATGACGCACGGCCGTGCAACTTCTGCTGCAGTCTGCAAAGTCTTCTATTTCCTTCCTTTTGTGCCGTTTTCCATCCCTTTTACTTGTTGCTTTCAAAAACATGCATTTACCTCTTAGGAACGATTTAGCTATGTTTTCTAAGGATAAAATCATAATAAATGTGCAAAAAGGAGGATAAATACAGATGTAAAACATGTGTAAATGATGGCACATCGAAAACTCACCTTAGTTTGCGTGCTAGTATAGTAATACCAGGCGTGTGTATGAAATAAATGTTCCAACTATAGGTAACCTATCATACAATAGTCTATAAGTGTTTGTCCAAATTTGGTGTTTGTTCAAATGACCCATTGTGTCCAAACAATGACCTAGTTATTGTTTAACAAAACTGTTTGACCAAGTTTAATAGTGTTTGACCAAGTTTGACCCAAGGACTCGTTGGTGACCCATTTAGAGATTTATGTTCGTTCACATTAGACTATCCTAGGGTCACAAGTTATCCCCAAACATGTAATCTAATGTACTAGCTTGTTATCTAAACACATAACATGTTACTTGTCACCTATCACGTGTTCACGTTTCAAGTATCTTGCCTACATCTATTATGATATAAAAACAAGTCATTCCACACTACACATGCAATTAATAACTTACACATCATGCAAACTTTCTACTTTAGGCAACCTATGAACATGTTGAATTTATTTCATACAAAAAGTTTTCCTTTTTAGTAAGTTATGATTGTAGTTTGTTTTTAACGAAACAAGTGTTCTTAACATGCTTAACTAACCATTCCTAAGCACATCTTAACATCACGTATATCATATCATGCTTTGATCTCAAGTTCAAAATTCAAATTCAACAAGTTTCCTCATTATGCAGGTTATGAACTACGATCAAGACTACATCAATTAATCATCCAATACATGTTAAGCATCCTAGACTAACATAACCTCATCATAAATCCATACCATGCAGGTTCTAAAATCAAAATTATGAGGTCTAGGGTTTAAAAGAATTCAACATAATCAAGGTTTTAACTCTAACATGCAACTTATGTTCTTATATCTTCAAATAACCAACAATTCCCATCATAAACACATGTTAATAATTTATTACTTACCATTATTTGATAAAAGTAGTTTTGATCAGATCTGGACTCTAGGGTTTATGGATGAAACCATAATTAAAACATAGACATGATGACTTCACACCTTAAGCTCTTCAAGTTAGTGATCCTAGGCCTTAAAAAGCTTCATAAAATGCTCAAGAAGGGTGATTATAGGGGTTGAGGGCAGAGATATTCGTAAGGGTGGGGTTTGTGACGAATTAGATTAAGAAAATGTGATTTAATAGGTTAAAACACGTTTAGAAGGGAAATTTAAGGTTGCACTGATTTGAGCCCTCGTCGCGTCGCATGACGCCCCGGGGAATTTCCCCTCGTGAGTCGTGACGCGTGTTAAATATGTCCGGACTTGGCCTGGGCTTCGGCTTGGGCCAGGTCTTAATGTTTTATATTTATTTATTTTATTTGGGCTTGGCACTTTATAAAACTTTATAAAATATTTAACCAAATATTTTACCACTAATATACGGTCTCGGTCCGTCTGCTGTCGGTAAAACCGTCACCGGCCGCCATAGATGACCAGAACAAAATCGAGACAACCACAAAACAAAGTGGCTCAAATACCCATCAACCGTACAAAGTTCAATTCACGTGGTACAACCAAGTTAAAGACAAGAAAGGGTCTCATTCACCAGAATGAAACACAGGCGCCTGCAGCAGGGCGTAAACCCACCTAACACAAAAAAACCGAACAAAACCCTAAAGAAAACCCTCTCACTAGCCGCCATAGACGACTGATACAAAACAAAGACAACCACTGTTGAAGACGGTGTCTATTTTTGGAGAGAGAAAGAAACAAACTCGTTATAAACGACCAGAACAAAATCATGACAACCACCAAGGTTACCTCTTCGAAAAAGAGATAAGGTGGTGCATTTTTAGAGAGAGAAACAGGAGAAGACGGTGGAGATGAGACTACATGAGAAAGAGAGAGAGAGAGGCAACAAAATAATAGACTATAAAAATCCACCCAACCATACAACCCACAATGCACCCGTTACAACAAACAAATACACATAACACCAAGAAAACATACGGTACAAAGATGAGATACACAAACGCCTTGCTAATTAGCATATATTTTAAATAAACAAAACCTACAATTATACAATTAGCTCATTATAAAATTTGAGTTACATAAATTCTAAAAGAGTTAATAGCCATTTTCATCCCTGAGGTTTTGGCCAGTTTGCCACTCCAGTACAAAAGTTTTTTTTTTTTGCAATTCCTTACCTGAGGTTTGGATTTTTTTGCCAAATTCGTCCTTTTCACTAACCCAGTTAAAAAATCTCGTTAATGTCAGGGGTAGGGTTGTCTTTTTACCTTGAGGGACGAATTTGGCATTTAAAATTCAGTTAACCTTGAGGGACTGAATTTGTCAAACAATGAAAGTTTAAAAATAAAGAAAAGACCCGCAGGTTTAGAGGCTCGAACCCGGGTCTCTTCTATAGAATCACACATACATAACCACTCTACCATGAAGCAAGTTTGTTGAATAAATTTGAAATCAAAATAACTTAAACTTAAATAAAATACATCATCTTCTTCCCCAAACTTAACTTTCAAACCCTAACCCTTCGACACAACGGCGGCTCGGAGTTAGCCGACTTCAAGCCTTTACATTCTTCAATTGTTGTTAAACTACAAACCATTTGTCAGTGTTTAGCTGAAGGTAAGTCAGTTGACGGTAATAAAAAGTCTGGTCAACGTCGGTCAAAGAAGATTTAACGTTGATGTTTGGTCGGAAAATTTTACTGATGATGATAATGTTTGGTCGGAAAATTTAACGTTGGAGAAACATCCGTCGTACGAGATAGATTGGGGTTCGATCTAGTGGATTGCGTACTTATGCAGTAATAATTAGTTACAGCAGGGTTGTTATTGTAATTTGGTAGGATATTATTATATTATTATTAAGGTTTAGGGAAGTTGGGAGCTATCAGTATCTGTGATGGAATTTTTGACAATTGCAGAGCTCACTGGTTTTATTTTTAGGGTTAGGGTTTGAAAGTTAAGTTTGGGGAAGAAGACGATGTATTTATTTAAGTTTAAGTTATTTTGATTTTAAATTTATTCAACAAACTTGCTTCATGGTAGAGTGGTTATGTATGTGTGGTTCCATAGAAGAGACCCGGGTTCGAGCCTCTAAACCCGCGGGTCTTTTCTTTATTTTTAAACTTTCATCGTTTGGCAAATTCAGTCCCTCAAGGTTAACTGAATTTTAAATGCCAAATTCGTCCCTCAAGGTAAAAAGACAACCCTACCCCTGACATTAACGAGATTTTTTAACTGTGTTAGTGAAAAGGACGAATTTGGCAAAAAAATCCAAACCTCAGGTAAGGAATTGCAAAAAAAAAAAAAAAACTTTTGTACTGGAGTGGCAAACTGGCCCAAACCTCAGGGACGAAAATGGCTATTAACTGATTCTAAAAAGAAAAATATAACAATACAGGGACTGAAAGTGCATCGTTTTATAACAAAGGGGTACAAAGTGCATCTTCACCTGTATTTACTTTTTATCGGTTATATTAAGCCATTTCAGTTCCAAACACCAGAATAATAATATCACAAACCAAATCCAAGTCGAAGAGAGAGAGAAACCACACCACACCCAGAGGTAATAATAATATCCTTAATATCAATCATCACTCAACTCTAATAATCCTTCCATATTTATAAAAATTCACACATCCTTATTCATTTCATACACGTTTTATCACAACTAATCACACTTCTAACTGTTTTTTTTTGTTCGTAACGTTTTAGGTTTTTGTTCAGAAATGGCGAGCGATGAAGTTGTTTCGTTGGAGCTTCCTGCACCTGAAGGATGGAAGAAAACGGTTATTTCTCTTCTTGATTTATTATGTTTTTGTTGTTGTGTATGCGTTTATGTGGTTAGGTTTGGTTTATGTCGGTTTTTGTTAGGGTTAGGGTTTGTGGTTGTGTTTTTGTTTGAATTGAGTTGTGTTTATGGGTTGTTGTTGTTCGAATTGGTGTGTTTTGTGTTGAATTTGGTTTGTTTTTGTTGGATTTGAAAACTAGGGTTTTTGTGGTTATGTGTTGTTGGTTTTTGGGGGATTTAGGGTTTATTTCGTGTCTGTGTTAGGGTTTTTGGGGGATTTTGTGTGTAACGGATAATTAGCGTATTGTAACTTGTTTCTGGATGTTTTTAGAACTATAAAGGTAACTGTAAGTGGAATTAAAGTGTATGTTCATAGGAATGAAGGTATTAACAAATTTGTTTATTTAACTGGGGAATAGCTTATGAGTTAACCGTCGAGTTGTTGGTGAGACGTGCTACGGAAAATAAGTTTTGATTAGAGGCTGTTATATTAGGCAGTTCAATTCAGGAACTCTTTGAAGATAAAGGATGTAAGGGAATAATGGTGTTCTAGAAGATACCTTAGTGGGTGAAAAGGTAGTTGAAGTATGTTTACAAAAAGAAGCATGACAAGTGTTATGTCTCTTTTAATAGATAAAGCAAAAGCTTAATGTTTGGACCTCTTAAATTGTTATTGTTTAGATAACCCAAGTAAAGATGTAGGTGACAAATGTTTTGGTGGATAATTGTTACGTGTGCAGTGTGCTGACTTGGTGAGAATGAGATAGATTATATAGTTAAGTTGGATTCTTGAAGTATTTTGAATGTGGGGTTTAGATTCATTAAGACAACTAACTAGAAGTTCTTTTTCCCCGTGTATTTTGTTCTTCCTATGGGTGCTTAAGAGTTAAGATATATATAGTGACGATTTGAAAGGAAATTATTAGTCTTCGTAGGTGTTTGTTACTGGTATGGATTTGAATATGTCCTAGGTATCTTTGTTAATGATGTGGATCTTAATTTGTACAATCCGTGGAGAATCCTAAAGCTGAAGTGAAACTACTAACTCCCCTAATCAAATACTGAGTATTCTGCTTCTCATTTCTGAAACTGAAATGTTATTTTCAATACCAATATTTTGTTGATAACTATGACTATGAGAACCACTTCAAACATTTAAATCCAAACGTATAATTTATTTTCAAAACAACATAGAAATAAAGTAAATAATAAAATAAACATCAAAGATAAACCAACATTAGGAGTCTTGTAAAACAAAATAATCCAATGGTTTAACGGCCGGCTGGCGAGAGTGGTTCGTCAGTCTCGATGCCCATTTTTTGAGTCAAAGGGACAAAGTCAAAATCGATGGAAATGATCTTTAGCTTCTCACTTCTCCAATCAAACTAATCACTATAATTATAATTAACAAAGACAATGGCTCCAACATTTATTAGATTACTGGAGTGTAGTTATGTGTTACTCTCCAAACATCCTACTTTTGGCTCTAATCACTTTTTAAACCCATTTTGTGATGATTTCTGTTTTCACTACTATGTTAATTGAGTTAGAATGTCCCTATGTTCAGAATTTTCAAATGTTTGTATATAGGTTTTTATTAATCTAATCCTGTTTTCATAACTTTGTTGATATGAATGAAAAAAGTACCTAATTTATCTGGTCTCTTCTCCAGCAGTATGCATGCAGATACATACGTTATCCTTACTTTGTTTCCATGACGACTACCACTTATTCGGAAAGGTTGTTATTTAAGAACGTAGGAAGCCGTAGGTTGGTTACAACAGTGTGTGTTTGCAAATGTTTATGTTTTTTTAATGTGAGGAGACGGTTTACAATAATGTGCAATTGGTGGATTGTTCTTCGCTTCACTGCTTGCACTATAATATTAACACGACATTACTTGTTTTTTCAAAAAAAAAAATGATTCATGGAAGCTTAGCTGATTCTAGCCTGGAGCTACTTTGGATGTAAAAATTTGAGACAAATATAGAGAAGATAAAATAAATTAATGAATATAGAAAATCTCACTTGAAGATCAAAGTTAAATTGACTTCCTTCTTGGGACGAAGACAATAATAAAAGCTATACTGACTTTACCTTAGACGCGTTGCATGAAATTAACACTGTGAAAAATGGTTAATAAGTAGCTGAAAGATAAGCAGTGAAATCTTGTGCATGAAGTGCTTTGATATTTATCACCATCATCATCACTATTTAAGATTATCACAAATAGAGTGTCCTTGAAATGAATCATGCTTTTATGCACTTCGATGAAGGTTAAAGTATGAAAAGATTCATGCATGATATTCTAACTTTTGCTACTGAAGTCACTCTTCTTTACCTATTTTGCATATATTCTCGTTACAGTAAAGTTTTCCATACACTGATCTGACTAAGGCCAAAGCTTCATGTCTGAGAAACATTTCTTATGATCTCCTAGACCTAAAGACAGTTTGTGACGGCTGAAGCCTTTTGTGGAGGGGAAGAGTTAAAATGACATGAGGTAATAACTGAAGCATGAGGTTACATTGAAACAGGTATCCTTGAAGTTGGAGTTGAATGCTTAGTTTTGTGGTTGTCACATGCTTGGCATTCTACCAGATGATGATGAGAAATGTTATTTGTCTCTTTTTGTTTATGGGATAAGTTGGTCAACATTCATGCTTGTTTATTGTTAGAAGACTTCTTTGGTCCCTGAATGGTATCTTTTGTCAATTACTACACTAAGAGAACTTTAAGCATTTGATCTATGAATGCATCTGAGCAGGCAGCTTTATACGTGTTGACTACATGTCATTTATGGAGAAAAATGCTTTTAAAATCATTGCACATTATTGTAATCATGTTTAAGGTGCCATGTGAGCATTGCTTTTGACTGCTTATGCTGATGAATCAGTTTGTCGTATTCTTTTCCTTTTGATATGGTTTGTTAAGATGATATACTTGATTTTTGACATCTATGGTACATCTGTAGCTGCTAGCCTGCAATATACACCACCTATCTTCCTGAACATGCTAAATACACAAACGCCCATATGACAGTCCAAGCAAAGAGAATCAAGATAATCTGTAGATATGGATATTTTGCTGTGAAAAGGTCTCTTTACTGGTTCTTAAGCTTAGGAGGATGAAAAAGAGTTTAGTTCAGATATGTATTACTTGAACAAGAGGGTTTAGCGTATTAGTTGACATGTTATCTTTGTAAGGCAAACTTATAAAAATGTATTGATTGCATGAAATGGGAATATATACAAGGTGGTTCTAGGTTCGTAGATGTAAGTTGTGACATTCTCATCTATGAAGATGAATGGTGGTAATGTGGATTGAGGTTTAGATATTCATTGATCTGGTAAGATGGAAATTTTGTAGCTGGTCATATTTCTAAGATGGTAAATGAGATTCTTAAGGAAGATTATATTTGGAATAAGCCGCATTCTTTTGATGGTTAGATTGATTTAGAATAAGCTGCTTTATTTGTATCTTGTAGCGAGTATATTTTTATTTCCCTTAAGGGTCAGATCTAGACTGTAAGTTTATAATCCAATTCGGTTGCTATTTTAGGCGGAGTGTATCAACTAAGTATTTGATTCTGGTTAGTAAGAGAATTTGAGATACAATTTAAGCTAACAAAAGTAAACAAATGACATGTTGATCAATTGCAATAACCAGAATAATTAAGTACTTGAATTGTTTTTGGTTCTTTTTGTGTGGATACATGCTCTTTGATTACATCCTGATTTGTGATTTGTTACCGCAGCATTCTCCTGTGTCTTCTAATCCATGGTCTTGTTTACATGCAGTTCTTGCCAAAGAAAGCAGGGACACCAAAGAAAAATGAGATTGTGTTCACCGCACCAACCGGTGAAGAGATTACCACCAAGAAGCAGCTGGATCAATACCTGAAATCACACCCTGGTGGGCCCAAAATCTCAGAGTTTGACTGGGGAACCGGTGAAACTCCAAGGCGGTCTTCAAGAATCGTTGAGAAAGTGAAGCAAGCTCCGCCACCGGTGGAAACGGAACCCGTTAAGAAAAAAGCTAGAAGATCTGCTTCAAAGAAGGACAAGAAAGACAAAGAACCTGAAGAAGAAACCGCCGAGAAAGAGAAAGAGGACAACACTGCTGCAGCAGATGTTGAAATGCATGAAGCAGAAAAAGCTGATGAGAAACAAAAAGAAGCTTCTGAAAAAACTGCAGCGGAAGACAGCTCGAAAGAAGAAAAGGACACAAACGTCCCTGTGGAAGGTGAAGGAAAAGCCGAGAAAGATGAAACCCCTGCTGAAGGCGTCAGTGAAAATCCTAAAGTGCCCCCACCAGAGGAGGAAGCTAAGCCTGTAACAGAGGTTGCTGATGAGAACAGCAAAAAAGAAGCACCAGTGGAAGAAACTAAGCCTGTCAATGAGGTGGTTGACGTCAATGAAGTCAACGAGAACAAAGGAGAAGCCCCGGTTGCACAAGATCAAGGTAAGACTGAGAATGATGGCGTCAGTGCTACTGCAGAAGAGGCAAAAGAAGAAATCCCACATGCACATGATCAAGATAAGGTGGAGACAGTAACTGATGGCAGTGCTGCTGCTCCTGCTGCGGAAGGGCAAAAGGGTAATGTGGCTGATGCGGATAGAGAAGCAAACAAGAAGATTGAAGAAGGGGGAGAAGCGGCATTCGAGAATGGCTGTCGTGTGGAGTCCCATCCATGGTAAAGATAGGGTAACAGACGGTGGTACTTTTATGTCACTGGCAGCTTGACATGTAGGCTCAGTTGGACTGTATGTTGTTAATGTTTCTACAGTTGATACAAGAACATATCGTGTACGTATAACGTTGGCAGAGTGTCGGGGATCGTCACTGTAGGCGACTTCCTGTGTTGTGTTCACATCTATCATAGGATTGTGTCCTTTTGTTGTTTCATTCTAGGGGAATTGTAGGTTGCAGATATCATAATACTTGTAACTTTATGTAATAAGTAATCCTTCACATTCCCATCCTTTTCTTGCTCCATTAACTCATCTTTCTTGTTACTTGTTGTGATGATAGCCGCTAACAATGTTTAAACATATTTCTATCATTCGAGCATCTAGATACCTCCCTATGAGGTGCTCTATCGAAGGAATGTAGAATTCTTATACTCCCTCAGTCCCAATTTAAATGTCCTACTTTCCTTTTTTGTTTGTTCCAATTTAAATGTCCATTTCCAAAAAATAGAAATGTAATTTTCAATTTTGCCCATAAAAGACAAAACACAATCACTACTTTTAAGGATATTATTGTCATTTTACCACGTACAAACAAAAGATTTCTTAAAAATGTGTGTTTTTTGAACTAGGACATTTAAATTAGGACGGAGGGAGTAATTGTTACGGGTGATACGGGTCGAGTAATGTTTTAGTTCACCTTTTTTTATTATACAATCCCTACGAATTCGCTAGCAAAATGTGACCTTAAGAGGATCCATCTTTCCCATCCTTCTCATTCCTACACTATCTCATTTGCCAACACATCAGATTTCTTCCATCTCTTCCTAAGCATCACTAAACTCATGGTATCCATCTTTTTTTATTATACAACCCCTACGAATTCGCTAGGAGAGTTTGTAGGGCACCCTAAACGGTATTCTGGTACCATAGCATACTGAAACCACTCCGTGTGGCCTTATGCCATGATTATGATACAACGATTGTATCCCACAACAAAAGAATAGTGTTTTCAGTGGCGAAGCTTGAAAAAAAATAGTGGTGGGATTGAAAATCCCGAATATTTTGTAAAACAATGCTTGCTAGTGGGTTGCAAGTTATTAACTATAGCAACTTTTTATGACTTCTATTATTTTCCCTTGAATTTTAAAGACGGTTTATATGTCACATATCCTTTTAAATATGATAATTCAGGAATTTTTTTTATTATCTTGTGTGTAATAACTTTTAGGAGTATTGGATTTAAATAATTTTAATTATCGGTTATTGACCACCATCAGTCTTAACTAGTAAAATATGTCCTGGCAATCCCATGTTTTAACATATTGGTTATCAACGGACTATGACTAAAAATAATTATGTTCCGTTTAGAAAATCAGTTTGTATTCTGTTACTCATAGTCTATTGGTCGCCAATATATTAAAAGTTGGCACCGCCAACACATTTTCTTAGTTGGGACTGGTGCTGGCCAATTGTTAATAGTTGGCATTATATCCAATACTCTTAATTTTTAACCACCATGTTACGATAGGGATAAGCATGCTACCAGTCCGGTACTGAACTGTGACATCCAACAAACTTCGGTTAACTCTCCTAACAACACTTAAATCTACCTTAGCGAAACATTTGTAAAACGAACTTAACTGGGTCAATTACGTAAGTCTATACACACTACGGTTATGGTTCTGGTGATTCGGAGAATCACCGGTAGGTCTACACATACTACGGCTATGGTTCTGGTGATTTGTGGAATCACCGGATAGCATACACGACTCTCGTATGCCGAGTTTTGGTGAAATAACATAATAAGAGTAATTTGTCAAGAATTATATGTTTTATGATTGTTAGATAACTTGCCGATATGTGTATATGTGAATTGATATGATAAGCTTACGAAAACCCATTTGTAGGATTGTGATTCTATAAGATTTGATTATATCACGCGCGTATCCGAATCAAAGGCGGAATCAATGAGCCGGTTAGCTGTTATAGGTGTTGGATAATGTTTAGAGAGATATGGAAATGATAAGAACACACAAAAAATCATACACACAAATGGGCAGCACCTTGATAATAACATGCAAATGTTATGAAGCAAGAGTTACATTATGAGGAACCAAGTGTCCTATTTATAGGACCTTAGGTCATACGTCTGGACGGCCATGCGCATGACCTTCCTACGCCTGAAAATGTCCAGTACATGACAAAATACGCGTAAACGACCTATAAATGCTTCTCGTAAACCACTAAACATTATATAATCATGGCTACGACTAATATAGACATATCCCTAGCTGGGGACATACACGAAGTGCACTACCAATTTCCCCCTTGGACCTAGCTAGTGATTTGCAGACTTAACCAGTCACTGAGCTAGGAACGTCTGGAAAGATGTTCACAGACTCCCCCTAAGGTCTAGCTAATGATCTTCGGTCTTCATATCTGACAATCTTCAATTTGGGAAGATACACCACATTGCACTAATAATCTCCCCCTTGAAGACTTGAATACTTGCTTATTTGAGCTTTTGCCGTGGCTTCATGAGATCTCGTCTTGGTCTTCAATTAGCTTCGATAACTTGGGAGGAATCAAGAAAACTTCATTGTTTTGATTGACGATTATGTGACGAAGACTGAGATCAATATCAATATCATCTGCACTTTCATTTCTCGATTATCATATTCTTTAGCTTCGATTACCGGAGATCTACCACGATCTGGTGTCTATGAAGATGGAATACCGGGTTCTTGTTGTTCAAGATGATCTTGTTGTTCAGGTTCGGGTCTTGTTTAGCTTCAAGTTCTGTCGTTTGAATCATAATGAGCACACTCGTTGTGATTGATCCTGCAGAAAAAATTAATAAAAACTGCACAAACTACAACTTTTATTAGATGCAACGAATAATCCGGACTTAATCAAATTCTTGAAGTTTATCACCTTGTAGGATCGTGATTCTATAAGATTTGATTATATCACGAGCGTATCCGGATCAAAGGCGGAATCAACGATCCGGTTAGCTGTTACAGGGGTTGGATAATGTTTAGAGAGATATGAAAATGATAAGAACACACACAATAATATGCAAAATTTATGAAGCAAAAGTTACATTATGAGGAATCAAGTGTTACGTTTGCCTTTTGATGTACGTTAGGTTGCAGGGTTATCTAATGACATGGAAAGAGGGCTTGAGGGAATAAAACACCCAAAAGGATTTTTATAAAAAAAAGGATGTCCTGTAATGTATTTTTATTTAACTAAAACATTGTAATGTTGTTATAAATAATGGAATGGCGTTTTGATTCTGATTACTAGATATGTGACACGTGAACCTTAGCATGGGCGGGGTGCTAATGAAAGTTTTTGGTCATATTTAGCACATGCGTTCGTAGCAGCACTTTATTTCATTTCTGTATTTCTCTACAGAATGTCCAATTAAAATTAATACTTTACCAGTCCGGTGGATGGGAACATCAACGTTATAATGAAGGTACTTAATTATTTCATAGTGGCAAATAATTTGTGGACGTACATATATGCAGTGTTGAACAACAACGGTTGAAATATCGAACACAAACCTCGACATCGATTAACAATGAAACCGATTAAAAATGGAACATTTTAACTTAGTACAAATTAGTGACTCTTTCAGATGGCCAGTTCCATCAAATGTGACACTTTTGAATAACCAATCTTATCAAGGATGTTTGGTTTGGTTTGGTTTCATAATTCATTTTCTGATGCCCACAATGTAACTTTTTAGTCACGTACCATACATGGTCGGACCAGTTCGACTAATTGAACCGAATAACATTATAATTAATTTATAGATAAATGAATACAACAATACAAAAAATTAATTTAGATATAGAATAAACATAAAGATTATATATTTTATTAAGTAACTAAACAATATAGTAGAATACTAATACTAAAGCTAAATATTTATAAAAGAAATACCAAAGTATATCTCGGAAAAGATGCAAAAATATATCTATAAAGTTTAAAACTACAAAAAGTCATTTTGAATTATTCATGTTTCCCTCCCTTTTCAATTCGCAACTGACAAGGCCAAATAACATTCTAGAACCTTCCATTGAGCTTATACGGCCAAGATTTGATCTTGATGGAGTTTAAACGGCTATGATAATTTATGGGGTTGTTACACTCTTTCGCTCTCATGAAACAGTTCAGTCTGAAAGCAATCTCAAAACGATTCAAAGAGATATGTAAAGCCTTTGGGTTAAAAAACTTACGACTGTTAACATCAAAACATAAGACTTTTATTCCATTTAAGTCGCAAAACTAACCTCCTCATAATTTAAAATTTTAAAGCTCAAACAGTGGAGGGTTGTACATATATGGCTAACTTCTGATGTGTGTTGCAATCACCATCATGGGTAGAGATGTAGTGGTGCGCTCCGCTTCTGGTTAACTTGACCGCGCCTGGGCCATTTTTGATTATCACTTTAGCACCTGCAGTGTGACATTGATCATATGCTTCTTGAGGAACAACCGCGACATCATGTGCTTCATTGATAAAGTTAAAAAATAGAGTGTCTCCGACGTTGAAGGTGTGCAAGGATGCCCACTCGGCGTAGAACTCTGGATACCTCGGATTACTCCATCCATCGTTGTCGCCCACCACGTGCTGGGTCGCCGAGCATTGGAAGGCCATGGGTGCAACCAAAATGGCCATAACAATAAGCATGTTGAAGTTGAATGGTGTCATTTCAATCGGTGGTGGTAGCTTGCATCCCTTATAGATGTATTTATAGTAGTCAACATGCTAAACTTGGAAATGAAATATTTATGGTTTCAAAAACAATTTAATGCTGATTTTAGATGAATTTGTATTAATTTTGGTAAGAGATTTGTTAGGGTGATACATGAATACTAATAATTGTTATATGCCTAAGTTTACCTAATGCTAATTAGTATTCCATCACATATATATGGCATTACAATAAGTATATCATATCTTGATGATTCATGTAAATACATATAACTAGTGTAAGGACCCTCATTTTACGACGAGACCGAAAATTGTAAAAAGAGTTACGTCAAAATGTTATCGCAATCATAAATTATCGTGATAACAATAGTTGAAGGACATACACACGTGGTGCACGCTCACAACGCAAATCTAAATCTATATCTATATCTATTTCAAATGGTTAAATCCTACATGACACTCATATAACTATTCTTCCTATTGAGAGTGTCATGTAAGATGTCATGTGACATTAAATAATTTTAGAAAAAAAGTTTAAAAACAAAATTGGATTTTTCTCTCTCATGTTTCCTCCTATAATTTTTAAACGTTAATATCTTTTATCTACAAGATTTTTTAAAGAAAAAAATTACACCAAATTAACGAGTGTTTTATTATCTTTTCAATGAGTACCATAGTGTTATATAAAAAACGGAGAAAAAAGCGACTATTTTTTTGTGGGGTTTTGTTCATACAAGAAAAAAAAACACGTGTTTAGTTAATTCATTAATCATGTATAGGCAAGTCACTAATTATGTTCAAACCAGTAAATATGAATTCTATTTTCAACTAGAACAGAATAGGTTAATAGAGTTATACATTGTTTTAGGTTAGATATCAATATTAGTATGTTAGAGTTGTATATTTGTTTAGTCTTTAGGATAGGTGTTAATATTAGAGTTACATTAGAGTTACATTAGAGTTCTACATTGTTTTATGTTAGGTGTTGAAGGGATAGGGTACCTAATCCTAACGCGGATAACGTCCCTATCCCACAAAATACATCTTCTACATAGAGTCCGCGACAACCTAATCCGCGAAAAGAATCCTCAGACTAAGTACAAATCGCCAGACATCGAACCAAGCTTGCGCATTATAACTAGCTCATGCGCAGAATTACTTCAACTGTGTGACGTCACCAATAAAAGGAATCTTCACGCGTGTATCTACGCGCTGAATATTCAACCAACATCAGATTTTGGTACGAGGTACGGATGATCAAGAATTAAGAAGATTTGGTCAGATCTGGGCATACCCTCCGCCAATCAGAGAGCAACACGTGTCAGGAGTGGTCCAACAACCACTAACAGAGAACATTGATGTGACTGCTCCCATGCTTCCACCATGCTGCTGTGAATAGTACCAATCAGAACACTGTACAAGCATGTCTACCTGCTGCCAGACATCACGTCAGACGCCAAGAGTTGGTCAACCATGCTGTGTCAGAGGGAAGCGTCGTCTGCGCCCAATCACATAGCGCCACGTGGATCTTTTTGCAGACCAAGTCATACCTTCTCTCACTTCAGCATTAATTGCCACCTGTTTCCTGCCATTTTCTGGGTCGAAGACATCTGGGCCTGAACCAAGGCCCAGATTGATTGCTCCCTTCTTGGGCCGAATTGGTTGGCCCATGCTTTTTCCTATAAAAAGGAGGCTTCCTCTCCTTTGCAAAGGATCGAACATTTCATGCAAGAATTAGCATAAAGAGAATACTTGTAATCATCTTGTAATATTCTGAGTAATAATACATCTCTTTTTCCAGTGGACGTAGGTCAATCTAAACCGAACCACTTATATTCTTGTGTTCTCACTTTCACCACACACATTACACTTTTTCTCGTCCTCTAGGGTTACGGTTTTGGTCATTAGTGTGAGCGAAGGATTATACCTTGAGGGAACACGAGTATCAAACCAAACTTATCCACTTTTCGGGTAAGTTATACCCGTTGTTTCTTCGTTGGCGCCATCCGTACATGCTAGAACTCTTCGTTTTTTCATCTTTTAGCTCACCAACATGGCTGAACCCAACCCTAACACTTCTACTCACCCAGCTGAGAAGGATCCACAGATTCAACTCGAATGAGAAAACGAAACACCCGCCACCATCACTAAGTAGGCCACGTCTCGTCCTCGGAAACCTGTTTTCGAGGTACGTGACGTCACCACGAACAATGATGACAGTGGCAACTCAGACGTTGACCCCAACGAATGGCTCTTTCGCCAGAACGCGAAAAACACAGCCAAGTATCACCGCATGCTGATGAAACAAACACAAAAGATGGGGAAAACTCTGACTTATGACTCACCTCCTCAGAGGAGTCATAAGAAAAAGGAAACTGACGGTCGTCGCGACGGTCGTAGCGGGGAGCGTGGTGGAGGCACCTACGCTCAGGGCTACGCAAGATCGCCCGACGCGTCAGACGGTTACGAATCTTCAAGTGACGGAGACTACAAGGTACGGAGCCACACGAATAACTCGCGATCCGTCACAGCAACGTTCGGGACACACTCGAACGTAGACGATGACTTGGTCAAGCCATACAGACCAAAATCTTTCACCGAAAAGTCCAAGTTTGTGCCTCGCATCGCGACGACGAGCATCCCAAAACAGGCGAAACTCCCCAGCAGCATCGGCAAGTATGATGGCCTGCGCGACCCAGATGATCACATTCATGACATTGAATGTGCAGGGAGTTCGGTGCATTGGCCGGTTCAAATCTGGTGCCACATGTTTGCCCAGACACTAATCGGTGCAGCAAGAGTCAGGTTCGATAATCTCCCCGCAGGGAACATTGCGGATTTTGACGATCTTACTGCACAATTCAGCAGCCATTTCTCCCATCTGCGCAAACATAAGAAAGACAAGGCGTACATCCTCCTGTGTCAGCGCCACGATAATGAGTCCATTGAAGACTTCATCGTGCGATACATGAATACTAATAATTGTTATATGCCTAAGTTTACCTTAATGCTAACTAGATTTAACCCCGCGCGCTTCGCGGCGCGTACTTAGCACAACATTCAACAGTGCCTCGCATTAAAAAAAGTGTGATACGTCTTGTTACCTATTTGACCCGTTAGCAACAAAAGGCAACCTATTGTACCAAAAGTCATGCTGAATATTACATATAGCAAAGAAAATGCTGCCTATTGTAGCCTTCCACCGAATTCAGTTGGGAGATTGCCAGCATCAAAACACAATTGAATGATCTCCACACTTTCTTTGTTCTTTAGATACACAAATTTAATCTTCTGGAATGTTTTTGGATCCAAGCAGTACTTAATCATCTGCATATTATTAATCAAATATATCAATAAAGTTTTAGTTGATAATTGAAATTTAGTTATGTATAATATATGCTTCATGCGAACAACACGAACCGTCCAAAGTGCTTCAAAAATGCAAGGGGGCTGTAGAGGAAAGCCACAGCTAGTCTCTGTGGATAGTGGTTTTGTAGTATTCTTATTGTCTCGCATGCAGTTTTAACCGGTACAATGATGCTGAAAGAGCAGCCCGTGAAATGTATCAGCTACACCATATCTTCCTGGCCTTCTGATGCAAACAATATGCAGCCTAAAATTTTACCTCACAATTTCCAGTCTTGATAACTGCAAACACCACTCACAGGTAGTATGTTTTATACCAAAATCATCCAGCAATACTAAAATAGAGTACTTGACAAATGGCTTAACTGCTCCTTTGCTGTTAAAATATGCCTCAACGCCACCCTGAAAGATAAAAGTATAACTGGGGCCAAGTTTTATGGTATCGCAATCATCATTGGACTGCAATGTGTTTTAATATGCAAAAAAGAATACGGATACATAAGCTTTAACGTTATTCGTGAACATCTATTCATTTAATATCTGTTTTGTTGATTAATTATAAATATATCTTTTTTCAAATTTAAGTTTGCAGAACAGAACACGGATCATGAAAAAGTATTAGTCTACATAAAGTTGATTAATTAGCAAAACCAAAATTCATCTCCTTGGGAGCCTAAAGAAAACAAAAACTTTTAGGTGCAAATAAACTTACGACTTCTCCTTATTGCCGCTGCGTGATCCGGAGTACAACCGAAAATCAGGATCCAAGAAAGTCATATGACAACAGCACTTTGAAAGCGGACCCAAAAATCTGCATGAAAATCATATTGTCAATTACGCTGCACGTTTAAATTTGAAAATAAGATAGTGTATCTAACTCAAATTCTTAATCAAAGACGAAAGAAAGTCCGGGCTTGCCTTGGCAAGGGTAAATTCACCCAACCCTTGCAAGGACCTCTTTCCATATATTAACTAATTATATTCTAAATCTGCTGCATTTGTTCATAAACTTTAGCATCATCTATAACTCCTTACCATTAAGTAAACATACACTTTTTTCTTCATATAAACACTAATCATATAATAGCATGACCATTGCGCCATCCCTCACTACCACATCACCATTTCCTATCTTCCCTCGTCTTACCTCACCAATATAGCTTAATTGCAGAAATGATCAAATCGGAGTTTGCGGTTAATCATAAAAAAGCACTTAAAATAATAATACCTTCCTTTTATGAGATTTCAAAATTTTGACTCAGCCTAGCGTGGCCCTGGCTTCACTATAAATTTTTTATCTCTTAGGCCAAATCCCGTTGAGGCCCGTCGTTATCGAACCTGCTCGCAGCCTAAGCACGCTCGGTGCTCCTTCAAGCCAACAACTGAAAGGGCAACCTAGAACAAATAATTAAACATTGACATGAGTTATAGTGAACAAATAAAAACTCAAATTATAATTTCCAATTATAGGGTTTGTATGGGTAACATTTACTAAAATATAAAAAATAGAACAACTAATTGCGCATACCTGGAATCACGCTACGTCTTCTAACATCAGTCTACTTAATGGGTGTGCGGTGGTCTCTTGGAGATATCGGTTGGTGTTGGTACGAACTGAGGCGACTGAATGAACCTAACAGTCACTAATCAAAAGAATGTAGGTCAAACTATGGACCTAGAATGCCCTATCAACTGTCGCGCGGAGTTGCTGTTGTTTCCTTGCGGTTGCAATGATGTATGTAGTGTGTCAATAAACAATGCTTTAATAACCTGATAAAGACCAATTCTAAAATATATGAGTGGCTCAGAGTTTTTGGAATTATAGCAGCAAGATGGGTTGCAGGTGGATACCTGCCATCCGCAATCCTTGCCATGCCATCCCCATCAATAATCGGGAAAACATTTTAACTCATCATGGCCAAGGCAAAGAATTCAATTGATAGGCGGCAACATCGCCACCACACACCACCCAGGAGATGTGATTACTAACCACCATAGCCTCCTAGTTCCTCAAGTAAATTGGGCCTTGCATTCATAAACATCTGATGATTAATTCAATCACCTATCAGATGACGCAAAGCTCACCGTCATTGAGTCAACAACAGAAACACCTCTCCGACGCACATAGGCGCATCATCATCGACTTGGAAATGGAAACAACATTAATCTCCAACATTTACACACTTAGTCGTGACCAACATCGGCATCATTATTCAAATGAGAGAGAAGGAGAAACTGATGTACATAAATGGGCGCAAATTGACTCAAACACCCCTGCAAAACCCTTAAATTACGAAAGTGCCATGGTTCACTATTCACGCAAGTCTTCAATAATACATATATAACACGCAAGTCTTCAATAATACATATATAATATAATATATATACATAATATAATATAATATAATATAATGTATGGGTTCGCACACAAAATGATACATATACCCCTAGAAAAGCCGCAAATTACATGGCATGTTCCTGATACAAAACTGCCATCCGACTGTTCGTCTTAAGTTTCCTTCATCAAATAGCAACCGAACAGATGAGAGAGGTAGAGGCAATAATGTACATATATGGCCACAAAATCACACATGTACCCAGCAAAATCGATAAATTATGAAAGTAATTTCCAATAATAGATAGTATAAGGGGCTGTTTGGTAGCCTCTTAATGAGGCTCTTAACCATTCAGTGCTGAATGATTCAGCATTCAGTGCGTTTGTTTCAGCCTCTGAATGGAATGGTTAAGTCTGAATCATTAAGACTTGGGATGTTGCTGAACCATTAAGCACTGAATCATTAAGCACTGAACTATGCTGAACGTTAATGAAACTCTCATACCAATGTGGGACAAAAAAACTAACCATTAAGAGGTTCAACTTAATGATTCAGCACTTAACCATTCAGACCTCTTAACCATTCAGACCTCTTAATGATTCAGCACTTAATCAACCAAACAGCCCCTAACAGTAGTATATTAATAGTATAGTATAATGGTTTAATATTCTAACAAAGACCAATTTTAAAGTCTGTTAGTGGCTCAGAGCTTGTAGAAGTGATAGCTGCAAGAAGGGTTGCAGGTAAATACCTACCATCCGCGATCCTCGCCATACCATCCCCACCAACAATCGGAAAATATTTTCAACTCATCATGGCCAGTTAAAGCAGGCTACGCCATCACCATCTTATGTTACCACCCAATCTATAGCGTCAACCACACATTCAACCGCGCCTATGATCATCACCATCCTCATTTGAAACCCGTTTTCGACCATGTACTACATGAAAATTTCATGGACACGTAACATCGCCACCATCCACCACCAACCAAATGGAAGGATGGCAAAGGCGGCGGTCGTTATCAGCCAACCTCCGCATTTATCTTAACTGCTGATCTCATCCCATACCCACCTACATCAAGTTAACGTCAACCAACAACATGAAATCAAGACAATCAGATGTTTGATACAATCTGAAAATCACAAAAAGCAGCTAAAGAAGTCAAATAACAACATGCAAAACGCATAGATAATAACATTACCTTCAAATTCAATTCAGAAGATTAATATTAACAGCAGATTCATCAAAACCTAAATTAAATCGATTCATCCACACAGATTTACTAAAAACGAACGAAAATTAATCAGAATTTGACATCAGATTCACCGAAACCTAAACTTAACCGATTCAGACACGCAGATTTACTCATAACAAACGAAAAGTAAACAAAATTTAATAACAGATTCACCAAAACCTAAACTAAATAGATTCTAACAAATATTTACACAAAACGAACAAAAAATAAACAAAACTTCATAACAGATTCACCAAAACGTAAACTAAACAAAAAAACGAAAATTAAACAGAAATTGAGAGCACATTAACCAAAAGGTAATCCCAAATTCAAAACCATCCGTAAAGGTGCATGCAACATATTAAATCAGAATCAACACAATCAGGCACGATTACCTTTATTGGCGGCGGAGGAAGCGAGTTGTAGTTGCTGGGGCAGAAAACGTGGGTTCCGACATCACACAGACCATAAGAAAGGCGATGATGAGGAGGTGGTGATGAACATAACGATGAGCAGGTGAAGATGGCGACGGTGCTGTGGATGGGGCGGGAGGGAGGAGACGATGATGATGACGACGGCGGTGATGAACAAAAGGTCGGCGAAGGCACCGCTCCAGAGGCGGATCAAATGAGAGAGAAGGAGAAACTGATGTATATAAATGGGCACAAATTGACTCAAACACCCCTGCAAAACCCTTAAATTACGAAAGTGCCATGGTTCACTATTCACGCAAGTCTTCAATAATACATATATAATTAGTATTTCATCGCATATATATGGCATTACAATAAGTATATCATATCTTGATGATTCATGTAAATACATATAACTAGTGTAAGGACCCTCGTTTTACGATGAGACCGAAAATTGTGAAAAGAGTTAAGTCAAAATGTTATCGCAATCATAAATTACCGTGATAACAATAGTTGAAGGACATACACACGTGGTGCATGCTCACAACGCAAATCTAAATCTATATCTATATCTATATCTATTTCAAATGGCTAAATCGTACATGACACTCATATAACTATTCTTCCTATTGAGAGTGTCATGTAGGATGTCACGTGACATTAAATAATTTTAGAAAAAAAAAGTTTAAAAACAAAATTAGATTTTTCTCTCTCATGTTTCCTCCTATAATTTTTAAACGTTAATATATTTTATATACAAGATTTTTTAAAGAAAAAAATTACACCAAATTAACAAGCGTTTTATTATCTTTTCAATGAGTACCATAGTGTTATATAAAAGACGAAGAAAAAAGCGACTATTTTTTTGTGGGGTTTTGTTCATACAAGAAAAAAAACACGTGTTTAGTTAATTCATTAATCATGTATAGGCAAGTCACTAATTATGTTCAAACCAGTAAATATGAATTCTATTTTCAACTAGAGCAGAATAGGTTAATAGAGTTATACATTGTTTTAGGTTAGGTATCAATATTAGTATGTTAGAGTTGTCCAAGTGTTTAGTCTTTAGGATAGGTGTTAATATTAGAGTTACATTGGAGTTCTACATTGTTTTAGGTTAGGTGTTGAAGGGATGGGGTACCTAATTCTGGCGCGGATAACGTCCCTATCCCACAAAATACATCTTCTACATAGAGTCCGCGACAACCTAATCCGCGGAAAAAATCCTCAGACTAAGTACACATCGTCAGACATCCGCAGAACCAAGGTTGCGCATTATAACTAGCTCATGCGCAGAATTACTTCAACTGTGTGACGTCACCAATAAAAAGGAATCTTCACGCGTGTATCTACGCGCTGAATATTCAACCAACATCAGATTTTGGTACGAGGTACGGATGGTCAAGAATTAAGAAGATTTTGTCAGATCTGGGCATACCCTCCGCCAATCAGAGAGCAACACGTGTCAGGAGTGGTCCAACAACCACTAACAGGGAACATTGACGTGACTGCTCCCATGCTTCCACCATGCTGCTGTGAATAGTACCAATCAGAGCACTGTACAAGCATGTCTACCCGCTGCCAGACATCACGTCAGACGCCAAGAGTTGGTCAACCATGCTGTGTCAGAGGGAAGCGCCATCTGCGTCCAATCACATAGCGCCACGTGGATCTTTTGCAGACCAAGTCATACCTTCTCTCACTTCAGCATTAATTGCCACCTGTTTCCCGCCATTTTCTGGGCCGAAGACATATGGGCCTGAACCAAGGCCCAGATTGATTGCTCCCTTCTTGGGCCGAATTGGTTGGCCCATGCTTTTTCCTATAAAAAGGAGGCTTCCTCTCCTTTGCAAAGGATCGAACATTTCATGCAAGAATTAGCATAAAGAGAATACTTGTAATCATCTTGTAATATTCTGAGTAATAATACATCTCTTTTCCAGTGGACGTAGGTCGATCTAGACCGAAACACTTATATTCTTGTGTTCTCACTTTCACCACACACATTACACTTTTTCTCGTCTTCTAGGGTTACGGTTTAGGTCATTAGTATGAGCGAAGGATTATACCTTGAGGGAACACGAGTATCAAACCAAACTTATCCACTTTTCGGGTAAGTTATACCCGTTGTTTTTTCATTGGCGCCATCCGTACAGGCTAGAACTCTTCGTTTTTTCATCTTTTAGCCCACCAACATGGCTGAACCCAACCCTAACACTTCTACTCATCCAGCCGAGAAGGATCCACAGATTCAACTCGAAGGAGAAAACGAAACACCCGGCACCATCACTAAGCAGAACACGTCTCGTCCTTGGAAACCTGTTTTCGAGGTACGTGACGTCACCACGAGCAGTGATGACAGTGGAAACTAAGACGTTGACCCCAACGAATGGCTCTTTCGCCAGAACGCGAAAAACACAGCCAAGTATCACCGCATGCTGATGAAACAAACAAAAAAGATGGGGAAAACTCTGACTTATGACCCACCTCCTCAGAGGAGTCATAAGAAAAAGGAAATTGACGGTCGTCGCGACGGTCGTAGTGGGGAGCGTGGTGGAGGCACCTACGCTCAGGGCTACGCAAGATCGCCCGACGCGTTATACGGTTACGAATCTTCAAGTGACGGAGACTACAAGGTACGAAGCCACACGAATAACTCGCGCTCTGTCACAGCAACGTTCGGGACACACTCGAACGTAGACGATGACTTGGTCAAGCCATACAGACCAAAATCTTTCACCGAAAAGTCCAAGTTTATGCCTCGCATCGCGACGGCGAGCATCCCAAAACAGGCGAAACTCCCTAGCAGCATCGGCAAGTATGATGGCCTGCGCGACCCAGATGATCACATTCATGACTTTGAATGTGCAGGGAGTTTGGTGCATTGGCCGGTTCAAGTCTGGTGCCACATGTTTGCCCAGACACTAATCGGTGCAGCAAGAGTCTGGTTCGATAATCTCCCCGCAGGGAACATTGCGGATTTTGACGATCTTACTGCAAAATTCAGCAGCCACTTCTCCCATCTGCGCAAACATAAGAAATACAAGGCGTACATTGTAACACCCCAAAACCATTCGTTCGCCTAACTACGTCATTAGGCGTGATTAGCAAAATATTAACACGAGACTTAGAGATTAGAAGATGGGTTACATTCTAATATGGAAATAACCTAGTTAATAATATTATGTTTATGTAACACCCCGAAAACCCGTTTCGTTTAATTACGCTAATAGGTGGGATCAATATATACACAATATTGAGCCCATTATCAAAAAGGAATATTTTGTGGATAATAAAACGAGACATTGACAAGTCCCGTAAATTGCAAACACACGTGGGAATTTTGTGAGAACTAACTTAATTAGTAAAGATTACATACTTGTACTAAACCGGAGGGGCCGAACTTGACAACTAGGCAAAGTTGGAATAAAATGGGGGTTAAGAATGAAAATGTGTGATAACACACACTAAAAATCGTTCTTCACACCATCAAAAACACACACACATGAACCTCCACCAATTCAGCCCCAATTCATGCCAAAATCGATGGCTTTTCTTAATGCATGATGGAATTCATGATCATCTAGTGTTCTAAACATCATAAGGTAACTCTAGATCCTTTTTAAATCATCCAAATCCATGGTATATTGAAGATGATGGCTCTAGGGTTTTATAAAATGTGGAATTGATAGTTAATATAGGTTGCCCTAGTCTTGGGGAGCCTTAAACATGTATAATTTGGTTACAAATCACATTTAATATGTGTGTTTGATTATGTCCATATGAATATGTTAACTTATGAAATTGGGGTTTTAACCTCTAGGTTGAAACCACACATGGTTAGTAGTTTTGGTGACTCTTAGGAGTTGTTATAATGATCAAATTTAGTTGAAATGCCTAAATATCTTGTTATGATAATAATTAGATACATGGCTATACTTTGGTTAAACTTAGAATGTTGAAAACTAAGTATATTGGTGGATGCACACCAATTGTTTGATGAAATGCCTAGGTGAGTTAATCTCAACTAGACATGTAAGAAAATGGCTATGGACTTAGCTAGTAATGATAATGAATACATGATGTTATGGATAGTGAACAAAATTCCACATTATGTATTCTAATAGACAAGTTTGACTCATCCCCAAGTTAGGTACAACAAAGAGGGAGCAAACGGGTCAAACGGATGCAAGGCGAATACTCATGGAAACAAGAATGGATGCGAGGTAAGTAATACTTACATTCACTAGATCACAAACGTAACTTTTGAATTGATGTAATGATCTAAACCTTGATAAGGGATAAAGGTAGAACCCGAGGGGGTGAAACCTATTAAACGGACGGTTTATGCGAATCCATGTCAAAACAAGATTTATGGTAATAAACGAATCAAGAGTGTTGATCATAAGATGGAAATCATCAATTAGGTCAATAAATAAAGCTATGTGGTAAGTCTAAACTCAAGTTTTGATAATAAAATCACTTGAATAAGAAAGCTATGCAATTTGGATAAATGGGTCAAGTGGGATTGCCACTTCCCCCTAATTAAAAGTTGGAATGTCAAAAGGTTATGAACCATGAGACTTAATGGGACAAATGGTGATTTTCTCACCATTCGTACCCGACAATCAAAGCCAATAATCTAAGTCTTAAGAACCTTGGGGATAACGGGTCAATGGGAAATGCATCACAATTGAGTCTTGAGGGACTAATGTGGTTAATCTAGAAAGGGTGCAGGAAAACACTTGGAAATTGGGCGCATGATGCCCAAGTAAACAATGAGGGTGCAAGTATGGAGCAACGCCACCCGGTAAGTGGTAGTTAGATAAACGCCTTCGGGCGAAGCAATAAGGGTACTAGAATTACCCACATGAAGTGTGGGTGCAAATCAAGTAAGTTATTTCCATAACTATGTCTACTGCGCGCTAATGCGCTTAGAATCTACTAAACAAGTGAAAACTTGAGAAAGAATGAAAATCTAAGTCCAGAAGGACTTAGAGATTTTTAAACAAGTCAATGAGTCAAAAACATTACAATTGGAACAAGAAGTTTCGCCACGAATGGCTAAATTAAAATATTTGACCATGAAGGGCATTTTGGGAATTTAAAAAGATTTCTAAAGGTTGAATCTAAGAAACCAAATCATAATGAAACAAATCGGATAAACGCTTTTGTTGATCAAGTGTCTAATGACTTGAAAACTTAATCGGTAGACATTTGGTGTGGTCAAAATGTGCCTTGTTTGATTCAAGGCCTTAACGGGTCGATATGGGTAAAAAAATCAACATAAACACTTAAAACCTTGAACCGGATCATGGCATCATGAACCGGACTATAATCTCAGTCAAAAAAAGGTTTATTTAGCCGGCAAGTCGATACTTAGGCTTCGGGAATCATCAAATGCGGTTGCGACATGATTCCCATGCTTAAAAATCACCTAACCAACATCAGAAGCTGTGAGCGGCCGCTCACAGAGATCGCGCGGCCGCTCACAGAGAACAGCATGACGACACGATCTTTAAAATTGCGTATAAAATCGTAGAAAAATCGTTAGGATGTGTTCTTTATATGCCTGGAAAGCTCCCGGAGCGTAGAACAATTCTTATATGAAATTCGAAGTTGGATTTTGGGTTTTAGAAGGGGTAAAAGTGATCCGAACAGATGCTGCACAAAAGTTGCAGCAGTTTGTTCCCCTGATAAAGGGCCGTTTGGCCTGGTTCGTTCCGTTTTAACGTGTAACGACTACCGTACTAGTTTAAATCTATCATTGACAACCCACTAACCATTCTTTGTGTAATGGTTCTAGGTAAACAAGTGAAGGAAGTCCCGGAACAAGGATCAAGTCGCGATAAGAGCCGAACACACCCGATCACTTACCAAGCTTCCGCATTAGAATTCAAAGAACTCCCGTTTAAACCCAAAATCTTAGAGTATGTTTTAACTATTAAAATGTAAAAATTTTTGTGAATCAAACATGTATTTGATCTTAATGGGTTGACTTATAACAAATTTCAAAGTTTTAATCGGGAGTGGTTTTTAGTTAAGGCTATAATTCGTAAGATTAAGCAATAATCGTGTATTTACGGGTTAGGGTCTTACATACATCCTCCTGTGTCAGCGCCACGATAATGAGTCCATTGAAGACTTCATCGTGCGCTACAACAGGCAGGCCCTACAGATAGGCTGTGGAGAAGAACTCACTCGCGCTGCTGACCTGGAGAAGAACAGACGAAGTGAAAACCCAAAACATACTAAACATCTGATCATCAATAAAACAATATTTTGCATACAAGAATCCTCCCAAAGACTGTTGATACTAACTGCTGTTCCCAAACAACTGCTGGACAAAGTGCTGATTACAAAGACTGTTGAAGAAACCACTGATTGTCAAAATGCTAATGAAGATACAAGGTAACAATGTTTGTATCTAGAAAATGTTTTATGTTGTTATTATAGTTAGCTGTCACTGTCTTAGGTGATGTCAACCTTAGGTCAACAGAGCTTTAGTTTGTCTATAAATAGAACAGTGCTTGTACTGTTCTATTTAGTTTGTCATCAGAGCTTTTGTTTGCACTATAGAAGTGCAAACATATGTTACAACAACTGATGCCATAAACCTTTGTCCCTCACCTCAAAATGCCGTAGTACCATACAAAGGAGATTTAATCTACCTTAGAGCTCATCCACATGACCAAATCATTGGCAACATCAGTGAAGGGGTGCTCACAAGAAGTCAATCCTCAAACATTTGTCTTTTTGCAGGTTTTCTATCCCTCACACAACATGTCAAGTACCAAGAGGCACTGAAAGATAACACTTGGGTAGAAGCCATGAAAGAATAGCTCCTTTAGTTTAAAAGACAACATGTATGGGAACTCGTGCCACTGCCAAAGGATATATGTCCAATTGGCACAAAGTGGGTCTTCAAGAACAAAACTGATAAAAGGGGTATTGTTGTCAAGAATAAAGCCAGGCTTGTGGTTCAAGGCTTCAGACAAGAAGAAGTAATAGATTATGATGAAACCTTTGCTCATGTAGCTAGGTTGGAAGCTATCAGACTTTTCCTAGCCTTTGTTGTCAACCACAACATCAAGGTGTATCAGATGGACATCAAATGTGCATTCCTTTATGGCAAGATTCAGGAGGAAGTCTATGTATGTCAACCACCTGGTTTTGAAGACACATTCCATCCTGTTCATGTCTACAAGCTCAACAAAGCTTTGTATGGCTTGAAACAAGCACCAAGGGCCTGGTATGAAACTCTTTCCAGCTTTCTCTTGTCCATTGGTGTCACTAGAGGTAAAATTGATAAAATCTTATTTTTAAAATGGAAAGGGAAAGATTTAATGATTGTTCAAATATATGTGGATGACATCATTTTTGGGTCCACATGTAACAAAATGTGTGAAGAATTTAGAAAACTCATGACAGCAGAGTTTGAAATGAGTGCCATGGGTGAACTCCAATGCTTTCTTGGTCTCCAAGTTAAGCAATTGCAAAATGGAACATTTATTCACCAAAATAAGTATGTTAAAAACTTACTTACAAAATTTGAAATGAATGATTGTAAACCATGTAGTACACCCATGAGTACCACCAAATTACTCACTGTTGATGGTAAAGATGAACTGGTTGATCAGACACATTATAGATGCATGATTGAGTCTTTATTGTACTTAACTGCATCCAGGCCAACTCATGTGGCTTCAAAACTAGCTACTGGATTTTGGTATAACTGCCCTAAGGACTCCACTCATGTTGGACAGTCAAGCAGCTGAAAATACCATCAAAAATCCAGTCTCCCATTCAACCACAAAGCACATTGACTTCAGACACCATTTTGTGAGAGATAACTATGAAAAAGGTTTGATTTCTCTGCACCATGTTCCAACAGAGGATCAGTTGGCAGATGTGTTGACAAAAGCATTAGACACATCTACCTTTGCAAATCTGATCTCTCGGATTGGTATGCTAAACATGGAGTAAAAGCAAAAAAAAATTCTTAAATAAAAACATTAAAATGTTGTTAGAAAATCAAAAATCCATCCTTAAAAATAGCTTTGGTTGAAAAAATTGTTCAAGATAAAACAACCACTGTTTCATAAAATTGTATCATCTGTTGGTTGAAAAATCTGTTTCAAAAACTCTGATAATATAAAACAACCACTGCTGGTTGAAAAATCTGTTTCAAACCTCTGATCAGATAAAACAACTGTTTTCACAAAACATCTGTTGACTAGTTAACAGATGTTGTAAACAACTGTCATCCACCAAAACAGACCATCCATCAGATGTTTGCCACGTCTGCTCTCAAAAACAGTGCTTTGGCCACATCAACGGTTTCCTCTTAGGCTATAAAAACCCTGTTTATCCCCAACAGTTGTTACACTGTCTCATCGAATTCAAAATTCTGAAAACCGCTTTCCATCAACCTTAAACCCTCATCCTAAATTCATTGACTTTCTTACTTAAATCCAAAACATGAATCTTCAAGTGAAAGCTCCCCACAATTATCTACCATATTTGTCCAAAACAGAGGAAAACCGTCACTTTCATTCCATCATCGACATATTAAATGAATCCAAATACTTGCCTGTTCTCACTGCCACTTCCTTAATCTATATTGACACTCTCCAAGAGTTTTGGTTGAATGCTGAAACCCTGTTCACAGCTAAAAAGCCAACAACCATTATCTCAAAAATTGGTGATACACATGTCACCATAACCCCCAAACCATATCCGCAACCTTCTCATTGAATGACTTGGCAGGTAAGGATTCTTTTGATAAAACTGAACTTCACACAGAGTTCATAGAGAGAGGATATGAAGGTCAAATGACTGGGGCAACAATTTTCAAAAAGTTTTTCCCCCAGCCATGAAATTTTTCTTTCATACCTTGCTCATATGCCTCTCTGCTAAAACTACTTCTTTTAATGAAATCCTATTAAAAGTTCAGTACTTGGGATATGCAATTTTGTCAAACACTAATTACAATCTATCCTAGGGACTGTTTTTAGATTTAGTAGCAAATGTGAAAGGTGTCAAGTCTGGGTCAAACAATGCTTTTCTCTTATACCCAAGACTTTTAAGTGTTTTCCTACAAAAGGTTTTACCTGAAAAGGACTTTAAAAAAGGTGAAGGCCTTCAAATGAACAACCTTTCACAAGAAACTTTTACAAGAATGTTGGGTCCTAACACCCAAGAAAAAGCACCAAAAGCAAAAGTTTCAAAAACACAAGCAAAGAGTGTTAAGACAACAACTGTTGTGCAAACCTCTGTTGTTGAGCCCAGTGCTCCTGGTGATCATGGCACTACATCCAGTGCTGTGAAACCCACACCAGCCATCTCCAAAAAGAAACTTCCATCCACAAAGCCCACCAAAAAGAAAACCAAAAAGGTGATTCTGGAAGATGAGATACCAAAGGAAAATCCTGTTGTAACACAAATGCAACAAACAACCACTGTTGATACTTCCTCTCAATAGTTGGCAATATCTCAACCCATCCAAACTCCTCATGTATCCTCTCAAAAGGATCATGTTGTAAGCAAAGGGGACACACATCAAGAAACATATGATTCACTTGAACATCTATTTACAAGTCCTTCTCCAGGGCTAATTCTCTTCTTACTCCACATCCCTCACCATCACAAAACACTCTCATTCCACCCACTATGCAACCATTGTTCGAAGCCATTGACAAAACTCAGGCACATACCAGTTCCTCTCAATCACCTATCACTGAGAGCATACTCCCACGATTGACTGGGCCTGAGAAAAGTCAAGTGGCTAGCCCACGAACAGAGGAGGCCACACCCCTTGAGTTACATGTAACTCAATGAGGTATTCCAAGTGAAGCAGCCACTACTGTTGTAGAGACCATTGTCTCACTACAGGACAGTGGTTACATTGCTCAGACTTCCTTGGAGGCAACAACTGCTGAGGCCACTAGAGTGACCCAAATACCAGTTGGAAGTCTCCAGTACCAAGACAAAGAGGCATCTAGTTTCATTCCTATGGACTCACCTCCTAGAACTGAACCAGTTACAACTACTACATCTGGTAGGAATTCAGATGATCCTATTAAGTTAGGTGATGGATTAAGATACCAAGAATTGACGGAGAGAGTTAACACTATTGAGTCATCAGTGAAAGAAATCAAAACTGATCTCAAAACCATGATGCAAACTCTGGTCACCCTCACCAAAAGTCAACCATCCACCCAAGAGATTGCTAGTGAGCTATGGAAGTCTGTTAATCCAATCATCATAGCTTATAGAAAACTAGCAGATCAAACACAAGAAACTTACATGGCTATGATCAAAAACTTGGTGGATACTGGGTTCAATGATACCCAAGCAGATATCAAAGCCATTAAGGAACATCTGCTGAAGACCACTGGCTCTGCCCCTACAACCATACTTAGAGATGAAAATAATGATGAGTTCACAGCTGATGATGCCAAACAGGGGGAGAGTGGCAGAGATAGACTACCAAAGTTGGATCCATTTGGGGTTCCACCTTCTCAAAAGGGCCAAGCACAAAAGTCTGCTCAAAAGTCTGCAAATACACCAGGGTCTGCTTCAGCATCTAAAACCACTACTGATACTGCCAAAGCTGACAAGGCAAAGAAGATTGATGAATCTGCCAATGTCATAGCTGAAAAGGCTGCTGAAGCAAAGTTAATCAGGTCTGAGACCTTGGAAACCAAAGCATAGAATCTTTTAAAAAGAAGACAAAAAGAACAACAGGAAAAAGATAATGTTGGTTCCTCTAAAAGGAAGAAAAGGCCTGCACAACATGTTAGGCGGCCACCATCTAAAACCTCTGTTCCCCAAACCATGTCATCCATAACCATGTCATCCACACCATCTTCACCACCTCAAACATCTGCTGGTACTAAACAAGTGCCAACAGATGTTAACACACCTATTACTTCACAATCACCATCATCACCTATCATCTTGTACAAAAGAAAAAGGAAATCCAGCTTTGTAGTACAAGATGAAAACATTGAAACCACACCTACACCACCATCATCTGAACCCATACCAGCCATTTCATTATCATCCTTTTCACCACACACTTCATAATTTTCACCCAATCCTTCCACCACCATAACACCACCACCAACCATGATTTCATTGACTGATTAGTATCCTCTTGAACTTGACATCATCAAGGGGGAAATTCAATCCTTCTATAATACTGAGGATCCATCACAACTATCCTTCCCATCTCTTTCTAATCTGAATCAGCCTAAGCCTAAGATGTTGATGAATATTTGAAATTGAAAACACAACAGGCAGACATGATTATCAAGGAGAAGTGTAAAGGGAAAATGACAGGACTGCTCAGGGCATCTATTCAACAGAACTTAGCAAATTGAAAAGGATTGAGGATTTTGGTAAGGACCTGAGCAAGTCTATGTCCAACAAGCCTATCAGTGGTGAAATGGTGAAGTTGATCAGGGATTCTCTTCTAGATCAGATCATGGCAGCCAAGCCTTACAAAGCAAACAGAAAACATTTTGCAGGCTGGACCATTTATGCTTTACAAGAAGAGCTGAACAGGGTTGAAGAATTGAATAAGCAACCAAATCAGAAGGCTTCTACTCCTGACTTCAGAAAAGGTAAAGACCCTGTCAGAGCCTTGAAATTCAGAAGAATGAGGGTAGAACTTGTAGAAGCTGGTTTTGAAGAAATGAAGTCTGTCTCAAAATGGTCTGAGCTAAGGCTGGTTGAAACATAAAAGAAGCTTGAAGAACAAAGAAAAACTGATCCTACACTTCCAAGAAAACCAATTTACCCTGATGAAGCAGAGGTTATAAAATCCCAACAGACCCTCTCACTTCATAGCCTACTTCCAACCTCTGATCTCTCTATTGCTGCCAAGAAACAACACAAAAGACAGAAGGAGATGTCTGAGGAAGATCAAAAGAAGTTTGCTGACACTTTTGTGAAAGAAGGGATTTTCAACCAAGTTCATTACTTCTCTGATCCCATCAGTGAAGAGCTAAGAAAACTCATTGGCAGACCTCCCTCACCAAACTCATCAAGAATAAACTTGCAGACCAAAAACTCCTCAGATTCAAAAATTCTAAAGTGGAAAGTCAACAAAGACACCCACGAATTGACTCTTCTCAGATCTGATGGCGAAGCTCAAAAGCTCAGCATGGATGATGCATATGGTCTGAGTGCAAATGATCTCCAAGACCTGCTGAACTTAGAGCTAGAAAGGGATGCTGCAGACTTGTTCACTTTTAAATTTGAGTTACAATTCAAAGGACAGATTAAAGAAAGTCTAATGAGGAATAAAGATCAGCAATAAAGGTTGAGTTTTGGCGTCATCTGTTCTAGGGGGAGATTGTTGAGTCTGCTAACCTGGAGAAGAACAAATGAAGTGAAAAGCCAAAACATTCTAAACATCTGATCATCACTAAAACAATATTTTGCATACAAGAATCCTCCCAAAGACTGTTGACACTAACTGTTTGTTGGGTCTGCTGACCTGGAGAAGAACAGATGATTGAAAGCCAAAATATACTAAGTGTTGATCAAGAATAAATAACAGAGTTTACAAGAAAGCTTCCTCCAAAGAACTGCTGATTCCCAAACTGCTGATGCTCAAACAGCTGATACAAGACAACTGCTGCTGATGAAAGGTCTGTTGGATAAAGTCTGAAGAGCAAAAGTCTGATAAAGAACAAGTGCTGATCAAAGATCTGAAGAACAAAGGTCTGTTGAACCAACAGCACTTTGGTTCAACAGATGATAAGAAGACATCAGAGTTTTTAGCTTAACAGAGTTTTCCTTCAGTAGTTTTAATGTAACAGTAGTTTATTGTTTAACAGATGTTGTAGTTTGTTAGTCAGTTAGGGGTCGCTTTCTAGGTGACGTCAGCTAAGTGATCATCAGAGGTTTGTACTTGTCTATAAATAGAACAGTACTTGTACTGTTCTATTGGTCACTCGTCATTCTCTCTAGACAAACAAACTCTGAGTGATCAGGCTGAGGGGGAGTTATAATTGTACCTTTGTAATCTTTCAACTTTAATGAAAGCATTCGATTGATAACAATTATTCTCTATGTTTTGATTATTCTTTATTCCGCTGCACTTTCCATTTATACTTCATTCATATTTCATAATTAATCAAAACAATCTAAAACTCAGATCCTAACAATTGGTATCAGAGCATGGTCAATTAAATCTGATCTAATCAATCAGTTTAATACACAGATCAGCTCACAATTATTGATATCGTTTGTTTGTCGGGTTAAAACAGAGTAATAGTTTATTTTCATTTCAACAGTTAGTAAACAGACTTTGTTTTTGAAAAACCAAGAGAATGACTTCACTTAATCAAGATCCACACAACACTGGCACACACAACAAGCCACCGATGCTTGTCAGGTCAGAATACAACATCTGGCAGCGTCGAGTAGCTCATGTGTTAGCACAACAGAACACAGGGTGCTGGAAATCGGTAGTATTTGGACCACATGTTCCAATGGTACCGAGTGCCGAGGATCCAAAGATCCAAGTACCAAAGAGTGTTGAGAACTACTCAGAGCAAGATTTTCAAAAAATCGAGCTAGATGCCAAGGCTTTCAGCATAGTAGCCATGGCACTGCCGAATGATATCTATGCCGGTCTCTTGCACTGCAATAGTGCTAAAGAACTGTGGGATGCTCTTAAAGAGCAATTCGGGGGAACTGATGATGTGATTGAAAACAACCGTGAAATACTTAACCAACAATATGAAACGTTTAGTCACATAAAAGGGGAGTCATTAACACAACAGTTTGAAAGGTTTAATTGTCTAATTAGTGAACTAAAACTGGTTGGTCTAACTTTTCCTAATTCAACACTGAATCATAGGTTTCTTAGATCACTTCAGGACAAATGGGACACTATAGCTATTGTTATGAGAAACTCTATCGGATTCAAAGACCTAACCCTGACCCAGCTTCATGGTAAGCTCCTGACTTATGAAAGGGAGCTTAACCAGAAAAAGAAGCTCCAGGACTCTGGCAAAGTGTCAGATGACTATGTATTTGGTAATACTGCACTGTTGGGTCAGGATGATGGTTCTGGAAGTAGTAAGGATCAGAGTTATGATCATTACATTGACATAACAACTGGTTTCAACAATGATTCTTACTCATCACCAAATAACTGTGCTTTCACAGCCAGTGGTGACATCCAGGCTTCTGATAATACATCTTTTGTGTACAATGACTTGCAATACATTGACCCCTTGGACCTAGAAGAAATGGACATCTTACATCAGGTTGCCCTGCTCAGTATTAGAACCAATAACTTCTATAAGAAAACTGGCAGGAGGTTCCCAGGTTTACATGGTGGGTCAAAGGTTGGGTTGGATAAATCAAAGATGAAGTGTTACAAGTGTCATAGAATGGGTCATTTTGCTAGGGAGTGTAGGAGTCAAAATGGAGTTCCTATGATCACCTATCCAAATCAAAGACCACAGACCAACACTTATCAGACCATCCCTAATGTACCTAATGTGCAAAACACTGCTCACTTTGCACAGACCCAAACCACTGTTCCTGTGCATTATGTCCAAACCACTGTTCCTCAGTATCACTATGTCCAAACACCTGTTGCTCAGGCCCCTGTGCCAATGACTGTTACTCCACCCTCTGCTCCTGCAGAGACCAGTCAACCAGGTCAACAGAGTTTCTTTACTCAAGGCTTTGTTGATTGGAGCAGTCTACCAGATGAGATAACAGATGACAACATTGCCCTAGTTGCCAACACTGAAAAGGATTTTTGTTTTATGGCACTAGAAACAATTGTTGAAGAGACTGATTCTGAGGAAGTGGTGTCTATGTCTGAAAATGTGACTGATGGTGTTGTTGGTGAGATTGTTTCAGCTGAAGAATCTGAAGTGGAGGTTGTGAATCTATCAGACCCTTGGGGTAGTGATGACTGTGACTGCCAGTGTAACTGTGCCTTGATGGCTGCTGCTAAGGTATCTCCTCAAATCTTAAATGACTTGTGCTCAGACAAATGTATTGTAGCATTTGCTAAGATAAAAGAGGTGAATGAAAACTTTAGAAAGAAAATTTTGGATTCAGAAATTCAGGTTGAAAAATTAACAAAAGAGTTAAAATCAAAAATATCTGAAAAAGAGTCTGAAATCAGCAGTCTAAAACATGAAGCAAGCATAACCAAAGACCAGCTTCAGACTATGATAACAAAATATCATAGTTGTAAGAAGGAGCTTGAGTCCACCCAAGTTGAATGTAAGAAATGGGTGGAATCATCAAAGGGTTTTGAGATGATTGTCAACCAACAATCCAAAAGTCATGTGAAATTTGGGTTTGGTTTTAAAACCACTGATCAAGTTTCACAAACCACTGACAAAAAGGAACCACAGTTGGTTGAGGTCATCCCTACAAACTCAAAAGGTCAAGAAATCAAGGTTACTGAACCCAATGGCAAGAAAATCATTCTTGAAAAGTTGGAAGGTACACCCTCATTTGATGAAATTGAAAAATATCAATTCAAACCAACATGGTCAGATGAGTGTGAAGTCCTTGAAAATTTCAAACCAATGACCTTCAAAACCTCTGATGGCAAAATGGCACCACAGGCCAAGGTTATCCCTCTAGTAAGTCTTCCAACAGATGATGAAACATCTGTTGAAAAGAAGAAAGAAAAAGGGAAAACCAAGAACAACTTGTTTTGTGATTTTTGTGAAAAGAAGAACCATGTCACCAAAAACTGTTTTCTTCTAAAAGCATATGACATCAACAAAACAACAAGTTTAAATGATTCAAAATCTAAAGAATGTGCAATCTGCAAGAAAAAGAATCACAAAACAAAAGAGTGCTTATATCTCAAAAATTTTGATGAAAAGATAAAAGAGTATAAAGCTAAAACTCTGGAGAGTCAAGGGATGAGTACTTCAAAAGGAAAATCCAAACAGACTTTTGAATCAGTCCAAACATCTGTTACCCAAAGTCTGAACAAAAACTCTGCTCCCAGAGAGGTTCAGGTAACAGATGCTCCACCTGTTAACAGATTACCAAGAGGATATGGACAACCCACTTGTCATCGTCTGCCACATGTTTATGATGAGCCCAAGAGGCCTTCAAAACCAAAAGTGAACAGACATCCTCATGGTTTTCATCAACTGATAGGAAATGATCAAACCTCTGCTGGACCAAGTGTTGACATACAAGCACTGGCAAATGGTCAAATGCAGCTGTTGAATCTAGTTCAAAAGCTAGTCCAAACCACTGATCATTCTTCTCAACTTAAGGCTGAGACAGCTAAGGACCCATCCAAAGCCAATTTGGCTTTGGACACTCACCAAAACTAAAATCCTTACTGATGTGCAGGGAGCTTCTGCTTGTTTAGACAGTTTATGGTATGTAGATAGTGGAGGCTCCAGGCACATGACTGGATGTAGAGCCCTTCTTCTGGACTTTCTTGCTCATGGAGGGGGTGATATATCCTTTGGTAATGATTCTAAAGGTAAAGTGTTGGGTTCTGGTACTGTCAAAGCAGGGAGACTTAAGTTTGAAAATGTTAATCTAATAGACAATCTAAAATTTAATCTACTTAGTGTATCACAAATGAGTGACAAAGGCTTTGGGTCATTCTTCACTAAGCAAACGTGTAAGATTGTTGGCCCAGAGGCTGTTGAAAAGATTAACACCATCATTGCTGAGAGCAAAGCACAACTTGTTGCTCACAGAAGTGGCAATGTGTATGTGGTTGATATGTTGAAGGATAATCCTACTGCAAATGTCTGTCTGCTCTCAGCTGCCTCTACAAAAGAGACAGAATTGTGGCATAGGAGACTTGGTCACACCAACCTTCAAACTATCAACTCACTCTCCAAACAAAACCTTGTCAGAGGTTTACCATTAAAAGAATTCAAGTGTGATGAGCATTGTGTTTCCTGTTTAAAAGGCAAACAACATAAAAGCTCTTACAAATCCATTGATGAGTCCAAAACCAGTCAATGTCTACAAATGTTGCACATGGACTTGTTTGGCCCTGTAAAAATCATGAGTCTAAGAAGGAAAAGATTTTGTCTTGTCATAGTTGATGATTTTTCTAGGTTTACATGGACTTACTTTTTACACTCTAAAGATGAGACTGCAGGTATCTTGAAGGACTTTGTTACCAAAGTTGAAAAACAATATGACTTGCCAGTAAAAGTCTTTAGGAGTGACAATGGAACAGAGTTTAAAAATAAGGAGTTAGATGATTTCTGTGTGTCAAAAGGGATTGTAAGGCAGTACAGCATCCCAAGAACACCAGAACAGAATGGGGTGGTTGAAAGGAAGAACAGGACTCTCATTGAGGCTGCAAGAACAATGCTAGCAGATTCTGGTTTACCTCTGTCCTTTTGTCCACATGTAATAAAATGTGTGAGGAGTTTAGGGAACTCATGACAGCAGAGTTTGAAATGAGTGCTATGGGTGAACTTCAGTGCTTTCTGGGTCTCCAAGTAAAGCAACTGCAAAATGGTACTTTCATTCATCAAAACAAGTATGTGAAAAACTTGTTAACAAAATTTGAGATGAATGATTGTAAGCCATGTAGTACACCCATGAGCACTGTCAAGCCACTCACTGATGATGAAAAGGATGAACTTGTTGATCAGACACACTACAGATGCATGATTGGGTCTTTATTGTACTTAACAGCATCCAGGCCAGACATTATGTTTGCAACCTGTGTGTGTGCTAGATCTCAGGCTTCTCCTAGAAAGTCTAACCTTATTGCTGTGAAAAGGATCTTCAGATACCTAAAAGGTGCTTCCACACTTGGTATCTGGTATCCTGCTAATGGAAACATTGAGCTTTCAGGTTATTCAGATAGTGATTTTGCTGGCTGCCATACCACAAGGAAGTCCACATCAGGAGGGTGCCAGTTTCTAGGGAATGCCTTAGTTTCTTGGCAAAGCAAAAAGCAAGCAGCTGTTTCAACATCCACTGCTGAAGCTGAATACATTGCTGCTGCAAGCTGTACAGCCCAACTTATGTGGCTTCAAAATCAACTACTGGACTTTGGGATAACTGCACTTAGGACTCCACTCATGTTGGATAGCCAAGCTGCTGAAAATATCATCAAAAATCCAGTCTCCCACTCAACCACCAAGCACATAGATATCAGACATCATTTTTTCAGGGATAGCTATGAAAAAGGTTTGATTTCTCTGCACCATGTTCCAACAGAGGATCAGTTGGCAGATGTGCTGACAAAAGCTTTAGACACATCTACCTTCACAAATCTGATTTCTCGGATTGGAATGTTAAACATGGATTAAAAACAACAAAAATGTTTTCAATAAAAACATTAAAATGTTTTCAGAAAATCAAATTTTGCTAAAATAACATTTTAGTTGAAAAATCTGTTTCAAACATCTGATCAGGTAAACCAACCACTGTTGGTTGAAAAATCTGTTTCAAACATCTGATCAGATAAAACAACTGTTTTCATCAGTCTTTTGGTTAAACAACAGAGGTTGGCAACAGAGGTTTAACAAAACAGCTGTCTGCCACCAGATGTTTCAACCATCAGATGTTTGCCACATCAGCGGTTTCACCAGAGCCTATAAAACCCTGTTCTTTCCCCAACAGCAGTTTTACTGTCTCATTGTATTCAAAATACTAAAAACCGCTCTCGTCTTCCTCATAACCCTCAATCAAAAATCCTTGCTTTCATAATCAAAATCCATTAAAATGGAACTTCAAACAAAAGCCACTCACAATTTCCTTCCATATTTGGTTAAAACCGAAGACAACACACCATTCCATTCCACCATCGACATCATCAATAATTCAAAATATAAAAATGTTCTTATTGCTGATGCCCCTATTCACCTGGAAACACTCCAAGAATTCTGGGCAACTGCTGAGGTTTTATACCATGACAAAAAGCCTACGTCCATAATTTCTAAAATTGGAGCCACCAGTATCACCATAACCCCTGAGGTCATCTCCACTACCTTCTCACTGAACGACTTGTCAGGTATGGAATCTTTTCCAAAAACAGAGCTTCACACTGAGTTTCAAGAGAGGGGGTATGATGGTCAAATGACTGGTTCCACACTATACAAAAAGTTTTTCCCACCAGTCATGAAATTTTTCTTCCATACCCTCCTCCTCTGTGCCTCTGCCAAGACTACATCCTTCAATGAAATCCCATTGAGGATACAATACTTGGGATATGCTATGTTGTCAGACTCTGACTTCAACCTATCTCAGGGATTGTTTTCAGACTTGGTATCAAATGTGAAAGCCATAAAATCTGGCTCAAACAATGCATTTCTGCTCTACCCTAGAATTCTAAGTGTAATTCTACAAAAGCTTTTACCTGAAAAGGATTTTCAAAAGGGAGAGTCATTTAAAATGAAAAGTCTAACTGATGAAACTTTTACTAGAATGCTGGGTTCTTCAACCCAAGAAAAAGCACAAAAAGTTCAAAAAGTTTCCAAAACACAACCAAAGAGGACAAAGACAACAACTGTTGTTGAAACCTCTGTTGGTGAGCCCACTGCTCCTGGTGATCATGGCACTTCATCCAGTGCTGTGAAACCCACACCAGCCACCAAAAGAAAACGTCCATCCACCAAAACAACCACCAAAACCAAAAAGGGACTTCTGGAAGATGAGATACCAGAAGCTAACCCTGTTGCATCACTAAAGCAACATGAAACCACTGTTGTTACTTCCTCACAACAGTTGGAGATATCTCAACCCAAGCAAACTCCTCAAGATTCCTCACAAAAGGAACTTGTTGTAAGCCAAAGGGAACCTCAAACTGAGGCATATGAGTCACTTGATCATATGTTTACAAGCCCATCTCCCAGGGCTAATCAGCTTCTTACTCCACCTACATCACCACCACATGTCCCACAAACAATGCAACCCCTGTTTGAGGCTATTGATAAAACTCAGGACAACCCCAGTTCCTCTCAATCACCTATCACTGAGAGTATGCCACTACCAGTGACTGGGACTGAGGAAAATCAATCAGCCATCCCACAAACAGATGAGGAGGTTATACTCCCAGAAGTACATGTTACTTCTGATGAGGTTTCAAGAGAAGCAGCCACTACTGCTGTTGAGACCATTGTCTCACAGCAGGACAGTGGTTACATTGCTAAGACTTCCTTGAAGGCAACAACTGCTGAAGACACAATTGTGTCTCCAAAAACAGTTGGAAGTCCCCAGAACCAAGACCAAGGGGCAGCAGGTTCTTATTCTATGGACTCACCTCCTAGGACTGAACCAGCTAAAACTACCCCTGGTAGGGACTCAGCTGATCCTATTAATTTGGGTGATGAGTCAAAACTACAAGAATTGACGGTTAAAGTTCAAAACCTTGAATCCTCTGTTGCTGACATCAAATCTGATGTCAAGTCAATATTGGAAACACTGAATAACTTTACAAAGAGTCAACCATCAACTGCTGATGTTGCTAATGAGCTATGGAAATCTGTTTCCCCCATCATCATAGCTCATCGAAAATTAGCAGATCAGACACAGGAAACCTACATGACTTTGATCAGAAACATGGTTGATGCCAGATTCAATGATACAAAGGCTGATATCAAGGTGATCAAAGACCACTTGCTGAAGACCACTGGCTCTGCTCCTACCACAATTCTCAGAGATGAAGATGATGATGAATTCACTGCTGATGATGCCAAAAAGGGGGAGAGTGGCAGAGATAGGCTACCAAAACTAAAAACACAAAAAGGGAAGAAGTCAACTGCTGACAAACCAGGGTCACCCAAATCAGCTCCACAAACACAACAACCAAATGTTCAGTTCCCTGTCTCTGAACCAGCTCCAGCATCAAAGGCAAAAGAAGTTGACACTTCAGCTAATGAAAGAGCTGAAAAGGCTGCTGAAGACAAAATGAAAAGGGCTGACACATTGGAGGTAAAGGCAGAGAGGTTGGTACAACTGAAAAAGGAACAGCAACAGGAAGTGGAAGATGTGAGCACTTCAAAGAGAAGGAAAATGCCAGCCAAACACACTAGAAAACCACCTTCCAAATTAACTGCTGAAACTCCTGTTGTACAAACACCTGTTACCACAACCACTGCTCCACAAACCACTGCCACCACAACCTCTGTTACCCAAACCACTGCACCTAAAACAACTGAAACTAAAACCACTGCTAAAACATCTGCACAACCCAAACCAGTAACCAAACCAGTCATTAAACCAACCACAACTCAACCAACTCCCAAACCTACTCCAACACACACCACTACCAAACCTACTTCAACACAACCTAAAACCCAAACAATTGCTGGTTCCACAAAAGGACCAACAGATGTTCCTCAATCCACTGCTACATCCTCATCCTCACCCAAAATCTTGTATAGCAGAAAAAGGAAATCCACCTTTGTTATACAAGATGAAAACATCCATAACACACCACCTAACACCCCAATCTCATCCACACCAGTCAATGCCATTCCACTCTCATCTTACTCACCACACACTGACCAATTCAGATCACACAGACCACCATCAACCATCACCCCATTGGCTGAGAAGTATCCCCTTGAGTTGGATTTAATCAAGGGGGAACTTCAATCCTTCTATAATACTGATCAGCCATCAGAAAGATCCTTCCCATCTCTTAAAGGCTTCCCTGTTCCACCCAATCTAGACACATATCTCAAATACAAGGGTGAACAGGCTGATGCTGTCATCAAAGAGAAGTGCAAAGGGAAGGATGACAGGACTGCTCAGGGCATCCATTCAGCAGAGCTTAGCAAACTCAGAAGGATTGAAGACTATGCTAAGACCCTGAGCAACTCCATGTCAACCATGCCTCTCAGCAGACACTTGGAGATGGAAGTAAGGGATTCACTGCTGGAACAGATCTTGGCATCCAAGCCTTATAAAGCAACAAAGAATCAATTTACAGGCTGGACCACACATGCTCTAAGAGAAGAACTAATCAGAATAGAGAACATGGCCAAGAATCCTCCTGCTAAGGTCTCTGCTCCTGATTTCAAAAAGGGGAGAGATGAAGCTAGAGCCTTGAAATTCAGAAGAATGAGACAAGAGCTTGTAGCAGCTAAGTATGGAGAGATGAAATCTGTTGCCAGATGGTCAGAAATCAGGCTAATTGAGACATATAAAAAGCTTGAACAAGAAAGAAAGACCAATCCTGATCTTCCAAGAAAACCAGTGTATGATGATGCTCCCAAGAAACCCTCTCAGGCCTTTACATTAGATAGCTTGCTTGCAACCTCTGATCTTTCTATTGCTGCTCAAAGGCAATACAAGAAGCAGAAGGAAATGTCTGAAGAAGACACAAGGAAGTTCAATGAAACTTATGTAAAAGAGGGTCTCTTAAACCAACTTAGATTCTTCTCTGATCCTGTCACAGAGGAGTTCAGAGAACTCATTGGCAGGCCTTCATCTCCCAACTCATCCAAAATAAAGATGCATCCCAGTCACTCCTCTGATTCTAAAATTCTAAAATGGAAGTCTGATAAAGAGACCCATGAATTGACATTGCTCAGATCAGATGGTAGTATTCAGAAGTTGAGCATGGATGAGGCACCTGGCCTAAGTGCTGAAGATCTCCAGACACTTCTAAATTTGACACTGGATAGAGATGTTGAAGACCTCTTCTCTCTGCACTTTGAATTGCAACTAAAAGGGCAAATTAGAGAAAGTCTGATGAGGAATAAAGATCAAGAATAAAGCAAAGTTTTGGCATCATCTGTTCTAGGGGGAGATTGTTGGGTCTGCTGACCTGGAGAAGAACAGATGATTGAAAGCCAAAATATACTAAGTGTTGATCAAGAATAAATAACAGAGTTTACAAGAAAGCTTCCTCCAAAGAACTGCTGATTCCTAAACTGCTGATGCTCAAACAGCTGATACAAGACAACTGCTGCTGATGAAAGGTCTGTTGGATAAAGTCTGAAGAGCAAAAGTCTGATAAAGAACAAGTGCTGATCAAAGATCTGAAGAACAAAGGTCTGTTGAACCAACAGCACTTTGGTTCAACAGATGATAAGAAGACATCAGAGTTTTTAGCTTAACAGAGTTTTCCTTCAGTAGTTTTAATGTAACAGTAGTTTATTGTTTAACAGATGTTGTAGTTTGTTAGTCAGTTAGGGGTCGCTTTCTAGGTGACGTCAGCTAAGTGATCATCAGAGGTTTGTACTTGTCTATAAATAGAACAGTACTTGTACTGTTCTATTGGTCACTCGTCATTCTCTCTAGACAAACAAACTCTGAGTGATCAGGCTGAGGGGGAGTTATAATTGTACCTTTGTAATCTTTCAACTTTAATGAAAGCATTCGATTGATAACAATTATTCTCTATGTTTTGATTATTCTTTATTCCGCTGCACTTTCCATTTATACTTCATTCATATTTCATAATTAATCAAAACAATCTAAAACTCAGATCCTAACACTGTTGTTCCCAAACAACTGCTGGACAAAGTGCTGATTACAAAGACTGTTGAAGAAACCACTGATTTTCAAAGTGCTGATGAAGATACAAGGTAAAGTGCTGATGAAGACACAAGGTCTGTTGGAGCCAACAGCACTTAGGCTCCAACAGATGATTCAAGCCAACAGAGTTTAGCCATCAGCTGTTAGTCATCAGAGGTTTAGTCAATGTAACAGTGTTTGTATCTAGCAGATGTTTTATGTTGTTATTATAGTTAGCTGTCACTGTCTTAGGTGACGTCAGCCTTAGGTCATCAGAGCTTTAGTTTGTCTATAAATAGAACAGTGCCTGTACTGTTCTATTTATCACTCCTAACATTCTCTTGCACAAACAAAGTCTGTGAGTGATCGGGCTGAGAGGGAGAATTGTATACTTGTACTTAGAATCTGTGATGACTAATGAAAAGTACTTGTTAAAAACAATTGTCTCATTTGTTATGATTTAGAGTTTATATTTCCGCTGCACTTTCCATTATTATTCATCATTCATTACTATTTCATTACTTAAACTTCATAACAAATCAAACTCAGATCCTAACACAAGGTGTGCGTAGTGTGGAGCTAATGAAATGACTCACAGACAAAGATGGCATCCCAGAGTCCTGGGATGAACTTATTCGCGTGGCAAAGATAGTCGCATCTTCTGAAAAATCTTTCCGCCAAATGCGCAGCTCCTAGCATCATAATAGTAGTAGTAGTAGTAGCAGCAGTAGTAGCAGCTGTAGCAGTAGCAGTAGCAGTAGAAGTAGAAGTAGCAGTAGCAGTAGCAGCAGCAGCAGTAGCAGTAGCAGTAGCAGTAGTAGTAGCAGTAGTAATAATAATAATAATCACAAAAATAAGGGGAAGTTTGTATGGACGCGCATTTCGGGGTCCACAGAGGAAGGTTCTCAAGACGGAGCAAATTACCCTCAAGGAGCCCAAGCCCCTTGGGAAGAGAAAGAATGTGGATACGAGCAAATTCTGCGAGTACCACAATGATTTTGGACATCTTACAGAAAACTGTTACATTCTGAAGATGGAGATTGAGTCTGCGCTGAAGTCTGTTTAGCTTGGACACTTGGTAAAAAACGTGCAGAGAGCTGCGCGGGGAAACAACGGCGATGACAGCCATGCTGAAGGATTGTGAAAGAAAATACGCGACCTCAATACTCACATGGTTACATATGCCCCGCGCCACCAATGTAACATGACCAAGGCCGAGAAAAAGAGTACCCACCAGGGAAAACAATATCGGATGCAACAAAATAACGATTCTTGGAAGGAAGCTGACGTTCTCCTCCCAAAGGTTCGTGGAGGCGCGTCTTCCACCGCCCCATTGGTCATCACCGCCGTGTTCGGACACTATCACATGTGATACATGTTCCTAGATGGCGGGAGAAGCACTGACATCATGTATGATCAGTGTTTTCAACAATTGGATGACGAGGATAAAGCCAAACTCGAACCATTCAACGAGCCGATCTCCGGCTTCATCTACGAAACTATAATGCCTCGCAGCATATCTCCATGCCAGTCATGATGTCGGATGGCAAACATGAGCGTACAGAAGTTTACGACTTCATGGTTTCGCCAACTACATCCCATCATGACATCTTACTTGGACGCGAGGGCATTGCACGCTTCAACGCGAACGCCTCCACACCACACCACACCACATGGAATGGTTGGTTTCCCAACCAGGATAGGCGTCGCAATCATCCGGGGGAACAAGGATTGTCATGTAGCTGACAATGCCAAACCCCCGAAAATGGTCAAAACTGACGCCCGCACCGAGCCAGAAAAATGGGTTCTCAACTCTAAATTTCCAAAGCAAACGGTGGTCATTGGCCATGTAATCTCGGACACCATCCGCAACCATCTGAAACAACTATTGATCAAGAACATGGATGTCATTGACTGGCAACCGTCGGACACGGTTGGCGTTCCGCGCGAAATTGCGGAACACAGACTCAACGTGCATCGATCGGTGGAACCAGTCGTCCAAACGAATCGGAGCATGGGTCCCGAGAAAACAGAGGCAATGAACGAGCAGGTCACCGAGCTGCTCAATGCGGGCATCCTAAGCCCCATCCGCTACCAAACTTGGGTCGCCAACCCCGTCATGGTTGGAAAAGCCAGTGGAGGGTGGCGCGTGTGTGTTGATTACAAGGACCTGAACAAGGCGTGTCCCAAAGATTTCTGTCCTTTAACAGTGGTCTTAAACCCAGTCCCAAGCCTTGACTGGGCAGCCTATAGAAAAACCTAAAGTCGTCATCCTGATAATAACCAAGTTCCACTAGCATGTCATACAAGGTGATTATAGAGAAATAATCAGAGTTCACCTCATCAATGTAGTTAACCTTCCCGTTAACGTACATCACATTTACTTCTGTTGGATCAGTAAACTCCCCACCATGATGAGTTTTAATTGAAAACCTTTTGGTAGAGTGACCTGCATTGTTGATTGTTAACCAAAATTTTATCTTGCATATTATGATCGATTACAATTCTTATAACAAAGCCAGTAGCATAGCATCAGGTGCAGTATCAAACATAAGAACAGTAGGAACCTTTGCAACACAAGAAAAGATAGTTCAATCATTCAACCAAGCTTTACTAAAACCCAAATCAACTTCCATAAAAAGATCACAAATAACAGGATTTTCATTAGGATTTTCACAAGGTGCAATGTACTCAGCTTACACACTAAATCTGTTCTTTGGAGCTTACCTAGTGAAAACAGATTACACTAAGTTTGGATTACCAATTCAAACAGATTACTAAAACCCAAATCAAACAGATTACCAATTTTTCAGTTTGCATAACCAAATTTTCAGCTTGCATAGCCAAATTTTCAGCTTGCACGTCAATTTGTTTTTTTTTTTATTTTCAGCTTGTATAATAAACAGTGTGTTTAAATATAAGATGTGGATCGATTGACTTACCGTACTGTTCTTCAAGATTGACTTCGTCTTCCCCAGTTCGTACAACCCATTGTGTCATCTTCCTCTTCTTACGTTGCTGAATTTCCATTTGTGTGTGTGTGTGTGTATGTGTGTGTTTGGAGGGAAATCAGAGAAGAAGTGTGGAGGTGGAGGGAAAAAATAGAGGGAAACATGTTATAAAGGAGAAGGGAGAGTGAGGGAAGACTGGTTATAAAATTTTACACGATTGGACGAAAATGCCCCTGACTTAACGGAGAAAAGTTAATTGGGTTAAGTCGTTGGACTGTTTAGGCATATTTTCTTAAAGATCAAGGAGTGTTCATGCAATTTTTAAAATATTGGACTGGACTGGCATATTGGCCCAAACCACAGGGACGGTTTTGGTAATTTACTCTTACACCCTACATTTAAATAAAAAAAAATAAAAAACCGTCCATCACTTCCTACATTCACTCTTCTTCCATATCTAAAACCCCCCAATTTAGGAAACTATAATCAAGAAAACAACTCATCAATATTTTCAGCAACTATAATCTCTCCTACTTCTCTCCTTCAATGGAATCAAATCAAAGATTTGGGGTAACATACAAACATAAGTCTTGTTTAAACAGATGTCTTCATTGTGTAGATCTTTATTATCAGAGTGTGTTTTTCTTAACGAACGATGATGAAGATGCCGGCTGCTGATGAATATAAAACACTAGGCTTTTCCGGTTGAATTGTGTAGATCTTCATTATCGAAGTATATTTTTTTAAGGAAGGAGGATGAAGACGCTGGCGGTTGATGAATATAAAACATTAGGCTTTTCCGGTTGAATATAAAACACTAGGATTTTCCTACTGAATATAGTGTTTTATAGATGTATCTTATGTATGTGTTTTACATGATTTGGGGTTATAATAGTTATATATGTTATAAATGTTGTGGATGGTCTTTGAATGTAAAACATATTTAAGAGTTTTGTCAGCTGACTATGTTTTATATGTGGTTGTTGTTTTTTAATGTAAAACACATTTTAGTATAGTAGATATGTGTTTTACATCAGTTTGATATGTTTTGGGGGTCATCTGAAGTTTTTATGGGTGTTAATCACAACAAAAACTTATATTGGTACAATAGTGTTTTTCATTATAGAGTGAATGTATAATACACTATAAGCAACAGAAAACTAAAATAAAATCCAAATACAAAGTAGCAGTCTTTGAGTGTTTAATTTGTTGTGTGTGTTGGATTAGATTTGGAAATTCAAAAACAGGATGAAAAAGTAAAACACATGTGGCTTTATATTTTTGTGTCTTTGTCTTTTGAAATGCAGATCCAGCTGATGATTTTGTTAACCTACCACCAAAAAAAGGTTTGTATATGAAACACAATATAATGAACGAGAGAGAAGTGCTTGAATGAACTTTTTGGAGTGAATAATCTTTTAAAGAGGATGATTATAAAAAAAATAGAAGAATCAATTATTATTGAGGACTCTCTCAACCTAACTTACCATGATTATGATTTTAATGTTTTTTAATAGTATGTCAAATTACTAAATTGCCCAAAGACCATGTCCCACGTGTGACGTGTTGCAACCAGAAGCCTTCTCACCCTTCTCACACATTTTGGCCTTTCTACAGGATCTTAAATCTATATATATATATATATATATGTATGTATATATATGGGGCGGTTATCGTGAAAAGTGACAAAAACGTGCGAAGTCATGTAACATACAAATTACGTACCATAGACATAATCATTACTACTTCATTACCAAAATAACGTACCATATACATAAATCATTATAGTTCCATTACCAAAATCAGGTATCATAAACATAATCATTCAAAACATTACATAACAAATTTTCATACCCCTAAAAAACGTAACATACAAAATTATGTACCATAGATAGAATCACTACTAGTTCATAACTAAAATCACGTACCAAAATTACGTACCATAGACAGAATTACTAGTAGTACATGATAATTACGTAATGTTTTTGTATGTTCATAAAAGCATTACGTAATTATCAGTACGTAATCATCATGCACTTCGCACACTTCGCATGTTTTTGAGACTTTGTATTTGAACCGGTATCTATATATATAGTCCAAATTTGAAGTAAATATTTATGTATATCGCTCTGATATGTGTGTGTTTGTGTGTATTTATGATGTATACATAACATATTTACATAATGTGTCGAGTGATGAGAATGACAAAATTATTACCAAACCATACGTCAAGAAATGGAAAATGGTTAAAAAAGGAAACTCGTGAGGTATTGTTAGAACCATATGGAGAGACTCTTTTAAGAGCATGGTAAAAGAATAGAAATATGTAACCCTCTAAAATCCTATTACATTAAAAGTTTCTAGATGCCCAGACCCTTTACCCGACCCATTAGAACCTTTAGGACCCGGAACCACATACCATTTTAAGGTTCGGTTCGTGTTCCTAATTTCAATAATAAAACGGTATACGGGTTTGGTGGGTCCGGGTTGGGTCGGTTCTTGACCCTTTGCACAGCCCTACTTTTGTGTGTTTCCCTTTTTAATTTTGTCAATAAAATCCAAGTTTGCCCCTTTGACACCTTTAACCCCTCCATGATCTTTTAACACCAAACCAAGTTAACTTGGTTAAGTGGTAAAGGTTATTGTTTCCCTTTTTAACTAATGATACTAACGAGGTTATATTCCTACTAAAACATAATCACCGCTTTTATTTATTCAAAAGACACTCGTTTTGATTTTTTATTCATCTCTTTACACATAAATCACGCTTAAAACGTAACTTGCACAAAAAGAGGTTTTCGGGGTGTTACACATACCCTTGAGATTCCGGCGACAATGATGGTGGTTCACACTCATCTCTTTGTCTATGTAGCTCTCTATCTTTGAAGGATGGTGGTTGATTTTGGTGGACAATGGTGGTTGTCGATAGTGGTAACAGGTGGTGGTTGTTTCCCCTATCATCAGCCATCTTTTCTCTCTGCTGATTGTTTCCCATATCATCAGCCATTGTTGTCGGGTTTGATTATGGAACCCTAGGTAGCGGTGGCGTGACAGTGGCGTTGGTAAGTGGTGGTTGCTTTGTTGGTTGTCAAAGATGTTTGAATTTTGTGGTTTTTGTTATACCTCATGTGTGAGGTAATCCGTTTCTCTTTTCTTTCTGCCGATTATTTCCCCTATCATCAGTCATGATTGTCAAGTTTGATTATGGAAGCCTAGGTGGTGGTGGTGGTGGTAAGTTGTGGTTGCTTTGTTGGTTGTCCAAGATGCTTGATATTTTGGGGTTTTTGTTTTCCATATATTCCTGTATTGTTGCGATAGTTTCCTGAGCATTGGTTGTGGGTTATTGTTAACCTATAGTAGTTGTAACTCATGCTTAGCAAATGTATTGTGCTTCAGTAGGTTGTATTTGTCTTGTAATATACTAATTAGTAAGGCATATATGCAATGCTTGGTTGTGCTTGATGCTTTAAGGGTGTTCTACGCATTGCTTGGTTGTACAATGTGCATTGATGTTTGTATGGTTGGTGGGTATTTGAGCTTTGTGTTTTGCTTGGTGAATAAAACCTGTCATTGATGACGGTTGCTTTTGGATGTTATTTCAAGTACCAGGTATCCGAGGTGGTACCTAACTCCCACTCCAAGCTCCCTAATATTATAAGGGTATATGTGAAAGCAATAGTACATCCGTTGCATCTTATTATTTCAAGAACAAATTACTAAAACCGTCCCTGTTGTTTGGCCCAATATGCCACTCCAGTCCAAACTTTTAAAAATTGCTTGAACAGTCCCTGACTTTTGAGAAAATAGGCCAAAAAAGTCCAAGGACTTAACCCAGTTAACTTTTTGACATTAAGTCAGGGGCAATTTGGTCAAGTCACTTATCATTTTTAAATCAGTTAACCCAGTTAAGTTCCTTATCCCCTTTTTAGCCCTAATTGTTCCATTTTCATGTCATTTACCTCCCTTTGCTTTTCTTCTCCCTCAACTCCACATTCCTCTACAATTCTTGCTCTCCCCTGCTCTGATTATCTTCTCCCTGACATTGATCATGGACAACGACGAGGGATGGCGTGTGAGGAAAGACGGACAGGAATTTGATCATGACTCAAAATATGGTCAGTATTTCTCTTTTATCTTTGTCTTAGTAACTCAAACTATTGTCACTAACCTCTGTGTCTATGATTCTACAGGTTCAAACAAAGAGAAGTTTTAGATTAAGCTTTATCATGCTGGTGAGTTTAGTGACCCTGAAGTAGCTATGATGTATCTAAATGCCAAGGTTAACTACATTGATCATGTGCACCCTGATTGGTTTGTTGTTGTAACTTTGTATGACTTTTTGTTTGAACTAGGGTACATAGAGAGTGATGAAGTTAGGTTTTTTTATAGGCAGCCAGGACAAAGCCTAGATACTGGATTAAGACCAATCTTATTTGATACACAAGTCTTAGAACTACTCAAACTAGTTGAGACTGAGAAGCTAATTGAGGTATATGTTGAACATATTGACCCAGACTATGAAACTTTAAAACACAGAAAAGTTTGTGAAGATGTTAATAAGTCTGATGAGGAAGAATTCTCATATCAGACAGATTTGGATATTTGGGAATGTAGTGATAGTGAAGATAGTGCTTATAAGCCTGATAGGGATGAGGACAATCAATCATCTGGTAGTGAGGATAGAGCTGATGCAAACCCTAGCAACAAAAAGAAAAACAGGGAAACTGTATGGGGAACTGTAGAGAATGATGATGATGACTTTGACTTCAATATGTTCAACATATACCTCAATTAGCTTCTCAGTCTCAACTAGTTTGAGTAGTTATAAGACTTGTGTATCAAATAAGATTGGTCTTAATCTAGTATCTAGGCTTTGTCCTAGTTGTCTATAAAAAAACCTAACTTCATCACTCTCTAAGTACCCTAGTTCAAACAAAAAGTCATACAAAGTTACCATAACAAACCAATCAGGGTGCACATGATCAATGTAGTTAACCTTGGCGTTTAAATACATCTTAGCTACTTCAGGGTCACTAAACTCACCAGCATGATAAAACTTCTCTTTGCTTGAACCCGTAGAATCATAGAAACAGAGGTTAGTGACAATAGTTTGAGTTACTAAGACAAAGATGAAAGAGAAATACTAACCATATTTTGAGTCATGATCAAATTCTTGTCCGTCTTTCCTCACACGCCATCCCTCGTCGTCGTCCATGATCAATGTCGGGGAGAAGATAATCAGAGCAGGGGAGAGCAAGAATTGCAGAGCAATGTGGAGTTGGATGGAGAAGAAAAGCAGAGGGAAGTAAATGACGTGAAAATGGAACAAATAGGGTTAAAAAAGGGATAAGGAACTTAACTAGGTTAACTGATTTAAAAATGATAAGTGACTTGACTAAATTGCCCCTGACTTAACGTCAAAAAGTTAACTGGGTTAAGTCATTGGACTGTTTTGGCCTATTTACTGATCAAGCAATTTTTAAAAATTTAGACTGGAGTGGCATATTGGACCAAACCACATGGACGGTTTTGGTAATTTACTCTTATTTCAATGGATTTATGTTATAAACTACATTTTATGTGTATACAACCTATTTGACCCATTTTCTTAAGTTGTTTCTTTTATATTCATGAAACCAACAAAGGGACTCATACACACTTCTTAAGTTCTATGCTACCATGTGTTCCCATAAACCATCAAAACCAAGTATAAACGTCAAATCACAATGTTTAAATTTTAGTTTACTTCTTTAAACACATATATTATTAGTATGTTTTCATTACACTATAATAATTTGCAAACCTTTTGAACAGTAATTATGGCATATATGTAATTAATCTGTTATTTCTGTCCATTTATCAACTAACCTATCTAAACATTCATGACCCTTTCTCATTTCTCATTTGATCCTCTGTTATTTTTCTGTGGCATCCTTACCACCGCCATAACCACCGCCATGCCCATTCCTCTGTTTGTTTGCAGGGATAAATGGATTTTGGGAGGCATCGTAAATGGATTTAGGGAGGCATCGCGTCCGGTCACCGCTACCGGCATGTTTCCGCCGCCATTCACACCACCATCGGATAAACATTCCGATGAAGATGCATGTCCCTTTTTCGGGTAGATCGATAAACCCCAAGGTCAGATTTCATGATTTTGGGCATCTGATGATGGTGGTGACTACTGGGTCTTGCAGATGACGTGGCTTCTGGGTTCAATCTATACTCATCGTTCAGAAAAACCTTCATTACTGTTGATCATTCTGTAAGTGTTTTTGAATCTTACTATGTTTAATACGAGATCTGAATTTGTGTTATTTTATGGTTTTTGATTGTGATGTGGTGTGAATGTGTGATGATCCAGGTTTTAATGAGTCCAGATCCACCGCCGCTACCGGCGCCACCTCTCTCTTGCGAGTCCAGATTCACCGCCGCTGCGGCCTCCCTCCACCCTGTCGCCTACCCCATATGTTTTTACCTATGGATGGTGGTGCTGATGACACTCTTTGGGGGTTCTGGACAGATGCTCCCGACAGCCTTGGTGGTGATTTCGATTTCAGTATCGGCTATAGATACTTGCAATTTGTTGCTTGGTTATGATGAGTTGAAAGTGTTTTCCGACTATTAGTGACGATGGCATGGCAAGGTTGGTGGATGGCAGGTTTTACCCAGCAACCCGCCTTGCAGCCAAGTTTTCGGTAAACTCTGAACCACAAAAACCTCACTTTGTTTTTGATTGTTGGATTTTGTATGTTGGTTTCAGTTTAGGTGTTTATTTTGGATTGTTTGATTTGTTAGATGAACAACAGATGTGATCACAATTTATTATACTTTCTTTTTCGGACCCTTTATGTTTTTCACGGACTTTTGGTTCGTGGTGATGGTTGTGGTTTCGGTTTCACAGGTTACTTTTTACCTTTATAGCAACCTTTTGCTTGGTTATGATGAGTTACATATGATTTCCGATTACTGATGACGATGGCGTGGCAGGGCTGGTGGATGGTAGGTCCTGACTTGCAACCCGCCTTGCAGCCATGGTTCTGAAAACTCTGAACCAAGATCGTTAAATGTTGCTATTATTATCTTCTTTGTTTAGTCGATTTTTTGTGACTTCTAATATTATATGGTTAGTTGATTCTGTTTAGGGCACTGGTTTGTTTCGCTGTTAAGGTTTTAATTGATCATTGAATTGCGTTATACGTTTTAAGGTGATGTTTATGTTATAGGGAAGTTTGAAGATGTTACATATTGTGTATTTTTTTTTTTTGGGAACATGTTTGCCTCTGATGTTGTATGATTTTACCGCCGTTAGGGTTTGTAGTGCTGCTGGTTGTATGACTTATTCCTTGATAATAAGTTTTGTCGGGTGGAAATAACGGAAGGCTGGAAAACACACATAACCAACAGTGTTTATAGTGGAGTGGTTAGCAACATTGTCAGCATGACTAACAGTGTTATATTATTTGTTCACATATAGTAACTTGAAACTTAATGACATTTTAGTCGGTTTGGGGAACTATGGTTTGCGTCATGGCTATGATGAGTTGGTATCTCTGAGTGTAAAGTTGAAGTGCTTTCCGTTTTGGCGTGGCGGGTCTCAAGGATGGCACTTCATTTCGTGCAACCTGCCCTGCAGCCAAAGTGGATTCGTTTTCCCGACTCTGAGCCTGCTTTGCATTCTTATTGTTTATTGCGTTTTTTAATTTTTCCCATTTCATGCTGCATAATTTGTACAACCTAAACAGTTGGGTTTGGTGTATTATCGCATTGAGACCTTTGAAAGGAGTAGTAAGGTTGCAAGCTTTAGTTCGAGGGCGGAAGGTTAGGAAACAACATGCTGTGGCTTTGCGCTACATGTAGGCGCTGGTTCGGGTCCAGGCTAAGGTCAGGGCTCTACGGGTTCGGTTGTCTATTGAATGTCATTTTCACTGGTTTGGGGAACTATGGTTTCCGTAAAGGCTATGATGAGTTGGTATCTCTGAGTGTAAAGTTGAAGTGCTTGCCGTTTTGACCTGGCGGGGTTCAAGGATGGCACTTTATTTCGTGCAACCTGCCCTGTAGCCAAAGTGGTGTTGTTTTCCCCGACTCTGAGCCTGCTTTGGATTCTTATTTGTTTATTACGCTTTTTAATTTTTTTCAATTCATGCTGCATAATTTGTACAACCTAAGCAGTTGGGTTTGGCGTCTTATCGCGTTGAGAGCTTTGAAAGGAGTAGTGAGGTTGCAAGCTTTGGTTCGAGGTCGGCAGGTTAGGAAACAAGCTACTGTGACTCTGCGCTACATGCAGGCGTTGGTTCGGCTCCAGGCTAGGGTTAGTGCTCGATGGGTTCAGATGTCTATTGAAGGTCAGGCGGTTCAAAATATGCTTAATGAATGCCGCACGCAAGCTGAGTTTTTAAAGGAGGCTCAGGTAAGGCTTTATTTTTAAGATCTGGTTAAATTTGGTTCTGTTAATAGTTTCGGTTTCGACATTATTTTAATTTGTTATTTTACTAAATGATCATTGGGATATTAATTAGGGAGAGTGTCGGATACTCCGAAGAGGGTACCTATGCCGGTGATAAGGGGCGATTGCTAAAAAATAAATAGTTTGCTGTGATTACCGCTTTAGGAACACATTAGAAATAGCTTTTTCTTATGTAATTATAAAGTGGTTCATGTTAATCACTTTTGTTGCAATTATTTGTTGTGTCGTTTTTTCAAAGCATAAGACCCGCATAGAGTGATGATGACAGTGCATTCATGCGCTTGTGTTGCTTGCGTTCACCGATTGTGATGGCATCACTATGATCAACCAATGGCTATCCTTAGGGATGTGGTTATTTGCTATGATGGAACTGTTAGGAACGTTTGCAGCAACTCTATTATTCAATTTGAGTATGGGGCCCTGGCAAAAAATCTGTTTGCTGTTGGTGAACTGTGATGACGTCACTAAGATGCAACCAGGTGGCGTGTTGTGCAGTACCAAATGCCACTGACGCCGGTTGGTTCCATCATAGTGATGACATCACAATTCACCAACAGCAAACAGATTTTTTGTCAGGGCCCCATACTCAAATTGAATAATAGAGTTGCTGCAAACATTCCTAACAGTTCCATCATAGCAAATAACCACATCCCTGAGGATAGCCATTGGTTGCATCATAGTGGATAGCCATTGGTTCCATCATAGTGATGTTATCACAGTCGGCCCAAGGATAATCAAAAAATTTCCCTATTGTCTAGTCCCCACTTCTACTTCCCCTCTACACCTTTCCCAACCGAGCGAGGCTCCTTTCGTACAGTACACTATGTATTGTCTGAGCTCTATGGTGTTACGATATCATACGCTGATCGCAACGAAATAGGCCATGCTTAAAAACCAAAGCTACTGTTGGAAAGAGGATAGCGTTGATAGTGGGCGCAATTAGGTATTTGGTTGTCCCATGGGCTGCCTTAAATGGCTATGATGAGATAAAATTACTTCCTGATTGTTGGTGGGGATGGCATGGCAAGGATCGCGGATGGTTGGTTTTTACCTTCAACCCTTCTTGCAGCCATCAATTTTAAAAACTCTGAGCCATTGATACGCTTTAACATTCATGTATGTGTTATATATACTATGTGTGCTTGGAAACATAAGATGAATAGCACCGTGGCAGTTTCGTATTTTATGTACAGGAAAAGAAGATACTCACACAGGATAAAAAGGATGAACAGGAAAACGTAGGCGCAGCATTGATGCAATCTATTCAGACAGTACCCGATTTGAAGAGCTATTTGGGTGTACAATTTTCCCTGAACGTAGGAATGAAACCCCACGAGCCCGCCTTTTAAGGGCAACTTTTAAATCAATTTTGTTTTTTTGGCTTATGTTTATGCCAACTCTAGATTTAGAGGATGCATTGTGATGGTTTTTGATGGTGATCAACAATGTAATCCATTTCACTTTGTTATTTATCAGGTTGTGACCGAGTGCTATACAGTTTTTGTGCACGTGTTAATTGACAGTTTCTGATATGTCCTGTTTGTCTTTTATCCGTGCTCCTATTCTGTTTCTGGTTGTTTTTAGATCCGTAACAAAGATAACAAATATTCATTCCTTTTCTAATTGCTTCGTGCGGTAACCAAATCGCCGCCGCAACGCGGCGGATTATGCCGCTAGTTGAAATAGCATTTAAATTGTATCATACCATGTAACTCAATTTTAACTAAGAAAACAAATAGAATTGTTCTTCACTAAATAAAAGGCAACCGTGTATGTGGTGATAGGATGACAAGATTTAAAAAAAACAACAATAAAATACATACACGTGGCATAATTTGCATACCATCTTTATTTCTAAAAACAGAGTCCTCTGTTCATATGCTCTGTTTCAGGTGTAAAATAAGTATAATCAATGGACAATGAATGAATACATCAATAATAATCAATAATAATCAATCTACAAACAATCTTGCAAAGAATCAAACAAACCCTTGATTGATTTGTCACAAAACAAGGTTTGATCATATTCGTTAATCCGCATTTGATTCAATTTGTAACAATTTCCCATTATTTAGTGATAATTTTACTGAATTATGATATGATAATCATTTAATTGATCATAGGTTGTTTGAATTTTAAAATTTGAATGAAAATGGCATGGATTAGAGCTGGATCTTGTCTCACAAAGCTTGCAATTAGAAGAACACTTCAACATGGTAGATCATATGCAGCAAGAACAGGGCACTCTGTTTTTAATCGGCGTTTTCATACGTCGGTTTTCAAATCAGGGCCCGAATCAGGACCCATTCCTCGATCGGTCCCACTTTCGCGGTTATCCGATAGTTTCTTGGATGGAACCAGTAGTGTGTACCTGGAAGAGCTTCAAAGAGCCTGGGAAACCGACCCGAATAGTGTCGATGAGTCGTGGGATAATTTTTTTAGGAATTTTGTCGGTCCAGCCGCTTCCTCTCCCGGGTTATCGGGTCAGACTATTCAAGAAAGTATGAAGCTGTTGTTGCTTGTGAGAGCTTACCAGTTTCATGGTCACATGAAAGCGAAGTTGGACCCGTTGGGTCTCGAGCAACGGGTGATTCCGGATGATCTAGACCCCGGTTTTTACGGGTTCGGGGAATCGGATCTCGACCGTGAGTTTTTCCTCGGGGTATGGAGTATGTCGGGGGTTTTATCCGAAAACCGACCCGTGCAAACGCTTAGAGAGATTTTGGCTAGACTTGAACAGGCTTATTGTGGAAGCATTGGTTATGAGTATATGCACATTGCGAACCGCGACCAATGTAACTGGTTGCGGGACAAAATTGAAACCCCGTCGCCAACGCAGTATAGTAGTGAGCGGCGTCAGGTTATACTCAGCCGGCTCATTTGGAGTACTCAGTTTGAGAACTTTTTGGCTACCAAGTGGACTGCTGCTAAGCGGTTCGGACTCGAAGGCGGTGAGACGTTAATCCCGGGCATGAAAGAGATGTTTGACCGATCAGCGGATCTCGGTGTTGAAAACATCGTGATCGGGATGTCCCATAGAGGACGGTTAAACGTGTTAGGTAACGTTGTTAGGAAACCGTTACGTCAGATTTTCAGTGAGTTTAGTGGCGGGACGAAGCCCGTTGATGAAGCTGGACTTTATACAGGGACTGGTGATGTTAAGTATCATTTAGGAACATCGTATGACCGGCCCACGAGAGGCGGAAAGCATATACATTTGTCGTTGGTAGCAAACCCGAGTCACTTGGAAGCCGTTGATCCTGTTGTTATCGGTAAAACTCGAGCGAAACAGTATTACTCAAACGATGTGGATCGAACGAAGAACATGGGTATCTTGATCCATGGAGATGGGAGCTTTGCAGGACAAGGTGTGGTCTATGAGACATTGCATCTAAGTGGTCTACCAAATTACACAACTGGTGGCACCATCCACATTGTGGTCAACAATCAAGTTGCTTTTACTACTGATCCAAAATCAGGAAGGTCTTCACAGTATTGTACAGATGTTGCTAAAGCATTGGATGCTCCCATTTTTCATGTCAACGGTGATGACGTGGAAGCCGTTGTCCATGCCTGCGAGCTTGCAGCCGAGTGGCGCCAGATGTTCCATTCGGATGTTGTGGTTGACATTACTTGTTATCGCCGGTTTGGGCATAATGAAATTGATGAACCCTTTTTCACCCAGCCGAAAATGTACAAGGTTGGTGTTCGGTTTTTTTTATGGTTTAGAGTTTAGCGTTTAGAGTATCAATATAGTTTCTAAACTGGTGTGGGTTACTACAGGTTATCAAGAGCCATCCATCTGCACTCGAAATTTATCAAAAGCAGCTTCTTGAAACGAGTCAAGTTACAAAAGAAGATATTGACAGAATACAAAACAAGGTTTTATCGATCTTGAACGAAGAATTCGTTGCAAGCAAAGATTATGTGACACAAACAAGGGATTGGCTTTCAAACTACTGGGCAGGATTTAAGTCCCCGGAACAGCTTTCACGTATTCGTAACACCGGGTAAGTTGTTATGTTATGCAACATTAGCAGATATCTTATGTTAGACAACAGTGTCATGGATGGTTGGAACTCGGAAATTTATAATAAGGATACTTATGGTTTTCTTTAGGGTCGAACCCAAGATCTTGAAGAATGTCGGGAAGGCAATCACAACCCTTCCAGAAAACTTCAATGCTCACCGAGCAGTGAAAAAGATATTTGCAGACCGCTTAAAGATGATTGAAACTGGTGAGGGTGTAGACTGGGCGGTCGCAGAAGCGCTTGCTTTCGCAACACTGCTGGTGGAGGGGAACCACGTGCGGTTAAGTGGTCAGGATGTGGAGCGAGGTACTTTCAGCCACAGGCATTCGGTTATCCACGACCAGGAAACCGGAGAGCGTTACTGTCCGTTGGCTCATGTGATGAAGAATCAGCATCCGGAAATGTTTACTGTTAGCAACAGTTCTCTTTCAGAGTTTGGTGTTTTAGGATTCGAATTGGGCTATTCAATGGAGAATCCAAACTCACTTGTGTTATGGGAAGCCCAGTTTGGTGACTTCTCCAATGGAGCCCAAGTAATGTTTGACCAGTTCTTGAGCAGTGGCGAGGCCAAGTGGCTGCGACAGACCGGGTTAGTCGTGTTGCTGCCTCATGGTTATGATGGTCAGGGCCCTGAACATTCGAGTGCAAGGCTCGAACGTTTCCTTCAGGTATTTCTTTATCTGACAGGCGATAGCTATCGTTCCTGAGTTTATGTTACAAGCTTATGGCTCCAAATGTGATGGCAGATGAGTGATGATAATCCGTTTGTTATACCTGAGATGGACTCAACACTTCGAACACAGATCCAAGCATGCAACTGGCAGGTTGTGAATGTTACAACACCTGCGAATTATTTCCATGTCTTGCGTAGGCAGGTAATCTTATTTTTGTGTATACGTAGCTATTGCTAAAGCTAGGGGTGTTAATCAGTCGGGTCAGTGGGTTGAATCAATGAGCCCAAACATTGCCTGTTTGACCCATTTGTTTAAACATATCAAACAGTTTTGACATGTTGGTGGGTTGTAAACGGGTTAACCGGGTTGGTGGGTCAATTCCGTAACAGTTAACATTTGTCCCACAGCTGCATAGGGAATTCCGTAAACCACTCATTGTGATGTCTCCTAAGAATTTGCTTCGCCACAAAGAGTGCAAGTCAAATCTATCAGAGTTTGATGATGAGGAAGGTCACCCGGGTTATGACAAGCAAGGGACCAAGTTCAAACGTCTCATCAAGGATTACAACGATCACTCGGATCTCGAAAAGGGCATTAGACGTTTAGTTCTTTGCTCAGGAAAGGTTCGTAAAAGTATTTAAAACAAAAAACTAACTGTGGCGGCCCAGCCTGTATTAACCCTTACTAGGAAATGAGTAAATGACCCTGCCCAACCCTTATGACCTGCCCATTTTGCAGGTTTATTATGAACTTGATGAGCAAAGGAAGTCGGTCGACGGAAAAGACATTGCCATTTGTCGGGTAGAACAACTCTGCCCATTCCCGTACGACCTGATCCAGCGTGAACTAAAGCGTTACCCAAGTAAGTATTCAACAATATTCTTTTGGCCCATTTCTAACTGTACTATAAAGTATAAAGTCAAAGTAAAAACTGACGTGTTTTGACCCGACCACGCATCTTGTCACTTTTAATCAAATCTTTAAAGTTTTGACAATAAAAATGCTTATAATTATCCGCTTGTGATTATGTTCAGACGCCGAAATCGTTTGGTGCCAAGAGGAGCCCATGAACATGGGGGCGTATGCATACATTGCCCCTCGCCTTGCTACAGCTATGAAAGCAGTGGAAAGAGGTAGCATGCAAGACATCAAATACGTGGGCCGAGCTCCATCTGCTGCGACTGCAACCGGATTCCATGGAGTTCATATCAAAGAACACTCTGAGATAGTCCAGAAAGCTATGCAGCTCGAGCCCATCACCACCCCCTCCCTTGCTTGACCCCATTCATCAAAATCCCACTCGAACTTAATAAAGTTACACCATTGACGAGCCAACACGGACCAAGAGTGTGTTGTATGTTGCAGTGTAGTCTCATTTACGTGGGTCTCAAGTAATCTCATAAGTGAAATAAGAAAAGAGATTATGGCTAGGTTGTCTTGTAATTATAAAAATAACTATGAGTAACGAAATTAACTAATATGCACATTCAACCGACAAAGTGAAAGACTAAATCTTAAATATAACTTACTTTGCTTATAAGATTACTTATGTGGCCACATTCGACCTAAGTATTAATGTATTATCTTAGTGGACTGCCTCATTATGTAAAAGCTGATCATATGTCGACTAACTAGAAAATTTTCACTACGTATACTCTTGAGTCATTTACATATTTTGATCCAAATAGAATAGAACCTAAAGAATGATGAAACTGAAATTCTACATATGTATTCATATTTGGTGCAATCTATCAATTTCTATAAATACAAATACAACAGTTAGGGTATACTCTATACCTAAATCATCAAACTAATGATCACGACAATGGCAGTATAAACCACAGTTCAAATGAATAAACTGAATCAAAGTAATAACAAAAAGTGTGCAAATAACTATAATTCTGCAACTAATTTTTACTTAGTGCAATGAGCATCAGTACCTTTCTGCACACAGTGAGTATATCCAAGGCCACCAAGAAACTTCCGGATCTCTGTCGAACTGCTGTTGCTGGCTTGCAAGAGTCTTTCGTCTTCCTCATAGATCAAGTACGGAGCTTCACCTTTCTTTCTCGACAGCAACTTCTTCGCCCCTTTTAACACGTGATACTCCCAACCCTGTACATCGATTTTCAAAAGCAGCACGGGTTCTGTCTCGGGGATCACTAGATCGAGTGGAACCGTTCTTACTTGAAGTTCAATTTCTTCATTTGATTTGAAAGCCAATTTTGCACCAGCAGCTGAAACTGCACTGTTGTCTAGCCGTCCAACCAACTATAATGAATCCAAAGAATCAATGTGGTGAGCACTTTAGTTTTAAAAAGCGTGTGCTGCTCTGATGCGTTTTTATCTCAAAAGACTATGCACACGCGCATCACATATGCAAGGCGTTTGCTATTAAAAAAACACTAAATTTTAAAAGCTGGTCATCTGTCACTAGTCGGATTGGTTTAATCGATGGTCTAATTCATTCTAATACTCAAACCAATTGCTCTGTCAACAGCCATGTCATATCTGTTCATTTAGATTTACTGCAATCGACGTTCTAATTTGCTCGATCCTAAAATCCATTGCTCAATCGATGGTCAAATTTGTTAAATCACATTTAAATTTCCTATTGCAATTTAGCCTCTAGTTTGTTTAAATACAGGTTAACGACATATATCGCCGCATTAAACAACAACGCATTATACACTCCTAATACGCGCATTTTAAAACCAATACACTAACCAGATCACAAACAGCATACCTTATGAAACGTAATATTCCCAACCCGATCCGAAGTAGCAGCTTCAAAAACCCGAACCAAATCCCCAACCCGATTAAAATAAATCCCATTACAAACACTCATCAAATTCTCCACAACCGGCTCAAACGCATAAACCCGAACACCCATAACCGCAGCAGCGAACGTGGCCATACCGACATTCGCTCCCACATCAACAAAAACCCCATTCCTCCCTTCCCCTCTCATCCTCTCAATAACCTCCTGAACAGTAACCGATATATCCGGCTTCCTAAACAACTTCCCTTTCAAAAGCCTGACAATGTTCTTGTGGGGCTTATCGGGTAAGGAGCCGAAATCGGATAGGGAATAGAAGAAGGGGTGTTTGACTCCTTCAACTAGGTTGGCTATGATTGGGTGGGGTTGAGGGGATGTGTGGCAGTTGAAGGGTTGGATTGGGGAATTGGGGTTTAAGGGGAGGTTGTTGTTGTTAAGGTTGTTAGGGGGGTTGTTAGGGTTGTTGGGGTTGTTAGAAGGGGTGGTGTGGAGAGTGAGGTAGAAGAAGGTGAGGAGGATTAAGGAAGTGGAGAAGAAGAGGAGGAGGGTTTTGGGAGTGGTTAGTTTGTTAGATTTGTATTTCTTCCAAGCGTTTGCCATTGAAGAAGATTGGATCTATGAGTGTGAGTTGGAGAGATTTGAGATGTGTTACAGAGAGAACTGAAAGTTTCAGTGTGTTAAAGAATCTAGAGACTCTCACTCACACTATTGTAGTTTGTACTTTGTAAAATAGATGGCTTGGGTTGGGTTGGGTAATGGGTCAAAATAGGTTCGGGTAAAAACTGACTATTTAAAAAATTGTTATTTTGGTTCGTTCTAGAATGGGTTCATACTGAAATTAGTAAGGGCCAATGTGAATTGGTTTAGAAAATAATTAAAAAAAAACTAGTTGATGTGTGAATTAAGTGGTATGGGGTCGTGCCCTCTACACCTCTGCCCAATAGTGTTGCCCACGCCGTCTCATGCTAGTTATTGTGGGCGCTGGTGTTTGTTATTGCAAAAGAAATATCAGGCGCTAGTAGAAGACTGAGGGAGAGATGTGTTGGGGCCTATGTGGCCTTGCACCAATCGAATTATTTTATTTTTTCTGTTTTTCTTTTTTTTAGTTAAAGAGGTTTTATTCTATTGCATGTGTGCTATTGGCAAGAGATAATGGAGTTTCATTTGTCTACACGGAACAATAGAGCCCCTATGGACTCCATTCCATACCACCCAGCCAAGTTTTCTAGTTGAGTAGTAGCCTCGTGACTTTCTAAATGAGAGATCATGAGTTGGAGTCTTGTCTGTAACAAACTTTGTTGTGTGTTAACTAAGGGGATTTTTCTAATTGTGACTTTGCTCATGGATGGGTGAGCCATGTCACAACATTCTCTTCTTCGAGCTGAACGAGTCGCTATACTAGGTAAGATCTATAAGTTCGAGCTAAAAGGTGTTCCCAAATGTCCGATGTTGGCTTTTAATACAAAATATGATCTATGCTACATGAACGATTTTAATTGTCATACCCATTGTGCGATTTTCTCACAACCATATAGTATGAACTGATTAAATGTATAGTATGAACCGATTAAATGTCTTAAACGTAACTTGTGAAGACCAGTTTTGTAACATACATCTACATAAACCAATCCAATCTTCTAGTTCTCAAGTACAAAGAATTACTTGAGAAGAAGTATAAAATGCGATTGTGCCCATTGCGCAGTCTAAATCGTTCACCTACTCGATACATCTCGATACATCTTTCCCTTCAATCCCATCTAGGAGAATTACTCCATTGCCAGATTATACATGTGCTGTGTCTGCACCCGAAATCCAACTTTGTTACAGTCTGTTCTTTGATATAAAGCTAATATCAACTCATTGTGGTCATTGCTCCTTTGATTGATTGACTCATCATCTTGATATGCATATATCAGAAATTGATACTTAATACCGCGAAAGAAAGAATACAAGTTGGATGATTACTTTGAACACAAAATCAATCAAGAACATATCAAAACAAATAACAAACATTGAATGATCATCGTGGTAACTAAGGATTGTGGATTGTACTCATACAGTCATACTAACCTCATTATCGATTGCATTAGAGGTAATTATGTTTAGGTTACAAAACATATGTATGGAATTAGCGAAACATCATATACCAACCTTGGCGCTGCTACAACTATAATAGTATAATACCCTGATTTCGCTGGAAAATATAAACTTGACATCATTTATATTAATCTCACATCTTTATAGTAATCTTGGACAAATCAGTAAAACACACCTCCTTCATGGTTGGTGCTTACTTACAAGTTAAACGCGATCAATCATTTTCTTCCATTCTTTATTCTGACGACGTGCCAAGGCCCGCAAAAGCAAGAAATGGAGGAAACGAGCGCAGTTAAATAATCAGATACAATGCTTCAAGTGGAAATCTTTGTCAGATAGCATACCGCCAATAAGGGTCTTGATCCTCTCGGCTCCAGGTCCTGGTTTCAGTTCAGTTGCATTCCTGACTATGCTTTCAGCTATGGTTTTGTTAGCGTCACTTCTGTCTAACCAATTGCCTGCATATCAATTTGACTTTTTGGGTCAACCATTGAAATTATAGATTTATACCAAATATTAACTATTAACATATAAGGGATAGGGGGATTACTTGTCACGAAACCATCAGGTTCACGCCCTAGAAGTTCAGTGTCAATCTTGTCAAGTAATTCCTTATCTGAGCCAAATTTTCTAGCGAACGGCGCGTGGCTTTCTACCATTCTATCATAATCATCAATGGAGAGAAAATGTGGGTGTTGCTTTGGTGGATTATCCCAAGAAATGAAATGAAGGTCGTGGTTTACGGTCGTGTTTTTGAACTCTTCGGCGTTGCATATTACTGTGTGAAAATACCCTTCGGGGGACGAAAGAAAATTGGCGTAGTACATGAGGACGATTCTTGGAAGGTTATCCCATCCCCATAAACAGTATTCTACAAAGGGTCGCGAAAGCATCATCCAAGCAGAACCTACAAACAAATCATTAATCTTTTTGGAATTATTAAGGATCGCGTTTAAACATGTGAAATAATAAGTTTAAACAAATACCTGTGAAGAGCTTGTAAGCAGTAGGAACACTCCTTTTCTGGGAGACCCAGAAAACGTCTGATTTTTTAAGACTATATAGCCCTGGATCGATTATAACAGGCTTGGCTCGTTGGTACCTACAACCAGCCAAAAAACTAAGATAAACAGAGTTCTGCATCGACAATACGTGAAATAGTTTAGTCATTCATAGGGTAGATGATGCACATACTCTTTCCAGCCAATGTCACTGGTATGCTCGATAAAATTTAGGTCCCGAGGAACAGTTGAAAACGTATGAAGCAAATCTGTCAAAGATTAAAACGAGCGTTGACTACTGAGTTTGACCATAAGGATGGCTCATGGCTACATGCTTCTTGATTCAAATGCAATGTAGAAAGATAACTCCTCTACTTAATGCAAAAGTATAACAAATTAATACAAAATTCTAAATGTCTTAGAAAACAAGAGGCGCGCTGCGCTTACTTCACTAAACACGAAAAATAATTAATTATAGAACAGTATATGTGTCAATCGTTTCCCTCTAGAACCTGTGCAAAGCCAAGCAGCCTTGGTGCACCAGACTAGACCGGTGCCTTTGTAGTTGCAACCCACAACCATAGGTTAAAGAGACTCAGTTGGCACCTTGGTTTAAAAAAGCACGAGGCGCTCTAAAGCGGTTAGGTCCCAAAAGTCAAGGCACAAGGCTTTACTCTATGTACAACCAAAAGTTGCATCTCTCCCCTGTTTTACATATCAACTTTGCGCATTAAGTGAATCTTCCATAACTTTTTTCATCTTTTTGGACCTCAAGCCCCTGATGAGTGTTCCCAAGCACCTCGCCTCAGGGACGCCTTTTATAACCAATTAGATCGTACCGCTTACTAAATTAGGCTAAAATCCAAAGGTACAACTAATGCAGAAAACACAAAATGGGCACCAAAAGGTGATCACTACCCATCACTAAACATTCTTCACAGTGGCTATTTCCTACCTAATTGACTAATTCAATGGTCAATGACTCAATGCATACCAATAATATTATAGTTCCAAATAGTATACATAAATAAATTCAAGTCAACAAAAAATCAGAAAAAAACCATAAAAAAATCACCCAAACCTAATTTAATTCCATATTATATACACCCTTTTAAAAATTCAACAACTTCCTCTAACTAACATAACAGAATTTACCCAACCAACCCATACCCACCACCTGTTCGACGAAATTCCCAAAAGAAAAAAACACACTAAAAACCAAAGAAAACCAATACCCACATACCATCTTGAGTAACCAAAGGATAATCAGAAGCACTAAGATTAATAAACCAATCCCAATCACCTCCTTCCTTCAACAAAACCGCCATCCCATGAAGCGTATTCGTCACCATAGTAGGCCCTCTATACGTCACAAGATTCGACCTTTCCACAATCCTCACATTACCCACTTCATTAAACACCAATTCCCTCTTAACAAACTCATAAAGCTCCAACCTTTCTTCAGCAGGCGACTCAAGGTCCAAGTGAACCACATACTGGTTCAACGGATGGTACAGAGCCTTTAAGGTTCGTTTCAATGGTTCTATGTCTCCACTTGAGCCTGAGATTAAGTAAGCGAGCTTTGGGGTTGTGGAAACATGGTTTGTTTGGGAGATTTTGAGCTTTGATTCGACGAAAAGAGGGGTTTGTTGGGGTTTGGGTGATGGGGTTTTGTGAAAAGGGTTGGAAGGGTTTGAGGAGGTGAAGAAGAGGGAGAAGAAGATGAGGAGAGAGGAGGTGAGGAGAGAGAGGATTAAAGGGAGGAACCATGGTTTTTTTCTTAAGGGTTTGATGAAGAAGGTCTCCATTGATGATGATGATGAAGAAGAGCAAGATTTTATTGGAGACAATGTGTATGAATTTGTTAGGGATTTGGGAAAGTGGTATTAAATGTTGGTGTGAATGATATAGTTTGTGAATGTGTGATGATTGAAAGAATCTTTTAGTTATGGGGTTAGTGCCTATGTTGATTATTGAAAGGATTGTGATTAGTGGAGTGCGAGTGTGAGTGTGTGTCAACTTCTACTAGAATTTAGGATGAGAATTTAATTGGAGATTTAAAATTACTAAATACTAGTCATAGTTAGGACCGTTAATGGTGGTTTTGGTTTCCTTGATATCTATGTTTTCTTAACGGCCAAATGGAATTATTTACGGATCACTAGAGTATACGATTGCAAATGAACTGAACTTTTAGTGAACAGTTTATGTACCGTCCGGCGGGAAGTTCGTTTGTGTTCGTTCGTTTAATAAATGAACAAACACGAACAAAAAATTTTGTTCGTTTAGTTACACGAACATAGGTTGTGTTCATTCGTTTATGTTCGTGAACGATCGGTAACGTGTTCGTTTATGTTCGTTCATTTATGATCGTTCGAATCCTTTCATAGTGGTGGAGTGGTGGAGAGGCCTTATGTTCACTTAGGTGATCAAGGGTTCAATTCCCACTTTCAACATTTATGGTTGGATATTTTGCCAAGTGATGGTTGAGCCTACCATCTTTGAAGGGGTCAGGTTTAATTCTGATGACCCCCTGGTTTTCTATTACCGTACATTTACTCCAGAGAGGTTTGCCTCTTGTGGAGGATGCAACATCTGTCAAGTGGCAGGTGGCGGGAAATTTTTGGGTGGAAGCCTTAGTGCCCCTTATGCACAGCCTCGATCGCTTATGGGTCGGCCACTCTCGCATCAGCGTGGACCCGGTTAAGACAACATAGTCTGACCATTGTAGAGTGGCTAGGGGATCCCCTTCTGGGGGGTTGTGATGAACTCTGCCACAACATAGAAAATCACCTTCAAAAAAAATTATGATCGTTCGAAGACTTCAACTGTAGATGTGAACTTAGCTTTTTGGGACACCACTTTATTATGTTTACCAATATTATGGTAAATACTAATTATGTTTGGATCTAATTAATGTCTTAATATATGTGAATTCATTGTTATTCGAAACTTGATATATATTCGTTTGTGTTTGTTCCCGTTCATGAACAATTACTTGTGTTCGTTTGTGTTCATGAATGTTCGTTTGTGTTCGTGTGCGTTCATGAACAAAGTTAATAAACGAACACTAACACGAGCGTTTTCTTAACAAACGAACACGAACTGAAAATATCTCGTTCGATAAGTGTTCAATGTTCATGAACTGTTCGTGAACACATATATTTCTTAACAAACGAACACGAACAAGGCCTTGTTCGTGTTCGTTCGGTTCGTTTGCAGCCCTACTGGAGTATCATCATGTCACCAGTGTTACCACGCGATCATATTCCACCATCAAATCACCAATTCAGAAAGAAACTCACAATTATGAGAAAACCTCCTTATGATATTCGAACCCAGGAGAGTCCTTTACTCATAATTATGATATCTATGTTGATAGGTATTTGGTGGTCTTAAATAAGTCCCTTGAAAAAAAGAAAAAAACGAGTTTGGCGGGTATACTCAGAAAGTCAAAACTCAAAGTATCTAAGACGAGTATGTGCAATACCTAATAGATTTAGACTGAGAATAGGATTTTAAAAAAGAAAAAACATGGGTATGGAATTAAATAGTACCCAATCTGATTATCCAAAAACTTTTTAACTTTTATTTTTATTTTCTCTTACCTATTGTTTAGTAGTGTTTCATTCTTATACCATCATTACTTGATTCGCTATTCATTACTTGAGAAATAAACTTTTTAGTTTATACATAATGTTTCTTAAGTAGACCATTAATAGTTACTAGTATCTCAAGACTCCTTTTAAACCAACAACTTACTTAGATTCAAATTCAGGGTCGTTTGTGATAATTCGAGGCTCATTCGAGATTTTGTGTGAGTAGATAAAATGGACTCCTAAGTATTAACTTGTATATAAAATACATAATTAAACTTCAATCTATTATATAATTGAAAGCTAAGCAGTTAATGCGGTAAAATATCGGTTATCGGTCAAGGATCGATATTTGAGATATCGATTATTGCGGTGAGATATCAGTGGGATATCGGTAATTATGTTTCATATATTTTTTTATATTTCTCACACTTCTATAATTACATACCAAAAACATAGATATAATTAAGCTATGTATATGATTTAATAACTTGTAAATACAATCTAAATACATATACAACCTAAAGAAGCACAAAATTTCTATGATAACACTTAATGTACGTACAATTGACCAAGCTGTATGTGCAACAAATAAAACTCAATAAACAAAAAAAATATATGAAATAACAAATTAGAAGATGTTTAAGGATAAATTTGATAATAACCATTACATCAAGGTTCAAAATGTAATTTAGTTAAAAAGGGTATAAGATATAAATTTTGGTCAAAGCATGTAAACCCTAAAAAAAATAATAGCCGTCACTTTGGTTTCTATCTCCCTCCCTGCAACCATTCAACTCTCTCATTCTCTTTCTCCCTTTCTGCAACCTCTAAAACAAAAGAAACAACCTACAGGCTACAAAGAACCCAAGGAAGAAAAGTGTATGGCAAAGAATGAAGACAAAGCATGTGCAGGCGAACAGGTTTGTTATCTTCACGATTGTAGAATCAAAATGGACCAAAAAACAAAGAAACCGATAATTTCGATGATATGACCGATATTTTATAGTCCAATATCGGCCATTTCGACCAATATTATCGGCACCGATATAATCACCGAGATTTGGGACCGAGATTACTTTTTAGGGCCGATAACCGAGATCACAAACCGATATAACCGAGATCTCGCCGATATTAACTGCTTAGATTGAAAGCCTTAAATCCTACATGGCACTCATATAGTCATTTGCTCCTTGAGTGTGCCACGTAGGATGCCATGTGGTATTAACTAAATTTAGGGAAAAAAAAGTTTAAAAACAAAATTGGATTTTTCTCTCTCGTGTTTCCTCCTATAATTTTTAAACGTTAATATCTTTTATCTTTGAGATTTTTTAAAGAAAAAAATTACACCAAATCATTTAAGGACTAATTTTAAATTTGTGTAAAACCAAATGACAATGCATGCACTTTACATAGCATACTAAAATTGTATGAAATATATATTTGAGAACAAATAATGTTACAAAGATTTTATTACACTTTTATTTTATTTAATAGTTGACAATAATATTAAACAATAAGAGAAACTTTGAGGTTACTTAAGCATTTACAAATGGATAAGTCTCGTATCTAATGTTACAACTCCCACCAACAACCCTTCCACCTTCCCTCCCATCACAACAACTTGGAAGATCACCGATTGCATCATCCAAACAAGTCTTGCAATCGCCACTTGAAAGATCCCTAGTGCATTGAACCAACCCATAAAGCTTCTTTGAACCTTCAAGCTCTATAACTCCATCCGCGTACATTTTCGAGTCAGCATAAGCTGTGTTCGACAAATCACTCAGCAATCTCTTGGTTGCTAGGTTAAACAAAGTAGGATCGCTTACATTGTTTACGTTCAGCAAGTAGAACTTAAACTGATCGTCTATTTGACCAAAAAAGTTACTATTGGAATATTTCAAGAGGCATTGGTCATACCATATGGTTGCAGCCTTGTTGCTTGGGCAACGTTTGCGAATTTCAGCACTAGCGTTAACAACACAAGACGCGCAGTCTTCACTTGACACATCACCACGACACAAAGACAGACCAAAGGTTTGAGCTTGGTATTGACCAGCCGAGCATATTCCAAAGCCATTTGGAGGGGTTTTGTAGTGTAAGTTGCCTAGGAGTTTTTTCATGCTTTGATCATACGGACCATAAGGTGTAAAGTTACCGGAACTTGAGGAACAAAAGTGGTAGAGAGGGTTAGCCCCAATAACCATTTGGACAAAGAGAAATAACAAAAGGATAGTGAAGGAAGATGACATCTTGTTCTATGAAGATTGATAACTAATATGATTTGTTATAAGTGTGTGATGTTGTAGTGTATGCAATGCTCTATTTATATATTGAAATGGGAGGTGCATATTATAACTTAAATGATACATGGTCAATTGTAAAAGGTTAGACCTTTCCAACTTATAATGTTTCAACCTTTGTTTCTTTTCTTTCTTTTTTTTTTGTGTGAGATCGTATGAAAGTGTACCATAATGCATGCTAATTAATCTCCTCAACCCCTGATAAAGTCATAAAACTTCGTCAATTTTGACCAAAGTGTAACTGTTTTTTAATACAAATTCCGTCCATTTGTTTGTATATTTTAATGTGAGTTGCGACTCAAATCCATTCAAAACATTACCAATATCTTACGTTAATTCATTGGAAAGAATCTAACTGATGGACCCTTAAGCAAATATTAATTTGGTAAAATTATTATATACGTGTTAGGAGGTGTTGTGGCCTGTGTATACTTGTATAACCTGATCTTTATTATCATTTCAATGAGTATCATAGTGCTATATAAAAAACGGAGAAAAAAACGATTATTTTTTGTGAGGTATTGTTCATACCGGAAAAAAACACGTGTTCAGGTAATTCATTACTCATATATAAGCAAGTCACTAATTATGTTCAAACCAGCAAATAAGAATTTTATTTTCAACCAGAGCTGAATAGGTTAATAGAGTTATACATTGTTTTAGGTTACGTATCAATATTAGTATGTTAGAGTTGTACATTTGTTAAGTCTTTAGAATATGTTTTAATATTAGAGTGACATTGGATTTCCATATTGTTTTAGGTTAGGTGTTACCATTGGAGTTGTACATTGTTTTAGGTTAGATATTAATATTAGAGTTATACATCAGTCTATTTCATATGTAAAATTGATGTGTCATATTAAATTTCTCAACCCCGGGACACTCCCATCTATAATCTAGTATTAATATATATTCTTTAAATTTAAAATATATAAGACTTCCCTCTTTAGTGAATCACAAATTTATAGCCTTATTTATCTAGTTTTAATGATTACGACTAAATAATAATAAGTTTATTAGGAGTTCATTATTATCTAATGGGTAATAGTAGTCTAATTATACTCTACGTCGTGTCACAACTTTTTAAAAAAATTAATAAATGTCATTTTGAGCCATGGAGTTTCTGAAGTTTTAGACTACACGGAGTGAAGGGGAAAGAGGGGGTAAAGCGTCATGTGGCATTTGTGAGACCCATATAAGGGGAATTGTGGGGAGTGGAGGGGGAAAATGACATGTGGAATTTATTTTTTTCTTTTTTTTATAAAAAACCTTAATATATTAATAAACATAATAATAATAATAAAAATTTAAACCGAAAATTTATTAAATTAATAAAATAATAATAAAAAAATTATTTAATATTAAAAAATAATATTTATTAAAAAAATATATTCAAACATTTGAATTTCAAACGGTTACTGTTCCAAACCGTTTGAATTTCAAACGGTTTCCCCCATATGTCAAACGTTTGAATTTCAAATCCCCCCCCCCCCCCTAAACGTTTAAATTTCAAAGTTTGAATTTCAAACGTTCCCCCCCCCCCCCCCCAACGGTCATATTTCTAGCCCTATAAATACAAGACCAAAACTCATTCTCAGTCACAACTCCTCCTCCTCCTCCTCAAACCAATGAATGATATGGGTGGCGGTTATGCACCAAGAGTTGCCAGACCGTCTAATCTCCGACAGTACTCTCGTTGGGGCCGGCCCCGGCGACTACCACTCTCATCCTCTCCTCCTCCTCCTACATAACCAACTTTCTCTCCTCCTCCACAACCTTGGTTCTATCCTCCTCCTCCTGCTGCACAACCAACCTTCACTCCTCCTCCTCTTCCTCCTCCTCCTGCATAACCAACTTTCTCTCCTCCTCCACAACATTGGTTCTATCCTCCTCCTTCTCCTCATGCTGCACAACCAACTTTCTCTCCTCCTCCTCCTCCTGCTACTCAAGCAGATGATGACTTCACGGATGAGGAGTTCGTCTAGGCCGTGGATTATACCATGGCTCTGAGGGAAATGGACCGACTAAGGTTGTCGGCACCCACCCCCCGGTGTAGGGAGAGTGCACCCACCCCCCACCACCAGACTACCACCACCCCCACCACCAGACTACACCCACCCCCTACCACAAGACTACACCCACCCCCGACCACCAGACTGCACCCACCCCCGACCACCAGACTGCACCCACCCCCGACCACCAGACTGCACTCACCCCCGACCACCAGACTCCACCCACCCCCTACCACCAGACTATACCCACCCCTACCACCAGACTATACCCACCCCCCGCCACCGAGGGGAGCCAACCGAGGAGGACTTGGAAGCACTTAGGGAAGCGATGGAAGAGGAACGCTTCTACAATTATTCCCCTCCTCGTGAGTACTGCTGGATCCGCGAGGATGCGAGATCCGATGGTCGCGATAGCGATCGTTCCGTGTCCCCGCCCCAGTACACACTCGAAGACTGGGACAATTACTCACCGTAGTGGAAGGTTTAGTTTTAATAAGTAATTTAGGATTATGTAGTGTGTTTATGTAATGTTTTAATAAGTAGTTTAGGATTAGGAACTCTGTTTGTAATAAGTAATTTAGGATTGCATTTTTATATGTTTATGTATTATGTGTTAGTGTAATGGTTTAAATTTAAAATATTATGTAATCTGTTTACATAAACTAACATTAAACACAAAAACAAATAAAGCATTAAACACTAAAACCTTAAACATTACAAATAAAACACTAAACATAAAACATAATATTAAACATTACACATTATTAAAACACTAAAACCTTAAACATTAAACAAAATAAAAACGCATCATAGACCATGACAAAAGATTGGTGATGTGGAAGTCGTTGTCGTAGCGTTGACGATAAGCATCGTGTGTGAGTTGAATTGCCATCTGTTTGCTAACGCCAGGGTGCGCCTGCATCGTCGCTTCATAGACTGTGTGCCATCTCCTACAGTTATTTTGTATAGCAGACCACTTACTGGAGATCTGATTGACGTTACGGTTGTTCGTTTGGCTAATTAGGTTATACTCGTCCAAGACATTGTGCCAAAAGTGCTCCCTATTGTTTGGCGGGTTCTCCGTAATGTTGATCCACGCCGTCACCAAATAGAGTTGATCCTGATTGGTGCACCCTACCATGCTTTTGGTTTGTATTTGGGTTAGTGTTTGGGTTTGGGTTTGTGATTTGTGTTTGTGTATGTATGTATGTATATATATACATGTATGTTAAAAAAAAAAACATAAAAATCAAGTCCCTTCCCCCACGGTCAAATTTTTAAAATTTTTTCTTTTTTTTTTCAACGGTAAAAAATTAAATGGCCCAATAAAAACCCCACACGTGGCTTCCCTCCCTCCCCCCCATGCCCGGCCTTCCCTCCCTGCTCCTCCTCCACGCCCCTGCGGGGCAGTGTTCCCGCCGGTGGAGGCTTCCCGCCCCACTCCGTGTTGTCTTAACTTGAAACACCACTATATTTCTTATGTGATTATTTTTATTTACGTGTCGTACTTTCAAGTGGATTTACATTTCGACATAATTATTTTTTACAAAATTAAGTTAAGTCGAATATAATACATTTCATGTTTATTTTTTATGTACGTTTTTATTTGGTCTACGTTTTGACGCAATTTTTGTTCGAAAACAAGTCGGTTAAATATATGATTTCATTAGATGGTAAAAATTTAAGTTCCTTTACGTTTTAATGCCGTCTCAAGTTGATACTTGTTATTAACTAGGTTTTAGCCCTGCGCGCGCGTTGCGGCGCGCCAAACCGGTTAAAACACCTTGCCGGCTGCAGCACAATGACAATGCTCTATATTATAGGCACTAACACTATGCCTTAGATGGTTTCAAAAGAACGGTAATCGGACTCACAATGCGACAATGACGTAGATTTGCCCGCCGCACGTTGCGGCGGCACGCAACGGGTCGAACCGTGCAGTACCACATGAAGTGTAAAACACAATGCTTAAGACACAATACGCTACACACAGTTCGTAAAACACAATGTGTAAAAGACAATTAAAAAAATGTAAAACACGATGCTATTAAGTATTAACTCTGTTCGGAACAAAATGTACGTGGAAATGTAAACCAACTGAAAGCACACATAATATAAGCATGAAAACGTATTATATTTAACATCACTCGTTAAAAACGTTTTAGATCCGACCACCAACCTTAATTACTGGACACTTATTTTATCATTTTAATTAATTGTTCATATATTACTCATAAAGATAGGTGTTGAGTTGAACAGCCCAAAGAAAGGAAAAGCCTAAAGACAACAAATTGAAGAATTGCTAGCCTCAACATTAAACAAAAAACAACACCGCCCAAAAAGTCAATGGCCCAAAGCATTACCTCGCCAAAGCAGACAACGGCCGCCAACCTCAACCAATCATACTCTATCCCCGCTACAGTAATTGCTCTTCACAACGAAACTTACAAATTGTATCTATATATAATTAATTGAATTTTTTTTATATAAAAACACTGAAAGTATATCACGAAAATTGATTTGAAAAGTACATTAATGAACTACTTTGATTTTGTTTTTGTCAGATTAAGAATTGGGCCTGGGCCAGAAGTGAGGATATGAAATTTTGTTTACCCACAAGTTTCGGGCTCAATACCCGATATGAAATTGTGTTTACCCACAAGTTTCGGGTTCAATACCGCTAATCTACACCGATGGCGCTTTCAAGTAGGAATCTATGAGGCATACTATGATTCGAAAGAATCAACCTCCTCTCCACAGAGGGGCATAAAGACCAGGGATCGAACCCCGCCATTACAAGATGCGAAAAAAAGGTTATCTGATAATGCATAAAAAAAGAGTTTTTAAAAACCTTTTCAATAACAAAAGATAACAAGATGAAAAAAGAACAGAAATTTATAAATAGATTAAAAAGGGAATACGGTCGGTAAAATATTGAAAAAGGGGTACATTTAGCAACGCTGTGACTAAAATCATCTGGAATATTTGAACGCAAGTATATATGCTAAAGAGAAAGGACATTGATATGTCTTGCATTTTGCTACCGATTACACATGCTAAAACGTTTTATTATCTGCATATTAAAATCTTGGAGGCGTTGTCGAAGTGAGGGCGACGTTCGACTTCAAATAAGTTTTTGTACTGACCCAGTCTTGGTCGGCACCTCAGTCACATAAAGCGGACAATATGAGCAAAAGCAGATGTAAATACGGACTTACAGAGTATTGTGCACTAGGAAATGCATATTGCATAGCTCCTAGCTAATTCGTTGGCGTTATTCCATACGTCTTGCTTACATGTTTTTGGCTGCATTATCTTGGTTGTAGTCATGCAAGGCTACCTAAGACTAGGTCCTTGGTTTTAAAAAGCGAGCCTCGCACAAAAGCACATTGCGTGAAGCGCAAAGCGCAAAAAGCGTGGGATTTTCGTACCCGAAATGCACACCAATTATATTTTTTTGTATATATATCCCATGAAGTTTTAGCTTTATTTACCTAAAACATAGCTATATATAAGGTTTTTATGTAATTTTACCTATATGTACAAGCAAAAACATCAAGGTACAACATTTTTATGCATAAAAATACATGGTGTACGTGAGGCACGCGCTTCAGGGTCAAAAGCGACACAAATTTTGCCAAAAAAGCGCCTAAGGCACGCACCTTTGGGAAATTGGGTAGGCGCAAAGACCTGAAGCGCCCTAGGCTGCGCCTAGGCGCGCCTCAGGCGCGCTTTTTAAAACCCAGTCTAGGTCAGGTACAGTCTCTTGAGGTGAGGTGAGGTCAGGTAGCACCTTCTAAGGTGAGCTCAAGTATATGTCTATCCTTGGCCATAAACATACTTACAATCTTACATACAGGTTAGTTCGCATCCAGCATTCCCGAGCCACAGCATACGAAGAACACGTTATAAGGTTACTCGAAGACGGAGCTCCAGAAACACCGTCAGACACTCATGTCGGTAATCTATATCAAGATGAGCATGAACATGTATGTGATATTGTAACATGTCAGGTAATGCAAAGAATGTGAAATGAGGGGTAGGTCAGGAGAATTGATCGAGCAGCCGATCCGGAAGGAGCTTCAGGAGAGGAGTTGGTCAGCCCATTACCTAACAACTTTGATTAGTCAAATGCCAGAACCAATTTATTGATTCTCAAAATTACTTGCAAAACTGCATTATATTGTTTTCGAAATATAAATAAATAAAGTTTTACAAAAAGGTAAGCAAGAAGCACAAGAGTCATTTGGCTTCCACTTTTATGTACTTGAAGGAACTGCCTAGTGCCTACTAACAAAGAACTTACCATTATGTTCTTGGAGATGTAAGACATGAATGCCTTCCACTAATGTGCAACTCAAACATCGTTTTGTATGTCGCTTTTTTCTGCTATACTGAACCGAAAGGAGGAAGAACGGTTGGCATTATTTTCATCAGACGAAAGAAGAAATCCCTCTCAAAACAATCCTAGAAAATATGATCAAACAATAAGATATCATCAGTTCCATATGGGTATGAGTTCGGTGGCAGGGTGGAATAACTCCCCCCCCTAGTCCTTTGGCAGAATGGGAAGTATGAAGCATTCCAATTATTGTGAAACTCATACCCTCAAACTAAACAGCTTCTATCATTTCTATTTCCAGTCCCTCGATACCAATCTCTCAATCCAAACACCACCTTGGTAAACGAGTTTGATTTACAGTCTTAATCTAAGTCCTAAGAGTCTAACCAACATATGCATACAACAGTCGTATTAAGCCTTTATAAACCGATACCAAGATACATAAAATTTCATGAGAAAAAGGGAACAGAATGTTACAATGGCGACTGCAGGGTATAGCTTCAAAGTGTCTGACAAGGCTGCATATAGGCATGTCCTCGTGATTCTTCAAGTCAACGTCAACATGTTACAAAAATGAAGTCAGAAATTCAACATCATGGAAGTCAAACTATCAATTGTAACGTTTAAATCATATGACGATATCTAGTTATCTTCTATTTGATGATCAACTGTTTTTGGTAAGCATGAGAACCCGTTACCGGAAAACACGCAGGAGGCGCCAATACCCTACTAGCCGACGGTATTTGAATCCAAGACCTTCGCTAGAGGGAAATCTGACGCTAACCACTGCATCACCCCTTGAAAGTTATTTGATGATCATTTTGAGGAACAAAATGCTTGACCTAATTCATGTTCTTTTAAAGAGAAGCTTCACAGCCAATGTTATGAAACCAAGTTTCCAATGATGATGTTATACATTTCTACGACTTTTGCACAGAATAAAGAACAAAAAAATGATTAGTTTGCAATGAAAAGCTCAACACAACAGTTCAAAAGGTAAATAACTTGGAATACGTTTTGTAGTTCACTTACTTGAACATTAGAGAGTAGAGACTTCATAGAAAAATCTCAACGATTTTGCTATTTTTGTTCTAAACACTGCACAACTGAAGTCCCTCAAAAACCCATGTTGACAACGTGAGACATGAAAAAATTCTCTGATACTTCCGCTAACCCACCAACCCTTTTGATATGTTTACAGCTTGAGTCCTGATTGACTTGTTTAGATAAACAGGATAAACAGCTCATGTTCGGGTTACACGATTTCAAATGATGATATGAGTTAGGGACTTAGGGTTGATGTCTTTGACACACATGGGTTGTGTTTAGTTCGAAACGTTCTACCAGCCAACCCGACACGATTGACACCCTTAGAAAAGATACCATTGCTGAACAAGTCTGTTAGACTGTTACTATTATATAAAGTTGGACTGAAGCAGAAGACTTTCCAAGAAAGACTGTTAGCATAACGAACGAAAACAGATTTCTAGCAAAAATTCAAGAGAACAATACAGTTTAAAGATGACTTAATTCGGGCTAAAAATACAACAAAAAAAACATATATAAATGCAAAAAGGACAATCATGCTAGCGCGTTTTATCCAAAATCAATCACCATAAAAGATTTCTCCTTTGCATTTTTACAAGTACTATAATTTCTCTACAATAGCAAACTAACTAGCAGGCAATAACATAAAGAAATAAGTTATAACTATGCTTTCTTTACCTTCATACTCTAAAATTTCAAGTGTTCACTACTAATGAAGAATTAGTAATAATCCAATAAAGCTACGATTAACAAAAGATAATTAGAAGCGCAAGAAAACGCAAAATTTATAACCTCCGGATGTTTATGTTTCTTTATAAGCTTTCTGAATTTCTCCAATATCCATCTCAGACAATTGTGTAACCAACTCATCTTCAACATCACTCATAGCATCCTCTTCTTTAAACGACCGGTCAATCCGAATAGTCTTTTCATCCTCCGAATCACTCTCAAACAAATCATTATCAACGAAATCATCGATATCATCAAAACTCTCAATCTTTTTCTTCCTTCCTCTATAACCAGTAAGACTAACAACTTTCTCCTTCCACACAACCAACGGACGCTTCTCAATCAACTCCGACCCATCATAAGCTTCATTCAAGAACACACTAAACCTCTTCCCTCTCTCAGAAACATAAAAAATCCCAAAATGCTTCAACAATATCCTCATCAGCTTCTGCGGCATCACAAACTCCCTCCTAAAGTGCGTCAAATGATCCGTAACCAACCGTTTCTCGTTCATAAAACTCAACACCTCATGCATTACCGCAATCGCTCGCTTATCAAACTCAACCGACCCTGCCTTCAACTCCTTCGCGTCTGCATACGGAGACAGATACTCCCTTTTTTGAAAATTCTCAATCTGCCCACCATACCTATACACTTTCTTATAATCCGGAGGAAACTTCATCGGAAACGCCAATTTTAGCATCCCCGGGACATGATCTTCGCCGTTCCCAACGCCTAAAACTTTCTTTTCAACTTCAGTAACAGCCCAAGCTGCATTCCAAGAAACAAGCTTTAAAAACTCAACATCATCCTCATTCTTCAATACCCGAAAATAATCCGGATACTTATGCACCCAATGCTTCCTAAAGTCATATGGCAGCCCTAAATCCCTTCTAAAATGTGCTATTTTATCTAATGGTAAAAGCTTGTCTACTGACATCATTAACAATCTTGTTACATGTTCTAATGCTTTTTCTTCATTCTCTACTATTAATCTCTCTTCTTCTTCAACCAAGTCTTCGCCTTGACCCGTTAACCCGACCCATGTAACCCCTCTTTGGTCCTTATACATTTCGAATAGTTTCGGCGATTTTCGGATAAAGTCTGATAGCTTGTGGGGCTTTGGGAGATTGAGCTGGCGCCTGTGTTGATCAAGAGACCTAATGGGTATGACTTGTTCAGGTTCATGCTTTAACAATTCTAACAAAAACAAGATTTTGGAGGCGATTTTGTTCTTTTCGACTGCGATTTCGAGTGCGTGGACTCGTTTCTGTTGGCTTCTGTCCTGGACCCGTTTGCTTGTTGTCATTGATCGTATAAAAGAGGGTATGTGGGATGGGTTTTTGATGGGTTTGGTGAGATGGATTGGCATTTGATCGTGGGAATATTAGTGTCCACCAAGTGTTTGTTGAAATGCCTGACTGAAGACCAACTTCGATTTAATAGACAGAACTAAAGTGGATAATATATATAGTTGGAAGCAAATAATCGTTGGAGATGGTGAAGAACAAGAAGACAATCTGTAGAGATGTAACTGATGAAGAAGATGATTGTAGATTTGGACAGCTCCCTGCAATTAGGGTTTAAGGCTTCAAACTGTGAGTTGGGAATTTGGAAAGGAGAGGTTTAGGCCATGTTTGGCTTTCCTTATTTTGCCTCCTTATAGCTTATCTCCTTAATCAAAAAGGAGATAAGGAGATAAGTTTGTTTGGGTAATGGGTTGAAAAGGAGGTTTTTGTGGGTTGAAAAGGAGATAAGTTATAAGTAAGAATTTGTTACTTTTTGATTAAGGAGATAAGGAGGTAGAAGAAGGAGATAAGGAAATAAGGAGTTGGATAGCCAAACATGCCTTTAAGGGCAATTATTTTTTTGACTCATCGAGTAAATTGTTATTTTGGGAGGTTTTTGCTAAGTTGGATCACTAAGACCTACGTTGTGGAGACACAAGCGAGTCATGAGCGACGTGGCTCACGAACATTATAACACCCTCATGAGATTGTGATTGTGATTGTGATTGTGAGTGAGCACGGTTAAGTGGGTAAACGGGTGAAATTTGAACTTTGGGGTGAGGTTTTTTTTTTAACGGAATGGGGTGGGGTTTAAGTGTTCAATATTTCAAAAAATTAAAAATTAAAAACAAATTGTTATATATATATATATATATATATATATATATATATATATATATACACACACACAAACACACATTCACCTTTTACCCATTTCACAATTTTAAATTTTCTCCTACCACATTCAAAACCTCAATTTCTTCTACTACAACATTCAAACAATTTCAAATTCTTCTCATACAATTTAAATATGGTGCTTTGGTTAGAAGAGGAGGAATTTGTAGGACATGGGTTAGGATTTTATTAAAAAAATATTAATAAAAATAATAAAGCCACAATCTTTATACATTTGAGAAATTGTAGTACCCGTACCGTGTACAAATCCAAATGAAATAGCATAAAATACATCATAAAATGATTCAAAGCGAAGTCTTCAACAAGAGTTTGATTTGCGTCTTTTTATACGAATATTTGCATAGTCTTTAACGAAACCTTAAACCATGTTTTTTTGTACGATCATTCTTGGCTGCGAGAATAAACAAACATACTGTTGATGATTGTGACTGATGCACGTGTTCAACACACTTCCCTTAAAACAGATTTCGCGTCTCTACTAAAGATAACGCGTTTGTCTCTCAGGGTACAACAGCCAAAGCAGTCTATACTGCCAAAGAAGGCTACACGCCCGAGGTTACACTAGGTAAATTGTCGTGTTAGAACTTATGAAATTTTGTAGAAAGTACTCCTCTCTATAGCACCCAACATATGAGTGAAGTTTTTCTTCTTCTCCAAGAACTCTTCATGTATTGGTGTATATTCTTTTCTCTAGTATCAAATAAGGCACATAGCCTACTAATTATACAAGAGTTGAGGATTGGTGAAAGGATTCAATTTATTAGTCACTTAATTAGAGACTTAACACCCTAATTAAACTAATTAAGTGTTGTAAAAAAAAACTCTACTCAAGAGTTTTTCATATATTCACCATATGAAGAATATAATTAATAATTTCTTTAAATTAAATTTCCATTCACTATTCTAAAATTCCAACAATCCCTCATATGAATGGAGATCGATCAAAGCACACAAAATTTCCAATGCAATCTCAATAGTTAAGTATTGCAGAATACATAGGTATTAGCTTTAAACCTTCCTTTGTGAAGCATACATAGCCTCCTAGCAGTTTGTAGACGCGATCTCCTTGAACAAACCCCTGTATGTGTAGACGACAATGCACTTTACACAATACTCTCCTTAGACGGGTCATCCCCTCACTTTCGTGCCCAATAATGGTCCTGGAACACTTTTCTGGTTATGCGAGAGCTCTAGGAATTATGCCCTCAATTCCATTTGAAGCGACCTCACTTCTCTCTAACACATGTAATTTTCCTTAAATCATTAAAAGCATTATAGTACCATGATTTATCCTAATTATATACTATATACCATATACTATGCTTAGCCTCTCAATTTGTCACTGAATGTCATAGGAATGGACAAGGATGCAGGGTCAAGTTATTCTACACAGTGTAACAAAAATGAGAAGGCTGAGAAGGATACAAAAAACACAATAGATCATGAAATATAACACAGTGCCAAAAAATATAACACAATGCTGAAGAAAAAAGACACAATGAATTGAAAAATGACACGGTGATGAAAATAAGAAAACAACACAACGGTACATAAAAGACAGAATGATATGACGCATATTCTAAAAACTACAAGCTAAAACCCCAAAAAATGAAGACCTATAAACTAACGTCGTAGGGTTCGGTAAGACGGTTCCAATGACGCTTGAATGAGTTCAATCGGAGTCCGTTTGATACCCTTCCCACGACTTCATATTTTTCTTTCACTGTGTATTTGATCCTAACCCCAAGGATGTATTTAAACACCCTTTTATGGTTTAAGAGGATATATATATAACCATATATACTAGCTTATACATATTAGTCATGCCCCCATAGTGACCATCCTTAGACATATGAATTAGTAGTCCTATTGAACTTAGATCTTGGGATCTCCAATTAACTAAGGTAGGTTTCCTTTACATGCCTTTTTTCTATGGGCTTTAGTCTCATTCTACAACTTGATCTCTGATCAACCCTCAGGTTGTTGGATCCATATATATGATGTTCTTGCATTAATCATCGCGTATAACAACGTACACGCATCAACAAGTCGGGGTGGTTGGAGTCGTGGACCACAATGGGCTAAAGTTTTAGCCGAGTTTGGTGTTCTTGTCGGGGGAACACAAGGTAGTTGTGATTCAACCTCCCACAAGTATAACAACCTCAAATAGAAGTGTAAAACATTTCACAAAATGTTAAAAAAATCAAGAATAGCGCCGAAGACCCCAACGTAGTCGAATACACGCTCATAGACCTTGCTCAAATAGCGTATGTTTTCAAGTTTGGCCAAGATTTTTCACATGTTTCGGCGTGACAAATGTTACAACCCAAATTACGTTAGGTTTAGTTATATTTTCTAGTTATTTTATGTCTATGTATTGTTTTTTTTTTTTTTTTTTTTTGTCCTTATTATATGTAATGTTTTTTATTTTATTTAATCTAATGTTAAAAGAAAGTTAGATAAAGAAATGGCTCACTTTAAGCCACAACAGGGTCAAGTGACTTGAGCAGAAGCTTTATCCATTGCCACTTCAGCGTCCATCGGCGTGATATAAGAGGATAGAGTAGGTGCTCACCTTGAGCCACAACACATAGCCTAAGGAACGCGTAGACGTGCATATGTAAGAGACTTTGAATCAGTTAGTGTTGAGTCAGCAATAGTACGTCGATGTAGTGGTGGAGGAAGAAGTGGTGATGGGTCAATGAGGTGGTGCGTGAGTGGCCGGGTAAGTGTTATGTTATGATCGCAGGTACAAAAACAAAACTAAGAGGTAATGACCAAATTGTCCATAACTCAACGCTAAAAATATGCATGGTTAACTAAATGGACAAAAAATGTCAAAAAAGAAACCTCAAGGACACAAATATTAAAGAAAATAATTTAGATTAGGGTCTTAGTTACCCCGCGCTTCGCGGCAAGACTCGTTTGTTGTGTAGGAGTGTTTATTAGTACTATGGACAACGATTTTTCTGCATTTCTTCGCGTGATGTGATGGTATTTTTTTGTATTAGTTCGTTACAGTACTGACACATGTTATAGCAAACGTCCTGCTTGTTGTTGCCTGATGCGGTTTACACCTTTGCGTTGCCACGAAACACGTAATCAATATACTTGTACCGAACTGGTACCGGTCCTCAAAGACGGTAAAAATGGACACCGGTAACGGTACCGAAAATAGTCGCTACGGTCCAGTAGTGGTATTTATAGGTAAATCAACAAAAATATATTACTTTAACGAATCAATACTGATACCAAAAGTAATGAGCTAACATTTTAGTGTTGTTTTAATTATAGGTGAATTATTTAAATCAAATTGTTGTATTGAATAACTAAGGGACTTTATTGGTATGATTTTTTTGGAGTTCTTGTTTAAATATTTGTAATATGCATAGGATTTTGGAGGCGATTTGTGCTTTTCAACTGAGGTTTCAAGTGTGTGAACTCAGATTGAGGAACTTCATGGGCGAGCCAAGGAGATAGAGAATGACGCGTATTCTAAGGGTAAGACCAGAGCTACAATACTTCAGCACTTCACTGGTATGGAGGAGCGCCACAGCGAGGCTGAGCATGGACGCACCGAGGCCGAGCGAGGGCGTGTTGAGGCAGAGAGGCGTGTTTCAATTCTTGAACATAGAGTGGATGAGCTGGATCAGAGGATGAGAGTTGTCGCTGCTGCTTTGGCTGCTGCTAGGGGTGTAAACGAGTCGAGCCGAGCCCGAGCCTGACTGGGCTTGAGCTCAGCTCGTTATGCTTTTATGAAGCTCGAGCTTGGCTCGGTTCGAGCCTAATACTTTGAGCTCGAGCTCGGCTCAAAAGTAAAACCCAAAAGCTCGAGCTCGACTAGGCTCGACTCGAAATAATTTTAGAAACATTTTAAAGGAACTAAAATCTCGGCTCGAGCTCGCTTCGATAGCTTAAACGAGCCAAAGCTCGGCTCGCCAATGTTAAATAGTAGGTATAATATAAATAAAATTATAATAATAATATAAATTTGTTTTGGCTCGTTTAGGCTCGCGAGCCTAAACGGTTTTTTTTATGAAAAGCTCGAGCTCAGACTCGATAAATAAACGAGTCAGTTAAAAAAATAATGAAAAGGATTGCAACCGATTGTTTTTATGGTGTATTGTTTTTAAAAAAATAATGTCGTATAAAAAATTATGAACGTTTAAAAAATTGGGGTGGAACTCAACAATTGTAGGTTATACCTATTTTGCTCTTCTCCTATCCTTTCAGAAAATCCAACGTATATATTCCCCCTTTTAATCTCATCCATTGATTCATTTAGATCAAAAGCCCAAAATCCTTCTCATCCCATTTATGTTAAGATACTTTTTACACAATACCTTCTCATCACTTATAGTAATTATTTTAGCTTATGTGGTCGATCTTTTGTAAAATAGAATTGAAGTGGCTGAAGACTTGGCAACACTGAAGTGGGACTTCTCGGTAAGTTTCTCATAGTTTACAATTTTTACATGCATTATGTACGTTTTATTGGATTTGTTTATGGTAAAAATTTTACTTGCATTATGTACGTTTCGTCGTCACTTCCCTTTTTTTGTTCAGCGACGCTCGATACTCGCTCGGCGTTTGCTCAAATCGAAAGACACCGTACAGCTTTGGCTCGGTTGAAAAACGCTCGGTTCGGTTTGTAAATGACCGAGTATAAGTAAAAGCCCCATCGGTTCGGTTTGGCTCGGATAACTAATTATAGTATTTGTTATACAGTGGCGTATGTATTAGCTAGGATGTTCCTGTTATTCTTCATAGTAGTCGGCCTACTAAAAGGTATTTACAAGTATGTATTTTTTGTTTATAAAAACTTATCATATATTGGTGATCGCCTCGCATATATTGTCCTAGTAATTCCCTAGGACATGCTCGCCATACTAAATGCGTGCAATCAATGCTACCGATCATGCCGGGAAGGTGATGTCTTTATTCTTGTGCTTCGTACAAACATGCAATGTCGTGACTTGTTGGTCATCGTAAAAACTCAGCCCCGTATAACTTAATGACAGCATTGCAAAAAAATTGTAAACATTCGCGCGACGTCCTCTCAGACATACATAAATACTCATCGTATTTGTCTGGAGGATTACCGGTTGCGAGTTGTTTCACTACTGAAGCTACTTTTTTGCGTGGGCGTAAAACTCTTTCTAAACCGACCGTCCATGCTCTCTCTGAACCATTCGAAGTTTGCTTCAACATCTGCTACAATTTTCAGAAATAGACGTCTCGACATGCGATACCTTAGTTTAAACTGTGCGTCGGTGTATTTTGGTACTTCAGCAAAATAGTCATTTATTAACCGAGCATTGCCTCCCTCGCGATCACATGGCACGTATCTTTTTTTAGGTGTTGCCGTGTCTTGCTCTTCAGCCCGCTTTGCAAGGTCCGTGAGAAACTCAAGGCTACTATCGCTTGAGTGTAAAAACGGGTGCACTTCGATCGTGAGAATGATAACTTGATCATCTTCTATGTCAACGTCACTCATTTTTTTAAAAGTATGGATATAATTTCTATGTTTTTGATACTAAACCGTGGGATTGCAATGTGTTTTTATAAACCTTTGATAAAAAACGGTCACAAAAAATGACCGTTTGAAAGTCAAAAGGAATTAAAAACCACGAAAGTTCGGTCAAAAAGGAATTAAAACCATAAAAATTCGATCGTTGCATTGGAGATACCAAACTACCAGCCTGTTAGATACAACCAAAAATTGGTTCACGGGACCCCTACTGATAGGAGAATGAACCCGAACCACTGGTTCAAATAAAACGGTAAATAAAAGTATAGATCTAACGACTCGTTTGGATACAGATTCACCACCAAACAAAACGATAAGGCTGCGAATCACTCCCGAAGATACAGATACACCACTCCGGTTATGAATTCGGGTCTAAGATCAGCACTCAATATGCCACAATTGAGCTAGCATAGACACAATAAATTTAACCTCAAAATCCATTGAGAGAAAAATTAACCAAAGAAACTTTTATCATAAACTCACTGTCTATCATCCTCTCCCGCTTAAGAGAAGTTTGTCCTCAAACTTTGAATAATCAACGTCCGGTGGTGGCTCGGGAGGTATTTCGGGTGGGTATCCGATGGTATATAGCTTGAAACGAGACCGTAACTTCAATGTAATCTTCAATGGGTGGATTATAACTTGTCTAGAGATCCTAGTTACATGGAAATTGATAATGTGCATGGCTTTAGTTGATCTCCAAATCTCCATAGAACCTTCACTATCACATTCAAAACCACAACCATTGTGCCCTTCTTTGGTGAGATGAATTTTTTTATCTTCATTTGATCCGATCTCTTCCGCTTCTTTTGATGGACCTATTTGTTTAGAACTTGAAATCGGATAACTAGATTCATCTTCTTGAATGACATTTCCGCAAAGAACCCATTTTACGAGTGAACACTCTTCATCGTCTGGAAGAATTCCATCATCATCATACCGAGGTTCCTCAACTTGTTTGGACTCAACCGGTTCCTCCATCTTGTTTATATCAGCCTCGACATATGCTTGGCTGGTTGCGACATTGCTTATATTTGCCGGTTGTTTGGTAACTCCATGAACTTCATGAACTTTCTTAGATAACTCCGAAAGCCAATCTTGCAAAAACAACAACTTAAGCTCCCAAATTTGATCTTGTAATTCTCTAAGTTGACGTGACATCGATCTTTTCTTATACGCCATTGATGAGACTTTTTATTTGAAACTGGAATAGAATGAATATAAAAGAAATACGAGTCGAAACGAATCGCTTCGGCTCTGATACCAAATGATAGGAGAATGAAATGTGCAACGGTTAGAAAATTTGAAATGAAACAGAAACGGATAGTTCTACGGGTCACTCGAGATACAGAAACACCACACAAGAACACGATAGGGCAAACTAAACGAGAATCAAGATACAGATACACCACTTGACTCTAATTTAGGCTCCAAGAACACCATCCAAGATGCCACTCTTGAACTAGCATGGAAACAATTAATCAACCTAAAAATCCATTGAGATAAATTAATCAAAATCCATTGAGATTAATTAATCAAAAGAGAAAACTCTCAAACTCAAAATACACTGCCCTCTCATTTACTTAAGGATAACATACATATAGAAAATGGAAAATAAACTACCCAACGTGCATCCTATTCTTTAGGAAATGGAAGGTTAAAGTACTAATAATAACGCATATCTTACAACTATAAAAAGCATAAAGAAAACGGCAATACATTGGTAAATGCAATGCAATAACTGTTGTTATTGACGTGAGCATATCCATCATGGGCTCCAAACTATCCATTTTCACACATGTGCGTATTGACCCATTCTTATCCTTTGACCCGGTTACTAACCGGGTCACACATGTGAGTTTATGATAAAAGTTTCTTGGGTTAATTTTTCTCTCAATGGATTTTGAGGTTAAATTGATTGTGTCTATGCTAGCTCAATTGTGGCATATTGAGTGGTGATCTTAGACCCGAATTCATAACCAGAGTGGTGTATCTGTATCTTCGGGAGTGATTCGCAGCCCTATCGTTTTGTTTGGTGGTGAATCTGTATCCAAACGAGTCGTTAGATCTATCCTTTTATTTACCGTTTTATTTGAACCGGTGATTCGGGTTCATTCTCCTATCACCTACCAGCACGGGTGGCGGAGGTGTTACCGTGCTGGTAGTGGGGTACCCGTGCCCAAATCTGGTAGCGCCCTATCCCCTCTAAGGGGGTGAGGGGTGGTCTACTCGCAGCAACCTACCTAGGTACTTGCAACGAGTACCAAAGCTGAGTTCTTGAATCTCGTAGTCACCCTCCATCATTCTCGCTGTTGTTCACCTCAGGCACCATCATCGCTAACTAGGGGTGTTAAAAAAATCCGAAATTTCGGATAATCCGAAATTTCGGATTCGGATCCTGATTTTGAAAATTTTTGGATAATCGGATTATCCGAATCCAAATATTAAAAAAAATATATAAATATATAATATTATATACACAACATAACACAATACACAATCCTAAATACCTAATCCTCCTAAACCTAAGTCCATACTCCTCTAATCCATAGCAACAACTCTCTATTCTCTTCTCTATAACAACCCCCGTCCACCTCGTCTCCGACCTCCACATCACCCGTCCACCAAACGGTGTGTTTTTTTACATTTTTTTTTTGTTCCACTTTCATTTATCTAACTTCGATTTTTGTTTTTTTAAACATGTTCACGTTTTAGACATAAAGGGGAATTTTTATTTTTATTTTTTTTAAGTTTCGAATTATCCGTTGGATGATCCGAAACGAATTTCGGATTCGGATCCCAATATTGACTATCCGAAATTTCGGATTATTCTAAATTCGGATTATCCGAATTTGAACACCCCTACCCACAACGCTTCCATCTATATCTATATCTATACTACTATATAAAAGGTTCTAGATGGGCAAGATAGTAATTTTCATTTAATTTTAAGACACATAAAAACATTGTTTTTGTATTTGGTACAAGTGTTAATGCATAAATAATTTCTCATTTACAATATTGTCCCTCTACATTTTAGTATTTAATAATGTAGTGTAATTAATGACAAACAATAATGTAGTGTTATTACATCTAGCATTTATATTTATAATGCAATACTATTTTATAAAAGCTTGTAAAAACTTATTAACTTATACTAAAAATAATACATAAAAATTTGACTAACATATTCAAACTCAAACAAAAGAAATAGGCATCGTCTTCGTGACTGACTAGGTCATTAGGAAAACCAAAATGATTGTCAAACAAAAATACATGGTGACTTTTAGTTTAAAAGTACAACAATTAAATAACTTATTAACTTATACTATAAATAATACATAAAAATTTAACTAATATATTCAAACTCAAATAAAAGATATATGCATCGTCCAATTCGTGACTGATTCGGTCATTAGCAAAACCAAAATAATTGTCAAACAAGAATACATGATGACTTTTAGTTTAAAAGTTATTGTACATGTAATAAAAGTTTACGGTTAAAAATTACAATCAAACGAATGTTGTGTTAATCAAAAGCAACGACATGGTTATTATATTAATCAAGAGCAACCTTATGGTTTCTATGATCCGCACATACAACACAAACTTCTCCTTCACATCTATAGGTGTTTCATTAGACGAAACAATCGCCAACATAAGAAATGACGTATATACGTTCGGAGCATATTAAGGAATATACCATAAAATCAACCAGTTAGTACCACGGGATGATAAACCCATACCACACGCCATTCTTTAATTTTGTTGGCTTCATTTACAGTATTTAACTACTTTTTTTTCCAGAGACTGAAATCTTGTCTTCTGCTTTAGGTTTTCAGTATTCTCCTGCATCACTTTATATTTTCATGCGTGCTTTCAACATCAAAGGATTTCCACCAAAATAATTGTCAAACAAGAATACATAATGACTTTTAGTTTAAAAGTTATTGTATATGTAATAAAAGTTTATGGTTAAAAATTACAATCAATAAAAAGCAACGTCATGGTTATTGTGTTAATCAAGAGCAACCTCATGGTTTCTATGATCAAATGACATGGTTTCTTTGATCCGCGCATACAAGATAAGCTTCTCCTTCACATCTATAGGTGTCTCATTATACGAAACAATCGCCAACATGAGAAATGGTGTATATACGTTGGAGCATATTCGGGAATATACCACAAAATCGACCAGTTAGTACCACGGGGTGACAATCCCATCCCACACGTCATTCTTATTTTTTTTATGGCTTCAAATTAGAGTATCTAGCTACTTTTTTATACCAGATACTGAAATCTTCTCTTCTGCTTCAAGTTTTCAGTATTCTCTTGCTTCACTTTATTTTTTCATACGTGCTTTCAATATCAAAGGACTACCACCAAAATAATTGTCAAACAAGAGTACATGATGCCTTTTAGTTTAAGAGTTATTGTATATGCAATAAAGTTTACGGTTAAATATTACAATCAGACAAATGTTATGTCAATCAAAAGCAACGTCATGGCTATTGTGTTAATCAAGAGCAACCTCATGGTTTCTTTGATCAAATGTCATGGTTTCTTTAATCCGTGCATACAACACAAACTTCTTCTTCACACCTTTGGGTGTCTCCTTAGACGAAACAATCGCCAACATGAGAAATGACATGTATACGTTCGGAGCATATTATGGAATATACCACAAAATCGACCAGTTAGTACCACGGGATGGCAAACTCATCACATACGCCATTCTTTATCTTTTTATAACTTCATTTAGAGTATTTAACTCCTTTTTTTTTTCCCAGAGACTGAAATCTTATCTTCTGATTCAAGTTTTCAGTATTCTCCCACATCAATTATTATTTTTTATTCGTGCTTTAAATATCAAAGGACTTCCACAAAAATAATTGTCACACAAGAATACATGATGACTTTTAGTTTAAAATTATTATATATGTAATAAAAGTTTACGGTTAAAAATTACAATCAGACAAGTGTTGTGTTAATAAAAAAAACAACGTCATGGTTATTGTATTAATCAAGAGCAATATCATGGTTTCTTTGATCAAATGTGGTGGTTTCTTTGATCCTCGCATACAACACAAACTTCTCCTTCACATCTATGGGTGTCTCATTAGACGAAACAATCGCCAACATGAGAAATGACGTATATATGTTCGGACCATATTAGGGAATATACCATAAAATCGACCAGTTAGTACCACGGGATGACAAACCCATCCCACACGCCATTCTTTATATTTTATGGCTTCATTATAGTATTTAGCTACTTCTTTTTACCAGAGACTAAAATCTTGTTTTCTTCTTCAAGTTTTCATTATTCTCCTGCATCGCTTTGTATTTTCATACGTGCTTTCAATATCAAAGGACTTCTCTTACATATATTGTTTTCAGGAGTATTGCTTTTAATCATTATTTTTCACTTATGTTTTTTGTATTTAGAAAACTCTATAGTGTCATCTATTGTTTCAAATTGTGGGTTAATTTTACACCACATGATATTTATTACAAACTTACAGTGTTATTCTACTACAACATATACACATACTTTCTATTAAAATTGTACACCTCCGATCATATATTACATATTATCAGTATGTTTGTATAATGTACAACACCAACAACCTGATTGACCAAAAGCAAAAGCCAAATATAATACAGCCCCTTCGCAACGCGAGGGTTCCTGCTAGTGTTTTATATTTTGTATAAGGTTAAATGTTTATGATGTAGCCCAAAACGAAGCCCGCTTCAAAGACAAATTTTTAATTTCTTTTCTCAATCCTAATTCTCTCGTATTTTTCATTCAAAGCATGCAATATTAAGACCATTGTTTTTATCTTTCATAGTTTAGTTGTTCAGTTCTTAAACATATTGAAACTCTAGAGAAATAACTTAATCTGATACCATCAACCATAGTTTTAGTTGTTTTTTTCAAGTTGGTGTTTTTTAAAGTTTCTATTTTGAGATGTATAGCATCAATGCATCATCAACGAGCCCGTGTCCCCGGAGTCCCGGACCTCCATGTTGTTTCCGGAAACCCCCCCCCCCCCCCCCCCAACTTAAAAAGTCTCTCTCCCCCTTCCCTATTTACTCTATCACATCAGTGTTTCACTTGCACGTATAGGTGAACTTGTTGGTCCAAAAGTGTTATGAGAAGTATATCGTCACACTAGATGTACATTTGTATGTTATCGAAAATTTGTTCTAGGCAGGTACAAAACTGAATGGTGGAATTACCTTGTGAGCTAGCCTAGTCCATAGAGGAGGAAAAATAAGTTGTTTTTGAACTTGATTTTGTTAAGTTAGTAAAATGCACAAAACAAATTGACAAAGTTACATGAAATTTATATCTACAATGGTTTGAGTGGCGGTATCGAACCCATTTTTAAGTCCACTCCTAGATCTTCATTCATGTTTTTTTTTTTTTCACAATCTCCATCTCTGACATGCTATTAGATGATTACCATCACAATTGTTTGCGCTCTGTTAGACTATTAAAACATCACTAACTGTTCTAAACATATAAACATATGAGTTGGATATAAATAACCATATGTAGCAATTAAGAAGGATAATACAAAACGTTCCAAGACGATTTTAATTGTATCCATCTTAAGGTTTATGTCCTTGACCCAAATCTATAATCTATAATCTATAATCTATAATCTATAATCTATAATCTATAATACATTATAAAGGAGGAGTGATGGCCAACATGGTCATTTGCACTTCCATACAACTTAAGAAGCACCATGTACAACATATTTATGCAAGAAAATTAAGGGTATTATGGGAATAGTTGTGACAATTAAGACACTTAGAAGGGTAATATAGACATTTTACTTATCTCCTCCTTTACAATATTAATATACTTTTACTGTACTACCCTCCTTCCTTCCTTCCATCCCTGCCCCCATAATGTTGCTTGGCCCTCTAATTAATTCAACCATCAATTACATTTACACAGCAATTCAATCGTCCTCATTGTTGCACTTAACTTGTGAAACCGTCCATTTCAATTCTAAATTCAATTGAAAGAAACAGTACCGTTCACCCTATAATAATACCCTCCGATGCCCGTACCTCCGGCGAACTTCCGGCACTCGATTGCAGCAACCTCACCTCTCTCTGTGATCATATCCAATCAGAAGGCTTTAATAATGGCTCTTTCTCTAATGTTATTGTTAACGCCATGGGCGCTACTTATCATCTCCACCGTTTGATTCTCTCTCTCAGCTCTTATTTTAGGGTCTACCCTTTTTCTTATTTTTGTTATTATTATTTTTTGTTGTGATAATTGTTAGTTTTTATGTACAAAGATTAATGGGATTTGTTAAAAATCATATTTTTTTAAGGCCCGGCTGAACCATTGTATATATACACCGTTTTTTTAAGTTGAAGTATTGTTATAGTGACTTTGTATATGAAGTTTTAAGGTAAATGTCTAAAAATTATCTTTTTTTTAGACCTTGCATGTAGATGACAACAATGTTAACATGGAGGCGATTGCTATAGCTTTAGCATACCTATATGGATATCACCCTAAACTTGATGACAGTAATGCATTTCGTGTTCTTGCTGCTGCATCTTTTCTTGACCTTCAGGTATTCTTATTTGTAATTTTTTTAAACATAATTTAGTCACCGTTTTATGATTTTTCTACACATCTAGAGTATTCATGTGTACGCTTCACTCGTTTACAATTTTTCTCTCAGGATTTATGTGCAATTTGCACCGAATTTATTATATCTGAACTCTGGACTACAAACTTCCTAGAATATCAGGTCTGAGGGCAATGTCTTTTGTGCTGTTTTATGCTGTCATATGGTTCATATCTTTCACTATTTAGCATTCCATGTTTACTGTAGGTGTAGGTGTTTGCAGAGGGCCAAGATTACGGCATACATGGAGAACGTGTAAGAAATGCTTGCTGGGGCTATCTTTGTCAAAGTGGGGCCATGGAATTGAAATAAGTAAGAAACAAAGTTTTTTTGCACTTAACGAGTCACTTCGCGATTTACTCGATGGGATCCAGGTACTTAATCATCTTTCTAATAAATAAATTTAATTCACAAAAGGTCTGACTTACTTGATGTCCGGGTCATGCATGTTGGTAAATGGGTCAAAACAGGTGTAAGCTGAAGCGGGTCAATTTTATAGTATGGGCCTTTTTAAAAACTTTTAACCCCAAACACTTTTTTTGTCCACTTTTTATAACTTTTGTGATTAGTTGATGTGTTAAACTGTGATTAGAAAAGAGAAATCACTACAATAATTAAAATAATGAAATAAAATGATTTAGGAGGTTGTAGGCAGTAGAAAATAGACCTTGTTTCAAGCTGCTTTCTTGTTTGACCCATTTGAGATAAATTACTAACTGAAACGACTCATTTTTAAGTAACTGGGTTGAAATATTTGTAGTTATTGATAATTAAAAAATATTATGTTGATTTTCAGGAGGATTTTTATGCGGTTGTTGATTGGGCATACAAGATTGATCCTTTACGGTGCATATCAATGCATGGCATAACAGAAAAATATATTTCTGGTCAGAAAGCAGATGCAGCCGGATATGTGCGCCTTTTACTTGATGCACTGGAAGGAAGAATTACAGCGCAATTCACTCGTGTATGTTTTGACCTTTTCTGTTGGCCCATTGTTATCTGGGCATGCCTCTAATTTGTCACTTGAAATGTAGTTTGTAGATGAAGCCTGTCACCAGATTGAAAGGAATGAACGAAACGTTCGACAGATGGGCGTCTTGTCATACATTCCCCGGTAAACTAGATAAAATGACAAGCTGCGATAATCAGTTTTCAATGTATGGATGGGTAAATTTTGTTTTTTCTTATTATTTTAGACATTGTATTCTATTATGTTTATAACTCATCTTAATTGGTATAGAAATATTTTACTGTAGATTTGCTACTTTGGCTACGCGCATGGAACAATATATCCAGGGACAGTCTAGAGATTTGGTTGATCAAGCATACGTTAAGTTTGTAAGTACTCTCTCCTGTTGCTTTAACCACCTGTCAGCTACTTAATATTTTTGTAAATAAATTGTTTTTTTCAATGAATTCTTGGTGAACTATTGAATATTGTTGGCAGATTGGTGTGATGTTTGTAACTTTGGATAAAATTGCTTAGACTGACCCAAAATATGCTGATATTATACTTCTGGAAAACTATGCTGCATTCCAAAATAGGTAACTTTATTATATACAGGTGGAAAAGTGGGCGGGTTAGCGGTTGATCCGCAAAACAGTTTTTGTTCATTTTAATTAGAAGACCTGATGCTTAAAATATGATTCAAAAATCATTTGTTTTCTTTTATATGAAATGATTTTGGAGGTTGTATGCATAAAAAATACATTAAAAAAAATACTTGCTGATCAGAGCCACTTTTATGCAGTTTGTATGACTTGGCAAATGTCGTGGCGACTTTAGCTAAATTTTATCATCAAGCGAGTGAATCTTATGAACAAGCTTGCACACGCCACATCAGTATGATTATTTACTATGTAAGTAAAATGAATTTTATCTATATTTCTATATTTTATCTTATTAAGGAGGAGTGATGTACCACATTGTAATTTCCATTTCCGTACAACTTAACAAGCAACATGTACAACATATTTAAGCAAGAAATTTAAGGGTATTACGGGGATAGTTGTGACAATTAAGACACTTAATCGCTCATATAGTTGGAATGGTAGCACTTGCACGCGGTCTTCATAATGCTACAAAGTTGTTTGAGGTATTCTCTGTTTTATTATATTATTGTAATTTGTTATAATTTTTTTATATATTTGTATTATCTTATGATGTTATTCAAATTGTAGAAGGGTTGCCTACAATAAATGTTAAGAGAAAGGGTTGCCCGAGTGGCCGAAAAGGCTTGGGTGATGAAGATAAATATGTTAAAGAATCAGTGCTGTAAGTGTGATAAAAAATAAAAGATTGCCGGTGTACATTTGACTATAAATGTGATAAACAGAGGCATAAAACGCAGCTGAAAATGTGATAAAAAAGACATAAAACGCAGCTGAAAATATGATAAAAAGAGATAAGAAACTCACGTTTATGTCTTATCATTATTACTTCAGGTGGTTTGAACCAACTCTATATGAACATCCCAGCAAACGATTCTTGAATATGTTGGCAACTCCAAATGTAATAGATTTGCATGGAGGGTTGTGGAGGTATGATTCCAACTGCTTTGGCATTGAGGGAAAGAGGTATATCACATTGTAGTTATCACTTTGCTGTTGTGTTGGTTATAGGAAGAGACTACAAGCCTTCTCCAACTCGGTTTGCAGGCTTGGTAGGATTTTATCAAGGACTAACAAGTAAGAAATACAAATTTATGTCCTTTCATTATTTAGTTCATGATACTAAATTATTTATTTTGCTTAATTACATCGTAACAAAATATAACCCAAATTAGTAAGCTTTATATTGTATTTTCAGCCATATGGGATAGCTTGGAATTATTGGAAGACATGGCTAAGACCTAATGTTATATAACCAAGTATATGTTGGATATCATCACATGATTTTTATACTGCAAATCTGCAATCAGTATGGCTTATGAAATGGCAATTCGGAAATGATGGCTGCAAAATCAAAAAGGGTGTCCATGTCAAACCTCACCATACTATGGTCAACATCTTTCAGAAGGAATTTATGGCATGTTGGAAGACGATTTTCAAAGTGCGTTTTTTTGTGTGTATTGGGTTACATTTACAAAGGCTGCTAACGATGTGTTTGGTCGGTATAGTTTCACGTAGCCATCTACAATGGTCAAATTAAACTATAGTCGTTTAAATTCTAGGTGTTATTGGTCGAGTATGGGTACTCTTTTGTTTATGACCCGTTTGTCAAGTAAAACCCTGTGCACAAAGTAAGTTGATAAAACATACATACCCGCAGCAACGCGCGGGCACTGGTACTAGTAGATATAGTGTTCCACTACACTAATGAACCCATACGATTAAACCCGTGAAACTAACAATCAATTATTTAAATAAGTTCAGTTTTGCATATTTGGACTCAAAGGTGATTAAATGAGTGTGGGTTTAGTAATTTAATTAGAGTCACGTGACAATAGACATATCCAGCAAATCCGGATCTAAATATGCTTGGGATAGTCGAAAGTATGAAAGCGTTAACTTGACGTGTGTTCCACCTCCCTCATTGACTGGCTCATTTACACCTGCCCTCTTTGTCTTCTCATAACTTATGTTTAAATTACTTATTAATTGTACTTAGATATCATGGTATTTATATATTATTATAACCTATACTAAAAGTTCGATTGTTGCAAAAAGTAATAATAAATAAAGTTATTAACCATGAGTTTGAAATATAAAATGGATGCCTAGTTGGTCTAAATACATGTGTAACATGTCTAGAGGTGAGGAAAAAAAAAACTTGGAATAGGTAAAACATAACGAAAATAATTGAATTGGTCGAGAAGCCGATGATTTGGTCGTGATATTGTTTTAAGCGGTCTTTAGGATAGTTATGGTTGTGATGTTTTTTATACCGGTCTTTGAAATATAGTTATTGTTATTTATATAAATAACAAGGATCCTATAGAGTTGAATAAATCAAACTCAATTCTCAGCCCTCGCTAAGGTTACACGGTGCAGGGGTGGCGTCCACCTCCACCTTGGCCTTTTTGTGTAAAATAGCACCCTATTGTTTCCCCGCGTCACGGGAGGGAGGGGGGGGGGGGGAAGCGAAAAAACGAAGGAAAACGGACTGAAATGTGGGACCATTTAATATATGATCGTTGAACAACGGTCAATTTTTGTGAAAAAAGCTTTAAATCCTTCGTATATTGAAGGTCTGTGGGCGAAAAAAAGAAGGAAAACCCTCTATATATTCATTCACACCCACTTTATTTTTATTTTTTATCCCAACTCACTCCACATTCTACATTGATTCTTTTTTTTAAACTTCAAATGACAAACCGACGTTGGACTGTGGAGGAAGAAATCGCCTTAGCCAACAGTGATGTTACCACACTCGAGCAAAATCCACATGACGATTCGGCAAAGTTTTTGGAACACAGCTATGATTAGATTCCGTCAACAAATGTGTAATAACCATCATAGCAGAGGTGCCTAACTAGGAAAATATCGCTCTCCGAACGAAGTGTGTAACATTTGAGAGGTTCTTTAGAAGTGCGTTGAACCGCGAGGGGGTTTAAACGAGGATGAGGCGATTGAGACGGCCCGTACCGAATACCGTATCGTGCACAACGATAGCTATTTGAACGTTGCGGTTTAAAGAACTATGAGACAGCGTTTGAACAACAATAGTCAGGTCTTTAATATTTATATGTGTTTTTTTTTAATTTTAATGTTATTGTTTTTTTATGTTATTTTTTTAATGTTATGTTTTTTATTTATGTTATGTAACTTTGTTAATGTTATGTATATTTGCTTGTTTTATGTATTTTATGTTATATTTAAATACAAAATCAAAATCAAATAAATAAAAGTGATTGGGTAATGATTGATGGGTCTTTATTCAATTTTCTGGATATTATTGGAAGGGGTAATAATATTACATGGTCTCCCCTGAAAGAGACAAGCCATCCTATATTCTTGATCAGATTGATCAAACAATTCATGACCCTTTTGACGTGGCGTTGTGGTGGTGGAATGGAGCCCAATTCCACACCATGTAGCCTAAGACGTCATTCACGATATAGTTATTACTTTTTTGGTAGTGCATTTAGAAGAACAAAAACGAAGCTAAGTTCTCTAATAAGAATATTAACATCGACTCCATATTCGAAGATATCAAGTCCCTTGGTTTTCTATAGTTCAAGAATAGATCTAAGTACAAGTCTAAATGTTGGAAAAATTGGTGTAGGTTTGATTTCTTGTAAGCATGCTTAGTGTCTGTGTGTTTATGGTCCCCATGGTTCCGTTTTGGTTGAGACAGGGTCACGTTTGTTTCAATAAAATTTGTCTTTCTTAAAAAAAAAGACACGAAATCAAAGTTTATATTTACTTTATGGCATGGGTTTAAATACACAATCTTCTAAACTAGGAAGTCTTAGGACGAGAATGAAACAAACTCCGATTGAACTTATTCTAACAACATTGGAATCATCTCGTCGAGCTCTACGATCTTAGATTTAAGGTATTTGCTTTTTTTATTTTTAGCTTGTAGATTTTATAATTTTCGTTTCAGATCATTGTGTCCTTTTAGTTATCATTGTGTCTTTTTTTTGCGATTTATTATGTTTTTTTACTAGATATTGTGTTATGTTTTGTAATCCATTGTGTCTTTATACACTTTCTAGATTTAGGAGACTCTCTATGCCAATTCAACCCATGTTCGAACCGAACTTATTCATAGTTGTCACCGATATTTTGTTTAACCAGGACACAACTGAATTTTTTAAATGAAATTAGCTTGAAGCCACTCAAGTTCAAAGCCTACCGGATTAACAAAACCATTTCTTTTAATAACTGAATTAAACGAACATCTTATACCGAAACCGATTGGATATGATCATTTGAAGATCTAAAAGCTAAAATATCTTCTACGGTTGATTTTAACCCATCTTCGAATCGAACTAATTCATAGTTATCCTTATTAGATCAAACTATCAAAGGAAAATAAGGGGAATTTGCAAGTCACGTCTTAGATAAGGCATGTATTTACCAAGTTTTTGGATTTATAGTTTCTATCCGATTTAATTTTTAAGGCCAGATAGGAATTTTTTCTTAAAAAAATAATAAAAAAAGTTGCCATCAAATGCACTTGTATAAAACTAGAGTGGTGTTTGTAGTTCGCGTGATACGGAAGAGAATACAACACTTAGGTTGGTTATGTTATAGGTGTGCACGAGGGAGTTCGATTTGATTTAGCTATAACCGTAATCAAAACCAAAATTTTCAATTCGGTTCGGTTCAATTTTGAACCGCCCTATGAACCAAGAAAAAAAATAAAACTAAATAGATCAAAGGGTTCATCGGCACAGCTAAATAAAGCCGCTAAGGAACTTTGTGGAATTACCCTTCTTTATTTATAAGGGTTTTTTTTTTTGCCAATTTTTTTCTTTAGGCTAGTGATGCGGAACAAAATGTGTTTGAGAGTTCCAACTTTTAAGAGTATTTTTTTTATTGGCAATTTTTAATACACAGGTTAAGCAGAATGACAAAAGGGTGTTTTACCCTCATTTTAAGACGCTAAAAATTATCCTAAACTCATGGTAAAATTACCTATTTTTTGTTCCAAATAGTTGTATTTTAAGATAAAATAGATAACATAAGTTATAATTGACACGCGTAATATATTAAAACAAAGTAAGAGACAATGTGCCAATTATGAGTCCCAGATTAATTGGTTTGGGAGGAGGCAACCCCGTGACTTTTCAATGTGGAAGTCGTGGATTTGAGTCATATACTTGGTGCAATTTGCTTCAGGTGGGTCAGGGGTTTAATCACAGTGCGCCTTCGGGTGGTGGGCTTCCACAAAAATAGTGGGGTGGGCCAGGTCATTAACGTTGTCTGTGCTCGTAGAGCATGGATAGCCTTTCACCAATAGGTTTACCCGGATGACTAAATTTATATAGTGTTTGTTGACCGTTTAACAAACAATGTATTAAATTTCAATTGTAAAAATTTTAGTGCTAGCCACCAGACCATGAAATTGACACTATAATAGTCAAACGAACCTAATTACTAATTAGTAACTATAAAAAACAATTGAACAAAACATAACGATTTGGTTGGTTCCACTCATCTAGCCTAACCTGTAAACAAACTCCCGAGTATATTATAAAAGGAGAAATGGAATCTAATAATCCCAACTTTGGGGGGTTGGAAGGCAGCAGTCCCAACTTGCAACTTGTACCACAGCAGTCCCAACTTGTCAACTATTTAATTTGGTTGGTCCCAGACTAACTGGGGTTAACTTTTTCTGTTAAATGCCACGTGGGCATCCCACGTGGCAGTCCTACGTGGCAAAATCTGTCCAGTTGGCAAAAAAACGTGGGTCCCACTTGTTTTTAATTAAAAAAAAATCTTTAAATAATAATAAAAAATAATTTATATATATATATATATATATATAGGCTAAGTATACACAAGAAACCCAAAATTTTGAAGAAACCCCCACAAACCCATTGTGTGGATGTGAGCATTCCACATCACCAACTAAACAAATCATTTTTTATTAACCCAAGGGCTATTTCAGTAATTTCTCCCCTCTCTCTCTATCAAATGTCAGGAATATATCTTGTTCTTCTCTCTCTGATTTTTTCAAAAATTTGATTTCTCTCCATTCCCTCTCTCCTTTCATCTTTATCAAAGCTAGATTTGCAACAAAAATCCCATCTAAAGCACCAGATCTGTATCAAAACGATGAGCAATCAGAGCTTTATTATCTTATTATTATCTTACATCATCACTCTATCTCTCATCTTCATCATATCATCATCAATAATGAACCCGAGACAGTTTTTCACGACATTCCTATTAGTTTTAACCATCGTTGATGCATCATTCGGGTTTGATTATATGCAAGCTGTTGACAAAAGCTTGTTGTTTTTCGAGGGACAGAGGTCAGGTAAGTTACTTAGTTTTGATTTAATCGTTGCCTCCTTTTTTGGGTTTTGTTTGGATCGTTGATTTATGCTGTTTGTGAAGTGGGTTTTCTTTTTCTTGTTGTTTTGAGGTTGATTTGTGAATTAAAGTCTGTTTCTTTTTTTTTTTTGTGTAGGGTTTGTTGTGTAGATGTTAATTGAGGATTTACGTTGCAGTGTTGTGTGTTTGTTGGTATTTTTTTTCTTGTTTTGGAAAGGGTTTTAGCTGTTGAGTTTACATGCACACCAAGTGTTTGTTTTAATGCCTCAATGAAAGATTCCCCCTTTTTGTTATATTATTTGGGCGTGTGTTGTTGGAAATCGCTAAATTGAAGTTGGTAACTTTGTTTTGAGCTGGGGTTTTTTTTTTTTTTTGAAAGACTTTAGTTTATTGTTCTTTTTTTGAAGTTTTTTTTACAAGGAAGTTAATTACTTAGTTGTAATCTTTTTTGGATGTCTACTGTTTCGTATGTAACAGCACTACTACGTGTGTAGCATATGTTTTTTTTGCAGTCAAATTCTGTTCTATGTTTTCTAGCATATCAAATTTTGTTCTATGTTTACTGCAGACTGCAAAAATTTTGTCTGTGTTTTTCCTGTTACACATGTAACACTCGTGTGTTTTTGCACCATGCCTGTCTATTTTCTTTTTGTTTTCTAATTAATGAGTTTTTTTTATGTTATCTATGTTTTTTTTTACAGAAAATGTATTGTGTTGGGGGTTAGGTGGTTTAATATTTTATTTTTTTAAAGTTGGAAATAATTGTTTTTTTGTGTGTTACTAGCATCTCTTTTTTTTTTTTTTTTTGATATTATGTTAAACATCGAAAATGATTTTTCGTTTTGTGTTTTATGTTCGTAGTATCAGTATCTTGGTGTTTAGTTATGGTGTTTTTATCATCTATATTTTCGTATAATCTTTGTGTTGAGCTAGGCTGTTTACATGTGTAGCATATTTGTTTTTTTGCAGTCAAATTCTGTTCTATGTTTTCTAGCATATCAAATTCTGCTCTATGTTTACAACAGACTACAAAGTTTGGTCTGTGTGTTCCTGTTATACATGTAAAACTCGTGTGTTTTTGCACCATGTCTGTCTTTTTTTTTTTTTGATATTATGTTAAACATCGAAAATGATTTTTCGTTTTGTGTTTTATGTTCGTAGTATCAGTATCTTGGTGTTTAGTTATGGTGTTTTTATCGTCTATATTTTCGTATAATCTTTGTGTTGAGTTAGGCTGTTTACATGTGTAGCATATCTGTTTTTTTGCAGTCAAAATTTGTTCTATGTTTTCTAGCATATCAAATTATGCTCTATGTTTACAGCAGACTACAAAGTTTGGTCTGTGTTTTCCTGTTACACATGTAACACTCGTGTGTTTTTGTACCATGTCTGTCTAATTTATTACTAGTATGTGCATGTTTGTATGAGTATTATAATGTGTGGAATGTATGTTTGCATCTGTTTCCTATATTGCGTCTGTTTCGTATGTAACAACAAAATTAAGTTTGTTTGTAGTCATGGATAAAACAAAAGTCACTAGTCATGGATAAAACAATGTTTGTTTGTATCAGTTTCGTATGTATTTTTGTAATCCAGATTGTTAACATACGTTAACACAGGGGGGGGGGGGGGGCTTTACATGTAAATTGATGATTTTTGTTTTATTTTTGCAGGTCAGCATATTTTTTGCATTAAAGATGAAGATGATTATCAAGAATGAAGTGTAGACAATTTTTTTTTTATTTATGATAGTTTTTTTAGCATTTGTTGATTGTAATGACCGTTTTGATTGGTTTTAGCTTTTGTAAGAAACATTCTTGTGTACATTTGAATGTTTTTGCTTTGAAAAATCATTTAGACCTTTTTGTTACGTATGCAACAACTTTGGTGCTGGTACAATAAAACAAAAAAAAACATGGTCTAATAAAAAAATTTAATAAGCCTAAATTTTTAAATAATATGAACTGGCGACACGTTTATTTACGTATGTAAAATTACTGGTGCTGGTAAATTTAATCGAAAAAATAACATGGTCGAATAAAAACTTAACAAGTCAGCATTTTTTTAAATTAATATGAAACTGTCTTGACGGTTTTTACGCACGTAACAGCACTGGTGCTGGCAAATAATATGAATCTGATTATGCTTTATTAATAAATAAAATTGTTTTTTTTTAATCACTAAAAATCTGATTTTGTAAAGGAAAAAGTATGAGAGAGAATGTTGGAGAGAGAAGATTAGTGAGAGAAAGAGAGAGAGATGATTGATTGGATGGAGAGAGAAAAGGGTACAAATTACCCTTCTAACCTTTTTTGTCATCTTGTATGATTATAATATTAACTTTTAATCTTAACCATTGATCAAGTAGATTGGATGGTGGAGATGAAGTTTACAAGGTTTCTTCATTTTAGGTGGGTTTTTATTTAAACCTTCCCCTATATATATATATATATATATATATATATACCCCTACATCTTCATCATCTTCACCACAACAACCACCTGCCACCACCTGCCACCACTGTCCACCACCACCATCTCCGACGACACCCACCACCACCATCTCCGACGACACCCACCAACACCACCACAAACACCATCTCCCTCCTCCTCCTCCTCCTCCTCTGTTCACCACCACAAACACCACCACCACCCTCCCTCCTCCTCCTCCTCCTCTGTTGACCCGACCTCATGACCCCCGTCTCCTTGACCCGACTGAACCACAACCACCACCACAAACCACAAACACCACCACCACCCTCCGTATGGCAGTACAATCAAATAAGTAATCAAACATACAGAAAGTAATTTGATTTGTTTAAAGTACACCAGATCGTAGAAACGAGATGAACTGAGAAGCTTATAAAGTAGAAAATAGAGGTTAAAATAAAAGGATAACCTGTTTGCCCATACGGATGATGGCGGCGGTGGTTTCAGATTAGGGTTTCAGGTGGTTGATGGCGGCGGTGGTTTCAGATTAGGGTTTCAGGTGGTTGATGGCGGCGGTGGTTTCAGATTAGGGTTCAGGTGGTGACGATTGATGGGGTTTTAAGAAGAATGGTGGGTTCAGGCGGTGGAGGTGGTTGCAGATGGCGGCGATGGCGGTGGTTGATGGTGGTGGGGTGAAGATGATGATGATGATGAAGAGATGATGATGAAGAAGATGTAGGGGTGAAGATGTATATATATTATATATATAATTCTTTATTATTATTATTATTATTAAATTTGTGGGCCCCTCTTTTTTTTAAAAACATTAAAACATTATAAATATATGACGTGGACATGGCCCCACCCTTTTTTTTTGACAGACCAGCATTTTTTGACACGTAGGACTGCCACGTGGGATGCCCACGTGGCATTTAACAGAAAAAGTTAACCCCAGTTAGTCTGGGACCAACCAAATTAAATAGTTGACAAGTTGGGACTGCTGTGGTACAAGTTGCAAGTTGGGACTGCTGCCTTCCAACCCCCTAAAGTTGGGATTATTAGATTCCATTTCCCCATTATAAAATTATAAGATGCATCTTTTAACCTTTGAAAGAAAAAGTTTAAGAAACGAAACCAAAAATATTGTCAGATACCATGAATCCAAACACAATACACATGTAGGGATGAAAAATATGTAGGGATGAATACAACTTGTTTATCCTGAATTTCTTTATTTTATTTATTTTGTTGTTAACATTTATATTACAAGTTTACAACCAAAAATATATATCAAACATGTTTAAAATTATAAAACATGATACTTATGTTTTGAACATATAAATTCTGACATAAATCCTAAACTAACTAGTTTAGGGTATGAGATAGAACACATTTATTTGAATAATAAAAAAATAAAAATACACAGTTGAACGGCTCAAATCCACCGAATTGACCTGAACGTTATCTGTTAAGCTAAACATCTTTGTGGATTTCAACCCAATGCTAACCTAAAATCGTTTAGACTGAACTAAACCTACAAATTTCATGTTAGGTTAGTATCGTATCGTATCATTGATGAACGTCTCCGCTCACAATCACATAACATTTCCTCTCTGCTAAGTTTTCGTACACAAATTTTATGCAAATATTATTGGCTGATTAGTACTTATAAATCATTATAAATAAGTTATATACCAATTTAACAATATTTTAAATATATAAGCAATTGACTTTATAAACCAAACAAAATGATTGCATCAATTATTCGACGAACCTACTCCGTATAATATTCGTTAACGATAACGATGTGTTGAACTAAAACCAAAAACAGTGTTTGAATACCAAAGTAGTAGGTGCGTGGAATTATTAATTAATAATCCTACAATATTAAATTATAGTGGTATAATACAAAATCTATGCTTTTCTATATATAAGATACTTTGTTTGTAAAGCCAAATAAAATAGTTAAAAATTCAGTAAATTTTAAGAGATGATAATTTATTGGAAAATAATATATCACATGGATAACAACGTTTTGGTATTCAGAAAGTATGTTATACATCGAATATAACATATTCTCTTCTATATTAAAACATTGTCTTTGTTTTAATATATATATTCGCCACCAACTTTTAGATTAACTTTATTTCTGTCACTAACTTTTAAGTTAATTTTATTTTCTTTCAATTTGACCACCAAACTTAGACCACTAAACTTTTAGCTTTTAGGATTTAAAACTTTGGCCACTAATTTTTAGCTTAACTTTATTTTCTTCCAATTTGACCACCAAACTTTTAGCTTTCGGGATTTCAAACTTTGACCACCAAACTTTTAGCTTTTAGGATTTCAAACTTTGACCACTCAACTTTTTTAAACTTGCATTGCACTTTGGCCAACATTTTAGCTTTTAGGATTTCAAACTTTGACCACCAAACTTTTAGCTTTTAGCCGTGAGTATTTTTTTGAAGCCCACGCAAGAATAACAGTCACTTAATATTATTTTTTATGTCCACGAAACCCTCCACGCAACAGGAGCTCCCACAGCGACGCGCGATCTTTAACGTCCGCCAAACACTCAACGCAACAGGAGCTCCCGCCGCGTTTCGCACAACAGCCGCACCCGCGGCGAAGCGCGGGCAACTAATACCTAGTTATGGTTTAATGGTAAGAAATGGTCGTGTTATTTACTCAATTCTTTATATAAACTGCAAGTAAGTTCGTTCACTTAACATAATAGCAAGTCTAAATACCTTTAAAAACGTCAAAAAAGAAATAAAAAACTAGTAGTCTGGTGTCACATGACACCGAGCACTATTCATGAAACTTCAAAAACTAATATATAGGATAACACCGATAATATTGCAAATGATTATTACATCAACTCTTTCAAAACCAACTAAGTGACACAATTTTCTTTTAGTTAATTTCTTTTCAACGATCGTCACTAGGTTCAGATTTTGATATAATGATGTAAGCTTCCATTTAGTTCAATGACATTATGTAACTCGTCATTTAACATGAGACTTCTTGAAATTTGTCATTCTCTTGTAACTATGGGAACTTGGGAAGTCTTGAGACCTTTGGGTGTGGTTTAGGCCCATCATGCATGACTTGCCTCCACCTCATCTGCTACGTAAGCGTGGGCCAGGACAATCATGGGGATGATGCTCCTAAGGGTGTGGAGGAGGACCATCACCATTTAATGCATTTTCTTTTTTTTTTTTGTTTTGTTTAATTGAATAATATTATAACATTAAAATTAAATAAAAAAGTTAATATTCTAATATTAAAATTAAAAAGTCAATATTACAAATAATAAAAAGACAACACACTTAAATTAAAAAAAAAAACTACAAATTATATTTTTTTGCAATACTCTCCTTCATCTTGAGCAACACGGGGCGATCTTCTTCGGGATAGTCGTTGATGTTCGTTGTCATTATTCGCCATTCCTCTAGTTGTCTATCTTCATTCTTTTGGCGAACGCTTTCCTCCACCCTCTTTTGCTTCAAGCGAAGTTTTTCTTCAACTTCGCGTTCCTTCAATTTTACCTTCTCTGCTTGAGTTTGACTGAAGGTATGTTTGAAGGATTCCAACTCAGCCACCAAACCGTCTAGCTTTGTCCCGCTCCCACTTCCTGATGTGGCTTGTTTTTTTTCAGCTGCTTGTTTTTTAGCTTTGTTCCTTCCTACGGGTCGTTGCTCCTCTTGAACTCGAACGGTATCCTCGGGCTCTGGGTCTGGGTCGTCGTTTATATTTATTTGACAACGACCCGTCGACCCTCCTCCCATGCTATACTCGCCCGACTCCGAAGTTTTGGATCGTTTGGCCATTGCAACCTCATTTGGAACGGGTGCCCATTTGGCACTTGTCTTCAAAACCATCCACGCACGAACGTGGGGGAAAGCTTGGCGATGCTTGTCTTCATATTTACGCATCGCTTCTTTGAAAATCATATCCTCGCTCCACCCACTAGGAGGATTCATATACAACGGATTATAAAACTTGATGAACTTCCCGATTGTAGTATTCATCTTCCTCCATTTCGAACTTATGGACTCGAAGTTGCGATATTCTGGTTGCTCCATTAGCATGTGGAATTTCTTTCCAACTTCGATGTATAAACTATCCCCCGTTTGATTAGTCCCTACATTTAAAAAAAAACGTATTAGATCGCTAAAAAAAAATAACATATATACTATATAAAAAAAAAGTAACAAGTATACTAGATAGCTAAAAAAAGTAACAAGTATACTATATAGCTAAAAAAAGTAACAAATATACTAGATAAAAAAAAGTAACAAGTCGCTAAAAAAACATAACATATATATTAGATCGCTAAAAAAAAATAACATATATACTATATAAAAAAAAAGTAACAAGTAGTAAGATTTTTTTTTACCAACGATGGGATCCTTTGAAGTAGCCAAATAGGCCTTCGCTAACGCTTCTTCCTCTATTTTCGACCATGGCCTTTTCGACGAGGTAGTTTCATTGTCTTTAGCTTGAGTTTTCTTTTTTTCCCCTTCCCCTTCGAACGTTCCACTTGTGTTTCGGGCACAACCTCCTCCACCTCTTCTTCTTCTTCTTCTTCGGGTTCAAAAATGGGTTGTCGTTGTGGTAGTTGTGGTTGGAGAGATGGATGGAATGGTGGAGTTTGCAAAAGTTGGGTGAAAGATTGAGGGTTATGGTGCATTTGCATATGGGAAAATTGGTTAAAGGTGGTGGGGCTTTGATGCATTTGGGAAAATTGGGTGAAAGGGTTGGGACTTTGTTGGAAACCCGAGAATGTACCCCAACTTGGATCGATTGGCATTGTGAACGGGTTTGGATTCGGGTTTGGGTTTGGGTTACGTTGTGGGGTTTGATTCGGGTTTGGGTTTGGGTTGTTTTGGAAGGGATCCATCTAAAAAATATATAGAGTGCTTTTATAAATTTTGTAGAGAGTGTATAAATTTGTGGTGTTAAAAATGGTTTGAGTTTGGTATTTATAATAATTTAATTCTGTTTTTTTTTTTTTTTTTTAAAAGCTGAAAATAGCCGTTGGGTAACGGCTCCAATTCCAACGTCCACATTTTTGGCCCGGCGAGAGAGTCCTCCACATGCCGGGTATGCCGTGCCGGCCCAAGGGGGGGCGGTGTACCCAGGCCCGGCAACGGCATGCCTTCCCCTTGCCTTGCCTATGCCGGATCCACACCCAAGGGTCTGAATATAATATCATTCTAAAAGTTTAGTAGTTACGAGGAACTAATCATATTGAGAAACAAGTTCATGTTTGAATTCAGAGCTACCTCATTGCTCTTGGGAGCGCCAAAACGTTTCTAGTGATCAATATAGCCCTTCATGTTCAAGAGACTTATAGCATTCACATTAGCTCCTCCATAATAGTGTGAGTATGATCTCTATATTATATAGAGTGTAATCTCCAATAGGTATAAGTTTTTTCTCAATTAGATGGAGTAGCTCGGCTCGTTTGTTCTCAATTAGTTAATACATTGAATAAAAACAATATAAATAATAGTTCGCATAGGCTCGTGAGCTCGATAAGTGAAGCTCGAGCTCGGGGCTCGTTTAATAAACTTTAAATGAGTGGTAAATATTATTAAATACTAAAAAAAACTAATATTACACTAGGCTCGATGAGCCTAACGACTTTCACATGCCTGGCTCGAGCTCAGGCTCGATAGATAAACGAGCTTTGTTTTAGGCTGAAGCTCAACTCGAGCTCGATAAGGCTCGACTCGTTTAGAGCTTTTTACCGAGCTGAGCTCAAGAAGCTCGCGAGCGGCTCAGCTCGTTTGCACCCTTAATAAAAATGTTCTCCATCTTTGTAATATAGGTTATTGTTATTAAGATTTTAGTTTATTTCAGCAGTCTGTAGAAATTAAAAAAAACAAACAGTCTTCTTCTTGCAGACTGTAAAGGTTTGGTCCACTTCTTCTCTTGCAGATGTCTGCAAATGTGGTCCGCATACTGCAGACCTTTTCTAATATATATTAAAAAAAATTAAACCTGCAACTTTCATGGAGAGATGATGAAGATGATAAGTTTCTAATATATATTAAAAAAATTAAACCTGCAACTTTCCGTCGGCTTCGTCTTCTTCTTCTGTAGTCTGTTCAAGTGGAGGGGTTGATGGTGGTGGTGACGGTGGAGGAAGGTGGAGGCAGGTGCTGCTATGGTGGTGGTGATGGTGGTGGTTGAAGGCGGAGAGAGAGCAGAGAAGAAGGTAGGTATCGTTTTTATAAAGGAAAGTTTGATAGGTGCTGTTATGTTGGTGGTGATGGAACCCCATAAATTATTATTATTTATTTTATTTAATAATTTATGAATATAATATTATTGATTTTAATATAATATAATATAAATGGTGGATCAATATGAGTGGAGGACTACTAAAGGAAGACTACCTCATACCATTTGGTAGTCCTCAAGTTGTCTAAATACAAGGATGACACACTTTTTGGTGATGTGGCAGCAAGGCTTCTTAAGCCTTACATCAACCACACAACATAGTTTAAAGCTATAATCCTTTTTTTTTTTTTACTTTTTCATGTAATTAACTATGACACTTCTTGCTAGTGCAAACTATTTAATTAGATAATAGAATACAAATTTTATTGACTATGCAATTCTTAGATCTCTATGTTATCTTTAGACAATAAATTGTGTACTAACAAGTTTAATCTCATCTATGCCACTCTTAATTTAATTGGCTAAGATAACACCTACAAGGTCAAGTTTTATGTCATCTAACTTAACTGTGACGTTTGACCCAAGTGGGAATCTCGAAATGCCACATTGTCCTATCCAAGATAATCTAGATAGTTGGCTAAGACACTTCCTTGTCCTGCCAAGAGCTTTATAAGTAAGAGTAAAGTGCACGGATGGTCTCTGTGGTTTGCTCAGATTTCATGTATGCCCCTGAATATTTTGAATGCTCCCTGACGTTGACATTTCATAACATTTTGGTCCCTACCAGCTAACGTCGTTAAATTTTATCAGTTAAGTCATGTAAAATGACCAAAATACCCATAGGGACCATCCGAGCAGTTTAATCTTTTATATATATATATATATATATATATATATATATATATATTCTTAGACCACCAACACTACCTCCACCTCCACCACCACCACCTCCTCCTCCTCCACCACCTCCACCTCCTCCTCCTCCTCCACCACCTCCACCTCCACCTCCACCTCCACCTCCTCCTCCACCACCTCCATCTGACCCGGACCCGACCCGAAAGACTACCACACTTCCCACAGCTACACGAACAAAATCACAAGAACCAGACCCGACCCGAACCTAACCTGGAACAGGTACACCACCTACCACACAAGGCCGCCGCTACTCAACCCTTATTCGAACCAGCACCGCCGAAGCACCACCACGGTGTGACCACCAGACCGCTTCTGTTGATTTTTCGGGACCATACACCAGCGCCGCCACTGTTTCTGCTGCTGATTGTTGGTGTTTCAGGGTCACAGCTGGTGGAGGTGGTCGATGATGGTTGTTGTTCAGGGTGATTGTGGCTGTGTTGTTATAAAGTAGCGATGGGGCTGTTATTAAAGTTGCGATGGTTGTTGTTCAGGGTGATTTGGGGGTGTTATTAATGGTGAATGTAGTGATGGGGCTGTGATGGTGATGGTTGGAAGTGGCTGTTCAGATCAATTTGGGGCTGGATTTTACAGAGAGAGAGATAGCCGAGAGAGTTGGGTAGGGGTGTTTGATGGTGGTCGATGCGTGTGGAGGATGAGAGTTTGGCAGAGGAGTATGGTGGCTCGGGCGGTGGTTGCTGGTGGTTGCCGCCGCTGCAGCTCTAGAGAGGGAAGAGAGGAGGTTCATGTAGTGGTGGCTAGGGTTATGGCAGGTTTGGGGGTGAGGAAGAGAGTATATTATATTTAATTTTATTTTTTTGAAAGGGTATTTTAGTAATTTCACATAGGCTTAACTGAAAAACTTAACCTCCATCCAAGTCAGGGACCATCGATGAAACAAAATACAAACCACAGATCCCATACGTGTAATTTCGAAAAGCTAAGGAGCAGAGTTTAAATCTGAGCAAACCACAGGGACCATCCGTGCACTTTCCTCTAATGTGCAATTTGCAAAGGCAATAAAGTGGTTGACATAAACTTACATTTCAAAAAGGTGTATCTTATTTTAAATAAATAATTGTATTATACAAAAACAATGTGAAAGTAAAGTTTGTGTGCATTCAAAAGTTCATTTGCACCTCGAATAAAAATCCTTATTTTCACTCATTCTTAACACATTCAATTTTACACTGGTAACTAGTAATAATGTATTAATGTGTGTATACAAGTACACGTATATATTGCTCTAACTGTAATACATAAGGTGATTATAAAATTCGATAACCGTCTCCCTTCGTTTGCTTTCATGCCAAATCGTTAAAACGCTACATATAAATGTTTATGCTGTTCTACACTGTTAATTGGTTTTACAATATACACGCCCTTGTATAGCTTGTAGAAATTAGTATTTCAGTTGAATAATGATATTAATAATCAATCTAGATTAATAAACAATATAACATTATACGTATAACTATTGGTTTTATAATGTACATGCCCTTGTATAGATTGTAGAAATTATTGTTATTATTATTATTTCAATTGGATAATGATACTGACAATCAATCTAGAATAGATAATATAAAGTTATAAGTATAACTGTATAATATTTGAGTTGAAATGTTTAGATAATATTAAAATATCTATGTTATTTGAGTGGAAAATGTTTAGATGATATAAAAATACGTGACAGGAATCAACATGTCTAATATGCATCCTTATAAAAATATATGTATTGGAATATATCAAAGTTATAATAACTAAAGTCGCGTAATTGTCACGTAGGCAACGACACAATAACTAGGTGTAGTCATTAAAGTAAACAATTAAATAAAAAACAAAAATTAAATAAAAAAGATGTGATTGGTTGGTATGTATTAGACCCCACGACTTTTTTCTTTAACGCCAGTTAATGCTTTGGAGAAGAGTCCTCTTAATATCCGCCTTTGGCTACGCATAATGATGTTTGGCACCCTGGATGTGTGATATGCATGCTTTTTGCGCCTCCACTACATGTGTTCTAACTATTAACAACATGTCATCCCTTGTGATCAAACCCCAAATTCAAAAAGTAGTTAACAATAATCACTCTTGATGATAAACAAGGCACACCAACCATATACTATCATTAATTTATTTTCTAAAAAAAGCCCAATTTTATTCACAAAGCATTTTATTAAATTGCATAACATAACAAGTTATCAATTTCTTACATTTGTTGTCTACTTCACATTCACATGCCACACGTCTATAATTTGTCCAAAGTACCCCCCCCCCCCCCCCCCCCCCCCCCCTCTTTTAAACCTACCCTAGTTAAAAACACACACTTTCACACCAAAACACACACTAAATCACACACACATATCTTCAACCCTTCTCTCTTCTGACCCAAAACTCACTCAGATCTCTATAAATCCAAAAACCCACCTCCCATTCCCTTCAGATCTCCAATCCCTCATCTGGGTTCCCTTCAAAATCACACCTTTCCCTTCAGATCCATCCCAATTCTCTCCACAATGGGTAAAGGTGGAGCCTTGTCTGAAGGTGTCTTAAAAAAGATCATCCTTTCCTACACCTATGTTGCTATATGGATCTTTTTAAGCTTCACTGTCATTGTCTACAACAAATACATCCTTGATCACAAGATGTATGATTGGCCTTACCCCATTTCCCTTACCATGATCCACATGGGCTTCTGTTCCTCACTTGCTTATGTTCTTGTTAGTGTTGTTAAAGTTGTTGAACCTGTTCAAATGACCCGTGATGTCTATCTTAAGTCTGTTGTTCCTATTGGTTTGCTTTATGCTCTTAGCTTATGGCTTTCTAACTCTGCTTATATTTATTTGTCTGTCTCTTTTATTCAAATGCTTAAAGCTTTAATGCCTGTTGCTGTTTATTCAATTGGTGTTTTGTTTAAGAAAGAGGGGTTTAGAGGGGACACTATGGGTAATATGTTGTCGATTTCGTTTGGGGTTGCGATTGCGGCTTATGGGGAGGCTAAGTTTAATTCTTGGGGGGTTATGTTGCAGCTTGGGGCGGTTTGTTTCGAGGCGACTCGATTGGTTTTGATTCAGATCTTGTTGACGTCGAAAGGGATTACGTTTAATCCAATTACGTCTTTGTATTATGTTGCGCCTTGTTGTTTCGCGTTTTTATCAGTTCCTTGGTTGATTGTTGAGTACCCGAAGCTGAGGGATACTTCGAGTTTTCATTTTGATTATTGGATCTTTGGGACGAATTCAATGTGTGCGTTTGCGTTGAATCTTGCGGTGTTTTTGCTTGTTGGAAAGACTTCGGCTTTGACTATGAATGTGGCTGGGGTGGTTAAGGATTGGTTGTTGATCGCGTTTTCTTGGTCTGTGATTAAGGATACTGTGACGCCGGTTAATCTGTTTGGGTATGGGATTGCTTTCTTGGGAGTTGCTTATTATAACCATGCCAAGCTGCAGGCGCTTAAGGCTAAGGAAGCGGAGAAGAAGGCTGCTCAGGTGGATGATGAGTCGGGGAAGTTGTTAGAGGAGAGAAGTGCGGAAAAGTCAGCGAAAAAGACCGAATCTGATGATTGATATATGCAGGGTCATGTGATGGAAGAAGAAGGGGATGAAGAATTCAAGATCATATGAGGTTAGGGAGGCCTGCAATCTTTTTTGCTATATGTTTTAGGTAGTTATTTATATGTCAGCTATGTTTATTTATTTGAAGGTCACTCGCGATAAAAGGTACTTACTTTGTGACTGAATGGTCATGGATTCGAGTCTTGAAAACGGTTTCGTTGCAGCAATGCAAAGAAATGTTTTTGGGCAATAAGGACTTTCCTTTTTGTAGTCACAAAGTGAAGGAGCTTTGGTGCAGTGGTCCCTTGTATGTTATCTTAATTGTTTTACATTTTGATGTTTTGTTACTTGATGTTATTGAGGATTTGAGGTTGTTGGACTCTTGCTCCCAATCTATGGAGATATATTTTATATTTATCTTTTATAAATCATACATTTGGGTGCTTTTGTGCATTTATCTTTGATTGTTTTTTGTTGATACCATGGTAATCTAACATTAAATGAGATTATTATGAATGTATAGTATGAAAAGATTTGGCAGATGAACTTTGAAGTGGCCAAATTGAACATTGGTGAATTTGGTCAATAACAATCATGTTTTGATAAGTGTTGTGTGTGATTATGAATTCGTAACCAATTAACAGTCGAAGCACTTGATGAAAGCTTATTTCATTAACGAATGTGGTGAGCATTGTGATCGGGAGCTTACATGCATGTCATGAGAAGGCGTCTACAAACTTCGCACTATTAGAGGCCATGATAGTATATCGTTCTCTAGGGCAATCCCCTCTTGCCCGTTTGTGATGACCAACCTAAACAAGTGTTTTGAGTGACATTATGTAGAGTAGCGTCCATGGAATAATATTACACATCTTAGTCCTTAGATGCTATTTATGGGATTTACTGGGTACGATTGATTGATATATCTTTGTCCTTGGAGTTTTGACAGCGTAATTTACCATCAGATGACAGTCGCAATTACTTGAGCTTGGTTAAAAGTCAGAAAGACGACGCACTTATTCACCCCGGTTGCATTTGTGATAGTCTTTCACAAAAGTGGTGTAGGTTAAAATCCTTACATATACAACTTGATTAGGTGATAATTATTAGTAAATAATTGTTGTTAAAAATTGAAATAGGCACAATCTTGCTGATCTCATGAATACCTACAAAAACATTATGCTTAAGAATTGACTGCCACCGATAACAATGGTCACAAGTGCACCACTAAACTTTGAACTAAAACTTTCACTATATGAATATTAACACAAGAAACATAAAAAAGATAACTTGAATTAAGCTTACCACATCACCAATGGCAACAAAGAACTCAACTAGGATTGATCTTTAGACTGCGACGATATGTTAGAGTTTGACAAGTGATGGCTTATCAGACGCCTCAAGAGTTTTAGCGCAACTCTTTCCTCGCCGAAATTAAGAATGACAGACTATCAAGTTTAGACCTTGTTTTAGTATCATTCATGACTTGTATTTCTTGGTATAAGCAAATAATAATATCTTTAACTTAATCCTTATATGGTTCACTGCCTTAGTGCTTTTTCAGTTCTTTGTTTACATGATGAATTCGACGTTTTTTTATCTACCTTGATTCGAAAACACTCCTCAATACATTTCCTCCTTAATACCAATGTTAACTCGCGCTTTATCTATGAGGTATTGCCATTAACCAACACGTTAATGATGACTTATTGGCAATGGGTTAGGTAAACAACCACTTCTAGTTCCAATTCCACAACTTACACATATTCTCTCACCCTATCTCTATCACCCTCTTCTTTGCCATTCTACCCTTCTCGATTACCAGTTGACGACTCATATGTCCATATACACCTCTCTTTACCTAAAGTCGAATTTATATTATTCACTAGGTTCGTTTTTCTAAAACCACCTACTCTGTGGTTGGAACTTTAATGTTCCAGAACATGCTCTGAAAGACGCGTAAACCTCAAAACTTGTGGAAATGTTACAACACACGAAAGCGTAGGAGCATGTGAAAAGGTTAGAACATTCGAATTGTAGCACCACGCAAAATCGTACGAAAATGGTTTAAGCGAATAAAGAGGTTGGTTTTGGGGGGGGGGGGGGGGGGGGGGTGATTTTGGTATAAGCTATCAAGTTTGTTGGGATTGGTAAGATTGTGTGTGATGATAATTAAGTTTATACAACTAGCATTGGTTTGTTGGATATTGATTTCTTGAACAGCAAACAATGTCATTCTTTGTTGTAAGTTATTAAGAACCACAATTATAAACATAGAAACATTTAATAACCACAATTATAAACATATAAACATCTATCTTCATAATCTCAACTACCAAATGGATGTAGGTGTAACTTTTATATCTTGAACTGATGAACACTGACTTGCAGGTTTAAGCTAATGGTTTATATTTCAAGACAGGCATATGGAACGTCTACGAGATGATAAAACTCCAGCTTTAAATTAGCATACCGAATTACCAATTATGAAATCGTCTAAAAGACTCATCCAACAAACAACAGACCAAGTTGCAGATTTCAGAAAACAACACAAAATTGAAATAGCATACCGGATTACCGAGTATGCCATTGTCTCTACTCTTTCTATCAAATTCCAATCAAAACGGTAACGGTTTCAGACTCCTTAACTCTGCTCTTCACCCTCTGCAAGCTCTCCCCTTTCTTCAGCAGCGGCAGCCATCAGTTCGTCAAATTTATCTGTCTTCCCCAGCAATATCTCGATCTAAACACAATAACCGTATCAGCATCATCACCATAGTTAAAATGTACAGATCACAAATGGAACACTTTCTTTTAAGGAGATAAAGATCATTCCTTTCACTTTAAGTGACTACATTGTTTTGGTATATACCATCACGAAATTTTGAATGTATGGAAGATTGGAAGTTCTTGATCAGTACAAGATTATAAGATAGTGTATTAAAGTTATTGCAGCAAAATATGAGCAATTTATATAACAATCAAATCATGGGCAATTTATAAAACAAAAACCACAATTGGATTTTTTTTAATTTTTTATTTTTGAGTAATTTACCTTGGCTTTTTGAATGGGGCGCCCTCGAGATTCATCTTTCATGTCAACAGTGGATGTCATAATCTCTGCGTTGTTTCAACCATAGTTAACACATATAATACATGAATAGAGAAACTCAAAAATGCAAAAAATCCATACTCTTCTCCACAGCAAATCCGTTATTCTTGAGAATTTCTGCTATTGTGACAACCGTCGCAATGGCTGCAGGAACGATCACAGTAACTTGTTAATAAAACCTATGTACTTAACATTCACATCTATCTCTATGAAAAATTGCAGTTTATTGTGAGCCTTCTAATTATAGTGTTAATGTATGACCAACTAAGTAATTCCGAAATATTTTATCTCAGTGGTCAACTAATATTTCCACAAGTAAGCCCAACCAATTTTTCGTTTGAAAGGCTAACTCACTCACCGTCTAATCTACACTATGTCTAGTATGGACTTGAAACCTCAACCTCAACCTCATGGGAGAGACACCTATCCATACACCTTGGTAGCGCTAGGCTACAAATCCTTTGGTAAGCCCAACCCAAATATCTCATCTCATATTAGTTACTACAAATACCATCCAACAGAACATCGATGTGAAGAACTCAAGGCACTAGAACATAGTTCTAATCTACTATATCATTTGGAGACTTAATTGGCTAATATTCTATCAACTTTGATATTCAGTTAGGACTGTAGTTTCTAAGGCTGCAACAGAGATTAATCAAGTTACTTTCATAAGAAGACATGAAGCACAAAGGTACAAAGTTAATGTGGTAAATCAGAATCACAAAGAAACCCGAGCTTCCTCTAACCAAGAAGCATTTATGTTCTCTCTTAAACAAGCAAAAGGTTTAAAAGTTGAAATTGTGCCTCGAGGCGGAAATAAAAAATAAATATAAAAATCATATATGTTGTAAAAAATACAATACTAACTAATTTCAACATCAGATTCATCAAAAACACACATAAAAAAGATACGGATTGTTTGAAATTGACACAAAAAGCGTAAAACATCAACCCCCCCCCCCCCCCCCCCCCCCCCGAGGCGCAACTTTTCTTACTGCCTAAATAAGTGAAGTGGAATATTTTACCAGGTAAGAACGACAAAATTCACAAATTACAACAATACAACGAATTCAATTCTAAATTTACATCATCATCATCATACTCAGTTAATCCTACCTATAGCAAAGCTAAGGTAGGGTCTGAGGAGGGTAAGATGTAGACAGCCTTACCTCCACCCCTAAGAATAGAGAGGCTGCTTCCAGTGAGACCCCTGGCTCGATGTGGTTTGGTATCGAGCCTTGGACATATAGCACAAAACACTTAGCAATCGGGACAAACCCGATCGGTGCATGTACCCCTTTGTCTTTTGGCTATCAACGCCACCACATGATGCATGATTAACCGTCCGTCGTTTTTAATGTTATTTTCACGAAATTAGTAAAATAACGTTAAAACTAGTGCAACTTTACTTTTGCCCCCCCGAGGGCCACACATATATACATTATATGCATGCGCACACCGTAAGTGGGGCGTTCAATTCTAAATTTACAGAAGGTTATTATCTATAAAACTGATAAACAATCTTTTAATGCAAAAGATATGACCTTTCATCAAACAACAATAAGGTTACACACATATACTTTACCCAAACAAACTACACCACAAAACAATTCATCAACTGAAATTACTAATAAAAACAACAGGATCCCATCACAAATTTTCAATTCACATTGAACAATCACAATATCATATATATACATCCCTAACACAAAGAGGCAAAACCAAACATACCCACATTGAATAAAATTATAAATCATCATATGAACAACAAAATGCCTATTACATTAAAAAAAAAAGATAAAAAAGAGTAATAAAAAAAATACCCATTCCAAGGGCAGAAAGCTCCACTTCATCATGCTGTTGCATATATCTCTACAAATACAAACAAACAAAACCCATCTCAAAAAAACACATTATTAAGGTACAAAATCACAAAAAAAAAAAAAAAAAAAAGATTTACCTTTGCAAGATTAACATAAAAAAAGAGAGGCTTTTTGGTGTTGGAGACCTGAATGCGATTCTTCTTGTGAGTGTCACCTGAAATGTTAATGTTCTGAACTGCCTCAGTAATCTCTTCCATCTTGTTGGTTGATTGGATTGAACAGAGAGAAGGTAATGAATGAACAAACCCTAGAAAAACAGACACACACAGAGCTGTAGACTCGTACAATGGTGTCCTTGGATGAAGGGGAGCTTGTGGTTTTTTGTGTTTAATTTTCACTTTCCCATTTTGCCCTTTAAAATTTAAAAATAGAAAGTAGAAATCAACTTGTCTAAAACCACCCAAATAACATTGAAAAAGAGTGAATTGCCAAATCCGTCTCTGGGTTTGGCCAATATTGCTAGATCCATCCATTTTGAGAATTTTCCACTTTTTTGCCACTGAACTTTACACTTCTGTGCCAAATCCGTCCAAATCACAAACCCAGTTAAAAAATTCTGTTAACTCGAGGGTATTTTAGTCATTTCACTCGAAAATTTTCTATAAGATAAGAAAAATAAAAAAGAGGGTTGCCAAGAGTCGAACCTGGGATACAACCCGGTTCAAATCCTTAAGCAAAGACACACAACCACCTGGTCTGCATCAGATTTGGTATTTAATTCGATTTCGAAATGATTTTATATGATCATTAACCAGAGTCATCTTCCCCAACCTAAATCCTAAGAACCCTAATTCTCCAATCACTCTTAGAGCAGAGGCTGCAACCATAAATAACATTTATAATTAATACATGACTCCCTCCTTCGACTTATTAATTAACCCTGCATGCATTTGAACTGTTTAATTCGTATTTGAGGATGTGCTTTTGATAGAAATAGCTTATGAACAAGATACTTTATGTGGTTTGGAAAGAAATTTGGTTAATGATTAATTATTTCGTAGACATGAGTTTATACAAAGCTGACGATTCAAATTGCTTTAACTACTGTATCTTTTTTTCTAACATTGTGAAAATCCGAGAAGTAGACGTGAAACTCATAAACATAGTGTTGTATTTGTTAGTTGATCATTGAACTGTTTAATTCGTATTTGAGGATGTGCTTTTGATAGAAATAGCTTATGAACAAGATTCTTTATGTGGTTTGGAAAGAAATTTGGTTAATGATTAATTATTTCGTAGACATGAGTTTAGGGTTCTTAGGATTTAGGTTGGGGAAGATGACTCTGGTTAATGATCATATAAAATCATTTCGAAATCAAATTAAATACCAAATCTGATGCAGACCAGGTGGTTGTGTGTCTTTGCTTAAGGATTTGAACTGGGTTGTATCACAGGTTCGACTCTTGGCAACCCTCTTTTTTATTTTTCTTATCTTATAGAGAATTTTCGAGTGAAATGACTAAAATACCCTCGAGTTAACAGAATTTTTTAACTGGGTTTGTGATTTGGACGGATTTGGCACAGAAGTGTAAAGTTCAGTGGCAAAAAAGTGGAAAATTCTCAAAATGGATGGATCTAGCAATATTGGCCAAACCCCAGGGACGGATTTGGCAATTCACTCATTGAAAAAACTCGTATTAAGAAAAGAAAAAAATGAACCAAATGGAAACTACATGTAAAACGTTGAACCACGTAGGTAAAACATAAAACATAGATAATAATAACTCAGTTGATTTTGGACCAGTGCGTTACGACCAAGGGCGAAGCTTATGTAGGGCTCGGGAATAACCCGGCCCCCGCCGGTTTTTGGCTTAATAGTGAAAATTTCCCCATTTTCGTTCGAAATTTTGTATATATTGAATCTGACCCCTACCGATTTGAAAAAAAAATATTCGGGTCTCGTGATTTTCCGCCCCCGCAATCTAAAAGTTCATCTTCCGCTATTTGTTGTGACGGGCGGTTAAACGGAAAAAATAAGGAGTAAAACATTGAATGACACACGCACAATGTGGCCTGTTACCCCACAAAATTTAGACTGAAACGTAATACGAAAAGTTTGTAAAAGATGAATAGTATAGGGATTGATGTTGGCAACAGTGTTTTCAGAACTGACCCGGATGATGTCGTAAAATTTATAGTGTAAATTTTGAAAAAAGAATAATATTAAAAAAATCTAGTTCAACCCCTTAAAAACCCGGTTCAACCAGCCTTTTACTGGTCCGACCGCTTGTTTCCCAGTCCAAACCCCAGTTCGTGGCACACTCAGTCCAATACCCCAACCCGGACCGGTTGGACCTCCAACTTCCGGTTTGACCGGTCCGGTCCGGGTTTCAGGACGTTGAAAGTAAAAAGGTGTTGGGGTAGATTATAAAAGATGTAAAGGTATTGAGTTAAAAATATTTAATTAAAGATAAAATACAAAAGGTAGGTGAAACCCACTAAAACCCATGGTACAAACCGTGATGCATATATAAGTTGCGAATTAATATCTATTAAATGTGTAATGATATTGGTAAATATTTCGGTATCACAAGAAGAACCTAAACATCTATGCGTGATGCTAGGGAATTATAAACAAGAAGAACCTAAACATCTATGCGTGATGCTAGGGAATTATAAAGTTGCATGATTGTGTTATTTATCATAGTTAAAACAATAGACACGGTTATTTGGGGTGTGCGACGGGTCAAACCCGAACCAGGAGCGGGACTAAAAGGGTTGGAGATTGTACCCGAGGATCATACCATTAACCGGTGGGTCATCGTGGTTGCTAGATCTTCTTAGGCCGTGTTAGCAGTCGGTATTGGGCAAGATCGAATTCATGGTGGGTTAGATTGCCTTTGAGCTAAAATTTATGGCGGGGCAAAGAACGATTCCGTTTTATGAGGCTAACAACCCATGTTTTCCTACTTTCTCAAGTGCCCTCCTAGTAACAGGTTTTAATTGGGTCACCATCGGGTTAGGACCGAACTGGACCGAATCCGAATTGCATTCGCCTCTATTGTTATTTTGGGTTGGTTTTGGGTTTTGTCTTGGTTTTTACTTGGGTTCTTGGGCCGGCCCAAAGAGATTCTCACCTCTAGGGGTTTGCAAATTCGGTTCGGTTCAGTTATGGAGGCTTAGCCATAACCATAGGAATTTTTTTTAGCAATAACCATAATCGATGGTCGGTTAATCATGGATCAGTTAATCGTCTGTTATGGTCGGTTTTGTTTATGTTCTGTTAATTATCCATTGCACTTTCTATTTTATGTCTTATTTTGTTCTAGCTTAAAATGGTTCGTTTATGTAAGATAATAGAAATACTGAATTGGTTATTACTGAGGGAATAATATATAGATATCATAACAAACCCTAGATACCTAAAGTGGCATGTGGGCTAACACTAATAAACCCTAATCTAATACTCCCCCGCGGTCAGAGCGAAAGGAAACCAGAAGCTCAGACTGGGAAAACAAAAACATAACTAAAATAAGAGAAACATGTTTCAATTGATCAGAAACAAATCTATATTTTGCTTGATATTCTCATCCATAGTCTTCAATATATTTTGCTTGATTTTCTCATCAATAGTCAATGACAGATTTCGTAATCTTACAAGAGCCGTGCAACGCGACGTGGCGGAAGTAGGGGAGAAATCTAAGTAAACAACAATGCGGCGGAGGACCATAGTCCAATGAGCGGCGGACCGAAGTCGGCGACAATAGTAGGGACCGTAGTCCAATAAGCGGCGGACCAAAGCCAGCGGCAATAAATAAAAAACAAAAGAGAGCGAAACCAGCGTTGCGGCAAACAGCTACTTGAGGAGTACGACGGGTGAGTTGCATGTCGGCTGAGATGATGCCATAGCATCGTCAAAATGCTTGCTTTTGTCAGCCATGAAAAAGCCTTATCACCTACAATCTGACAATTACTAGCCATGGAGAAAACCCAAGAGTTGCAAGAGTAGCGTGTAACATTTCGTATTATTTTATGTACGTTTGAAACTTCAATTAATAAAACGTTGCATTTTATCTTTATCGTGCGTTCTAAAAATATTTTGTGACATTTTTGGCCTTGTATAATCATACTATATACTTATAATAAGATATTAGTTGAAAAATAATTGAAAAAAAAAAATAAATGGCATGGGCCGGGATTCGAACCCGTGCCCATGGCCGGCCCAACTAACATCAACACTAATACCAACTGGGCTGCTGCCTGGTTGGTGTTCTATTTCTAACAGGTTTAAACTTAACCCTTCCCCACCACGCAGCTTTGACTTTCCAAAGTCAAGCTGCGACCCAAATCAACCCAAAACCTCTATAATTCGCGTCCTCTGATCCAATTAGTTTATGGTAATGATCCCACCGACACCCTAGAGTATTCCCCACGCCAAATCATCAGTTAAAACATTCCAATTTTAAAGATTTTACGCGTTTATAATTAACCCTAGGTCTTACTTTCCAATTCGTGCGATCCATTCGTATTAGTATAAATTGAACCCCTCATTGCAAGCTCAATTCGCCGATAATTAAACCCTTATACCCCCATTACCCTTAAACACCTTCAAAATCTGCAAAACTTGCTTCGTTTGACTTTTTCTTTGACTGGTCGTTCATAGCTCGTAACACGCTGTAAGTTTCAATTAATTCATTGGTTTTGTTTTTCGGCCCTGTGCAAACAATAGCCCCAATGATTCAGGGGCTATTGATTGTTAATTGGTCGCGTTAGACAAACTAGGGTTCGTAATATTTTATTTGGGGAAGAGACTCAGTCCAGTTACGTTATAAAACAATTTAGATACAGAACACAACAACCATTCGATCCATGGATCAGATGGTTGTGGTTGTGATGTCTTGTTAACGGACCGCTGTAGGTCCTGGGTTCGAATCCGAGCCAAACCTTTTAATTTTTAAAGCAAATAAGGAAAAACAATTAAATACCCTTCATAATTATTTCGTACCAACACTAACCGTTCTCAGGGTCTAGCCCAGATGGTGGCTAGGCTTGTGATTAAGCCACGAACCGGTCACAGACCCGGGTTCGAGCCCTGGCACAAACACCTTTTTTTTTAGTTACCCTTTTTATACTTATATTGTCTTTATTCTTTTAAAAATAGTTTTAAAATACTAAAGATGCTTTATAATTTCCATAAAAATTATTTTATGCTAATCTGATCATAAAGTTTATCATACAACTTTTAGTTTTTCAAAAATTATTTATTTACTATTTATAATAAATATTACAAGTTAATTCAATTTTATTTATAAAATTCTATAAAAATATCAAAACAATTATATAAATTTCCACAAAAATTATCCTGAGTTTTTACAACAATAAACTTTTCTGGAACAATTTTTAATTCGGAAAAATCATTTATTTAATATTTTTAATCAATTTTTGTTAGTTTTAATCATAATTAAATCATAATAAATTCAATTTTTAATATTTTTGCACCAAAATTTTATATAAATTATTCCTGATTATTTAGAACAGGAATATAATTTTTAAACTAATAATACTTTAATTTTAGTATTTTTAAATATTAAAGTTAAATTTTATTAATTTGTTATAAATAGAATTAATATTTTATTCTAAAGAAAATAATTTTATAAAAATTATTTTTATACTTTAAACTCACTAATGTGACCATCTTAAATTCAGATTTTATAAAAAGATTCTTGTTTATTCATTTACTAAAATTCTCTCAATTATCAAACATTTTTATTATTAATCAAACGGACATTTATCCCCAATTCGAAACCCTAGGAAATACTTGTAGACTAGATAGACTTAGACATATTTGTTACCTTATACATAGGGTAATACTTGGCATCTTTGGGGATACGCTTACTCTATTTTCTTTTTGAGACTTAACGCTTTGCTAAGGTGAGTTTACGTAACCATGTTTATGCAACTCTTTTTACATGCAACATTATAAGCAATTCTACATACATGTCTAGTTGTAAACTTTAATGCCTCATGACTTAGACAACAACAACAGTTTCAACAAGTTTCAACATTACATAATCATTAGCTATGGCCAAGCCGGCGATACTCAATAATAGATCTATTGGATTGACAATCCCACCTAGATTCGTTGACCATCTTTTATGGGGAGCGCGGGTGATTGTTATCGTTTCAACATATTAATAAGGTGAACCGTGGATGACGGGATGGACCTAAACTAGTCGGAGGTTTGATTATGTCGATTCAACATATTGTGTTTATGCATGTAGACTTAATTTACGATAGACATATGAATTGCTAAACTTTTATACTTAAACTATTTGCTTAACATGACTTATGTATTCTCACCAACTTCTAGTTGACCCCTCCCATTTTTACAACTCAACAGGAAATAATGAGGCATGAAGATTAGAGTACTAGCATGAGAAGATCTTTATTGAAGTTTATGCTTGTTTGGATTATTTGATGTTCTAGACTTTTATTTAAAACTTTGTTATGTAATTCGACTTTGGATATTTTGCCTTAATTATATTTTAATTAAAATTTGTCTACCATGTGCTACTGAACAATCATTCCTACGTGACACCTCGATGTTTCCGCCATCGGTTGGGGTGTTACATAGCGGGGTCTCATAATAGGATTTAGGATACGTGGCTGATGTCTTCGATAGCTACAAATCTTTATTCAAACGGATGTTCATGAAACATTATTCCAAGTAGAAAAAGAAACTATGCCTGAAAGAAAAAAAAACGAAGGTGGGACAGGGCGGCGGCAACGGTGGCGGCACGCCGCCCTGTCTAGGGTTTGAACTCGGTGGGGACGGCTAGGGTTTGTATTTTTGTGTGGGTGTGTGACACGGCGTAAGCGGTATAGAACCTAGGTTGGCTCTGATACCATGTAAGATAATAGAAATACTGAATTGATTATTACTGAGGGATTGAGTTACAATATATAGATATCAAAACAAACCTTAGATACCTAAAGTAGGCCCGTGGGCTAACACTAATAAACCCTAATCTAATAGTTTATTGCCTTCCAAGCCATAAGAATAATTTCCAATGTCGTTATCAAATAGAAATAACAACAATATTTACATTTTACATAAGCTATATAGTTGTATAAAAGATTATGGTCTACCTAATACCTACTCATCATTTATTGAAAAACAAAATGTTACTGATAAAAGAGGTTTTGGGTCAATCCACCCTACCATTTTTGAGTTGTACATAAAATTATACGTTTGACCCGTTACCCAACCTAGCTATTTTTAACCTGTTAAACAAACTTAAATTATTGAAATGATATTGTTATTTTACTTTCGAAGTAGCTAAGTTGTTGCACTTTCTTTTGAAACGTGTAAATCACTTTCATACTAAAGTAGTTTGATGATACTCTTGAAATCTTAATCGGATATTCAAAAGAATCAAGAACAAGTATGTATTTTCTGTTGTGTTATAAACATTACCATCACAACGTTTTAGTGAATGTTAGCTATCAAAAGAAAGAAAAGAAGAACAGAGAGGAAAATATCAATCAATTCATAGCTAATTCATTACATTGGGTTATCTCTCTATTTATAATCCTGTTTCCCTCTAACTAACTATAACTATCTTTCTAATCTTTCACTTATTGACTAAACTAACCCTTTATCTTCTACTTATTACAAAATGGTCCTTCACCACTATTATACTACTAACATAACTTCCCCCCCAAAAATCATTCTTGTCCTCAAGAATGGAAGAGCTCAAAACCTTGTCATCCAAAAGTTTGCTGTTTAATCAGAACTTACAAACTCTGCTCAGCAGCAGCAGTTACAGCGCCATCCAACATTCAGAGGTTACAAACTCTGTTCTGTTCAGCATCAGTAGTTACAGCTCTATTCAACATCAGTAGTAAATTCTTTTCTGTTGTCAACAACTGTGACACTTGCTCTGCATACAGCTTCATCTGTGACTGTTCCTTAACCAAATTTTCTTCATGTTGCTGGATTTTCAACTCTGCAATTTGGAGTTCTAGAGTTTTCTGCTTCAACTGTTGAGCATGCTCAGTAAGCACATTTTGAGCTTCCATTTGCTTCAATTGGTTTCTTAACATTTCATTCTCCTTCAGTTGAGTCAAGTTGTCATCCCTTCGCTCCTCCAGCTTACCATTAACATCCTTTATTGCTTTCTGAAACTTGTTGGATAGCTCTAGTCTTAAGTTCTGACTTTCTGTTGATACTCTTTTGCAGTCGTCCTGCTTTCCACATTGGTGACGTTTCTTTAATGGGTCTTTTGCAGTGAAAACAGTAGACTCCACCACAACTTGCTCCCTCAAGCATTTCAACACTTGCAACCCTCCCAAGTTTAGTGGTGATGAAGGGGCCACGGGTCTGTTACAGTGGTTTGAAGGGATAGAGAATACCTTCATCAATAGCGAGTGTCCCAACAACCTCAAGGTTCGCTATGCTATGAGTGTCCTCCACAAAAGGGCATTCACATGGTGGAACGATGAGAAAAGGACCCGCGGGGCTGAAGTTGCACTAGCTATGACTTGGGAGCAGGTTAAGGAAGTTATGATGGCAGAGTTTTGTCCTCGTAATGAAGTCAAGAAGCTGGAGGATGAGTTTCATGTCTTGGTCCAGGATAGTGGGGAAAATTTGGCATACAATACTCGTTTCCATGAACTGAGCCTGCTGCTACCCCATAAGGTCACACCCCTACCTATTGCTATTGAGAAGTACATTGGAGGTCTACCCATGCAGATTCAAGATACTGTGTGGGGAAGAAATCCTGCCACTCTCGAGGAAGCCAAACGCCTAGCAGCTACTTTAACTGATAATCATGTGAAGAATGGCACTCTCTTTCGCAAGGACACCAAGAAGACTGTTGCAAAGGATACTCCCCAGCCTGCCATTGAGGTCAAGTCTGAGCCCTCAACCAACAGGAAACGCAGGGCTAAGAACTATGTGGTTGCTACCGCCCCACCAGTGGTGCCAACCCCAGCCAAGAAACCGTATGTGGGGAACCACCCTTTGTGTAACACCTGTCAATACCACCATCTCCCTGGCAGACCATGCCGCCAATGTAATAACTGCAAGCGGTATGGACACTACACCAATGCCTGCCAAGCACCTGCCGCCCAAAACAACCCTGCCAGGAATGCCCCAGCTCCCAATGTTCAGAATGTTAGGCCTGTTCGTGGTCAGTGTTACGAGTGTGGCAGCCCAGACCATTATAGAGATGCTTGTCCTAAGCGTGTGAACCAGAACCAGAACCAAAACCGTAACCAGAATCAGAACCAAGGCGCTCGTGGTCGTGCATACAACATCAATGCTAATCAGGCCCGCAACAACAATGAAGTGGTTAATGGTACGTTTCTTGTTAATAACCACTATGCCTCTATACTATTTGATTCGGGTGCTGATAAGTCGTTCGTGTCGCTTAAATTTGAACCCCTACTTGACATACCCCAAACTAATCTAGAGGAACTCCTAGTAGTAGAAGTGGCTAATGGGAAGTCTGTCTCGATCGATTCTGTTATACGTAACTGTGTGTTGAACCTTGACGGACACACCTTCCCTATTGACCTCATTCCTATGCATCTTGGAAGCTTTGATGTCATAGTAGGCATGGATTGGTTGTCAACCCATCATGCTGAAATCTTATGTTTCGAGAAAGTTATTCGCATTCCACTCGATTCTGGTGCCATTTTGAAAATCTTTGGAGAGAAGCCTTGTGGTGAACTTAAACTCATGTCTTGTACGACTGCTCAGAAATACTTACGAAAGGGGTATGTGGCTTTCTTGGCTAACGTAATAGAAAAGAAAGACATGGGCAAGAGCGTTCAAGATATTCCAATCATTCGTGACTATCCTGAAGTCTTTCCAGAGGATTTACCTGGTTTGCCTCCTACTCGACAAGTGGAATTTAGAATTGATCTTGTTCCTGGTGCAAATCCAGTCGCAAAAGCTCCTTATCGTCTTGCACCCTCTGAGATGCAAGAACTTGCCAGTCAGCTACAGGAACTTTCTGATAAAGGTTTCATTCGTCCCAGTTCTTCGCCATGGGGAGCCCCTGTTTTATTTGTTAAGAAGAAAGATGGTTCTCTCAGAATGTGTATCGACTATCGTGAACTCAACAAACTCACCATTAAAAATCGCTATCCTTTGCCTAGGATTGACAATCTCTTCGATCAACTTCAAGGAGCAACCCACTTCTCGAAGATTGATCTTCGTTCTGGTTATCATCAGCTTCGAGTTCACGATGAAGACATTCCCAAGACAGCTTTCCGTACACGTTATGGTCACTACGAATTCATGGTCATGCCTTTTGGTTTAACCAACGCTCCCGCAGTGTTTATGGATCTAATGAATCGGGTTTGTAGACCCTACCTTGACAAATTCGTGATCATCTTCATCGACGACATTCTGATTTACTCAAAAACAAAATCCGATCACGAACAGCATCTTCACTCAATCTTGGGTCTCCTAAAGAAAGAACAACTGTACGCCAAATTCTCGAAATGTGAATTTTGGCTTAAGGAAGTTCAATTCTTAGGACACGTCATCAACAAGGACGGAATTCATGTTGATCCTGCAAAAATCGAAGCTGTCCAAGATTGGAGTGTTCCTAAAACTCCAACTGAAGTCCGTTCTTTCCTTGGCTTAGCTGGTTATTATCGTCGATTCATTGCCAACTTCTCCAAGATCGCTGTTCCTCTCACTGCTTTAACTCACAAGGGTAAACCTTATGAGTGGGGACCATTACAGGAGGAAGCATTTGAGAGTCTTAAACGGAAACTTTGTGAAGCACCTATTCTGTCTCTACCTGATGGCAATGATGACTTCGTGGTCTATTGCGATGCATCAAACCAAGGTCTTGGTTGTGTTCTTATGCAACGAGGCAAGGTTATTGCATATGCGTCCAGACAGCTCAAGACTCACGAAAAGAATTATACCACTCATGATCTAGAATTGGGTGCAGTCGTCTTTGCTCTTAAGATTTGGAGACACTACCTCTATGGTACTAAATGTGTGATCTTCACAGATCACAAGAGTCTCCAACATATCTTCGACCAGAAACTTCTTAACATAAGGCAACGACGTTGGGTTGAGTTGCTTAACGACTATGATTGTGAGATTCGCTATCATCCTGGCAAGGCGAATGTCGTGGCTGACGCACTCAGTCGTAAAGAGCGCATCAAACTTCATTGTGCGAGAGTTCGTACTGATCTTCAGGATCGTATCCTCCAAGCTCAACATACATCAGTCACACAAGGTAACATGTACGAGGAAATGTCTTGTGGTGCTGAGACTCAACTTGAAACCAAACCTGATGGTCTACTTTATTTTCTCAATCGACTTTGGATTCCTGACCGTGATGATCTTCGTACTTTCTTTATGAACGAGGCCCATAAGTCTCGTTATTCTATTCATCCTGGAGCTGACAAGATGTACCAAGATCTTCGTTATTCGTATTGGTGGCCTGGTATGAAGAAAGATATCGCTCTTTTCGTTGCAAAATGCCTTACTTGTTCAAAGGTTAAGGCCGAACATCAACGACCATCTGGTATGCTTGAACAGCCAGAAATTCCTGTATGGAAATGGGAAAGCATAGCAATGGACTTCATTACTAAACTCCCTCGTACACCTAAAGGTTACGACAGCATTTGGGTAATCGTTGATCGTCTAACCAAGTCAGCCCATTTCTTACCATATCGTGAGAAATATTCTGTGGAAAGGTTGGCAAAGCTGTACGTGAGTGAAATTGTATGTCGTCATGGTATACCTTTGGACATTATCTCTGATCGTGATGGTCGTTTCACCTCTCACTTTTGGGATTCTTTACAAGACGCTTTGGGTACCAAGCTAAACCTGAGCACTGCTTATCACCCTCAAACAGATGGTCAGACCGAACGAACCATCCAGACACTTGAAGATATGCTCAGGGCATGTGTCATTGATTTTGGTGGCGCATGGGATTCTCATCTTCCCTTGGTTGAGTTTTCATACAACAACAGTTATCATGCCAGCATTAACATGGCTCCTTTCGAGGCACTTTATGGTCGTAAGTGTCGTTCACCTGTCTGTTGGACTGAGGTTGGTGAAGCCCAGATCACTGGACCTGAACTGATCCAGGAAACCACAGATAAAATCAAACTAATCCAGGATAATCTTCTCAAGGCTAGAAGTCGACAAAAGAGTTATGCTGATAAACGTCGAAAGCCCTTGGAATTTCAAGTCGGGGACCTTGTACTTCTTAAGGTATCTCCTTGGAAGGGGGTAATTCGCTTCGGTAGAAAGGGAAAACTAGCTCCCCGTTACGTGGGTCCATTCAAAGTGCTTGACAGGATTGGAAAAGTGGCCTACAAACTTGATCTTCCACCTGAGCTAAGCAATGTCCACCCAACTTTCCACGTTTCGAATCTCAAGAAATGCTTAGCAGATGAGAACCTCCATGTCCCTCTTGAAGATGTGCAAATCGATGAAACTATGCACATTATTGAGAAACCTGTTGAGATCATGGACACTGGAATCAAGAAACTCAAGCGCAGTCGCATCCCGATCGTTAAGGTTCGTTGGGAATCTAAACGAGGTCCAGAGTTCACTTGGGAACGCAAAGACCAGATGAAGTCTAAATACCCACACCTTTTCCCAGCAGACTCTCCAACTCCAACTTCGGGACGAAGTTCCTAAAAGTAGGGGAGACTGTAACATTTCGTATTATTTTATGTACGTTTGAAACTTCAATTAATAAAACGTTGCATTTTATCTTTATCGTGCGTTCTAAAAATATTTTGTGACATTTTTGGGCTTGTATAATCATACTATATACTTATAATAAGATATTAGTTGAAAAATAATTGAAAAAAAAAATAAATGGCATGGGCCGGGATTCGAACCCGTGCCCATGGCCGGCCCAACTAACATCAACACTAATACCAACTGGGCTGCTGCCTGGTTGGTGTTCTATTTCTAACAGGTTTAAACTTAACCCTTCCCCACCACGCAGCTTTGACTTTCCAAAGTCAAGCTGCGACCCAAATCAACCCAAAACCTCTATAATTCGCGTCCTCTGATCCAATTAGTTTATGGTAATGATCCCACCGACACCCTAGAGTATTCCCCACGCCAAATCATCAGTTAAAACATTCCAATTTTAAAGATTTTACGCGTTTATAATTAACCCTAGGTCTTACTTTCCAATTCGTGCGATCCATTCGTATTAGTATAAATTGAACCCCTCATTGCAAGCTCAATTCGCCGATAATTAAACCCTTATACCCCCATTACCCTTAAACACCTTCAAAATCTGCAAAACTTGCTTCGTTTGACTTTTTCTTTGACTGGTCGTTCATAGCTCGTAACACGCTGTAAGTTTCAATTAATTCATTGGTTTTGTTTTTCGGCCCTGTGCAAACAATAGCCCCAATGATTCAGGGGCTATTGATTGTTAATTGGTCGCGTTAGACAAACTAGGGTTCGTAATATTTTATTTGGGGAAGAGACTCAGTCCAGTTACGTTATAAAACAATTTAGATACAGAACACAACAACCATTCGATCCATGGATCAGATGGTTGTGGTTGTGATGTCTTGTTAACGGACCGCTGCAGGTCCTGGGTTCGAATCCGAGCCAAACCTTTTAATTTTTAAAGCAAATAAGGAAAAACAATTAAATACCCTTCATAATTATTTCGTACCAACACTAACCGTTCTCAGGGTCTAGCCCAGATGGTGGCTAGGCTTGTGATTAAGCCACGAACCGGTCACAGACCCGGGTTCGAGCCCTGGCACAAACACCTTTTTTTTTTAGTTACCCTTTTTATACTTATATTGTCTTTATTCTTTTAAAAATAGTTTTAAAATACTAAAGATGCTTTATAATTTCCATAAAAATTATTTTATGCTAATCTGATCATAAAGTTTATCATACAACTTTTAGTTTTTCAAAAATTATTTATTTACTATTTATAATAAATATTACAAGTTAATTCAATTTTATTTATAAAATTCTATAAAAATATCAAAACAATTATATAAATTTCCACAAAAATTATCCTGAGTTTTTACAACAATAAACTTTTCTGGAACAATTTTTAATTCGGAAAAATCATTTATTTAATATTTTTAATCAATTTTTGTTAGTTTTAATCATAATTAAATCATAATAAATTCAATTTTTAATATTTTTGCACCAAAATTTTATATAAATTATTCCTGATTATTTAGAACAGGAATATAATTTTTAAACTAATAATACTTTAATTTTAGTATTTTTAAATATTAAAGTTAAATTTTATTAATTTGTTATAAATAGAATTAATATTTTATTCTAAAGAAAATAATTTTATAAAAATTATTTTTATACTTTAAACTCACTAATGTGACCATCTTAAATTCAGATTTTATAAAAAGATTCTTGTTTATTCATTTACTAAAATTCTCTCAATTATCAAACATTTTTATTATTAATCAAACGGACATTTATCCCCAATTCGAAACCCTAGGAAATACTTGTAGACTAGATAGACTTAGACATATTTGTTACCTTATACATAGGGTAATACTTGGCATCTTTGGGGATACGCTTACTCTATTTTCTTTTTGAGACTTAACGCTTTGCTAAGGTGAGTTTACGTAACCATGTTTATGCAACTCTTTTTACATGCAACATTATAAGCAATTCTACATACATGTCTAGTTGTAAACTTTAATGCCTCATGACTTAGACAACAACAACAGTTTCAACAAGTTTCAACATTACATAATCATTAGCTATGGCCAAGCCGGCGATACTCAATAATAGATCTATTGGATTGACAATCCCACCTAGATTCGTTGACCATCTTTTATGGGGAGCGCGGGTGATTGTTATCGTTTCAACATATTAATAAGGTGAACCGTGGATGACGGGATGGACCTAAACTAGTCGGAGGTTTGATTATGTCGATTCAACATATTGTGTTTATGCATGTAGACTTAATTTACGATAGACATATGAATTGCTAAACTTTTATACTTAAACTATTTGCTTAACATGACTTATGTATTCTCACCAACTTCTAGTTGACCCCTCCCATTTTTACAACTCAACAGGAAATAATGAGGCATGAAGATTAGAGTACTAGCATGAGAAGATCTTTATTGAAGTTTATGCTTGTTTGGATTATTTGATGTTCTAGACTTTTATTTAAAACTTTGTTATGTAATTCGACTTTGGATATTTTGCCTTAATTATATTTTAATTAAAATTTGTCTACCATGTGCTACTGAACAATCATTCCTACGTGACACCTCGATGTTTCCGCCATCGGTTGGGGTGTTACATAGCGGGGTCTCATAATAGGATTTAGGATACGTGGCTGATGTCTTCGATAGCTACAAATCTTTATTCAAACGGATGTTCATGAAACATTATTCCAAGTAGAAAAAGAAACTATGCCTGAAAGAAAAAAAAACGAAGGTGGGACAGGGCGGCGGCAGCGGTGGCGGCACGCCGCCCTGTCTAGGGTTTGAACTCGGTGGGGACGGCTAGGGTTTGTATTTTTGTGTGGGTGTGTGACACGGCGTAAGCGGTATAGAACCTAGGTTGGCTCTGATACCATGTAAGATAATAGAAATACTGAATTGATTATTACTGAGGGATTGAGTTACAATATATAGATATCAAAACAAACCTTAGATACCTAAAGTAGGCCCGTGGGCTAACACTAATAAACCCTAATCTAATAGTTTATTGCCTTCCAAGCCATAAGAATAATTTCCAATGTCGTTATCAAATAGAAATAACAACAATATTTACATTTTACATAAGCTATATAGTTGTATAAAAGATTATGGTCTACCTAATACCTACTCATCATTTATTGAAAAACAAAATGTTACTGATAAAAGAGGTTTTGGGTCAATCCACCCTACCATTTTTGAGTTGTACATAAAATTATACGTTTGACCCGTTACCCAACCTAGCTATTTTTAACCTGTTAAACAAACTTAAATTATTGAAATGATATTGTTATTTTACTTTCGAAGTAGCTAAGTTGTTGCACTTTCTTTTGAAACGTGTAAATCACTTTCATACTAAAGTAGTTTGATGATACTCTTGAAATCTTAATCGGATATTCAAAAGAATCAAGAACAAGTATGTATTTTCTGTTGTGTTATAAACATTACCATCACAACGTTTTAGTGAATGTTAGCTATCAAAAGAAAGAAAAGAAGAACAGAGAGGAAAATATCAATCAATTCATAGCTAATTCATTACATTGGGTTATCTCTCTATTTATAATCCTGTTTCCCTCTAACTAACTATAACTATCTTTCTAATCTTTCACTTATTGACTAAACTAACCCTTTATCTTCTACTTATTACAAAATGGTCCTTCACCACTATTATACTACTAACATAACTTCCCCCCCAAAAATCATTCTTGTCCTCAAGAATGGAAGAGCTCAAAACCTTGTCATCCAAAAGTTTGCTGTTTAATCAGAACTTACAAACTCTGCTCAGCAGCAGCAGTTACAGCGCCATCCAACATTCAGAGGTTACAAACTCTGTTCTGTTCAGCATCAGTAGTTACAGCTCTATTCAACATCAGTAGTAAATTCTTTTCTGTTGTCAACAACTGTGACACTTGCTCTGCATACAGCTTCATCTGTGACTGTTCCTTAACCAAATTTTCTTCATGTTGCTGGATTTTCAACTCTGCAATTTGGAGTTCTAGAGTTTTCTGCTTCAACTGTTGAGCATGCTCAGTAAGCACATTTTGAGCTTCCATTTGCTTCAATTGGTTTCTTAACATTTCATTCTCCTTCAGTTGAGTCAAGTTGTCATCCCTTCGCTCCTCCAGCTTACCATTAACATCCTTTATTGCTTTCTGAAACTTGTTGGATAGCTCTAGTCTTAAGTTCTGACTTTCTGTTGATACTCTTTTGCAGTCGTCCTGCTTTCCACATTGGTGACGTTTCTTTAATGGGTCTTTTGCAGTGAAAACAGTAGACTCCACCACAACTGAGATGCTCCAGTGTTGCACAACCATAAATTTATCCCTCTCCCATCGTTTTTCTCGACTGCAGTCACACCATGAATACTCACACTTTGTGTGATAACAGCCTATGATGGTTACCACTAGCAACATCAATTTGACTTTCCATCTGTGCAACAAATAATTCCCAACCAACACTTTAAATTTCCACTTGAGCCACATGAATACTTTCCTTTTCGAACAATCCACATTCATGATGAAAACCAACTGTAAGCATGGCTGTAAAACAACATAGTAAATTCTGCCATAGTAAAATCTGCCTACCTCTTCAGCTCTGATCATTACCACTTCTGACTGATCTGAAAAGAAAACTTCTATAACTTCCACAACCATTTTGTTCACTGTCGATCTAACCATCAATCTCCTCCATTCCAGGTCTATTGTCCCTTCTACTATATACATTATACCATCTACTATGCATTCCCCTTCAAAGACTTTTGTCCTCAAAAGTCCACTTATAATAGGAGTTCTCATAAGTCGAAATATGGAACCGGGAACTTTAGATTTCCATTTATGCCATGTGTACATTCCATCCACACCTCCCTTATTATTTCCCATCTTTTTGAACATTTCAACGAATGCCTTGAATGCAGCCTTATCCTTTCCTTCTACAATATCATCATCAATAACCTTCACAAATATTTCTTTTACATTTGTTGTAATTCCTTCTTTTGAATCAATAACATCCCCATTCTTACCAAACTTTTCAACTTGCCTATTGGTCAGCACATCCACTTCTTTAGGCAACACAACTCCCTCAAACACTTCTTGAATCATTACAATCTCATTTTCCAGTTTCTTCATTGAATCATCACCCATTTCTTCCTCTATAACACTCTTATACACACTGCTTACATCTTCCTTAATTTCTTTCCCTAATTCACTATCACTAACATTCTTTACATCTTGGATTTCTAATCCTAATTTCCCTCCCCCATTGATTTCCTGAATCTCACTTTCATACGAACTGGGTTCTTGAATCTTATTATCCAGATTATCACTACAAATTTCTTTTTCACTCTTTCTAGAATCATAATCTGAACACTTCATTTTCACATCACTATCCGATGATTCTTGAATCACATCCCCAACCCTTTGAAGCATTTCCTCAAACACTTGGTGGACAGACTTTAATTCGGTAAATTGAGAACGATAAGGTAATTGATTTGATGTTTGAGTTTTATGACAAACTTAGGGAAGTCAATCTTTGTTAGTCTATTTGTATGTGAATTACGATTCATTGACTGTATCGTATTATTATTATTATCATTATGGTGTGTGTATGTGTTGTGATTGTTATGAACCACATTATTAGTATTATCATTATGATTATTATTATTATTATTATTCAAAGATTGACTCTGAATCGTCTCCAAGATCTCATTCATTTGGGCTTCCATCTGCGTTTTCATAGCAGATAGATTCTCAGCATTCTTTAAAGCAAATGTTTTCAAACCTTCGATTTCACACAAATTCTGACATGCAGCAGCCTCTAATCGGCTTAAAGTGCTATCATGTTCCTGAATTTTCTGTTCAAGAGTCTGATTACGAGTGGTTGTCATGATTATTGTGAGTGAAGTATTATTATTATTATGAAAATGATGTAGGTGTTTGTATGTGATACTATTATTATTATTATGAAGGTTGTTAATGGCGGATTAATGGCGGATCAATGGTGGGTGAAGAAGCGGTTATGGTAGTTAATCGGTTACAGGTCGAGAGGGTCTCGGCTCTGATACCAATTGTTAGCTATCAAAAGAAAGAAAAGAAGAACAGAGAGGAAAATATCAATCAATTCATAGCTAATTCATTACATTGGGTTATCTCTCTATTTATAATCCTGTTTCCCTCTAACTAACTATAACTATCTTTCTAATCTTTCACTTATTGACTAAACTAACCCTTTATCTTCTACTTATTACAAAATGGTCCTTCACCACTATTATACTACTAACAGTGAAACAACACAATGTCTCATGTAAGAACGTCTCAGTTTTGCGTATAACGTATAAGTCACAAACATTAAAAACTTAATACTGAGATTTGAAACTGTAAACATAAATCCAAGCAATATAGTTACAAAACCCAAACAGTTGAAGACTTGCTCCTTTGTTCTTTTCCTGATGGCCTTTTTTATATAATCATTGGAACAGTTAAACTTTACACCATATGTTTTAGAAACAAATCATACAGTTCAAGAGGGTTTGACATAGTCACATAGGGAACATGTGCTCTGATCCAGGTATCCACAGTTGTCAGATCTGACATTTTCGACAACAAGTCGGTTTGAACTTTGAATCTATGTTTTATCTTTAACGGGTCAAATAGAAAACTTGTCGTACAGATAGTAACACACTCGGCCGAATGAATCTTTTCTTCCGAAGATTTAGATTATTATTATTATTATACGACCCAAAACCGAAAGCAGGTACTTTGTTGCATCAAGTACAAAACACTACAGACACTAGATTCCTGTTCAATCATTCTACTCTTTTGCACCTACATAAATAAAATACACAGAAAAGAACCCTTCTGCCAAAAATTTCAATCAAAAACATATAAATAAAATACATTCAAACTGTGTGTATATGAGTTGAAACACCTAACCAACCTACACCATTGTTAAACTATAGACCTCATGCTTTAAGTACTTGACAGTAAACAATCTGGCTCTTAAGGTGGTTCCGTCCTGCCAGGCTCGACCACAAACTCGACACCAAAGTCTTCAACTGCCCTTTTCCAGCTAACGTTTCCCACAAATGCTCGGCTGCACCGTCTTTTCCAACATTTACCAACGATATACTCATATTGTTTCTTATAATACAAAGTTTCCCGTTTAACGGTACCAATGCTGCAGCCTCGAAACCCTTTGAGTTCCCCATATGCATCTTGCTGTCGATATGCTTCCTCCAAGAATCGGTTTCCTCATCATAGACCCTAACTTTACACCCGTCTTTACACTCCAAAGCGTAAAGTTTCCCGTCTACGCAAGCGCTTGGGTTTCTCCAGCCCGAAACCATCCCGTCATGAACCGGGGTCCACACATTTGTTTCAGGTTGGTACATTTCACTAACCACTTGTCTATGTGGCCCCAGCCCCTTCAAGAACCACTTTCCCCCATAAACCACCCCTATAAACGGCACCATGGCCGTGCTCATATCTGAAACAAAGCTCCAGCGGTTCTTACTCGGGTCATAAACCTCCACTGACCTTAGGGACCGTTGGGCGCCTTCATTCTCACCTCCCGCAACATACAAGCAGTTGTTTAGAACACACGAGCCGAAAAAATGCCTTCTTCTAAGCATATCCGGAGCCCGGTGCCATTTATTAGTCCGGGCACTATAATACACCACTCGTCTCATCGAACCCTTTACAGGATCTTTACCACCAAATATATACAAGTGACACCCGCTCAATACTGCACACCCGAACCCTAAGGCTTCTGAGTATTCTTTAGGCACGGGTGGCAACGGTTGCCAGAAGCGGTTCATTGGGTCGAACCCTTGCCATGCCATCTTCCGGTTTTTGTCTCTTTTCATAACATACACCCATTCTTCAGCCATTTGTAGTTTTTTTCTAAGAGAATAGAAATAGTTTCCCGCTAAGAGTCGGTACCATCTTTTGCAAACTAACCGGAGCGTGCGGTGCTCAATCCGTGGAACCCGTGTCAAACAGGCAATGGCGAGGTCGTCTGGCAGCCCGGGCAGGAGAGGGGATTGGTTACGAGTCCTGTCACGAGGCGGCTTTTGTCTGGTGGGGTGAATTGATGGTTTGATGTCGGGTTGCAGACAGAGTTTTGAACCGGGAACAAATCTTTTTGCTCCGGCAACGGTTTTTAGACCGGCATCTACTCTACACAAGCAAGCTGTTGTATCTACCTACAATCAAATCAAAACAACAGTTCCCTAATCATATGATTATTTAGAACTAAACTATGGAGGTTCTTAGCTAAAGATGATGCATTATAAACAACAAGATTCATAGGAAAACATATGATCAACAAGATTTTCATGGGATCAAAAGAAAATAGTCCAAATAGAGGTAAATGTGCATGCTTTTAGATTAAAATCAACCACAATTCAAATAAATTTTGTATCTTTACTTGCTTCCCACACCCCCTTGGTTTTAAAAAGCGTTAGGCGCACAAAAGCGGCGCAAAGGGCAAAAAGCGTGGGATTTTTGTACCCGAAACGCGCACTAATTACATAATTTTTTTTTATAAATCCCATAGGTTTTTAGCTTCATTTACCCAAAATATAGCTATAAATAAGGTTTTTATATGATTTTATCTATATGTACAAGCCAAAAACACCAAGGTACAACATTTTTATGCAAAAAAATTACTTGGTGCACGAGAGGCGCGCGCCTCAGGGCCAAAAGCGACTGAAAAAATGTAAAAAATGCGCTTTTTCTGTGCCTTTAGGAAAATGGGTAGGCGCAAAGCCCTGAGGCACCCTAGGCTGCGCCTCGCGCCTAGGCGCGCTTTTTAAAATCCAGACACACACACAAAAAAAAAGATCAAGAACTTACCAAAGGAGGCTGAATCCCTCTATCCATTATTGAAAGTTGAAATCCACTAAGCTATAAACAGATTTCATGGCTAATCATCATGAATGGCAGCTTCAAAACAAATTCTTTATCCAACCAGAAATCCACAAAGATAGGAGGGATCAGAAAAGCTGCATTTGCAGATGAACACAAGATTCAGTTTTTAGAATTAATTTTAAAGACTGAAAGATTATAAAGCACATAGGCCTCAATTTCTCCCAAAAATTAAATTAAAGATTCAAATAATAAAGATGTCAAGATTTTGAATTTTAAATCACACAAAAAGGTATAAACTTTAAATAGTCAATAAAGCTGATAAAAAATAATAAACTCAAATTCAAGATCTTCAAATGGTCAACATTTATCCTAGAAATCACAATCCCATGAAGCAAAGATAAAGAAATTAAGAACCCAACAAGCAAAATCTAGAAAAACAATGACCCATTTAGCAAAACAGAAAAAAACATTAAAAAAAACCAGTAACATTATATATAAAAAAAAAGAATCAGACACTCAAATGCAAGAAATGAGGCAAAAAAGAATAGAAAAGGAAAGGCATCACCTTTACTGATTTCACACTGGTAATGTGCCGAGTGGAGAAGAGGGCTCTTAAATAAACAAGCAGAATAATGTGTTAATTAAGATGAACACAAACTAATTCATCAAGTGAAAATGGAGGATTGTGATGCTGATTTGTGGCCTCACAAATTTAAATTTAGAGAATTAGGCAAGAGTTGGGAGAAAGTTTTTGACTTGTTTTGTTTTTTATTCAAGTCTTTAGCTTAAAGAGAGGTTTGTAAGGAGACGTTCTAGACTTCACTTTATGAGCAAATTCAGTGTTTTTAGACCCGGGGTGACCGGCCGGTTGGACTGGAAACCGGTCCGGTTAAAGGGTTGGACCGAAAATTTTATAATTTTGTTGGATTTTTTTTAATGTTTTGCCTGTTTTTTGGGCCGGTTGGACAGGTGACCCGGTGTGGGTCCGGTTCCGTCTGGTCCGGTTACGAAAACATTGGCAAATACTAATTTTGATGATTTTTGGTACCATAGTTTCGCTACCGGTATTGAGCCAATCTCTACTACAAATGCATCATTTCGGATATTGGTTTAGTGGGTGTTTATGATTGAGATAGAAAACTAAGATTTGTGGTTTTTCTAAATAACTTATTGATTTTTTTTTTTTTTTCAAAAAGCTAATATGTATCGATAACTTACTGAAATAATGAGCCGATCTATATTAGAAGTTTGTCTAACATAATTGAACTAAACTAATTTATTTGGTTGATTTGGTTGATTTGGTTCAGTTATCCTAGACCGATTATTATTTGGTTAATTCTTTTAAATTCGATTCGTTTATCTTAGACTTAGTATTAATTTACGTTTTAGTCCATGATAATACCACTTAATAGGTTTAAAAAATACGTGAGTTAGAACCAATGTTTTAAAAAATGGTACATACCGGACGGTTATGTCGGTAATACGGATTTCAGATGTGAACCCGGTAAAAAACACCCCGGTATAAAGGGGAAACAGTATCAAATTCGTACCGCTAATAAAATAAGGCCTGTCAGTTTGAACCGTTATACAGGTACTGGACTACTGGCCCAAAGCAAGTTTTTGGGTTTTGAACTATGGTTTTTTTGGGTAGTTGAAGAAGAGCTAAAAGGAGAACTTCATAATAATGATATAGATAACATGTTTGATGAGGAAGATCATGATTCGGTTTCTCAAACACGATGTTACTTGTTATATAGGTAATATGTTACTTAAGGAAAGCGATGAGAGTTTTTTTCATATTTTATAAAGATCGTGAACTTGATGCATTCAATACTACAATAGTTTAGCTACACGTATCGTACACTTCCATTTAAAAGAACTTTGTTGAAAAACTGAATGCTTTTATATTATATTTTTATTATGGGTTAACTTTTGGATTATTTTTTAATTTTTAAGTATGCACTTTTAGATTACATTTTGATTTAATGTTGTAACTTATGGATTTATAGAGTTAACTAGTCAACTCAGTTGAACCATCCGATATAACCTGGTTCAATCGGGTGAACAATTTTTTAGCTAAATCCGGTATGATTTAAAAACCGATTTTTAAAACATTGGTTAGAACATCCCCATTGAAATCTCCATCTTATGGTTTTAATCAAAAATCACTTCTGATTCTTTTTAAATTTAAGTGAACAATTGAACATACCACTTCCTCTTGTGTTTCACATAAGTATAGCTACAAGCTTTTTGTTTTTCTTTTTTTTTAATTATCTTTAATTATTATTTTATTATACATTATCTTTGTTTTCTAAAGAATTTATTTAGGAAAAAAACTTTATTAAAAAAAATTCTAATATCTTGTTCTAAATTGTTATATTTTTTTAGAAACCTTTTCTTATAATTTAAAACTTTTTCCCCCCTAAAAACTAGTGTTATAATTTTTTAGAAGTTGTGCTTTTTTAAATAAGTCATAGGGAACGTCTTTAATATTTTTAGAACATTTTTCGCATAACATTTGGATAGATCAACACGTTTGATTCTTTTCCCAGAGTGACATAATCCCATCCAACCAAATCAAATCAACCCGATCATTTTTATATTTTTTTTCTTTAAGGGGTGGCGGCACAGCTTGTTGCTCGCCTTCCCGCCATCTTAATATAATTTTTTCAATCATGTACTCATGTTATATAATAGATCTATTCTCAATAATAATAAAAAAAGCCCATTCAACAACCACATCTCTTATATTCACTCTTTTTATTCAAAAATAATAATTTCTTTTACACAATTTTACCAGAACTAATTTCTTTTATATTAGAAAAACTGAGGTTTTCTGGCCGTTGTGTGATGGGAGGAAGATCCGGCCAGGTCTGTTTCCTAGTGACATTGGCAGACCGGAGCGGGGGGTCAAACTGCTTGGTGGGGCAGTCAGTCGCGACGCCGGTTTCATAAGTGATCTATCTTCTAAAAGGGCGGCGCGGGCTGTTGACCTCATGGGGCTCCTCCCTAGATTGCGGGATCCCCAAAGCGAGCTTCTATTGCTTAGATCATGTATGGGTGTGGCTAAGTTGCTCTTCGGTTTGCGTACCTGCCAGCCTCCCTTTGTGGAAAATGCTGTTTCCTGTTTCGACAAAGGCCTTCGGGAGGCCATAGAAGACATTGTTGTCTGTGGGGGGGCTTTTTTGGGGGACCTCCAGTGGCGGGTTGCGACTTTACCGCTTCGACTTGGCGGGTTAGGCCTTTCTTCAGCCCGGGACGTAGCTGCCTATGCTTTTGTGGCCTCCAGATCCCAGTCCTGGGGTCTGCAAGACCACATATTACGTAACAGTGGGGTTGCTCACTTTGACACGGATTATTCTGGCGCTATTGACCTTTTACAACGATCCCTTCCTGACTTTGATATCGGCGGTTTCTTTAATAAGGACACCGCCCCCAAAAAGCCACAGAAAACTCTGGCGAATGCTCTTTATAACCGAATCGCACAAAGTTTGGAGGAGGATTTCCGTCTGTCCGTCCGTCAGAAGGCCGTCATGGAATGCCTTCAACAGCCTCACGCCCAGGACTTCCTTACTGTGTTACCTATCGAAGGCTTGGGGCAACGGATGTCGACAGTAGAGTACAGGGCAATCCTTAAATACCGGCTGATGATACCCATTTTCCCCGATGATGAAAATTGCCCGGTCTGCCGCAAAGCATGCCTTGATAAGTATGGGGAACATGCGTTACATTGTAAGGAATTGCCAGGGTTTAAGTATCGGCACGATTTTGTCCGGGATGCTTTGGCAGACATCCTTAGAAGAGCGGGGATCTCCGCAAGAAAAGAGGCGTCAGTTAATTTTCTCACAGACCCCGCGGAGGGGAGGTCCACCTTGCGCCCAGCAGACGTCTTAGTTTTTGGTTGGGAAGGTGGGAAACATGCGTGTGTTGATCTTACCGGGGTGTCCCCCCTTGTTGGGCTTCGGGATAGTGGGTTTGTGGCCGGGCAAGCGGTCATGAGAGCTGAATCAAAGAAAGTGGAAAAGCATGCTAAAGCATGTGAGGATAATCAGCATGTTTTCGTTCCCTTGGCCTTCGACACGTTCGGTTCCTTGGCACCGGAGGCGGTGCGGTTTTTGGCTCGGGTTCAGCGAGTAGTGCATAGCAACTTTTCCACCCCTCAAGGGCGGGGTTTTGTTTTTAGCAGATTGGGATTTTCTATTCAAAAAGGGGTGGCGGCGCAGCTTGTTGCCCGCCTACCTACCATCCTTATGTAATTTACCCTTTTTTATCAATGAGAATCTTAGTTCAGTTTAAAAAAAAAAAAAAAAAAAAAATAGTTGATAATAAATCTCATATATATTAGGTATCTTAGTTCGAAGTATTGGAAGTACAAAAATGTTGCGTATGGATAAACTCAAAATGGAAAAATTGCATATCAAGAAATCATCCTATGTTCCTTTATTTGGTTCGGATAACACTTTATAATTGGAAAATTGGATTTAAATACTCAAAAGTCAAAATCTTGTGTGTTGGCCGATATCACTCCCAACTATCACTTTATTCGTGTTTGTTTATGACTTGTTAAAATGGCCCTCAATTGAATTTTGTATATGAAAATGGGTAAAATTATTTATTTGTTGCATTATAGTTATGTTATACATCAAAATCTAAAAAAGACATGATTTTGAAAATGTGAGTTGTAAAGTAAACTAAGTTATAATAGTCAAAATTCCTATAAAATAACAATTCTCAAGTAAGAATAAGCATTATCCATTGCGTCTTTGGCCCTTACTTTTCAAATATATGAACATACAAGTATATAACAATATTGTGAAAACAAAAAAAGTTTCAAATTTTCAATAACAAGCTAGTTTTGTAAAAAAAAGTTTCAAACAAACCAAGTGTTACGTAACAATGATGAACTGAAGTAAGAAATGTGTAAATACAATATTGATACTTCTTAGGCTATTTAAAAAAAAAAAATTAGTATAAATCAATTTACATTTTTTTTAACTTTGGTTTTAAAAACTAAAATATACAATTTTTCCATGGAGAAATAGAGAAAACACCCGGTTGCATGGGTCACAAATGATCCAAAACTAGAGCCCACAATGCAATGCCAGGCCGGCCCATACACCTTGTCAAATTCCTGCCACATACAAAAAAGAAAAGATATTATATCCAAATATATAAATAATTTATTCAAATAAAAATCATTTAATTTTGAACACATGGGTTGGTTAAAACCAAAGTTCGATCACATGCACACGAATACTTGGTGGCCAATTTCTACTTTATATGATAAAAAAACAAATTTATATAAACTTCAGTACACATGGACTTTTAATAAAGTTATACGAAATATAACTAGGACATGGAATCTCATAATAATAATATTTTATAAAATTATAAAATAAATACATTAGATAACATATATAGCTATGCAATAATGGTAGGAGACCGAAAGCTAATGCAAAGTGTCACTAAAAACAAACGTAAAGCACATGGGACTATTGTGACAGTTTGATAATGTTTGCTATATACTGAGCAAGATCCAATATATTCTGAAATGGGAACATAAAATATAACATTAAACATATTATTAGTTACATAATACAAAATTATTTTGTATCAAATATAATAGTAAAATCGGACCGGGATCTTTTTCTGAGTATATTTGTTTGTTTATTTGTAAATGATTAAAAAAAATAACATAAAATATACATTATTTCAATCAGTATTAATTACATATACAAAAACTTTATATATCAATTAATAATTAAAAAAGTTAGGGAAACAAAACTATAGCAACTTGTTATTTGGCTACTTACATGATACAAAATTTGTTTTATATCAGTTAATAACAAAAGAATAAGAAAACATAAAATCTAAACTAAACTTGTAATTTGCTTACACATAAAATATTTTTACATCATATAATGTAAAAGGAAAATTGAATCTTAATAATATAAACTATGATCATTAGGGCAATGTGTCCGATAACAACTTTCAACTTTTATTTTTGTTGCCTAATGTAGTTTCAATCTATGGAAAAGTAACATTTTCGGGCACTAACTTTTAATTAAGTTGTTGAATACACTTCACGCTATGAATGGGACAAAAATAAGTCAGTTTTTCGTTAAGGGCAGATGACTTTACTTAACTTTTAAACTAGTCCCTGCCCTTGATAACAAAAAAAAATGTTGATAATGTAATTGCACATATTACTAGTATGAATCATTATCTACAAATAAGGATAGGTTGGATAAAAGCTTACTTTTCTTTTTCACCGGTGCAACCCTTGACAACAAAAATAAAGACTTAAGAGTATCCTTGTTCCCATTGTTCGTATTAGTATGAATTATTATTAGCAAATAAAAATAGGTATAGTTAAGATAAAAATCCAAAAAATAAATAAACAAACATACCTTTTTTAAGTTAAGTGCGATTTGTTTAGGGCTAAATTTCTCTAAGCTATCATAAGTTTGTCTAGCACACCGAAATGCATGTATTTGCATGAATGCAGGCATGTCCGTCACCAAAACCCTCACTTGCAATAAATCTGTTACGGGCCCGACACTCGCTATGCTCATCTCCGCGGGGTTCCCCACCGATCTCCGCCCCGCAAACTCCATCAACGAGATTGAGTTTCTCCCTCCTTCCATAACCGAAACAGATTTTCTTGCTGATTCTTGAATCACTTCCTTCTTTTCTTCTTTGTCATAGTTGTGGTGATGATTGAGGTCGGATTCTCGGTAGGTTTTCGATCTTTTTAGTAGTCCCCAACTACGGGAAGCCGCTTTCTTGGTGGTTGATGGTGGTGGTGGAGGGTGGTGTCCTCCAGTGTCTAGTTTGTAGACATGCATTACTCCTTTCTTATGCTTTGTTGCCATTTTTTAATTTTGGGTGGAAAAAGAAATTATTATGGTGTGGCGGCAGTGGCGGTGGCGGCGCGGTGGTAGTGGTGGTGATGATGGTGTTGGTGGTGGAGATGGCCGCTGCAGTGGTGCCGGAAGAAGGTGGTTGTAGGAAATAAACCATGTGATGATGCATGTGATGGTTTATATAATAGTGGAGAAATTTACATTTTTACTGTTTTTATTTTATTTTATTTTTGGGTTTACAAATAGGAAAATGAAGGTAGCGAATCTAATTCGTGGCAATTTTTTATTGGAGGTATTAATTAACTGACTCCATAAAGTTTATAAATTAATTTTGGGAACATGGGTTGGTCAAAGAGCAAAGTTTGATTGATCACATGTTCATGAATGGTTGGTGGTGAATTTGGGATTTATATAATAAAAACGAATTTGTTTAAAGTTAAGTGTATTTAAATTTTTAACAGAGTAATACAAATATGGGTGAGGCTAACGTAAAAAAGTTTGTTAGCGTACAAAATGTAAGAAGTAATCTAGATCGTGTGATTAGACGGATAATGAGGGGCACGACGGTAAAAAAACACGCGTCATTGAATTTGTCGAAAACAATGAATAAGGGCAAATTAGTAACTGGATCAAAAAAAAAATAAAAGAGCGGGCAAATTACAAACATCACTCAACTAACATTAAGTTTCTATTCAGTTTCTAAAATTACAACGAAAACCGTCTACTCAACACAAATCAAAACACAATTAGGGTTTGTTTTCGGGTGCGAATTGAAATCAAAAAAACAAAACGATCAACACGAAAAAATGGCATCGAAGGCAAAATCAGGTATTTATATACAATATTTGGAATATTATTGCGTGTAATTAGTTAGAATTAACAAATCCAAATGATACTTTACAGGAGTTGAATATGAACGGCGATCAAAGGGAAACCATGATAGTCCGGCTAAAACTTCAAAATCAGGTTTGCTGAACAATTAAAAGTTGTTTATAAGTATTCGTATTATGATTTTATAATTTTTTTTCAAATACATGTTTATTGCGTCTTAATGTATTCATTTTTAGGGTTTTTTTTGCTACTACCTGCGTGTAAAGTTATTTGTATTTGCGTCTGAATTTGTAATCAGTAAGTTAAAAAACCATGTACTTGCGTGTAAATGTTATATGTACTTGCGTTATAATTTGTTATAAGATGTAATTAACAATACGTAATAATTTATATATTTGAAAAGGAAAAACTATAAAACTGACATGATTTACTGGCATTTATATCAGTCGGCTGTGTCAGTAGAAATAAAATAAACTATATACACTAATCAAAACCCTATAGTATATCTAACACAATTAACCCTTATTATAATATGAATGTGAAACGATCAATCCATTCCACTTGCGTCTTCTCTATAAAGATTATTTGATTTTATTATTTTTATCACTCAACTTTTAAAAATTACAATGTCAAAACGTTATGTCTCTCTCAAAGAATACCTAGATGACCTAGATGCTGCTGATTCCCTACTTTTATTAAAAGAAAGTGTTGTTGTTGATGATCCTGTACCACAAGCAATAGGTATTGATGTATTAGACGCATTTAATAACATAAACAACCAAGAGCAAGGTCAGAGACGTTATGGTTTGGTGTATCAGCGTAGGAATAAAAACCATGAAGTCCCTGCTCCAGTAGGAAATGTTGAAGGTGCAGGGGATTTACAAAATGAAGCTATTATGGAAATCAATAATTATGTTCAAGAACGAGCACAACAAGATGTGAATATGGCAGAACAACAAGATGGGGACAACAACATAAACGGTGATGTGTGGTACACTCCACAAGAATTGTTAGCGATCCTTAGCGAGGGATTATGAAAAATCCCTGTTTCATATTTTTTGGTATATTAAAAGAAGAAATGTTTTGTAATGATGATGTATATATATGAAGCTAGATATTGTAATGTGTAAAGCATATTAAGACGCAAATGATGTTCATGTTTGGTTTTTTTATTTGAATAGTACTCGCGTTTTAATGAAAATGAACTTGTGTTTGATATTATTTGAATTTATAGTATGTGTCTTGGTATATTCAAACATTGAATGTCTAACAATAATGTTAATAGTTGCGTTTGAATATTAAATAAATTGCGTTTTGATATGTTCCCTTAAAAATATAGATATTTCGAGGTATGCGATTATTCCATTTGTATCGGTTGATGAATATGAGCAACCTATCAGCACATTGATAAAAAACAAACCTGTGAAGAGGAAAATAGCAAAAGTTGTTGAGTCAACATCATCTGATGAAATTGTTGAGGAAAAGAAGAAAAAAAAAACAACACAAGAGAAAACGTGTGCTTATTGATGAATCATCATCCGAGGAAGTTGTGGTAAAAGAAAAAAATAAAAAAAGAACAGAAAAAGAAGCATGTGCTTGTTGATGAATCATCATCCGAGGAAGTTGTGGAAATAAAGAAAAAGTAAAAAAAAAAACAACAGAAACAGAAGCATGTAGTTATTGATTCTTCTTCGTCCGAAGATGTTGATAAGAGAAAGAAAAAAGGGAAAAATCTAAAAAAAAAACTGAAAAAAAGAAGAAGCTTCATGAAAAGAATAAGAGTGACAAATATTTTGAGTACATGCACATAAGAATTAGCATGAGATGGTCACCTGCAGAGTTTATGTCAACAATAAAGATAATGTTGGATGAACAAAAGGAAGGCATAAAAAATGGGCTTCGAATCAATTTTGACGTTTGAGTATGATTCAACTGCAACGAGCTTAGGATTCTGGTTGATCATGAACTTTGATTATGAAACATGCCATGTGAATGTTGGTGATCGTAAACTTAACATAACAGACGAAACGGTGCATGAGCTATTCGGAATCCCAATGGGTCAAATACTAATAACAGAGAAGAATAGACCAAGGAAAGGGTCTGCAAAAACATTTGATGAATTCAAGAATCAATTCCCTACGAGCAAAGTAACTGTTACCAACATCCTGAATCTGATAAAAGCAAATCAAGACGGTGGTCGCTTGTTTAAACTAAATTTTTTGGTGCTCTGGAACACAGTTTTCGGAGAAATAACAAAGTCAACTATAATAAACCAAAGGTTCTTGGAGTCAATTGACAATGAAGATGAAATTCCGAATATGAATTGGTGCGCATATATGGTTGAATGTTTGAAAAGAACAAAATTTGAATGGAGTGGGTATAAAGAGTTGTATAATGGTCCTATAGCTTTGCTAACAATAAGTAACTATTAAAAAAACATCTATGTTATAAATTCAAATACATTCTAATACAAAAAATTAATGTTATGTTGCTAGTCACAGATTCTGTACACACATGAGTTCCATAAACATAAACAATTAGAGGCTGCATTAAGAAGACCGGCCATCAGTTACATAACCTCATCGTTAGTGGCTAAAATGGAAGAGTATGTACACGACAACGGTCCTTTTACAGTTCATATAAATGAAGCTGCAGCAAAAAAAACATGATGAAGACAACGGTCAATGCATTGATCCTTTTACGAGAGCAAAAAAATCAACAACAAATGACCCTCGATGAAGATTACACAATACGGCGGGCTAAAAGTCCAAAAAGAAAAGGTTTGTATGAGTGTGATAATGAATTTGAGTTATCGGGCGACGAAGATGAGAATTACAGTAAATGGAATGAGATGGATTTGGGAAAGGAAGGTGAAGAAGATAATGAAACAAAAATCCAGAGAGGTAAAACGCAAGTACTAATAACTAAAACGCTAGTTATAGTTGAATTTTTTTATTGGTACGGGGCTTCAGACGCAGGTTTAAGAAACTTTACAAGCAAGTTTGTTTTTTAACATTTTCTTTTCATTCAGGAATTGGTGTCCTTGATTGATAGAAATATTAGAAGATACCAACAAATTGAGAAACAAATTAATGAAATGGTTGGAGTAATAAGGAATAAATATTCTTGGATTCCATCTTTGCTGGAAAGGTGCGACAAATTGGATGCAGTTTCAAAGAAAGATGCATTTGCAACTGAAACTAATGATGAAGTTGAAAGAAAAAAAAAAACAAATCTGCTGAGAACATGGACTAGTTTGAAGATCACTAACAAGTTGATTCTGATAATCAAGCAGATGATAATACCAGAGGTGATGATGGTGAGGGTGAGAAAGTTGATAACATCAGCTTGGACAAAAATGATTTGGTTGTTGACCATGTCAGTGATGATATGGTTAACAAAATATCTGATATGGGCAAGGACGACACCATATCTAGTCAGTTGATGGGTGGAGATGGAATAGATGTTGAGGAGGATAAAATTGAAACAGAGAAAGAAGGTCAAAATGGTGATGATATTGATAAAGATGATGATCCAGCTGGTGGGGTTGAGGTTGAAGAAAAAGCTGACATGTGCTTGTTAAAAGAAGGTCAAAATGTTGAAGCTGAAACGGTTGATCCAGAAGAAGAAAATAAAAGCATGTTGAATGAAGATGTTCTCAATGATATAAATGATGATTTCAGGGATGATGATACGGGTGTTTATGATGTTATAACAAAAAATCCAATTTGTCAAGTTAATGAAGAAGAAAATGTGGAGACACCAAAGGCTCAACCAATCCCAAAAACTACATCCCCAAAAATTCAGCAAGATAAGGGTAAGGGTAAAGAAGAGCATGAACAGGGTCGGGGGAAAATAGAGAAATTCCCTGCACCACCATTGCTTTCACCATATGTTAACAAGCAAGTTTGCATAGTGGAGAAGTTAATGCGGGAGGAGATGATAGCCTTTCAATACATCATGTCGCCAACAACAGAATATTTGTAAGCTGAAAAATAGTATATAAATGTTTTGTTGCATCTTACTATCTTAGATGATCTTATTTGACTGTTTATTCTAAAAAATGCAGCGATAATGTATATAAGTCGGTATGGTTGGATGCACCAAAGGTAGTAATGAAAAGTTTGTTTGACGGGTTATGGCTACACCAAGGTGTAGTTGACACATGGGCAGAGCTTTTGAATTATGAGGAATTAAATAATAAAACAAAAGACTCTGTTTATAGGTTGTTCTGCAACACACAAACCCTGGTATGTTTATTTTTATTTAGACGCAGACATTATTATTGTTAAACGCAACTTATAAACTAAATGATGTAATTAAACGCAATTAATATTAACAACCTAACGCAAGTATTATGTATTTAAATACACTATTTTGATTTCTTGAAACACATGCAGCCCGCGAAAAACTATTTCAAGGATAAATCGACGGAAGAAACATTTGCTATTTTCTCTAGTAATGTCCTAAGCATAATGGATAGAGTAGATGTAAGAAGACTAGATGAAGTTGATATAATCATCTGCCCACTGCTGATAGACCAACATTTCTACATGGTATGCTTCAATCTGAAAGATTTAACAATTGAGCTAATTGACAAATCAGCAGCTGGAGGTAAAGACATAAAAAAATATAGAGGAGTGCCAGTGAAACTGGTAAAAACAAATCGTATAAAATTTAAAAAACAGCTGTGATTATTATTAAAAAATAACTCATATATTATTCAAATTGTTTGCAGCGACAAGTATTATGCACCTTCCTGCCTGACCAACACATGCCTAGAAAAAAAAAGAATTCCGGAAACTGAAAAAATCAAAAATAATTTGCAGGGAAATGGAGTGGACAACAACGAATAATGATGTTGACTGCAGTGTGATTGTAATGCGACACATGGAAACATACAAAGGAGAACAAAATTCGTCGTGCGGTTTTAAGGAAGAAGGGGTTGAACAAGATAAGCAGATTAAAGGATTGAAGCGTAAATACTGCGCAAAGATGATCCTTAATGAATACAACACGGAAAGGGAACACATTCTTCAACTTGCAAAGAAATTTGACAAATTTCCTCAAAAGAAAAAAGTGCTCGCAAATATAAAAGAAAAAGTGGAGAAAAGACAAGATGGTCTTATCAATGGGGATAAGAAGGAAAAAGAACAATGAAGAACAAGATACATTTTTCTTTTGTTGAACAAATAAAAAAACATATTTCTCTGTTGTCCTTTATAATGTTTAACATTTGTTATGTACATTGGGTCTTTTTTTAAGACGCAAATGTTATTCTTATTAAACGCAAATGTTAACAATTGTTCAAAACATGATAACTTTATAAAATTATGGTAAGGTAAAACGCAGGTTATATTTTATTATCACAACACTTTATAAAAAATGATAACTTAAAAAAAACATGATTTTTTTTTAAAAAAAAATAACAATTAAATTTATATAAAATTTTGCATGGTTTATGTTTTTTCAAAGTTTTTATTCATATATTGAATATTCTTTGTTATATAGACAGAATGTTCAATGATTGTTGTAGAAATATTGTTTTTTTCTTCAATCTATAAACGCAAATACATACAACCTCAAACGCAAATCGTAAAAAAAAAACTTTTATTAATAATAAAACGCTAATAATACATAATTATTAAACAAAAAGGTGTTGACATTAAAACGAAACTTATTTTTTTAAACGCAAGTTGAATAACTTTAACTAAATCTAAAATGCAAGTTGATTTTTTAAAAACACACACTAAGAATTACATTTAATATAAATTTGTTAAAAAGACAAGGTAATATAAATTACATTTGTAAAAATATAAATTTGTAAAAAGACAAAGTAATATAAATTAATAAATTATAAAAAGTGACGGTTTAAAAATGACAAAATTACCATAGACCATCAAATAGATGTCACTTCACAACTGATAAAAAAAGAGAAATGTGGATAGTCGTGATGAAACTGAAGACTGTTGAACGTATAAAATTAATTTTTTTGAAACGGCAAAAGTCCTTTTATGTACTATAGAAACTAAACACTATAAAATAACATAATTTGTGAACATTTTAGGGCACCTCTACACCTTCATTCCCTCTTAAAAACCCAAAAATTTAAAATCACTTCAAAATCTAAAAAAATGGCAGACAACAGAACCTAAGCACATGGTGGTATGAGCAGAAAAAATCCAATATGCTCATGAGCGATAACCAAAAAGTGGTTTACAACTTTAAAGAAAGTGTGCTACGAAATTGTAGCAAGCCAGTCCTCAAAAATATGTATGCCCTGGGTGTTCCACATCTAAGTCATTCAACACAGGTAACCAAACTTTTTGATGTACTGAAGAAAATGTTTAAAAATTGTGAGGTGAGGGGAGTGAGAAGCTGGGAATTTATTGAAGACAGATTTGAGGTTGATGTAACTTTTAATGATGGGAATATTGAAGAATTCCATCCTAAGGATATATCTTTCTCTACTGATATGGATTCCCTAAAAATTTGTCTGAGAAGCCACTTATAAACCAAACTGGATCAGAGTTTGGTTCAAAACTTGTGTTGATGGTCAAGGCTCAGTATGTTTTTTTTGGCATTTTTATGATTCCTTTTCAATTAACTTGTATGAAGTGTCATGAAAAAAAAACATAAATGTACAACAATTCAAACACAAGTTATGAGATAAAACAAAAAAAAAGAACAAATATAATTAGTTTGCTAAAAAAAGGCGCAACTACTATTATGAATAAAACGCAATTATAATTTATTATGGAAATTATTAAACGCAATTGCATATCCAACTTACACGCAGGTACAAAAATTACAAATATATTCATCTTCTCCAATTAGTTATTTCACTCTTATTTTAGTTTTGCCATAACTTGTTTAAATCGATTTATCTAGTAGTATGGTGTTTTTGAATTATAGATTCTTTGTTGATTACTAACCATTTCAATAGCTCTTATGCATATATCAACCTTCTTATTATAATGTTAAAAAAACACTTTAATATCTTTTAAAAACAAAAATGCAAATACATAAATATTCAAACGCAAATTGTAAAAAACAAAAAACATCCAAATATCATCCGTATGATAAAAATCAATACGCAAAAGCATTAAAAAATTTAAACACAACTGGTAAAAAAAATTCAACATAATGAATGAAGAACCTGACATTCATAAATATAAAAATAAATAAAACGTAAGTAGAAATAAAATTTACACGCAAGTAACATATCTACAAAAAAAAATCTTAAAAAAAGGTTTAATAGTCTTCAATCTGAAAAACGCAAATACATACAACTTCAAACGCAAATTGTAAAAAAAAAAACTTTATATAAACCGAATGGTAAAATAAAAAATACGCAACTAGTCATCTGAATAAAAATCACCTATCATTGATGATGGAAATTACTCAAACATAAAACACAACTACATATGTACAAACTTAATTTAAAAACAGAATTAACGTGACTACAAATCAAACATAAAACAACTATCATTCAAGATGTAATCTTCATCTTCATTAGCTTTGACTTGACTGTAACATCAGCTTCTTCATCAAAAATTGTCACTGCAAATTGTGATACGTTGAAATCTGAAAAAATTATGGAGAAAAAAAAGAATTAATAAAAACTAGTAAAATAATGATAAAACTGATAAACGATTATAATTTGTATGAAAGAACTGATCGATCGAGTTAGACAAATACTCAATCAGAAATTATAGAATGATCATCGTGTTAGGGTTTCATTTTTTTGAAAGTAAAATACTAATTAAAAAAAATAGAACATAAAAGGAGAAAAGTCTATAATACCCTCACATACTAGAAAATTAAATACGAGGTAATTTGGTAACCTCTTCCACGTGTACGGTTATTATTGCTTCTTACGTTTTGTACGCTATACAACTTTGTACCATAAACTTTCTCTATAAATATAACCAGGGGACATAAGACCACTGGAAGACATCCGGAACCAGAGCATGTCGTGAAAGAAGCACACTGGGAGGATATTATCAGGAGCCTAATTCTCTTTTCCAGAAAAAATGATCATATATATGATGGAATGCAAAAAAGAATCATAGAAGCCGCTGCTTTCTATTATAAGTCTTTTCATAATTATAGAAGTGTATGTGAGTGGTATGAAAAAGAAGCTGAGGAGTGGCCTTGTTGACCGGCCTTGTGATTCTCGTTATAGAATGTAGTGCCCAATAGTTTAAAGGAACGGGTGAAGCCTCAGGATCCGCTCCCGATTTCTGGTGGCGTACTCCCCACACAAGCAGCACCCAACGAAGGGGGGACGGGTAAAGCTACAGGCCAAAAAACTTCGACCCTTCTTTAAATTTATATAGGTTCATTATATTTGGACACCTCAGAATTATTTCGATACTCACTTATACGTCGCTTTGGGGTTATAACGCAACGTATAAAGTACGAGGTCAAGTACGATGTAACATGTGGACTGACTGACTGATTCACTTGTTAACCCTAAACGCTGCGTTATGTCCATGGCGCCGCGTATAGGGCCATTTAGTTTCTCCATTTAAATTTTAAACCATCTCATGCATTCATTATATCCATATACAAATTTAACCTAAATATACAAATCTTACCCATATACAAATTTTATCCCATATACAAATTTTACCATTTTATTAGATTACATTGTGATTTCTTGGATTAGCAACTACCTTTTTAGTGAATATTCCGACGAGTCCGTTGTTCCTGATTCTTACATCCGGACCGTTATTGGTGACTCGTACGAGAAACCAGTCCTGTTCAAAACTATGGAGGATGTCGAGGAGGTTGTCTCTGGCATTCGTTATCGTGACAATACGGTGCCGCTATACTTGAATATCCCCGTGGAGGACTCATACGCATAACACGGCTATCCGAATTACGGATGCTGAGGCGAACCATATTCCCGGGCTGAATATCCGTACGTTCAGCAAAACTTACCCGACTACGTTTACGGTGGTGAGCCACCATTTGTTCACCAACACTATCCCGACCACGCTTACGGTGGTGAGGATAGCTTTGCATAGCAAGACTATCTGGACCAGGGAGACGGTAGCGATGAGGAGCAGCCGTTAGATGATACGGAAGGTTGTTGCCCGATTAAAGTTTCGTTTAAGACTGACCGGACATTTTCGTCACAATTAGAATTGGTGGATTGGGTAGAAAAAGAAGGGATGGACAATGGTTACGTCATGGTGATTAGAAGATCAAAGGAAATGATTTCGTGGAGGTTTTCTATCAATGCACTCTTGGTGGGGAGCATAAGATTGTAGCTAAGGTGAGGAAAACGGGTAGCAAGTAAATAGGTTGCCCATTTGATTTGATAACTGTATATGCATATTTATATATGTCTATAGCTTTCAGGTCAGTCGATCAAGTTTAGTTTGTCATAGTTTGTCGTAGTTATGTTTGAAGTTTCGTATGTAAAGAACCATTTGCATACTCGGGCATGCAAATGAGTTTTAGAAGTGTGCGAATGAGTCAGTTTATGACTCATACGCATGATAGAAAGGTAAAATGGACACATTCGCACCTTTGATGGTGCGAATGGGAAGTATCTATATATAGGTGTTTGGACTAGAGGTTGTTAGAGTTTTGGTCATTTGTGTCTGTGAGAAGTTATCGCCAATTCTTTGTTCGAACACCTAGTTTGACCTGTTTATCATATTTCGAGTCTGTAATCATTATTAAACATTCTAATGATTATGATAAACGTTGAAAATGAAATCCTGTGTGTGATTTACTATTATATCATTTTGCTAGATCGAGTTCCGCAGCTTTCGATTTACATATCGTTGAGATTAGTGTTGTTTTGATCATTTACGATCATACAATAGGGTCGTTTGAGTCAACGGGAAAGGTTCGGAGGTTAATAATGAAGAACGTGGTGCACAACTACACTTATTTTGAAAACTTAGAGGGTCACGCGTATGCGAGAAGGCTTTCTTCAAAGGATAAAACTGGTTGAGCAGCTGGTAAAGCAAGATCTTCTAAAGCGTAGTATGTGGAAAACGCTAACGAAAAAGAATCCGGATAAAAAGATAATTCTAACAGATATACACAACATTGTGTAGAAGATCAATGCTGAAAAGATAGTCAACGAATCTCTAATGCAGCAACTTGAAAACCTCCTTGTTAAAATACATTTCACTTATTACACACGCGAGAATCAGACCACAAATGCTCTTGAAGATATTTTTGTCCACAAACATTCATCTATTATGTGGTGTTCATTCCTACATGTGCTAATGATTGACGCCACCTACAAAACAAACATGTACGATATTCCGTTTGTTTAGGTTATAGGTATGACGTCAACAAACCAATCGCTTTCGATTGCTCATGCGTTTACTTATGCTGAAAAGGTAGATAACTACTACATATGGGTGTTGGAGAGGATTAAGTCTATGCGGGTAGACTGTATGGAGCTGCATGTCATTGTAATAGATAGGGACTTCACGTTAATGAACGCGTGTGATCAAATTGTAACAGCTATTCACGGATCAATCACATCTCCACGTGCGATGGCGCTAGTCAAGCAGCGCCGGCGATCCTCAATACAGATGTAGCCCCCCCGTGCCGCCACTTGGCTACACTAACAGCTTTTCAGCTTTATGTTAGTCGTCACATCAGACGCCTTCTAGAACATGCGACTGACATAGGAAGAAAAGGAAGCGCCTTCAGCCACTCACGTCGCGCCACGTTGACCAATGGCAGGTCGGTACCACTTTCTCTCTCCTTAGCATTTATCACACTTCGTTCCATCTTAAACTATCCGGTTTGATTCTAACTATTGGGCCAAAAGGAAGCAATCACATAACCCAGGCCCAAACCCATCGTCGTGGTTATGGGTTAATGATGTTTGGCCCACCATGTGCCCTATATAAAGGAGGGCTCTCCTCCTTGCAGGGACACAGAAAATTTTCCCATACACATACGATTGCATACCTGCAACTGTCTAGCCATACAACATTTCCGTGTCTGCCATTACGAGTCCTAAGGACTTTCAGGCGGTCGCCTCCTTTCATTAGGCCCCTTTTTGTTTATTTTTTCAGGTTTGATTCGAGCCACAAGTGTGGGAAGATTATACCTTGTAGCAAACACGAGTTCAACACCGTAGTCATCTCTTCGGAGGTAACTACTCACCCAGTTGTAACCATTTGTTTCTTTATATATGTCTTCCAATCCTCTTATCATCAACCTGCGGTGTAATTGGCGCTTAGGTTGTGTGCCCAAAAATATTTACGACAACATAATACTGGTCAGCTCATAAACGTAACAGTAATCAAAACACAAGATATCGACTACAACATCATCACAACAAACTCATATATCAAAATCTACTTCCAAAAGATTAAAGACATTTTCCTCTAAATAGTTAAAACATTGATTTACCTATAAAAAGTTTCATAATTTGTTTCATTTTATCTAGATTTCTAGTCATGATTTTTTTTTATCCACAAATTTTTTTGCATTTGGTGTATGTCAGATAGTTGATTTGGATTTTAGTGATTTCACAACCTAAGGTTGTAGATTCATCTGATGTGGTATGATCTGCAATCTCAGCTTGCGGATCTATGACACAAAACCTAAGGTTGCAGATTCATCAAATACTTGTTTAATACATATGAAAGAATTCAACAACATACAAATTTTAGGTATATTATCACCTAAGGGGCTGTTGGGTAAGCTTTTAAATGAGGCTCTGAACCATTCAACGCTGAATGATTCAGCATTCAACGCTGAATGATTCAGCATTCAGTGCGTTTGTTTCAGCTTTTGAATGGAATGGTTAAGGCTGAACCATTAAGATTTGGGATGTTGCTGAACCATTAAGCACTGGAACATTAAGCACTGAACTAGGCTGAACCTTAATGAGACTCTCCTACCAATGTGGGACAAGAAAATTAAACATTAAGAGGTCCAACTTAATAATTAAGCATTTAACCATTCAGACCTCTTAATGATTCAACATTTAGTCAACCAAACAGCCCCTAGTGGGTTTATTTTTACAATACTACTATTTCAATTATTTTATCCTGAAAAAGACAAGCATAAAGACCTGAAATATGTTTTAAGGGAATATATCGTGGTTAGCACGGCTACACGAGTTCTCTACCTCTACCATGCATTCTTCCGCTTCTTCTGCATTATATTAGTTTTGTATTATTTCATTTGTAATATTTAGTTGTATGCTAGCTTTTCATTGTATTTATTTCTTCTTTTTTTCGTATTGTATTTATTTTATCATGATTTTTTTTCTCACACAAAGTAGTGTGACTTTGTAAGACTATATGGTGTGCCTCCCCTTTCCCCCAACTCCCCCAAGTGCCACGTCAGCGCCACGTCATTTCCCCCTTCTCCTCCCCCAAAGTTTGGAAATGCCTTCCCCCAATTCCCCCATTCCCCCTTCCTTTTTTATTGGATAAAGGTTAATAAAAAAAATAAAAAAAAAAATGGGCCAATCACAAGACAAGGGGAGAAAGGGGAAATCTCCCCGAACTCACCGGAAATAATACGGGGGGGGGGGGGGGGGGCGGTGTTCCCCCACCTCCCCGATGCCACCTCACCTCCCCGGGTCTCCTCCCCGCACCCACACCAAACAGCCTAAGTGAAGACGATTCAATATTAAAAAGGAAGCATGAAGTGGGTTTGATATGAGTGTTTATGTAACCCAAAAAAGCAACACAATATACTAAATATATATTATAATATTTATAGACAATGTTAATGTTAACGAGAACCAAGCATGGATGCTTCTCTATATTCCATACTACCATTTACAGATCTACTTTTCATCAATAAAATATAATTTAAAAACAATTGTTTCAAACATTTTATAAATATTATTCCCGTAAAGAGTGGCCATGTGCTACTGCATTAATCAAACAGAACGACAGAACTAGGAATATTTTTTTAATTGTTTTATTTTTTATTTTTAAGGATATACACTCATTACTGAAAAAAGAAATTACTTTTACAAATTGAATACTTTTTCCGGTGGTCAACTATTTGTAAAAATATAATAGGACACTTAATATGCCTGCTTTCCTAAAATAAAAAAATACACCGTTAAAATCAGTAGTCATCTACAACCTTTCGTCCACAACATAATTTTTTGCTTCAAATATGAAGATTAGAAGTACAAATGAGAAATCTTTACAGGTTATTTAAAAAAAAGGCAGCTAATTATCTAACCTTATTTTATTGACATTTTTTAACACATTTGTGTCGTTGAATGAAGAAGAATTTAGTTAGTCTAAAGTTTTAATTAAAAATTAAAATTAAATGAAAGCGTTCTATAATGAAAAATTAAGTTAATACAAAAAATTCCAAGTATTCTTGTTAATTTTCTTCCTTCATAGTCCACATGAATCTCTAAACATTCTTGTTTATAGGAGCATTAATATAGTTATTCGTAGAAAATATCCACTCAAGATCAATGTTTTCTAATCTCGGGTAAGACTAGAACAGTGGAACCAGGCTCCTAGTATGTTCGGTCGACGGTCAGCGTGAGTTGAGCAACACTAGCTGGAACGATAGGTTTTCGACGAGTGATGGTTATATCTAGACCTGGCAATTTCAACCCATCAAGTTCAGTTTAGGTTGTTTTGGGTTTAAAATTTGACCTTGTAGGTAAAAATGGGTTTAGTATAATTTTTAAGAGGGTTAGGATGGATAATTTTAATTTTAGGAAATAAGTAAGTGGGTCAGGATGGGTATGTCAAAAAAAAAAAAAACAAATGAGTCAGGATGGGTATTTTTAGATAACCATATACAAATCTGAATTAAAACTCACCCAAATGGTCCGGGTCACTAACGGGCCCGGTCGGGTGGAAACAGTACGGGTCGCAACGAGACGTGTCAGGTTGAAACGGTCCGGGTCGCTAGCGGGCCCGGCCGGGTCGAAACAGTCCGGGTCGCTACGGGACGGGTCAGGTTGAAATGGTCTGGGTCGTTACCGGACCCGGTCGGGTCAAAACGGTCCGGATCGCTACCGGGCCTGCCCGGGTCGAAACGGTTTGGGTCGCTACGGAACGGGTCAGCTTGAAATAGTCTGTCTCGTTACCAGGGCCGGTCGGGTCGAAACGGTTCAGGTCGCTACCGGGCCCGGCCGGGTCGAAACGGTCCGGATTGCTACGGGACGGGTTCGGTTGAAAAGATCTGGGTCGTTACCGGGCCCGGTTGGGTCGAAACGGTTCGGGTCGCTACCAAGCCCGGCTGGGTCGAAACGGTCCGGGTCGCTACGGGACGGGTCAGGTTGAAACGGTCTAGGTCGTTACCGAGGCCGGTAGGGTCGAAACGGTTCGGGTCGCTACCGGGCCCGGCCGGGTCAAAACGGTACGGGTCGCTACGGGACGAGTCAGGTTGAAACGGTCTGGGTCGTTACCGGGCACGGTCAGGTCGAAACGGTCCGGGTCGCTGCCGGGCCCCCCCGGGTCGAAACGGTCCGGGTCGAAACTGGACGGGTCAGGTAGAAATGGTTTGGGTCGTTACTGGGCCGGTCGGGTAGAAACGGTTCGGGTCGCTACCGGGCCCGGCCGGGTCGAAACGGTCCGGGTCGCTACGGGACGGGTTAGGTTGAAACGGTATGGGTCGTTACCGGGCCTGGTCGGGTCGAAACGGTTCGGGTCGCTACCGGGCACGGCCGGGTCGAAACGGCCCGGGTCGCTACGGGACCGGTCAGGTTGAAACGGTCTGGATCGTTACCGCGCCCAGTCGGGTTGAAACGGTCCGGGTTGCTACGGGACGGGTCAGGTTGAAACGGTCTGGGTCGTTACCGGGCCCGGTCGGGTCAAAACGGTTCGGGTCGCTACCGGGCCCGGCCGTGTCGAAACGGTTCTGGTCGCCAACTGTCCCGATCGGGTCGAAACGGCCCACGCCCTTACTAAGCCTGTTTGGGACGAAAGTCCCACTTGTTAAAGGGCCATTCGGGTCAATACGGTCCCGGTCGTTTAAGAGCCCGATCGGGCCGAAACGGCCCGGGTCGTTGACGGGCCGGGGGTCGTAACGGTCTAGGTCGTTAATAGTCCGGTCGTGTCGAAACGGTCCGGGTCGCTAACGGGCCCTAGTCGGGTCGAAATGGTTCGGTCGCTAACGTGTCCAGTCGTTGACGAGGCCGATCGGGTCGAAACAGTCCGGATCGCTAACGTGCCTGGTCGGGTCGAAACGGTTCCGGTCGCTAACGGGCCCGGCCGTGTCAAAATAGTCCGGGTCATAATGGTCCGGGTTGTTAACCAACCCGATAGGGTCGAACCGGTCCGGTTCGAAATGAAATATTTCAAATCCCTTAAAATTTTATTTTTGTTTTTTTTTTAATTTTTAATTTGTTTTTTTTTTTACTTTTTTAAATTTTTCACTTTTTTAATGTTATTTAATTTTTTTTTTAAATTTAGTCTATTTTGATGTGAACTTATTCTAATCCAAACTATCCAGACCCAAACCCAAACCCATCTTGACCTAACCCATCGTAACCTATATTTTTAATCTACCCATCTTGATCCAAACCCATCATAACCCAAACCCATCCTGACCCAACAACCAACCCAACCCAACCTACCTATTTTGCCACCCATAGTTATATGGGTGTTGAGTAAATTCTTTGTACATTTTAAACTTAGGAGCTTTGGTATACAAATGAAAGTATTTTTCAACTAAATTAAGAAAATGTTTGTTGTATTTGTGAGTAGCTAAAAATAAATTAATACTCTCCGGCCAAGAAAATTCTCTTCTTTATTTTTGTTCTTTCTAAACAAATATTATTTATTTAATCGAAATGTATCCAAATTAAAAAGTGAATAGCTAAAATCGTCCTTGAGGTTTGGGTAGTTTTGTTAGATCCATCCAAAAATGCTTTTTTTCTCTATTGGACCACTGAGGTTTACATTTTGTTGCTACTTCCATCCAATTCAATAACTTTGTTTAAAATTAACATTAACTCGGGGGGTAATTTTTGGGCATTTACCTATATATTTTTGTTTTTAAATTTTTATTCCCTTTTTACATTCCAAAAGACAAAAAGTGAACAAATCAAAGAGCGTCACCACCGATCACTGGTAATTGATTTTTTTGAAGGTCACAAACGCAGGTCACCATCTCGCTTCTTTGCGACCACCCTTAATCAATAATAAAAAATCAGTATGGAAACCTCAAACCTACATCACAGATCTACACATAATTGTAAAAATGTGAGGACTGGAATCTTGACAACATAATCAACACTAAATAGATAAATTAACTAAAAGAAAACTAAGAACCATAAAGCTATTTAATTTCAATAATAGTAGAAAGACCATCAAAGAATCAACAAAAAAAGCAGCAAAAACAAAATAAACTTACCAGCACCATTGCTTAGGAAACAAACGATCGACTTTTAATATCGATCTATAAAAGAAGTTGAGCATCAGAGCAATCTAATCATCATCATTTTTAATAGAAAAAAAAAAACAGAAGTTCTGGTTAAATATTTATGCATTTTTGTTGAATTGGTTACTAATTTGATCCATGGAATGAATCAATTTGAGATCAGTGTGCACTGTTTGAAGTAAATTATTTTGGTTAGAAAGAGAGAACTGAGAAGGGGTGAAGTTGGGGACGGGCTGGGTAGAGAAAAAAAACAAATATAAATAATTAAATGTCCAAATTACCCCTGAGTTAATGTTATTTTTAAACAGAGTTATTAATTGGATGGAAATAGCAACAAAATGTAAACCATAGTGGTCTGATAGAGAAAAAAAACTTTTTTGGATGGATCTAGCAAAATTAGCCAAACCTTGAGAACGATTTTGGCTATTCACTCCAAATTAAACGATGATATAGCATCTAAATTATTATATGTAATGTAATATACAATTAATTTTTAAATTTAGTTATGATGATATCTTGTTTTCGATCCGATGCAAGTGATTAGAGTTACCAGTTTAAATGGCCGGTCCATTACTCAAAACTAAGGATTTAGAAACCTTTAACTTTGCAATCCTAGTTTCATCTATGTTAAGGTCTTGCTTGACCTGGCCTTTTGAATAACATTTCTTTGTTTAATTTCATGTAACATTGTAAAATTTTCTAAAACTAGTTTCTCGGTCCAATCTAGGATCGACTAATTCAAAACCAGGATTGACTAGTACACTTTTTGTCGGTCTGGTCTATTTCAACCCCCACCTTCTATTTTCACCCCCTCAAAGCGCCTCGCTTAGGCCTAAGCGAGGCGCTTTGAACTCAATTCGAGGAGGTCAGTACGAGGGGGCAGAAAAAGTTGATTTTTAAATTCGAAACGCCTCGCTTAGGCCTAAGCGAGGCGCTTCGAGTTTAAAATTTATTTTGGTAGTTGTTTTGATGTTTTGAGTTGGTTTTTTTATTTTTTTTATTTAATAACTATAAAAAGTAAAAAAAAATTAAAAAACAAAGTAATAACCCTAATCATTTGTCAATGACTTAAACTTGACATCATCAACCACGTATAGTCAATAAATGCGGTATGCGCGTTAAATTTCATTAAATGCGGCAATACTTGGATCCGGTTGGAGTCTAAAGCTTCGTGTGTCATCTGTCATCCTTGTGTTTCCAAGACACAGGCAAGTCCTCGTCTGATCCACACCACAAAACAACTTCAAAATTTCAACTTCCCGTTCAGGTGCTTAAGTCCACCTTGAAGACTGGATTCGGTGCAATCAGAATGCGGTATGCGGTATGCGCGTTAAATTTCATTAAATGCGGCAATCAAGGCATCCGGTTGGAGTCTAAAGCTTCGTGTGTCATCTTGGTCGAACTCATGTTGCAACATTCGTCTTGTGTGTGTTAGGGTCTGAAATTTTAGGCTTTTTAGTGGGTTTTTCCATCTTTGTACCTTGAAGACTAGATTCGGTGCAGTCGACGAACATCATTCAAAATTTCAAATTCCCGTTCAGGTGCTTAAGTCCACCTTGAAGACTGGATTCGGTGCAATCAGAATCCGAATGCGGTATGCGCGTTAAATTTCATTAAATGCGGCAATCAAGGGATCCGGTTGGAGTCTAAAGCTTCGTGTGTCATCCTTGTGTTTCCAAGACACAGGCAAGTCCTCGTCTGATCCACACCACAAAACAATAATCTTGAAGTTTTTTAATATAGCCATTTTTCCCTGGTTTACCAGGAATGGGTTGAAGGTGTGTGTTGCACCGGCTTGAGATATGAGTTTGATTAGCTTAAATCTCTCTGATCCATGGTATCCACTTTCAGGTTGTCTTCATCGTTGACCGCTATCTCTCGGATAACAACTGAAAAGTTGTGTTCAATGATTATAAAGAAACTTGAAAGTAATTACAAGAAGATGATCAAAGATGCTACAACATAACTTGCACCGGCTTGAGATATGAGTTTGATTAGCTTAAATCTCTCTGATCCATGGTATCCACTTTCAGGTTGTCTTCATCGTTGACCGCTATCTCTAGGATAACAACTGAAAAGTTGTCTTCAATGATTCTAAGAAACTTGAAAGTAATTACAAGAAGATGATCAAAGATGCTACAACATAACTTGCACCGGCTTGAGATATGAGTTTGATTAGCTTAAATCTCTCTGATCCATGGTATCCACTTTCAGGTTGTCTTCATCGTTGACCGCTATCTCTCGGATAACAACTGAAAAGTTGTCTTCAATGATTCTAAGAAACTTGAAAGAAGAGGTACTTTGAAGACTGGATTCGGTGCAATCAAAATCTGAATATTATATTACAATAATATTACGTTGAGCAAAAAGTTGTGTTTGAAGCCTAGTTCTTTTGGCCACAGGTACATAAAGGTTATAAATGTTCATGTCGTTTCAGGTTGCCTTCATCGTTGACAGTTATCTTCAAAATTGATGTAATGTATAAGTTTTAGAGTCGGTAAGGATTTAACTGAATCCATTTTGTATCCACTTTCAACTAAATCTTTCTCTGATATACTCTATATCAACCGAAATTGAGTATCATCAATCTGGTATTAGTGGTTGGAACAAGGTATGGATATGGAGAACATGGAATGAGATGGTTTCGATTTTCGTACAAAGATTCCATAAGTAAAAGTCAGTTGTTAAAAGTATCAAGACTATGAAATTAGTAAAACAACTTTTCAGTTGTTTATCGGAGAGATAACTGTCAACGATGAAGGCAACCTGATAAAGGCTGAACAAGAGTGTAATCAAACAAGGTGCTATGAAAACCACCAACGATCAATTATAATATAGTCCGGAAGTCAAGCATATCAATTAAACAAGCAAAAATTATGTTCTGAAAAAATATGGGTATCGAATGTATAGTCGGAGGACCACGTACAATGATTCATCAAAAGTGTACAAAGCTAGATGTTTTTACTGAAAAACCAAAACGAGCAATAAACGAAGCGAAACGGAGAGATATAATTTTCTTGGCTTGGAAACAACTTAAAAGAACCAAAAATGAATTAAAATTATTTTTTGGTGATTAACAGATAATTTTAAAGAATTAAAAGAAATTCAATTTTTTTAAAAAAAAGGCTAAAGCGCCTAGCTTTGGCCAAAGCGAGGCGTTTGAGTGCCTAGCTTTGGCCAAAGCTAGGCGCTTGGGCCTTTTTTTTAAAAAAAATTGAATTTCTTTTAATTCTTTAAAATTATCTGTTAATCACCAAAAAATAATTTTAATTCATTTTTGGTTCTTTTAAGTTGTTTCCAAGCCAAGAAAATTATATCTCTCCGTTTCGCTTCGTTTATTGCTCGTTTGGGGTTTTCAGTAAAAACATCCAGCTTTGTACAACTTTGATGAATCATTGTACGTGGTCCTCCGACTAAACCTAACTCGCAACAATTGTTTTTAATTCATTTTTAAGTGTTTTTAATTACTTTTCGAGAAATGATAATTTTCAAATATTACAGATCAAAGTGTTACCAAGCATGTCAAGAAATGATAATTTTCAAATATTGCAGATCAAGGTGTTACCAAGCATGTCAAGAAATGATAATTTTTAAATATTGCAAGTCCAAATCATTGTACGATGTCTTTTTCAGAGGATCTCGACTCTTGAGATGTTGCAGGTGTTTGAAAAGTTTGAACTGAAATTGAACTGTTATTTGGAATGTTCCTGATCATCATAGTTATGCCTTTTTTGATCAGAAAATATATTACCAAACATTTAAAAATATATTACCAAACATTTAAAAATAACTTTTCATGCAAGCAAGTAAAATTCAGTTGTTTTACTAATTTCATAGTCTTGATACTTTTAACAATCGGATCGGCGCTAACGCGCAAACCTTCGTTTTTGTTTTTCGAGAGAAAGGAACTAAGTTGCAAATACGATAATAATGTAAATAATAATAATAATAATAATGTAAAGGTAGATCATGGAAAGTTGAACTCAAGAAACAAAGATGGAACCGATTAATGTTCTTTATGTATGAATAATGACCCTCTGGCAAACCTGCGTAAAGGACTAAAGCCACATATAGTCCTTTACGCAGGTTTGCCAGAGGGTCACTATTCATATATAAAGAACATTAATCGGTTTCATCTTTGTTTTCTTGAGTTGAACTTTCCATGATCTACCTTTATCATCTCGGAGAGATATTTGTCAACGATGAAAGGGAACCCGAAACAATAGAAGTCTTGAAGACTAAAAGTCTTTTTGCAAAAAGGTAGACCACACCACTAGAGCAAAAAGTTGTGTGTATGAATAGTGACCATCTGGCAAACCTGCGTAAAGGACTAAAGCCACATATCTTGCCATTAATACCAACGATGATTGCCAGATGGTCACTATTCATATATAAAGAACATTAATCGGTTTCATCTTTGTTTTCTTGAGTTGAACTTTCCATGATCTACCTTTATCATCTCAGAGAGATATCTGTCAACGATGAAAGGGAACCCGAAACAATAGAAGTCTTGAAGACTAAAAGTCTTTTTGCAAAAAGGTAGACCACACCACTAGAGCAAAAAGTTGTGTGTAAGTTTTATTTAGCGTAAAAACTTCATTGTACATATACCTCCTTATCTAAAACAAATCACATCATTGTACATATACCTCTTTCATCGTTGACAGATATCTCTCCGACAAGAGAAGATGAATGGTTACTACTCTGCACTTCAAGTAGAAAAAGATGAAGAAGAATAAATGAAGTCTATTATAGAGGTTAGTAGGTTACTCATTACCGTTGGACGTTAGCGGTGTGTGTTGATCGTTGATCGTTGAAGGTAAACATGGACAGTGAGTAATATGAATGGACAGTGAGATTGATAACTTCTCTATGGAAGTTGCTAAAATAGTTAAACAAAAGCTGAAATTGAACAGTTATTTGGAATGTTCCTGATATTTACAGTTTTGCCTTTTTGGTGAAATGAACTTGAAGAAATGATTTGGTGGATCTGTCATGAGTTAAACGAAAGCTGAAATTGGACGGTTATTTGGAATGTTCCTGATCATTACAGTTATGCATTTTTTTGATCAGAAAATATATTCCCAAAAAAATTAAAAACAACTTTTTCATGCAAGCAAGTAAAATTCAGTTGTTGGACAGTGAGTAATATAACTGGACAGTAAGATTGATAACTTCTCTATGGAAGTTGCTAAAATAGTTAAACAAAAGCCGAAATTGAACAGTTATTTGGAATGTTCCTGATCATTACAGTAAAATTCAGTTGATGGACAGTGAGATTGATAAACTGGAGAGGTTAGCCAGACGTTTGTCAAACGAACAATTAAAATAAACTTTTCATGCAAACAAGTAAAATTCAGTTGTTGGACAGTGAGATTGATAAACTGGACATGTTAGCCAGACGTTTGTCAAACGAACAATTAAAATAAACTTTTCATGCAAACAAGTAAAATTCAGTTGTTGGACAGTGAGATTGATAACTGGACAGGTTAGCCAGGCGTTTGTCAAACGAACAATTAAAATAAACTTTTCATGCAAGCAAGTAAAATTCAGTTGTTGGACAGTGAGATTGATAACTGGACAGGTTAGCCAGGCGTTTGTCAAACGAACAATTAAAATAAACTTTTCATGCAAGCAAGTAAAATTCAGTTGTTGGACAGTGAGATTGATAACTGGACATGTTAGCCAGGCGTTTGTCAAACGAACAATTAAAATAAACTTTTTATGAAAGCAAGTAAAATTCAGTTGTTGGACAGTAAGATTGATAACTGGACAGGTTAGCCAAATCATACGAGGTGGCAGGAAAAAGCTGACATTTTGTTCCTTGTTGCAGAAAGAAATCAACAGTCGGATCGACGATTTTGTTTACCCTCCCATTGACATAAAAAATGTTCTTTTGAAAAACGTCTGACTGCAAAAAAAAAAAAAAAAAAAACTAACTCAAAAGACCAAAAAAAATTTATTCGAAGCGCCTCGCTTAGGCCTAAGCGAGACGCTTCGAGTCAAAAATCAGCTTTTTCTGACCTCGTATCGAGGTAGTTAAAAAGTAAAGAAAGCGCTTCGCTTAGGCCTAAGCGAGACGCTTTCAGGGGGGTGAAAATAGAAGTGGGGGGTTTAAATATAACCACCCCTTTTTGTCTAGTCAGCACTTCACCATTTTATCAATCCCGTTGTTGATCTGGGTTTAGCTTATATTGATCCAGGCTTTAACCTGTTTAATTCACAGTTAAATGGAATAAAGTTAGACAAACCTATAAGGTATAGGCCAAAATATGTTAGTACTCCGGATCCGTAACTCAGGTATTAGGTATATACGTAAGAGTGTATTTTAATCTTTAGGTGATGTAGCTAACATATGAGAAAAAAAATGTAGGAAAAGATAAAAATATTAGTTACAGGTTTGTTTTTGTCTCCTTTCGATTTGTGATATATATAAGTTGGACTGTTCTCTGAGCATGAAAAATTTCACGGTGTGAAGTTGGGGCTTTTCTTTAGAGCTAATCAGATCAGATCACTTAGGGGCGTGAATATTCAGTGATCACTATGTTGGTCTTATCAAGATTTACTTTTTAACTTGATCTTTCTCGAATATTAAAATTATTATAATTGTATATTTTATTTATTGGTGGTTAGTTTATTGAATGTTATCGAGCTTAAAATATGAATTAACTAATATTAGTTTGTTAATTATTATTTATATTATATTGAAACATAGTAGGAAAGAAATTTTCTCAAATGGATCATAATATAGGACCACACACTATATTGTTTGTTAAGGGTAAAAAAAAGTGGTAAACACAAAAAGTAGGACGACAAATATGAACACATATAAATTAGTAACAAGCTATATATTATACATAGATTTTGAATACTTTTTAACTAAGATTCAAGTAGGTTTTTAGTTTGTAAATGCATTTATGCATGGATGATCTTTGTAAATCATGTATGTTCACAATTATTACAACTGTATTTTCGAAACTCCAATATGATAATTCACAAAGGTTAAAAACGGATATATATGTACATTATGTTGGAGGTGTACCAGAATTAGAACAAAGACTTTCAATTTATAGTTGAAGAATTACTAGAAACGACACAATACTTCTAGAAAGAGTGTATAAGTTGGCAATTAAAATGGTTGGCTGTAAGTTCGGTTACATTTAGGCATAACTTTGTTAACGTGAAATCCTTAGTATTAACTTAGTTACTTCTGGTGATTGATTATATTTTCAATATTAAGGAGTTGATGTCACTTCTAGACTTCTAGTTTTTGTTGGTCCCATAGTTGTTGATAGCAGTTGCTGCTGATTGTGGATGTTGCTAGCCGTAGTTGCTTCTGATCAAAATTATTGTCAATCAATCAGCACCGTCTGTTTGGTATGTTGTAATGGAATAGATGAGGGAATGGAATGAACGAGGTAATGGAATGGATCATTACCATTCCATGTCTTGCTTGGTTGCCATGTAGGAATGAAACGAACATTACTTTATGTTGTTGGATAAGCAGGAAAAGACGAAGGAATAATATCGGTGGTGAGTGGTGGTCAGTGGCGGTGATGGTGGGTGGTGATATGTGGCGGGTAGCGATGGTGGTGGATGGCGGCGGCAGTGGTAGTGACGGTGGAAGGTGGAGGTGGATGGCCGTGATGGTGGGTGGGCGACGATGGTGAGTAGTGGCGGTGGTGGGTGGTGGTTGGTGGCAGTGATGGTATGCGGTGGTGTGTGGCAGTAGCGTGGTGGTGGGTGGCGACGACGGTGGTGGGTGGCGGCGAAGATGGCGATGGGTGGAGGCGACGACGGTGGTGGTTGGTGGCGAAGATGGCGATGGGTGGAGGTGGATGGCGGTGATGGTGGGTGGCGGCGGTGGTGGGTGGGTGGGTGAAGGTAGTGGGTGGTGGTGGTTGGTGGCGACGACGACAATGATGGGTGGTGACGGCGACGGTGGTAGGTGGTGACAGTGGTGGTCGGCGTTGGGTGGTGTTGGATGGCGGCGGTGGGTGGGTGACGGTGGGTGGGTGACGGTGGTGGGTGGGTGAAGGTAGTGGGTGGCGGCAACGGCGGTGGTGGTGGGTGGCGGGCGACGGTGGTTGGTGGGCGACGGTGGTGGGTGGTGACGATGGTGGTGGGTGGTGGTGATGGTTGGTGGGTTACGGTGTTGTTAGTAAAGGGTGAATGAGGGATGGAATGAAAAAAAAACATGGGGGGTGGATGGAATGGTTTTGAGGGAATGGAATGCCTTGTGGAATGGGTGATTCCATTCCTTTAACCAACCAAACACACTATTTTTCATTATCTTGTAGTGATCCATTCCATTCCCCCTTCCATTCCATCATACCAAACCGACCAAATCCTCCTAATGATTAATTCATATTGATTGAGCAACTAGCCAACAAGATCAGAACCATTTTCCATATACTTTCAGCTCGTTAGACGCCACCTGCTATTCTACCCGTAAACCCTGCCTCTGCCCCTTAGATCCCGCCAAGGGGAAGTTTGAACCCCCGATGTTCCATGGTGCCTTAAATCATAATAGTATTGAACGAACGTGTATACATTTCATAACTTGTCACACCCTCAAATTCCACATGCGGGGTTTTACCGCGAGGCGCATGACATACCAGGATCCAAGTTAACGGTCACAATAAAAGACAACTATATGATAGGAAAGTAACGTAAAAAACCAACCAAACTTTTTAAAAGTTTAGACCAATCCAAACAAACCACAGCGGAAGCAAGTTAAGGTTTACAACCATAAGCAAAAGTAAATAGTTAAGTGTTTAAAAGTAACGTTTGACAAATGCAAACAAGTGAGACCCCGTGCGACTCCAGTGCTCCTAGTCTCGCTGCTACCTTAGCGACCTGAGAAAACATGATATGTTAGTCAACACATAAAGTGTTGGTGAGTCACAGAGTTTTAAGTTTGCAAAAGTAAGTAAAGTTCGTAAAACCAGACCCAAAAATCCTTACATCTATATTTGACGCTAGCTAGACATCGTTACATGATACTAAAGCGTCATGAAGCACTCATAAACGTTAAAAATGCCTTAATACCAGCCACCGGACATCACCCGGTGTCGTAAGTTAGATAGGACAAAGATGCACCCGTCCGACCTCCAGTCGACTCGAGTGGGGCTTGCCGGACACAATAGATCTATTCACACATTCCCCGCTGTGTATCCACATATTAATGGTTCACACGTTAGAAGGACTTTAAATGATGTAATGTCGCTTAGTACCCATGTGATATAATGTAATACCGTGGTCTAAAAGTTCATCAACTTTGTTCCGCATGTTTCTCCCCAATAAAGAAAACATTAAAATGTGGGGTTGTGACACTCACCTTAGGTTGCGTCTTCTAGTACAATAATAAACCAAGCTTGCTTGGTATTTCCAACTACTGAAGACCTACCATAAATAGCCTATAAATGTTTGTCCGATGACATGTTTGTCTAGTAACCCTTAATGTCCAAGACTTGACTTTATATGTTTGAAAACGTGTTTGAATGTTTGACACGACTACACAAGACTTGACATCTCGTTGGTGACCCGTTATATCAGAAACATCAAGTATATACAGTCCACACACAAACAATGCGCATAAAACACTTAGTTTACATCAAAGATTCACAATTTATACGTTGGTGCGAATGGAACTCTTCTCATCTCATTCATACACTTTGATCATGCGAATGGGTCTTAAAATTAGCCATTCTTATCAACATAATGGACTTTTGGTAAGAATGGGTTATTAGCATGCAAATAGGTTTTTATTTCCTCAATTCGCATTGTCGATCGTGTGAATGGGACAAGTTCTCACTCATTCGCATGGTCGACCATGCGAATGAGAGCCCATTCGTACCTGCACAATCGTTAAGCTATTTTGCAACCAAACACTGCAGTCAAGCTTATCTATCCTATCCACATGTTACTACACCTATTTCAATCATCAATCTATCCATTTCACATACCAAGTCATAAGTTTACCCAAAATAGCAAATTATGGAGATGTCACATCAGTTGCATGAGATATTTACCCAAAATGGAAAATATTAAAATAACATCATATTCAGATTATTAAACACAGAATCATTAATCCTAATGAATCCCTAATCATATTATCCTCATCATGTTCATGTTACAAACCCTAGGTTTCTAACATAAACCCCTAAAATGGGTAAAAGTCCATCAAATATCAATTAATCAATTGTACATCATAAATCATGTTCCAAAATAGTCCTAAATCATCTAGACATCATCCACATATCATTTCAACAACACAAAACATATAGGATAGGCACCAACATCATTTACACCTGGGTTTTTGTAAGAAACTCACTATTTAGGTCTAGATCCGTTTTAGAAAGATGTTAGGAAGGTTTTTATTTAAGGAAACTCTTTATAGTCAGATCAGGACACTTAGGTTTTATCAAAAATGTGTAAAAATGCATTGAAATGGGTTTAGATGATTCACACACCTTAAATCTTTACTTGATATTGATATAGAACTCGTTTAGCTTTAGGATCCAATAAATAAGGGCAAAAACTCATTTCTACAGTTTGGGGTTTGAGAGAGAGCACTTAGGGGCGAGTTAGGTTGGATGAAAATGAGGCAAAGAGATATATTTGTAGTCTGCTCCCATTCGCACACTAAACCGTGCAAATGGGTGATTTCCCATGCGAATGGGATTCTAAAATCCCCATTCGTATGCCTTGCCATGCGAATGAGAAGTTTCTTCTTCTCATTCGCATCCACGATTCAATTTATCTATTTTAACACATGTTAACACATCAATTCACCAAATGATGCATTCACAAGTTATTAATCAATAATGGACATATAATACTTGATAAGTTATCCAAGTCATGTAATTTCACCAACAACAGGACTCAATACTCATGTGTATGTGTGTGTTTCCCAATGATTCACCGAATCATTAAACCATGGACATTAAGTAAGTATAAACCAACTCCCGACGATTCCCCGAATCGTCGAACCGACTCAACTAACCCAGTTAAGTACGTTATATAAATGTTATGCTAAGGTGGACTTATATGTTTGATAATAAGTATTAACATGAGTTTGTCGGGTGTCACATAACTCGTATCAATGTTTGTTATTATTTTCCATTGATTTTAAGTATATTCATTTAACTAAGATAACTTGACTAGACAAAATCACCAACAATCCATAGCTGTCGTTTGTCCAAATCAATACATTTAGTTCCTTCCCCATTCCTTTCGAACTTTTCGCTGGTAAGAGTGGTTATCATCTAATACTTTTCTTCCCTTCTGGATGAGGTAGCCTCTTGTTTGCCCCTATCTTTGGCACCCATCATTTATGTTATATGTTTTATTTGTCACATGCAACCTCTAGTCTTGAACTATAGCGTATGAGACAAAATTTAATCATATTATGATCTTGGTACCCACCCCAAAGATAGAAAAAACGAGTTTTGGTGGGTTATGAATCTTTAGAAACTTGTACAATTTGAAAGATGGGACAAATAGTGGGGTAGGCATGTTTTTTGGATTGCATAGCTATTGAAACTTTCTGGAACAAATGTGTATTTATTTAAGATTTTTTAAAGTTTAATTTATCTTTTAAATCACATTAATGATTCAAAAATTAATAAACTAGTAGATTTTGACCTATAAAAATGTGGAATATCTTCCTAAATGTTCATCATTCATCAACAAGTATCGGCTTGATGTATCTCAAAATTGTTGACATTTCATATGCATCAAATTCCAAGCTTTAAGAACTGATGTGTGCTCTTGGACCATTAGTTCATATGACTTAACTAGGATTCGAAGTTTTCATTGACTAAATAATAATACCATATATTGGTTAGTGAGATAAATGCAATTATCTTTTTGGTTGGTTATTATCGCAATGGTTAATGCGAAATTCCTTCCGCCATGGGCAGACCCAGTGTATGGGCATCAGGGTCAAGTGACCCGAAGCTTTTTCTACATATAGTTTATCATATCGAAAATCAAATGGCTGTAGGTTTTCGGTAGAATAATTTTAAATAGTTCTTATGATGGAAAACCATAAGACAATTAGTAGGATACACCCGGTCAGATTCTATAAGTTCAATTCTTTCATTTTTCTTATGTCTCGGCATTACATTAAGGACAATAAAAAAGAGGCTCATGTTGAGAATAGGTTTCAAACACATGATCTCTTGTTAGGCTTTGAGTTATACTTTAACCTCTTTTAATTCTATATTTCTATTAATTAACTTCACCTAATCATATATTTTTAGTGGTTTTGGTTTAAAAAAGGAAAATAATTTAATGCAGAATTTTAATATTCGGTTAACATGTTAACAAATAACTCTTTTAACGCCTCTTAACACAAGGAGTGAGTGGTACTCAATGCAAGTTAACATGTCATGTCATCCTTAACACTCTAGATGTTAGAGTACACCCCATGGCCTTAGAGACTTAGAGGGACACAACCACCTAGGTTAGTAACTAGTTGTGTTTAACCTTAGTCAACAACTAAGTAATAAAGTAAACATGTACGAACAATAGTTATCAATACATCTCACACACAGTTTTTTCATATAGATTATACAAGAAATTCATTTATACTACTTTAAGTAGCTTTTATATTTTACTGATTAGCTAGAAATATGTTACACAATGCAACTATACTAAATATGATTATGTGAAACTAAAAGATTCTAATGATTCATAGGTCAATCTTCAAATGACTTTGAGATGATATTATCGGGAGTTTTGTTTCATGCTGAGGTTTATTCAAATAAATTAATGATGAATCATTAATTTATTTTATAAGTAGCCTATAATCGAGCATTAACAGCCAAAAATGCCAAATATAGACTAGTAAAGATGTAGGGGGTTAAATGTAAAAAGGTCCAAACTTAATAAATCCTACTTCTCACCCACTTTCATTATACGCCTCCCTCTCTCTCTCTTTCACGCCGGGGCCGGCCCAACAGGCTTAGCAAACCAGGCAAAAGCCTAAGGCCCCCAAAAAATAAGGGCCTCCAATTTTTATTTTCTACTTTATTCATATATTACATGTGTATTTAGCCTAAATTAACAAACTAATGACTAAAGATATAAAAGACCAAACAAGTAAAATGTCTAGACCCCGACCTTGAAGAATAATGGCCTTATCCTTTTTTTCTTAACGCATCTTCAGCTCCTATTCTCATTACTTGCGACCTCGATAATTGAAACCGATTTGGATGGCGATTGGCAGAGAAACTATGAGCGAAATTAAGGGTAATCAATCGCCTCCAATGGTTGCTCAATATTTTAATATCAAAAGAAACAAGGATTATTCATGTAACGACTGTTTTTTCTCAGTAATACTAATCTACATATGTAATGTGATTTGCAATTGAGTAACAAAAAAAAATCAATTTTGCATTTTGATATTTGCGATTTTTTATACCAATTCAAAGGGCCCCGACTTTCTAGTTCGCTTAGAGTCTCCAAAAACCTTGGACCGGCTCTGTTTCACGCATTGACAAAACAAAAACCAACTCCTCCCCCAGATGTGTTGACGGAAACAGAACATTCGCATGAGTATGAAGCATCGATGGATCCAGGTACTATAGTGCATTATTCATCAAAATTGCTAATTTTATTGTTAGCTTAGTTAAAGAAAGACAATCCGTAGGAACTTACACAATATGTGCCCAAATTTAGTCAAACAAACAATTATATATATATTTTTTTTCTGAACGGCAAAAAAACATTATATATTACGTCTATCTAACTAATTGAATATTTATATCAAATATTGGTGCCCCATTCGTGGTTTGTCAGGGCGTTGTTCCATCCAACCTTTTACAAAAACCCTCATTAGAAAGACTTTTGGTGTAGTGTAACAATACATCTATAAACATTTCTGTAAGAAAAATTTTAATATGTATCGATTTATTTACAAAAAAATAAAAAAAATAAAAAAAACCTTTACCTCAGCCAATCTAAGCACCCTATTAATCCAAACCCTTTTATCATCTTGTAATCTAGCTAGACAAGCAAATATGGAATATAAATAATTAAAAAAAAGCCCTCTTACAAGACAGTTTAGATGTCCCTAATCGCATGTAACAAATATGATCTAAAATCTTTATGTGATTTACGTAATCATTGAATAAAAAAACAATTAGAATTATTCAGTAGTTTTGTTAATCAATGAAAAACAGGAGCTAATTAAATTTAAACGAACTTTTATTTATTTATTTCTAGTGTGGGCTTATGTCTTCGAGGCCCATGTACTCTTTCTTGTAGTAACCCAACAGCTTCTAAAACCGTGAGAAACTGAGAACCTACTACCTAGTCCAGTCTATTGTATGTAACCCAACTAGGCGTGAGCAAATCAGTTTTTTTTGCCGAACCGGTTTCGGTTTCAAACTGGTTCGCTACATTACCGGTTCCTGGCTGAACCGGTTCGGTTTTGGACCAGTTTTGTCGATTCGTAAGACCGGTTTCGGTTCGGTTTCGGTTCTTTCGCGCACATTTCTTTTTAAAAGGCAACACAATTTATTTTTTTACATAAAGTTCAAATTTTATTGATTTTTATATTTTTTTTAAAGGTGTATGGGTATATATTTGTATGTTTGGAACTTTTTTTGTATAATTTTATTATACATAATTTTTTTAACATAAAATTCAGTTTTTTTATTAAAGAATATCGGTTTTTCATACAGGTTCCAAACCAGTTTGAGTTAAAACCGGTTCGGTTTTTCTAGTGGGGATGGGAAACCGATCCTAGAACCGCCGGTTCTTGTAAAAACCGGACCGGTTCGTGTAGGAACCGGTTTTTGGATGAACCGGTTCGATTCGGTTCGTGCGGTTCCGGTCCTCAAACCGGTTTTTTTGCTCACCTCTAAACCCAACCACCCAAGTCACAGTGTAGCAAAATATTTACACAGTTTTGTACGAAATTTAAAAAAAAAAAAAAAACATTAGTATAAATCAGTGTTTATTAACAAATTCTATTATAATTTATAGAGTCCCCTTTTAGGCTTTAGCTTCTTATATGGGATTGTGTAAATTGAGTATGGATTATAATTTTAAGAACTACCTTAAACTTTTAACTCATAAGTTAATAGTTCTGTAGTATTTCGAAAATAGTACAATACTATCGTCAATGTGTGCTCATGAGGGCAGCCCTTGGCCTCATGTAAACTATTCTATGAATAAGTGTTTATTACCAAATTCTATTCTATTATAATTTATAGACTTTGTTTACTCTTATATGGGATTGTGTAAATTGAATACGGATTATAATTTTAAGATTTGCCTTAAAATTTTTAACTCATTTGTTAATAGTTCTATAAAATAGTAGGGTTTATTTAGGGTGGTTATAATTAAACCCCCCACTTCTATTTTCACCCCCCTGAAAGCGCCTCGCTTAGGCCTAAGCGAGGCCCTTTCTTTACTTTTTAACTACCTCGGTACGAGGTCAGAAAAAGTTGATGTATGACCCGAAGCGCCTCGCTTTGGCCTAAGCAAGGCGCTTCGAATAAAAAAACTTTTTTTTTATTTTTTGGTCTTTTGAGTTAGTTTTTTGTTTTTTTAATATAATTATTGTAAAAAAAGTCTGAATGTATTACAATACTTTTGGAAGTTGAACGGACTCATCTCAACAGTCGGATCGACGATTTTGTTTACCCTCCCATTGATTTCAAAAATGTTCTTTTGACAAACGTCTGGCTAACCTGAAGTTCCTTTGGATCAAAATGTCACTGTCCAAAAACTGAATTTTACTTGCTTGCATGAAAAGTTGATTTTAATTGTTCTTTTAACAAACGTCTAGCTAACTTGAAGTTCCTTTGGATCAAAATGTCAGCTTTTTCATGCCACCTCGTATGATTTGGCCAGGGTCTGTCTATTCCCACCCCCAACTTCTATTTCAACCCCCCTTTTAAAGCGCCTCTCTTAGGCCTAAGCTAGGCGCTTCGGGTCAAATCATACGAGGGTGGCAGAAAAAGCTGTATAACCTGTCCAGTTATCAATCTCACTGTCCAACAACTGAATTTTACTTGCTTGCATGAAAAGTTTATTTTAATTGTTCGTTTGACAAACGTCTGGCTAACCTGAAGTTCTTTTGGATCAAAATGTCAGCTTTTTCCTGCCACCCTCGTATGATTTGGCTAACCTGTCCAGTTATCAATCTCACTGTCCAACAACTGAATTTTACTGTAATGATCAGGAACATTTCAAATAACTGTTCAATTTCAGCTTTTGTTTAACTATTTTAGCAACTTCCATAGAGAAGTTATCAATCTCACTGTCCAGTTATATTACTCACTGTCCAACAACTGAATTTTACTTGCTTGCATGAAAAAGTTGTTTTTAATTGTTTGGGAATATATTTTCTGATCAAAAAAGGCATAACTGTAATGATCAGGAACATTCCAAATAACCGTCCAATTTCAGCTTTTGTTTAACTCATGACAGATCCACCAAATCATTTCTTCAAGTTCATTTCACTAAAAAAGGCATAACTGTAATGATTAGGAACATTCCAAATAACTGTTCAATTTCAGCTTTTGTATAAGTATTTTAGCAACTTCCATAGAGAAGTTATCAATCTCACTGTCCAGTCATATTACTCACTATCCATGTTTACCTTCAACGATCAACACACACCGCTAACGTCCAAAACATTTATAACATTTCTGTACCTGTGTCCAAAAGAACTAGGCTTCAAACACTACGGGCATGGCCAGCTCCCATTTCCACCGGTAATGAGTAACCTACTAACCTCTATAATAGACTTCATTTATTCTTCTTCATCTTTTTCTACTTGAAGTGCAGAGTAGTAACCCTTCATCTTCTCTTATCGGAGAGATATCTGTCAACGATGAAGGAGGTATATGTACAATGATGTGGTTTGTTTTAGATAAGGAGGTATATGTACAATGATGTTTTTACGCTAAATAAAACTTACACACAACTTTTTGCTCTAGTGGTGTGGTCTACCTTTTTGCAAAAAGACATTTAGTCTTCAAGACTTCTATGGTTTCGGGTTCCCTTTCATCGTTGACAGATATCTCTCTGAGATGATAAAGGTAGATCATGGAAAGTTCAACTCAAGAACCAAAGATGAAACCGATTAATGTTCTTTATATATGAATAGTGACCCTCTGGCAAAAAGTTGGGTGGCTGAAATAGACCAGGCCTTTATTTATTTAAGATATGAATCTTACCTCATTTTTTAGTGAAGTAATTGTCACTTATGCATATTTTGTTTAATGGCGGGGTGCATTTATAAGGCTAGATGTTTTTTTTTTTGAATGGCGAATTTCTTCTCCTTATTTTCACCTTGCCCAAAATTTGATCCTGAGTCTTTTCTCAAAAAGGTTTTAGCTCTTACCACTGGGCTACAACCCAAGTTAGGGCTAGATGTTTCTAATGACCCAGACTTTAAATTGTCCCTAAATTTAGAAATTCTAATATGTTGTAATATCCTACAACGCTATTAGCGATTCAATATTCATTTACGCTACGTAACATTAGTTATCTTTAGTTATTATAAAAACTAGGTGTATTAATACGGGCGTTGCGCGTTTTTCACATGACGCGTTAATGCGGATTTTGGTAAGCTACAAAGACATAGAGACTAACATTGGACAATGAGAAAATACAAAAGTGGCAGCGGCTACGCGGAGAATACCGGGAATCTCTCTCGGTCCGCGGCACATGGTGGAGATGGCGTACACTAGATGTGGTCGGTGGCCGGCTGCGTACGTTAGAGTGAAGCAGCTATTCATTTCGTGGTCGTTAAATATATAGATAATAAACGAACAAAAACCGAACCCGTGCGAAATCGGGTAAAAAAACGCATTATGTCAGGGGCCAAGATGGAAAAAAAAACTTAATAAAAAAGTTGGTGGCCAAAACGGGAAAAAAAAACTTAAACAAAAAGTAAAAAAACATTGTGTGGCCAAAATGAGGAAAAAAAACTTAACAAAAATATTGGTGGTCAAAATGGGAAAAAAAAAGTTAACAAAAAAAGCAAAAAAAATGTGGCCAAAATATAAAAAATGAAACCTAACTATTTAAATGAAGATGATTATTAATATATTGTAATGTAATGACATGTGAGCTCATTTCAAATCTAGGTGTGTTTAAACATAATATGGAGAATGAACATCACATTTTTGCTCAATGTATTGTCACAAACCTCAATTTGTATAATAGTTTCGAGGATGAAAGATGCAAATGTTGCCTTGTTTTGTTAGCCATTAGGTGATCAAATCAAACCTAAAATACAAACAAATGATTTTGTTTCCGTTTGTACTAACTCATTGGTAACATGCATTGTCTTGTTGTACTCTTTCACGTTATTTACTTATTTTGCACTTTGTTTTGTTAATGTATACTCCCTCCGTCCCAATTTAAATGTCCCATGTTTAAAAACACATTTTTTAAGAAATATTTTGTTTGTATGTGGTAAAATGACAATTATATCCTCAAAAGTGGTGATTGTGTTTTGTCTTTTATTGGCAAAACTGGAAATTACATTTCTATTTTTGGAAAGAGACGTTTAATTTGAGACAAACAAAAAAGTAAATAAGGACATTTAAATTGAGACGGAGGGAGTATCTTTTAGTGTACACGTTGTCTTCGATTTAGGTAGGCATGAAAGCAACCAAAAATATAAAAAACAAACAAATGATTGACATATTCTTTTTTTTAATGGCTAAATCTTACTTTTAAAATATACCCCTTTTGCATGAACTCTAACATGATTTCACATGCGAAATGTTCTATAGTCGCAATGCTATGAGTTGTACTTGAATGCTTGGGATATTGGTCAATCCGGACTTCATCAGGGGCGGCCACAACGAAATAAGACAGTGAACGTGTCTAGTCGTGTTGATCTGACGAACGCACCACTGATGGGAACACCAACACCCATACCACCACACTATAAGAGGTGGGACGATTGGCATATTCAGGTTCCAAAAAGTTACTTTTACTATATAGAACAAGATTTATTAAATAAGGCGAATATTAAGCATATCGGTATAAATTGATTAAATTCGATCCCAACAACGAATATTTTATGGGGCAAGTTAATGTACAAAGTCAAATTAACGCACGAAGTGTACAAAGTAATTACAAATGAAGGAATTCAAAATCTATAACTTATAATAAAAGAATTGAACTTTGATGATGTGGCATTCAATGGAGGCCTCAACCTCTCCTTCAATGTGCCACATGGCATCATGTAGGATTTTTTAATTTTTGAGTTTTTTTAATAAATCTTATATATATTATAATTATTTTAGGAAAATATAAGAATTTAAAAACAAAATTAAATTCTCTCTAATGTTTCCTCCCATAACTTTTAAACGTTAATATCTGTTATATATGAGATTTTTTAAAGAAAAAAAATTACATCAAATTAACGAGCGTTTTATTATCTTTCCAACGAGTACCATAGTGCTATATAAAAAACGGAGAAAAAAGCAACTATTTTTGTGGGGTTTTGTTTTCAAATATATTTTACTCTACTAATAAATCACAAACCATAAACATAACTTAATAGATAGAGATTCTTTTTTTTATATTTGAATATGATAACTTATAGCAGAGATTCTTTTTTTTTATATGTAATTTTCGTATTTTGCTGAAAATAAATATTAATTTGAGCAAAATAATAATAATAATAATAATAATAATAATAAATATAATATTATTATTATTATTTATTAATCATGTATTGGCAAAGCATTAATTATGTTGTCATATTAGATATTTTATTATGTTATATTAGATATTTCAACTCCGGGACACTCCTGGGATAAAAGCTAGTTATGCATAAAGGAAATCAAAATTACGCATGAATGAAATAACATTTAAAAATTACGCATGAAGGAAATCAAATATTATGCATGACGGAGAATCATGTTTACGCTTTGTATATTATAAACTCGGCAAATTTTGAGGTGTTACATTCAGTGGATGGGTAACGAAAACATAGACACAACCTGAAACTTGTATAGCGTATGACTTGTAACATATCAACGTGTAGATTTTGTAGCGTATCAAAGGTTTTTAACAACTAAACAATGAACTATTGTCGGATATTAAATACGTGTATGTTTGATTTATTTATGTGTACTAGTATTATGCCCGCGCGCTTCGCTGCGCAAATACAATTATAAAAAAACATGGCAGCGTATTGCATTCTAATTTGGCTAAATTTCGTAAAGCATGTCTCTTTCTCGCTCTCATTCTCGTAAGAGACGGCTTTTGAAAGTAAATTTAAGATTTAACAATCAAAATTACAATTCTTGTTTTTTTACAATCTACATATGTTTTTATGTTTATTTTGTTCATACAATCATTCAAGCTTAACTTTCTTAGTATAATATAATGATTTTAGAATTTATAGTTATATTATAGTCATTTTGTAGTTGATCTAGACGGTCACTTTGTCTTTTTAATTGAAATCATAGAAGGGTGAGGAGCTTCAAAACAACTCATATGATAGTAATGAATGTGATAATTCAAATACATTAATAAGTCTCTAAATTGATTATATAGTTATAGTACAAGTGCATAATGCAATAAGGGGTATTATGGGGAAGTTTTACATGACATATCTATGTTAAAGCATGAGTCTCTTGATATCCCATCTTAAAATGAGTGTAAAATTACTTTTCTAGACATGTCTCCTCCTTAATAAGATAACATAGATTATACGACAAATGACAATCTTTTATAATCCTTGGGGCTTATTTTCAGGAAATGCTTTTAATGAAAATGTATTTTCTTAAAAAAAATATATAGCCTTACATATATTTATCCGAAATTACGAGACAAGTTACGACTCGAAACAAATTACGCGTTTCACTTTATTTATTAACTAGTTTTTATCTCGGGAGCGTCCCGGGGCTAAAATATCTAATATGCCGTAATAAAATATCCAATTTATGATTTGCACAAAAAAAAACTCAACCAAATATGGCCGCAAAGAAACATAATACAAGCAAATGAAGATCAATAACTCTAGCTCCAGTCATTTTACGATTTTCAGAAATGATATTATTAACCAGTTTACAACATATAATACAATTGTTTATATATAAAATCCCTATTATTAAAATGATATAAGCAAAAGTATATATGATTTGAATCACAGTTAAGAATAGAAATAAAAATTCTAATATGGTGCTACTTCACATTTATGATTTAGTAGAGATAAGAAAGTTCTCTGTATTTTTTTTACCGGAAGAAGGAGATGATGAGTTTCAATGAAGATGTAGAAGAGAAGGAAAGATATGAGAGGCGTAATAAGGAATAATACCTAATCAGGTAGGGTTTTATTATTTTAATTTATGTGATTTAATTTTATTTAAAAACCTTTAAAAGAAAGCTTCACATGATGTCACATGGCACATTCAAGGGGTCGAGATTGCCTCATTGAATGTCATGTCATCAAGAGTTTATTCTTTTAATATAGATTATACCCCAGGAGCGTCCCAGAGTTGAAAAATTTAACATGACACATCAATTTTACATATGAAATAGACTGGTGCGCTTTACAGTTACATTCAGGAAAGCTTCAGGTAGCATCTAGCCTAGAACAATTAACAATGAATCTCCAATGTTAACGCCTAAACTTAAACAATGTATAATTCTAGTGTTAAGATCTAACCTAAAAAAGTGTATAACTCTAATATTAATACCTAACCTAACCTAAAACAATGTACATCTCCAATGCTAACACCTAACCTAAAACAATGTATAGCTCCAATGTAACTATAATATTAACACATATCCTAAACATTAAAAAAATGTATAATTCTAACATACTAATATTGATACCTAACCTAAAACAATATATAAGTCTAGTAACCTATTCTGCTCTGGTTGCAAATAGAATTCATATTTACTGGTTTGAACATAATTAGTGATTTGCCTGTACATGATTAATGAATTACCTGAACACGTGTGTTTTTCCTGTATGAACAAAGCCCCACAAAAAATAGTCGGTTTTTTTCTCCGTTTTTTATATAGCACTATAGTACTCGTTGGAAAGATAATAAAACGCTCGTTTAATTGGTGTAATTTTTTTCTTTAAAAAATCTCGTAGATAAAAGATATTAACATTTAAAACTTATGGGAGGAAACATGAGAGAGAAAAATCCAATTTTGTTTTTGAATTTTGTTTTCCTAAAATTACTTAATGCCACATGACATCCTATATGACACTTCAAAATTGGTTTCACTCTTAGTCATGAACCGAATACTATAGTCAAATTCTTGATTTTGGCCTTTTTTCTTCGTAGTGTCAACAATTAATTCAAATTTAGAGTTATTATTGCATGTTTTATTGGATTTTGATGTTTGTTTTTTAACGGCAAGTGGTGTAACTGGTGGAGCTCTGGCTAACACTCCGGGCCAGCCTGTACTGATTACTCATTCTATCTAGATTGAGGATCTTCGATCTCCCTAGGTGGAACCTCTGCATGTGGTAAATATGGCTCTGACCGGATTCGAACCCTCAACTTCCACATAACCTCCGCTCTAGCTCTCCCAATTTTCACCAACTAAACTAGGCTTCATTGGCGATTTTGATGTTCTGATGAGGGTTTTTTTTATGAAGTTGAGTTATATGTTAAAATATAAGTAGAAATTGAATTGTTGTATGTGACATTGGATAGATGTGTTTACCACTTTTATAAATTTATTATAGAGCATAAACTATGTTAAGTAACAAAGACACTTTTAATTTATTTGCAAAGACATCAATTTAATGCATAATATGTCGATATTATATCACAATAAAATTCACATAATTATTATTCTTTGGTTATGTTTTTAAGGTTGGGATCAAATACACGATGAAAAAAAAATAGGAAGTTGTATGAAGGGTATCAAACGGACTCTGATTGAACTCATTCATTCAAACGGTATTGGAACTGTCTCATCGAACGATACGATCTTAGTTTTTAGGTTTTCACTTTTTTGGATTTTTAGCTTGTAGTTTTTAGAATTTACGTTATATCATTGTGTTTTGTATGTAGCATTGTGTTTTTTTTCTTATTTTCATTATTCTGTCATTTTTGCATCTCATTGTGTCTTTTTTCAACATTGTGTTATATTTTTCGACATTGTGTTATATTTTGTGGCCCGTTATGTCACGCGATCGATTGTGTTTTTTGTACCTTTCTTATTTTTGTTACACTGTTTAGAATAACTTGACCCTATGTTTTTAACTCTCTGTATAGCTATACCACTATATAATGGGTTCCGAATGGACAAAAATGAAATTTCATATTCACCTATAAGGGTAAAATTGTAATTTCATTAGATTTGCAGGACAAATTTATTACAACAATTAATTAACTTATTAACTTATGCATTTGAAGTCAAACAAATTATGATAAAAGGAATAGGCATCGTCTTATTCGTGACTGACTCGATCATTAGCAAAATCAAAATAAATGCCAAACAAGAATACATGATGAATTTTAGTATTAAAGTAATTGTATATGTAATACGGCTAAAAATTACAATCAGACAAATATTGTGTAAATCAAAAGCAATGTCATGGTTTCTTTGATCTGCGGATACAACTCAAACTTCTCTTTCACATCTATGGGTGTCTCATTACACGAAACAATAGCCAACGTGAGAAATGGCGTATACACGTTCGGAGCACATTAGGGAATATGCCATAAAATCGACCTGTTAGTACCCCAGGATGGCAAACCCAACCCACACACCTATCTTTATTTTTTATCGCTTCATTTAGAGTATTTAGCTACTTTTTTTACCGGATACTGAAATCTTGTCTTCTGCTTCAAGGTTTCAATGTTCACCTGCATCACTTTATATTTTCACATGTGTTTTCCATATCAAAGATATTTCTTTACATATATTGTGTTCATGAGTATTTCTTTTAATCATTATTTTTCACGTATGTTTTTTGTACTTAGAAAACTCTATAGTGTCATCTATTGTTTCCCACTTTAGGTTACTTTTACACCGCATGATATTTATTACAAACGTAACGTGTTATTCTACTACAATATTGAAGAAACAATAAGTATCCCGGAGATTATTACTAATCTCCGAGGGGTTAATACTTATGTAACTACAAGAGCTATCCTTTACCTAAACCGTTGGTTCAACCCGAAGAAAGGAAATATAGGCGAGTGTGTGTGTGGTGAGAGTAAGAACACAAGATGTAAATGGTTCGGTCTAGCTTGACCCACCTCCACTGTGAAGAGCCGGTTATCTTATTACTTTGGAGAGTACAAAGTGTTACAAGTAAACCTAGCTCTATGTTACAAGTGAGTATTTTCGAATCCTTTGAAAAGGAGTTGAAGTCTTATTTATAGAAAAGCTCGTGGGCTTGGTGAAGAAGCCCACGAAAAGCAAATCCGGTTTGGGCTTGTCCTTGGGCCCAAAGCAATGGATCCAGGAAAGTGGCGGGAAAATCTGGATCCTGCAGATGACGTCAGGCTGCTGTTGAATCATCTTGCAAAGTGGACACGTGGCGCCTTCCGGTTGGCTATCGGCGGCGTTCGTCTGCTGCAGTGGTTGACGTACCTTCTGTCGTCTGAAGTGATGTCTGACAGCAGGTAGGTATGTCTGCTGGTTACCGTAGACGACAACATGGAGGAAGCATGGAAGGAGTAAAATCACTGTTTCTATCAGCGGCCGTTGTGCTAACACTGCCACGTGTCACCATCCGGTTTGGCGCATGCTCTGTTCCAGATCCTGCTGAATCTTCCTTGTCTATTGTCTTCCGTACCTTGTACCAAAAGTTGTCTAAGGATATTCCGCGCGTGGGCGCACGCGCGTATGTCCATGTGGGATGCTGGTGTGAGTTGACTTACGTGTTTACTGTCTCTGGGTTGTGGTCATGTCCGCCATCTTAGTTCCGCCAGCAGGTTCCGCGGAATGCGGAACTGATTGGCGCTAGGATTGTTAAATGGAGGGATAGTCGGATAGGGATGTCGTCTCCGCCAGGATTAGGCTTCCTATCCCTTCAAGTCCCCCTAGTCTAGGGCTTCTCCTGCTCTTAAAAGAATAGTCGGTGGAGCGCTAGACTGAATAAAAAATGAGTCGCGGATGACAGCTCATCTGCTCTGTGTTGATTCGTATTGACAATTGGCGGAGAATGTCTTTACTGTTCTTCGTCAAGTTATCGCTGGAAAAGACGTGTTCCGCCATGACCTGAGAAGGAGTTGGGCGTGGAACGTCTTTTGCTGTTCTACGTCAAGTTATCGCTGGAAAAGACGTGTTCCGTCAAGACCTGAGAAGGAGTTGGGCGTGGAACGTCTTTTACTGTTCTACGTCAAATTATCGCTGGAAAAGACGTGTTCCGCCATGACCTGAGAAGGAGTTGGGCGGGGAACGTCTCTTATTTTTGACGTAGAATTTGCGCCAGCGCGTGTGTGTAGTCGTAGTAAATGTTTGGGTAATTAATGCGGATCCAGAGTTGTAATAACTTTTAAATGATTTGGAATTGAATGTGTCTCCAATGATTTGGAATTAATGCGTCTGGAATTCGAATGAGTCTTTACTTCGGAGGGAAGATTGTGGGTTGCAGACGTGTCAGACACCTGTCTGACACGTTGAGTGGTGTCAGTCACGTCAGAGTGGTGCAGTTACCAACTTTTCGTCTGGTGTCAGGCACGTGAACTGGCACGCGCTCCACTTGCTGAATTGGTGATTCTGATTCTCCCACGTGTTGAGGGGCACGTGGGGCTGTCGGGGGCGTGGGATGGCACGCGTATGAATTCATGAAAATGTGAGATCTAGTGACACGGGTTGTTCATCCGGAGCGACGACAGTTGTGAAGCAAAATCCACGCGCCAGTGTGAGCCGTCCGATGACGCATGCGACACCTGTCTTCATCTGGTCTCTCCAATTTGAAATGGATGACGGTTGCCTTTCTCCAGGGGATCCCACTACCATTAATGCATTGGGTATACAAACCTTTGGAGGCCTCCTTGAATCAGTTACGTTTCCTAAAATTTTCATCCACTCTCCAACTTTTTCTCTCAATCTTCAAGTGCTCCGGTTGAAGTTTCCGGCCAATCTTCATAGATTCCGACGTCTGGCTTGCATTTTGCGGCGAATCTTCAAGATTTGTTGCTGAAACTTCAAGTTTTCGACGACAATCCGTCTTTTCTCCAGTTATTACTCTTTTTCTTGTTCGAGATGCCTGACGTTTCCACAGGTGTCTCACCGTCCGGTGAGACACAATGTAAAACTCCGGTGACGGAGGAGGAGCCTACTGTTCAGGGAGGCAAGATCAAGGAGTGGAAGTTGATGACGAACACTCCTTGTCAGTGGACTGCTGCTGCATTTGCAAATTTCTACAAGGCATATGAGATATTGCCAGAGTGGGAGCCGGAGTTTCCCACTCCGACTTAGACTGTGCTAACTCCCAGTGATGGGAAGATAGCCTTGTACGGATCCCACTTCAGCTAGTGTGGGTTCCGCATTCCTTGCACCCGCTTCCAACTAGATACTCTTATTGAGTATGGAGTGGTGGTGACGCAGATGAGCGCGTTTGGCATGCTGAGGCTGGTGCATTTTGAAGCCTCATGCCGCGCTCTGGACATTGAACCAACAATAGAGCGGTTCAATGTCTTTTACTATATGGCTCGAGATTAGATGTGGTTCTCATTCAAGCCGCGGCTGAAGGTGCCGCCTATGGCGACGAATGTGCCCAAATCCCTTCATGGGTGTAGGGACAGATACTTCTTCGTGAAGAAGGGAGTTATTCCGGTGGCGATGCCCTGGAAGATTGTGGGAGAGAAGCAGCGGGTACCCGACCGCGAGGTGATGAAGGGGTACAAGGATGAGCCTTGGTTTGTGCAACTGACAACCAAGGCTACTAAGTTGGAGTTTAAGGCGCTCACGGAGAGCATCTTCTTGTTGTTGGGCACTAGCCGCGTCGGCATTCGTGCTGGGAAGGAGCCCTACATTGCTGATGATAGTAAGTGTTTGCTTTATTTGTTTTTTGTAACACTTTATCGCTTTAAGTTTCTGACTTGTGTAATTTTTGCAGATTTGAGCAAGTTTGTTTTTTATGCAGCCCGGGAAGAGAAGGTCATAAAATGGAGGCGTTTGGCGGAAGGGGAGGCATCTGTGTTGGATGCCTTCGTGGGGAACTTCTATTACCCCAATTTGGAGAATCCGCCCCAACACTTTTATGCTACTGGTGAGCCTTCTCGTTTCGGATTCATAAGTATTTCTGGTGGTGAGTCCACTGATTCATCAGTGGAAGTAACTCGGCCGCCTAAGGCCTATGGGGGCGTGGGCGATGGAAACATGCTCCGCTGAGGCACTGATTCCTCCAATAAACCATTGGCCCATTCTGACTCCGAGTCTTCTAATGCAGGGGGCGAATATTTCAAAAGCCAACATAAGAGGAAGGATGGGCCGCCTTCTGAAGATGAGGATGATGCCTCTAAGTTAAAGACCAAGAAGAGGCGCCGTATTTAGGTGTCCTCCGGTGGTCAAGGCGGTGAGAAGGGTGCAACTGGGAGCGCTGGCGGCTCCACAGGTGGTGATGGGAGCACTGGTGGCTCCAAGAGTGGTGAGGGGACCGTTGCAGGGTGGTGGGGACAAGGGTAAGCCCCCCGCTAAGAGCAGTGGGCCACGGGAGGAGGGGGCCCCCATATTTTCTGTTGACATAGGCGCTCATCCTGTGCGCCAGCCCCCTTCTTCAAAAAATAGTGAAGAAGAAGACACATGGTATGTGTTCTCTCTCTCTCTCTTTTGTCTTTGTACTTCGCTTTTTGTTAAATTTTCTAAGTGTTATCCGCTTTGTAGTGGTTGCGCCCAAGGTGATTCCGACTCCTTCACCTCCAAATCCTACCGCCGAACAGGTTGCCGAGGCGGCTAGGAGGGAAGAGGAACGATTGTGGAAGGAGAAGGAAGAGGCGGAGAAGAAGGCCGCTGCCGATGAAGCCCTCAAAAAGGCTGAGGCTGAAAAGGTTGAGAGGGCGGAAAGGGAGCGTCTCCGTTTGTAGGAACAAGAGTTCCAGACGGAGAAGGCTCGCCTTGCCCTGGAGAAAGAAGAGAGAGAGAGAGAAGGCCGAAGCAGAGGCCCGGGCACGGGCTCATGAAGCTTCGATTTTTTAGAAAGCCACCTCGGCGGGAGGCGCCGGGGATGGTGCTTTTGGCACTCGCCAGGCGGGGCATGAGCCGTCTGTTGTTGGGGGTTGGGGTTTAACTGGGACTTATGATGGTTCGAGTTGGACTGGGGGTGACGCCATCTGGCGTCCCCGTTAGGCGGTCAGGGAGAACACTCTGTTCTCCAACTCTTTAGCCGCTGAAGAGTTCGTCGCTGGGGCGGTGCCCCCTTAAGAAAGGAAGTATTAGGATAGTTTGAGTCGTCCTGACCTGATTGCCAGTATTTGTGTGAATCAGGCGACTCAGCTGTCCATGATGGACTCTCTGCGGCGTCCGGATGTTGTCATGCAGTGGGACAATGCCCGCCTGGAGACGGAGAAGCCTGGCCTCGCTAAGAAGGAGGCAACCTTCAAGGCTGAAGTTGACAAGTAGCGTCGTCGCGCTCACAAGGCTGAGGACTTGGTCAAAAAACTTGAGAGTGATGCGTCGGCAGATAAGAAACGCTTGACGGATTCCTGCCAGCGTACTTACGAGGAGATGAGGCAATTGAGGGAACGCCTCCAGCAGCTAAAAGAGGAGAACAGGGTGGACGTTGCCCAGCTGGAGCAGAAATGCAAGGCCCTCTCTGAAAGGACTGTTAAGTTTGTGGAGATGCGTAAAGAGCTCGAGTCTAAAACTGTTGAACTCACAACAGCTATTGAGCGTATCTCTTCCTTGGGGGAGGAGAGGGTCCAGCCGATCCAGGCGAAGGAAGAACTGGAGCGGGAAGTGGGGTCCGCTGAGGAGGCTCGTGCCCTTGCAGTAAGTGAGGCTGAAAATGCCAAGAAGCTTCTGGACGAGTCTGCCTCCATCCAGGAGAAGCTGTAGGAGTCGCTTCGCTGGTTGATGACCTTCGGAATTGAAGGGGTAAGTCTCCGTCTTCTGTTTACTTTATTCTCTTTTGTTTTTTTGTAATTTCTAACTCTTGTTCCGCCTTTGCAGATCTTCAAGCGCTTCTGGCGGGAGCCTAAGCTCGGCGAATAGGTCGCCGCCATAGCTGCTTCCGCACATGCATACGGGTACAGTGAGGGCTTTGAAGATGGCTTCTTGCACGCCCAGAATGATAGGCGAATTATTGATGCGGAGCACTATGGTAAACCCCTGAAAGAGGAATATGAGGCGGATCTCGCCAAATTTGAAAAGATCGAGTTCCCCATCCTTCAGGTGGTGGCTGACTGCAACCGGAACGCTGACCCTCCCGCTGCCTTGAAATGCGTCATTGAGAAATCAGATGAGCTGGGCAGGTTGGCGGAGAAGGAGCGTCAAGAAAGGGTACGCCAGGAGCTGCTGGCGAAGGGTTCTCTGGCAACCAGCCAGATCCGGAGGAGCAGCTAGTGGACTTCAGCGGCTCCAATAGTTAGGTGCTCCTTGTAATTATCTTTTTTGAACTTGTACAAATTTTTGTAAATACCCTTTGGGTTTTTAATTCCCAGGTATTAATGGAAAGTTTTTTGTTTGTTATATCTTGTGTTTTCTCGCGCTAACTTCTGTGTAATTATTTAACCAAGTCGTCACCCGGTGTGTAAGTAGAAGTTAGGGCGTGTGTTTCACTAATCAGTCAGGCGTCTAAGTGATGTACTTTTGCCTTGAAGACTGTAGCGAAATACAACTTGTGCCATGAGTCCGACTGAGGCGCTCGAGGGCCTTGTCTAGAAGACCATTATCCACGTTGTTAGATAATGTGTGACCCTTTAGTCCGACTTGTAATCAAGCATGTATTGAAGACAAGGGTTTGACATGTATTTGTTTACGCGGTGTGCGAGTCCGACAAGTAAACCTAGTCTCGAAGACTATAGCGCAGCGTGTTAGGTAAAATGCGGTGTAAGTCCGACATGCGCTGGGCATGTCTTGAAGACTGTTGCGCTATGTTACCTGAACACGAGGCCATTTTAGTCTGACGTAGGTTTTACCTTAGTCTTGAAGACTCAGGCGCGGAAAACAAGTAGAGTAACATATATAGGAAACAAACTTTCATTGATTGAATAATTACAATGGCATGTGTAGCCGGAAATACAAGTACATTATAAGTAGCAAGGGCGCAACTGTGCAGCATTCCAAGATCGGGGGATGGGCGTTCCGTCTAGTCTTTCAAGCGCGTATGCGCCTTTGCCCAAGACTTCTTGAATTTTGTATGGCCCTTCCCAGGTTGGTGCTAGCTTCGCGGCCTTTTCAGCGTTGGAAGCCTCGTTGTTGCGGAAGACGTAGTCTCCAATCTTGAATGCGCAATCTTTGACGTGTTGATTGTAATAGCGCTCCAGCTGTGTCTTGTACTTGGCTTCGTTTATCGCGGCCAGATCACGCCGTTCTTCAAGTAGGTCAAGATTTAAGCGGAGCTCTTCGTCATTGTTCCTTTTGTTGGCCATCAATACTCGTGCGGAGGGACAACCGATTTCCGTGGGGATGGCTGCCTCGGAGCCGTAAGTTAGACTGAACGGTGTTTCACCATTGCTTGTTTTGGTCAAGGTGCGGTAGGCCCATAGGACATGGGGAACTTCATCTACCCACCCGGTTTGTTTAGTTCCGAGCTGTGCTTTAAGGCCCTCTATGATACTTCGGTTAGCCCTTTCGACTTGGCCGTTGCCTTGTGGGTGCGCGACTGATGTGAATATCTGTTATACGCCCAGTTGCGCCAACAATTCTTGTAAAGTTTGGTCCACAAGTTGTGTACACAAGTTGCATTGGTAAGCCGAATCTGCAGATGATGAATTCCCAAATGAATTTTTTGACGTGCGCCCCATCGATTTTGGCGAGAGGTTTGGCCTCAACCCATTTGGTGAAGTAATCAATGGCAACGATTAGGAACTTGACATTCCCTGGCGCCGTCAGGAATGGACCAACTAAATCAATTGCCCATTTTTGGAATGGCCATGCTGTTGTGACGGGCACCAGGTTATTCTTTGGGCACAGGGTGTTTGGCGCATGGCGTTGGCAACTATATCATTTGCGCAGTTCTTTGACTGCGTCCAAGTGCATCCCCGACCAATAGTATCCTGCGTTCATGAGCTTTGCGACTACCATCCTTGGGCCCGCGTGTAGTCCGCACGTTCCTTCGTGTATGTCTCTGATGAAGAAGGTAGCATCCGCGGAATCGACACAGTAGAGAAGCGGCCCTAGGTAGGAGCGGTGATAGAGAATGTCGTCTGTTAGTTGATAATGAAGAGCCTTGTGTCGGATTTTCCGGACTTCTGACTTGTCGTCAGGCAAGGTACCAGAAGATTAGTAGGCTTTGATTGGGGCCATCCAGGACGTGTTGCCTGTTTGGATGACATTGACTTGTCGCAGCGGGACAGATGGTTTGCTAAGGCCTTCGACACGGACTTCCATTGTCATGTGTTCGAAAACTGTAGAAGCCATTTTACTCAACGCGTCAGCTGGCATGTTCTCGCTGCGCCGGATGTATTCTACGGTGCATGAGTCGAATTTGCGCATGAGTTGCTTAGCTTGATCTAAATAGAGAGCCATGGTTTCGTCCTTATTTGATCTGGCGCGCAACAAACAACGAGTCCACGTGTGCCTCCACGTTCCTGGCACCCATTTTTTTCGCAATGCGGAGGCCTGCCAGCAACGCTGCGTATTCCGCCTCATTATTTGTGCTTTTGAAATCAAGGCGGATGGCGTATGTGAACTCGTGTTTATCTGGGCTGATAAGGCGGAGACCCGCGCCAGCGCCATCATCGTTGGAGGCCCCATCTGTGAAGAGGGACCATTTTTGCGACAGATCCTGGGCCAGCGCGGGGGACTGTTCAACATTGCATTCTTCGACTTTATCAACGGGTATTTCCATGGCGAAATCGGCTAACATTTGTCCTTTGATTGCGGGTCTGGGCTTGTAGTAAATCGCATGCTCTCCCAATTCAATGGCCCATTTTGCTAGGCGACCTGAGAGTTCCGGCTTACAGAGGATATCACTTATCCGATAGTCAGTGAGGACGTTGATCGGGTGACATTGGAAATACCTGCGCAGTCGTCGAGATGCGTGCACAAGAGCAAGAACCAGTTTTTCCATGATGGTGTACCTTGTTTCCGCGTCCAATAGAGTGCGACTAATGTAGTAGATTGGCGTTTGCATTCCTTTGCGGTCTACCATGAGGACCGCTCCGAACACCCGCTCTGTGACGGAGAGGTAGAGTGTGAACGGTTCCTTGGGTAGAGGTGTTGTTCAGGTTGGAAGGTTCATGAGGCATTGCTTCATTGCCTGGAAGGCTGTCTCGGCTTCCAGTGTCCAATGGAAATTGCTCTTTTTTAAACAATTTTTCAAAGTGTCCACGAATGGGAACGACTTTGAAGCATAATTTGACAAGAAACGATTGAGGGCCACCAGGCGGCCTATCAGTGTTTAAACTTCTTTGATAGAGGCGGGGGAAGGCATTCTTTCAATGGCTTGCACTTTCTCTGGGTTAGCGCGGAACCCCTTCCGCGTAACGATGACGCCAAGAAATTTGCCTTCCTCCATTCCGAAGGAGCATTTGCTGGGGTTTAACTTCATGCGCACTTTGCGCAATTTATCAAAGTTTTGTTGGATGTCCCGCAGCATGTCTCCCTCTTCTTTGCTCTTGATTACAAGGTCGTCGACGTACACTTCAAGCCGTACGCCGATTTCATTCACAAAAGCGGCGTCCATGAGGCGTTGGTAGGTGGTGCCCGCGTTTTTTAAGCCGAACGGCATTTTGGTGTAGCAGAAGGTACCCATGTCTGTGCGCAACACCGTCTTATCCTCGTCTTCCTTGGAAATCTGTATTTGGTGGTACCCCTTATACGCGTCCAAGAAGCACTTGAAGGGGTAAAAGACTAAGAAATCCACATTTAGGTCAATTTCCGGCAAAGGATAACAATCTTTAGGACACGTTTTGTTGAGGTCCTTGTAGTCAACACACATGCGCCAGCCCCCGTTGGCCTTTGCGACCATGACGGGTTTGGCGACCCAGGTTTGGTACCGGATGGGGCGAAGAATGCTGGCATTGAGTAGCTCGGTGACTTGCTCGTTCATGGCCTTTGTTTTCTCCGGACCCATGCTTCGTTTCTTTTGGACCACTGGCTCTACCGAGCGGTACACATTGATTTTGTGTTCCGCTATGTCCCGCGGAACACCGACCATATCCGTCGGTTGCCATGCGAATATGTCCATGTTGCGGGTTAATAATTGTTTCAAGTGATTGCGGATGCTGTCGGAGATCACATGGCCAATGACCAATGTCTGCTCCAGAAATTTAGGGTTGAGCACCCTTTTTTCCGGCTCTGTACGGGCGTCAAATTTGACCATTTTCGGGGGTTTTGCGGTTTCCGCCGAATGGCAATCTTTGTTTCCACGAATGAAACCAATACCGGTCCTGGTTGGAAAGCCGACCATTGCATGCGCGGTAGAGGCATTTGCGTTGAAGTGCGCGATGCCCTCGCGGCCCAAGAGTGTCGCACCCCGACAACGCACAGCGGAAAGCAAGTCGTGAGGTAACGGAAGTTGTTACCATAAAGTTTAGCAAATCACTTGCGGATACATATGGACATCTTGCAGCCACCCTCTAGCCAACATATTTAAGCTTTTGGTCTAAGAAAGTTTTAAAAATATGACATAGCCAAGATTAAGCGAAATAACATAAGTAGTGTTTTACAATTTATTTAAATAAAAGTTGGTAAAACATAAGTTTCATAGTTTAAGGTCCCATTCAACATGTCCAAACGCAGTGTATGCTAAACCCACTCTCTCAAAAGCTCCATCCATTCATACCTGAAAAACATGCTTAAAAACATCAACAATATGTTGGCGAGTTCACAGGTTTTATGAGAAGTAGTAAGCATTCAAGTTTAGTACAAACATATGATCGATTAGTGCTATGATAGAATCAAGTAGAGTCGCGAAAGTCTACAAGTATGATGTATCCTAAGGCTCTTAATCAATCCATAACTTTGTTCCCGGGGTGCCCTTCTTATCTAAGAGGAACTTGTTGAAGATTACGTTCATTTCTCAAGCAGATCCCGACCCAGCCGAATCATGAAAACGAGGGCGTCAACCCAATAGTACTATAACATAAACAACGACCTTTTCTGAAGGCTAATGATTAAGATGTGCGGGGAGAGTGAGTGGCAACCTGCCGGTTGACACTGGCGTTACGCTATAAAAACATACCACCGATACACAAACCAAAGGGCATCAATTATTCTGAATTTATAGTCTATCGTATCATATAAGCATGTTAATCCCCCTGCTTTGTAAATCATATAAAACATTTAAAAGAAATGGGGCCGTGAACTCACCTCATTGCAACAATTACAATGTCTTCAAATCTGTGTCACACTCTTTACCAACTAGCCCTAAATATTTATAGGGTTGTTTAGCAATTAATCTAAGTCAAATCAAGCATTTCACCAAACTTCCTTTATCCAGTTATCAACAGTTCCTTGTTCCATTTATATTCCACCCAATTATCTCATTGGTGATTAGATGTTTGATCAAACTTTAGATTTCGTGTGTTCACATAAAACAATATACACTCATTTTCTTGAGTCATTTCCAAATATTCAATCATTAACCAAGGATTTTAGCTATATGTCCATACACATATTAACATAGTAACACCTTTCACATAGATTCACATAATCTATCCTATCTATCCACATATACCAAATTCATCGTCTTAACGCCTAGTAAGACATTTTTTTAGCACTTTCATCACATGCAAGTTCCCAATACCACATATCAACCTATGTACATTATATTAACTTAATTTCCCATCCTAGGATCTGCATATGAATCACAAAACAAAACCAAATTTGCTGTTCTAAAAACAGCCACATAATCTAGCATTTACGTGCTTCAAAAACCACATTTTGGCGACTTCTAACACATAGTTTTGCACTGTAAGCGTTCGTTAACATGGCAAACCTATTATATATCCTAAATGATGACTTTTATACACATTTTAACACCATTCAAGTTATTTTACATCAGACCTGAAAATGAATATTTTTAACTCATAAATTAGTCGAAAACGTGCATTTTCGCTCATCTTTTGCCAAGATATTTAGGTTTTTACATTAGGACATTCATCAACACTTAATGATACATTATTTTCCCTCAAAATAAGCCTAAAAAACCTACTCATTATCAGATTCATAAAAACCCACTTAACAAGTTCATTTTACATAAACTATCCACTTTTTAGTTACTAGTCATCAATTAGAACTCTCCAATAATCATTAATCGCCTACTACTTGGATCCTAACATGATTTTAAACCCAATTAATCTTTTACATCAGATCTGTACTAAAACATAATTAGATCATCCATGCAATCATATTTCCATCAAAACAATCAACACTTATGTTCATATCTATCATCTAAACCTCATTTTAACTATCAAACCTAAAAACCCCTTAACTATGTTGACTAAATAGTCAAAATAATAATAATAATAATCAGATCTAAACTCATTAAAAATCATCTTGCATGTATCATCCATCACTTAATCTAAGCATCTATCAATCAACGCAAACAATCTTACATACATATACATATATACGACACATGCACACACACTTTTCACTCATTTTCCCATTTCTATTGTTTATTTTATGAAATCTTTTAACAAAACCCATTTTATTTGGTGAAAGGATTGAGAAATCAAAATCAAAACAGAAATCTAAATAATACTTCATAAGGATTCTCACCTTTGAAGATCATATGATAAAAAGACGGGTTTTGATGCTTTCTACAATTTCTTTCTCTAAAATCTTGTGTTTTCTTGAAAGATTACTACTCCAAATCATAGAACAAGGTTGAAACAACAAGGATCCAGCCATGAATCTTGAGGTATGGTGTTTGAAACAAGAGAATATGAGAGAGAGAGAGAGAGAGAGAGAGAGAGAGAGATACGGTTGGGAAGGGAAAGGAAATGGAGTGTTTGAGATGAAAATGTGAATTCTAAATGTGAAATTGGTGTATTTATATACCCAAGGGTTATGTGAGTGGGTGATAGGGGTGGTGGAAATGCAAAAGTGCAGATTTTGTCTCCTAATTTCGAAAATGGGGAGGGTGGGTATAAGGGTTAGGTGATATTTTATAAATATTGGGTATTTTAGGTGATTTAGGGGTATAAAAACTATAAAAATTCACCCTAAACTAATTTGTTTTCACCCAATAAATTATGAATCACTATTACCCACTAAATCCTATAACTTTTAGTGCCTAACCAATATATTAGGTGTTCGATGCTTCACGAGTTCAAAAATTGCCAGTTAAAAGCGCACATACGAGATAAAAACCTCAAATCGGCGTTTTTGTATGTTTCGACTAAAGTTTCACCTATAGAATATCACTTTATGATATTTTATGATATTTTAATTAATTCATGGGGTTCCCCAGTGTTTCAGGTCTCGCACACATGTTAAAACGACAAAACACGCAAGTATTTGCCAATTGTGACACGAAAACTACCAACTATAGTTTTTATTATTTTAGCTAATATTTTCACTCTTAAAATATTACTACATGCTAAACTAAACATTATGGGTCAAAAATAGACTTCTTAAGGTTAACCGGGTCGTCACTAACGTCCGGTACGGGTATTTTATCACCCTGCGATACGATAAATCCTAAAATTATCAATAAAACCTTTATAATACTCTAGATCTTACTAATGTTTTCCCATGACTCTAATTATCACAAATTAAGTCCAATACGCATTTATATATTTAATATTTCATGTCTAATACCTTAGCATGTATAACGTCCTAAAATGTCGGGTATCACAAAAAGGATGTCGTGGTTGGAGTTGGCTGGCAAAACCATGAGGTCGCATATTTCCGTGCGCTCATGGGTGCCATCAGACCAAGTGACAGACATGGAAATCATGCCGCGGGGCATTATTGTTTCATGGATGAAGCCGGAGATTGGCTCATTGACTGGCACGAGCTTTGCCTTGTCTTCTTCATCCAATTGTTGGAAACACTGATCATACATGATGTCAGTGTTGCTGCCGCCGTCCAAGAACATGTACCGCGTGTGGTAATGTCTTAAAACGGCTGTGATAACGAGTGGGGCGATGCAGGAGGCGCCGCCACAGACTTTTGATAAGCGGACGTCGGCCTCCTTCCAGGAATCATCATTTTGTTGCACACAGGAGCGTTTCCCGCGGTTATTCTTCTTTCCGTGCCTTGTCATGTTGCATTGGTGGCGCGGAATGAGGGTGGCGGCATGAGTGTTGAGGTCACGGATTTTCTTCCTCGACCCCTCCGCCTGATTGTGATTGCCATTGTTGTGACAACCGTCACCTCCATCTTTCATTAAATTGACAATAATAGTCCTTCAGATATTTAACTATAGTCCCTGTAAGTTTCGCCGTGTTCAAATTTAATTTTAGAACAAACTAGAACTTATCAATTATATTTAAAATTAATTGAGTATAAGTTTTAATCAATTGCGTAGATGAAACGTATTCGTAAAGAATTTATATATATATATATATATATATATATATATATAAACTTTTAAGTTAAGTTATGTTAACTTAGTTAACCTTTTTATAAGAAAAACATAACCAAAAACATAATATACTTAACCAAGTTTTGAAGGAGGGACTAAAAGTGTCAAAGTTGGAAAGTTTTAAAACAAAAAAAATCCCCTTGCCTCTCTTCTCACGTTTCCGGCCGATTTCCGGTCACCGGATTTAATTCCGGCCAATCCAACTCGATTTCTTGTAACCGTTTTAACTCAATTTAATTGTTGCAATACGTTTCTCCGTTGTTCCTCTTCGTTTTCCCATAATAATATCGAGTTATTAACCTGTTTTTATGAGGTTTTAATCGGGTCTTGCTAGGTAACCGTCAAAGCTTTTAAATCGATTAAAACTACCATCATATCCGATTCATACTATAAATTGACCATTCCATTTCCTTCCCAAACGTTTACACTTCATAAAACTACGACAATAAACATTTAATCGTGACCAGAAGCTTTCCAATAGAGGTTTTATGTTCGGGCCTTCGTTTGCATTCTTCAGGCTCAAATCTTTATTGTAAGTCCAAATTCTTGTTGCCATATTGATGTTCGGTTGTCTTAGATCAATAACCCTCTATCACAGATCATTTATCATGCTTGGAATGGGTTATTGAATCGGCTAGGGTTAGGGTTAGGAATTGGGGAAGAAGATGAAAACAGATCATAAGTTAAATACTTTTATGTTTCAACTAAAGTAACAAAAACATGGGTTAGCCTAGTGGTTGGGTGCCTTGTTGTGTAGAGAGGAAACCCGGGTTCGAGTCCTCCTACACGCGGTTCCTTACCCTTTTTTTTGTTGATTTATTTGTTTAAAGGTATATAATCTATGAAACTTGAAATATTCATAATAAATTCATTTTTACTCCAAAAATTATAAAAATTTAGGAGTAACATCTTGACACCATAAATAAAATTATCACATAAAAATTTTATGGAAAATAAATTATTTTCATATTTTTATTAATTTAACTTGTTTTAATCATAATTAATTGATTAAAAATCCATTTTTAATGATTTTAATCTCAAACTTTTTGGGAAATTATTTCTGATCATCATGAACTGAAATAAAAATATTTGGTTCAGAAAACATTCATTTTTATTAATTTTCTTTTTTTTAACCATTTAAACATGATTTAAACTCATTAAATTTATTTTAAATACAAATAAATTGAGAAAAATTATGGAAAAATTATTTTCACTGTTATACATCAGAAAATAATTATTTTTCATAAAAATATCATTTTTGGATCATATCTTGTATTTTTGGTTTATTTATATTTAATTAGATATTATTAATTTTTTAGTTAAATGTAAATTATTAAAATATGGTTTATGGATAATTTTCTATAAAAGAGAAAATATTCCTATATGTGAAACGTAGTATTATAATTTCTTTGTCACGTATTAAATATTAAATCATGATATACTTTATTTAACATTTTTATTAAATTCAAGAGATAATAAAACTTCATCTTCCCTACGTAAGTCTAGCAACCCTAATGCCTTAGAACCCTAGATATTTTAGACTCTTAGATATTTCCTTATTAGTATTCTTACACATTATAGGTTGAATTCTTCGGAATTCCCAAGTTATCTTGTGACGAGTTTTATTTGGATTTGATATGCTTTCGCAAACTGTGAGTATATCTTTCCCCTTTTTCATGTTTTACTATTTTGGGGTGATTCATGTACCATTATTACTATTAAACTATGTATACTTTGAAACGTAATGTGCCTTATGTGATGCTTATGTGATTTGTGTGAATTGAAACGTAATCAAAATCATTAACCGAAGGGCCGAGCATAACAATGAGTAGTACTACGATTTATATCCCTTGTGTGATTATGGTTTCATTTGAGCCTTGGTCATTGTTATGTGAAGCTTGAAACTTGAAACTTTGGGGTGATACTTGATACTTGAAACTTTTAGGGTTGATTTTGATGCTTTTATTCTACTAATTACATAATAGCAATCATCATGGCACAAATATTACAACGATTCTTGAACTAAAACAGGGTATGCTCACCAATACATTATATGTGTTGACAAAATTATTTTGTACATGTTTCAGGTTGATTTTGAGACGCTTCTTTTAAGCTTTTAGATTTAATATAAGTTTTGATTTTATTGTATTTTAGATAGACTTGACACTTTAGAATTATTTTATTTCTCCTTTCAATGTAATAAACTATTTAATTCAATGTATTCAAATTTACACTTTAGTACCATGAGCTATTGAACAATCGTCACTACGTGACACCTCGATGTTTCCGCCATTGGTTGGGGTGTTACAATTGTGCCCCTTAGCGGCACGATGGACATTCTTGACTAGATGGCCGAGCTGTCCAGACTTCAGCGCGGCCTCTATTTCCATCTTCAGACTGTAGCAGTTGTCTGTGATTGCCAAAATCATTTTGGTACTCCCAGTACTTGTTTGTATCCACGTTCCTTTTTTTCCCAAGGGGCTTGGGCTCCTTGAGAGTGACTTGCTCCGTCTTAAGGACTTGAGACGGAGTTTTTATTAGCGGGGTCCAGTCGTGGTTCTTGTTGGAGTGACCACGCTGTTCCCGTGATTGTTTGTTGCTGATAATCTGGCGGGCGTCATTGGCGGGGGAGTACTTCCCCTCGTCCGTTGAGCCCGAGATGCGAGTCCAGACGGACTTGTTTTTGTTATTATTATTATTGTTATTATTATTATTATTATTATTATTATTATTATTATTATTATTATTATTATGGTGATGTGGTTGGAAACCATGCATCTGATTAAAGGACTTCTCGGATGAGGCGTATATATTGGCGGAATTGATGACCTCGTCCCATGACTCTAGGATGCTATCCTTGCCAGTGAGGCATTTCATAAGCTCCGGGCTGCGCACATTGTGAAAGAACGCAGCGCGGGTAAGTTCTTCCCCACAGCCTATTTGCATGGCTTCCTTAATAAAGCGGACAATGAAGTCCTCAATGGACTCATGATCATAACGGCGGCACAACAGTATGTGCGCCTTGTCCCGCTTATGTTTTCTCAGGTGAGAGAAGTGGTTGCCAAACTTGTCAAAGAGGTCGTCGAAGTCCGTAATGCTCCCCGTGGGGAGATTATCGAACCAGACTCTTGCTGCGCCCGTCAATGTTTGGGCGAAAAGATGGCACCAAACTTGGATGGGCCAGTTTACAGACATTCCCGCACATTCAAAGTCATGAACGTGGTCATCTGGGTCACGCAGGCCATCGTACTTGCCGATGCTGCTAGGGAGTTTGACTTTCTTGGGAATTCTGATGGTCTCTATGCGAGCGACGAACTTGGATTTCTCAGCAAAGGACTTTGGTCTGAAGGGTTTGACCAAATCATCGTCCACATCCTTACGGTGCGAACGGCAGGAGCGACCTCTCCCACTGTAGTCTGAGTCTGTGCTGCTTGACTCGTAACCATCGGACTCCTCGTGTGATTTGGCGTAGCCCCGAGCCCCAGCGCTTCCGCCGGGCTCCCCGCTACGACCATCACGACGACGAGCCGTGTCTTTGTTCTTATGACCCTTCTTTGGTGGAGAGTCATAAGTGAGGGTCTTACCCCTCTTTTTTTGCGCTCTTCAAGAGTTTTCGCTGGTAGATAGCGGCACTCTTGGCGTTCTGACGGAGGAGCCACTGGTCCGGGTCCCCCTCAAAATTCTCGTCACTGTCATCGTCAGTTTCCACATCACGTATCTCGAAGGGTTGCTTTTGAAAACGTGAAGTGGGCTGTTTGACGACAGTGCCTGGTGTAGTGTCGTTTCCGAGCAGTTGAGCATCAACGTCCCCGGCTTAGTTGGTGACAGAAGTGTTAGGGTTGGGTTCAGCCATGGGTGGGTTAAAAGATTAAAAAAAGGTGTTCTAGCCGTTGGATGGCGCCAATGAAGAAATAATAAGTATCCCGGAGATTATTACTAATCTCCGAGGGGTTAATACTTATGTAACTACAAGAGCTATCCTTTACCCAAACCGCTGGTTCAACCCTAAGAAAGGAAATATAGGTGAATGTGTGTGTGGTGAGAGTAAGAACATAAGATGTAAGTGGTTCGGTCTAGCTTGACCTACGTCCACTGTGAAGAGCCGGTTATCTTTTTACTTTGGAGAGTACAAAGTGTTACAAGTAAACCTAGCTCTATGTTACAAGTGAGTATTTTCGAATCCTTTGAAAAAGAGTTGAAGTCTTCTATTTATAGGAAAGCTCGTGGGCTTGGTGAAGAAGCCCACAAATAGCAAATCCGGTTTGGGCTTGTCCTTGGGCCCAAAGCAATGGATCCAGGAAAGTGGCGAGAAAATCTGGATCCTGCAGATGACGTCAGGCTGCTGTTGAATTATCTTGCAAAGTGGACACGTGGCGCCTTCGGTTGGCTGTCGGCGGCGTTCGTCTGCTGCAGTGGTTGACTTACCTGCTGCCGTCTGAAGTGATGTCTGACAGCAGGTAGGTATGTCTGCTGGTTACCGTAGACGACAACATGGAGGAAGCATGGAAGGAGTCAAATCACTGTTCCTGTCAGCGGCCGTTGTGCTGACACTGCCACGTGTCACCATCCGGTTTGGCGCATGCTCTGTTCCAGATCCTGCTGAATCTTCCTTGTCTATTGTCTTCCGTACATCGTACCAAAAGTTGTCTAAGGATATTCCGCGCGTGGGCGCACGCGCGTATGTCCATGTGGGATGCTGGTGTGAGTTGACTTACGTGTTTACTGTCTCTGGGTTGTGGTCATGTCCGCCATCTTAGTTCCGCCAGCAGGTTCCGCGGAATGCGGAACTGATTGGCGCTAGGATTGTTAAATGGAGGGATATGGATGTCGTCTCCGCCAGGATTAGGCTCCCTATCCCTTCAAATATCTACACCTACTTTCTGTTAAAATTGTACACCCCTATCATATATTACACATTATCAGTATGTTAGTATGTTTGTATAATGTACAAGGATCTAGATCATTTGAGAACTCCTTTGAGTTGTGAGAACTCAGGAACTCACTTTATAACAACACACTTATTTAAATAAAAAATGGATATGTGGTCCAAAATTAAACAATAATAAAATAATAAATAAAATATCAACATACTTACATGGGTGTAAAAATCCCTTACACATGTGTAATTTGGTGTAAATTAATGTGTATTTTTTTTTAATTTTTTTATAACGTGGTTTACGTGTTTTTACACCAGTGTGCAAAAAAAATTCGCATTTTACGTCGAGTTCTCGCGAGATTTCACAACTCGTCAAGTTCTCAACGGATCTTTAACCCTAATGTACAATACTAACAATGTCATTTACTAAACACAATGCACTCTGCAGTAACACGCGAAAGCTGTTACACATGATACATGTTAAAAGGATATCATATCCGGTTAATTTAATATTTTAATATACGAGTGGTTGATAAATAGAGAGAAAATAAAGAAATAATTGTGGCATGATGAGTGTGTGGGTACCATCATAGCCATATCAAGTTGGTGCAATCAAGACATATAATTGTGGCATGATATGCATATATAAAAATAATAAAAAATGTTGCACCACAATATTATCACACCATCACATCACGATCACATGCAAATTGTCATTAAAATAGTAATTAAAAAATTGCAAAGTAGCCATCCTTTTTGAACCCTCAATTGTCTTTATCAAAATTACAACACATCATCCATACCTAGCCAAGACACCCATATTGAAAAATTCTTAGCTATATTATATAAACAAACAATGATATAATATGCACAAAGGTGTAGCCTATGCTAAAATAGTTGTACATTGATTTGGGCTTGTCAAGAAAAGATGCTAATAACAAGCATTGATCTTGTCATTGCCCATGTCTTCCCCCCACAAGTTACAACTCTCCAATGCATCAAGGTACAACACTTTAATGCATCAGCCATCTAGGTACATACCCTTGACACAGGTTGGAGATTCTGTATACATGGCTTCTTGGAGACTTTCAACAGTGGAGAGAACAAAGCAAAGTTAACAAAATCATGTACATATTTCTTATTTTTTTTAATTACTCCAAGGTACAACCTTTATTTCATAAAGATTGAGACCATAGATTCTTTGCACATCAATCTTTTGACACACACCCACAAACTAAAGTAAGAAAAAAAAAGTAAAAGATCTTGATGATTCATTTAAGGTACAATCTATGCAAAAAGACATAGTATGATTCATTCATTCATACATAAATTCCTTCAACACAACTCAAATTACCAATATTTGTTGTAATTATGATCCATTCCAAGGTACAACCCTCAATGCATGAACATAAAATTGGCCAATTGGGGATTCTCTATACAAAAACTCTTTTAAACACACCCATAAACTTGAGAGAAGAAAGAATTGTATACACAAACAATTACATCACAAAAAAAAAAAAAAAAAAAAAAACACAAGAAACTATAACCCCTAAATAAGACACCATCCCAAGAACACAAAACTATAGTTTCCCATGTCCCAAATCCTATATATAATATCTTTGTATCCATATATAGATATAGATATAGACATAGAGACATATAGTCATATGGTCATATAGATATAGAGATGTATCCAATGAAACTAAACCCAAAAGTATAAAAAAAAGATTGACCCACAAACACTCAAGAAACAACAAGTAGATGCAATCAAGACTCAACCCCAAATCAAGAATCTTTTCAAGACTCAATCTTTAATATTCAAGATTGAAGCTTTAAGATTAAAGATTCAAGATTTGTGGGTGGGTTTAGATTTGTGTTTGTGGGGTGTGTTGTTGGTGGATTTAACAGGCTTTCCAAATATGGCACAACAACCAGAGACCTTAGGAGATGGAGGGTCAATAGTGGACTCAACTTCTACTGATTTGTATGGCCTTGGTTCTGATCTTTGTTGCTCTGTTTTCTCTCTTTCTTCTTCAGGCTTTGATGGCTTTGTTAGCTCTCCTGATAGTAGTTTATCATCCCACACAAGGCCTGATGAGCCTGATCTTCTGAATGAGATTTCTGACCTTGGTAGTGCCTCCATCTATGTGTTTCTCTCTCTAACTCTATAATATAATTCTCTCTCTCTTTCTCTCTCTAGGTTTGTTAATGGTGTTTTATGGGTATAAGTAATGGTGGAAGGAAAGATAGATGAGGGTAAAGGTCAGAAGATGGAATCCAGTGGGGTTGTTAGATGAAATTACTAGATTGTCCTAACTGTTGAGGTTGCTTTCAAGTTTAATGGTGGTGACATTTATTTAATGAATTTTATGTGTAAAGTTTGAAACTTTTTATTTTTAACTTTTTATATTATTTGTAAGGATTATACTAGAAGTACCTAATTACCTATCTATACATGTCTAAGATCGTAAATGAATCGAATGTTTAGCAAATTATTCGTGAATCTTTTTGATGAAAAGTTCATTAAGGTTTTGTTTGTTTTTTTGTATAAGAAACGTCTGCGCGTGCAGACATTGTCATCTGAAGACTGTTTGTTTTTTCGAAGACATTTCATTAAAAAAAAAGTTTGTGCGAACTCTTCTTGGTGCAGATTTGTCCCTACCGATTCTAAGATCTTCTAGGGCCTGCTGAGGGTTAAAGACCACCACCCATCGTCCACCATCACCACTGTCCACCACCACCATCGTTCACCGTCCACCACCATCAGTTTATTTAGCACCACCACTAGTTTATTTAGCAGTCTACATGTGTTAAAAAAACAAACAGTCTTCTTCATGCAGACTGCAGAGGTTTGTTCCACCTCTTCTTCTGCAAATGTCTGCATGTATGGTCCGCAGACTGTATAAAAACAAACAACACCTAAGTTTTAGTCATTTCTGCCTTCGCCATATCCTTAAACTTGATTTAACTTTTGGATGGTCGTGTCTAATGTTTGGAATTTAACAATGTCGTTTTTAATTTCAACTTTAAACTAGCATGTGTTCATTTGTATTCGTCTATGTTTGGTTTGTTTACACCCTTTTACGTGTCCCTTTTCTACTTGTGATATCCTTCTCTCCTAAGAAAAAGGTTGCATAAAAACTTGTCAAAGTTCATACTAGTTAAATTATAATTTTTAAAGAAAGACATTGTAAAATGTTTAAATAACAATTTTGTAATATAAAAAAGTTAAAATTTTGGTGTGAAAAAACAATTAAAACTCTTGAATTTTTATTTTTTAATGGTATTTCTTGTTTGTGATGGCGTCTTCAATAGATGGCCAAGTGTTTGTGTTAGAGTTTTGAAAAAAGATCTATCTGATCATTCGCCAATTATTTTCTCTATGGTGGACAACAACTTCGGGCCTAAACCTTTCCGCTGGTTTGACTCGTGGTTGGAGAAACCTGGTTGTGAGAATATTATTCGTTCGGTTTTTGATAACTGGGCGGACACGGGTCAAAGCGATCAGAATTTGCTGCTCAAACTGAAGAAATTACGAGGATGCCTTACTGAATGGTATAAAAAGTGGAGTATTACTGAAAAAGAAACAGAAGCGAGCTTGCGGGAAGACAAAGAAAGGATGGAAATCCTAATGGAACAGAAAGAATTAGAAGAGGAGGAGCTTTGGGTTTGGTCGGAGTGCTCCAAATGTTTAGAAGAAATTCAACTTCATAGAGCTCGTGATTTGAAACAGAGATCCCGGGTGAAATGGGCGTCTTTGGGAGACGAGAATTCTAATTTTTTCCATAATGTGGTAAATGGTAGAAAAGCGAGAAATGGGATTCCCGGTTTGGTCATTAACGGGGAATGGATTTCGAAGCCCTCGTTGGTTAAGAAAGAAGTGTTGGGTTTTTTTCGCACTCATTTTAAGGAAGATTACACTAATCGGCCTTATCTTTTATGCCCAGGACTGAAGACAATTTCAGTAGATGATCAGATGATGTTAGCTTCTCCTTTTTCTAAACAAGAGATTAAGCAAGCGGCGTTCGAATGTGGCTCTAATAAGGCCCCGGGTCCGGACGGGTTTAACTTCCGGTTCGTTAAGAGATTTTGGGATCTTCTTGAGAATGATTTTGGTCGCATCTTGTCTGAGTTTTTCGTTACTGAATCTATCAGCCCGGGGTGCGCCTCTTCGTTCATAACTTTGATCCCCAAGGTTAAAACACCATTGGGTCTTAGAGATTATAGACCTATAACCTTAATAGGGATGATTAGTAAGGTGGTTTCTAAAATCCTTGCAAATCGCCTTAAAAAGGTTATGGGTAAAATTATTTCTGATTCACAATCAGCCTTTATCTCTGACCGCTTTATCCTCGACGGGCCTCTGGTGGTTAATGAATTAATTGAATGGCTAAAGAAAAACCGAAGAAAGGCGTTTATTCTGAAGATTGATTTCGAGAAGGCATATGATAATGTCAACTGGAATTTCTTGGTGTCGATTATGGAACAAATGGGCTTTCCCTCTATTTGGTGTATGTGGATTAAAGGGATCCTCGCTTCGAATAGAGCTTCAGTTCTTGTCAATGGCTCGCCTACTTTTGAATTTAACTGTGAAAAGGGGTTGCGCCAGGGTGACCCTATCTCCCCTTTTCTTTTTCTTCTAGTTATGGAGGCGTTATCTTGTTTGCTGAATAAAGCTGAAGAGTTAGGGGTCCTTAGAGGTATTCGGTTGACAGGTATTGATTCGGATGTCACCCACCTATTTTATGCAGATGATGCCCTTATCTTGGGTGAGTGGTCTAAATCAAACCTTCAAAACACGGCCAGGATCCTTCGTATTTTCCACCTCTGTTCAGGTCTTCGTATCAATATCTCTAAGTCTAACCTTTACGGGATTGGTACCACAAATGAGGAGGTGGACGAGATGATGGAAGTTTTGGGTTGTCGTAGGGGGATTTTCCCGTTTGTTTATCTTGGTATTCAAGTGGGAGCTTCTATGTCTCGGGTTTGTAATTGGCAACCGGTCGTTGATGTTGTTCAAAACAGGCTGGCATCATGGAAAGCTAGATGCTTATCTATTGGTGGCCGCCTCATTCTTATAAAATCCGTGCTTGAAAGCTTGCCAATTTATTACTTATCTTTATATACAGCTCCCAAAGCTGTCATTGACAAACTCGAAGCTGTTATGCGACACTTCCTTTGGTCTGGTACTAGTAGTGATAGGAAGATCGCTTGGGTAGGTTGGGATACTATTACAACTGCCAAAGAAGATGGCGGCCTAGGCGTTTCTAAATTACATCATGTGAACGAAGCTCTCCTGCTGAAATGGTTTTGGCGTTTTAAAAACGAGAGTAACACTTTATGGAAAAAGGTTATTATAGCTTGTAATGGATCCTCTCGCACATGGCATCCACTGCCATGCTCATCCACAGCAAGCAGAACCTGGAAGAATATAGTCAAACTGGGAGACAAAAGACTTCCGAATGCTCGATCGATGAACAGTTATTTTGTCGGGTCTGTGGGTGATGGTGTGTCCATTTCGTTTTGGGGTGATATATGGTTACGGGGTCAGCCGCTTAAAAACATCTATCCTAATTTATTCAGACTTGAAAGTAACAAATGGGTCAATGTTAGTACTCGGATAAAGAGGGACAACGGCATTTTAACGTCTAATTCGGGTTGGAGATCTGATCCGGCCACAGCAGAGGAGATTTCAGAGTTTTTTCAGCTGCTGGGAGACATTTTCGAGTTTCAATGGCAGGAAGGTCAAGATAAATGGAGCTGGACAGGCGACTCTAGTAGCATCTTTACAGTTAAGTCTGCCAAGAAGGTCCTGTACAGCGCCTATTATTCGACTTCGCACCCAAGTATTGATTGGAAGGCTTGGGTCCCTCTTAAGTGCAAGGTGATGGTCTGGCGCGCTGCTCGAAATCGCCTTCCTACATGTACCGAGTTGTCGAAAAGAGGAGTGAACTTGCAGCAGTTGTCTTGCACTCTCTGTCATTCTGACCAGGAGACCGTCTCTCATCTATTCACTGGCTGTTTCTTCACTTCGGAAATATGGAGCAGGATTAGCACATGGTGTCGTTTAAGCCCACTGTTCGCGTTTGACGTTATGGATATCGTTCGAGCTGACGAGGCACAATCCCTTCCGACTGCAAAGAGGTTCGTTCTTCGTGGTATTGTCTATACCAGTTTGTGGATTATATGGCTTGAAAGGAATGAGAGAATATTTTCCCACAAGACTAGCAGACCGGTCGAAGTTTTGGAGCGTATTAAACGCACGTCTTTCTTTTGGTTTCGCCATAGAACTAAAATTAAAGATGTCGATTGGAAACAATGGTGTAGTTTTCCTTTAGATGTGATGTAAGGCGTTTTGTGCCCGGGGGCCCTCGCTTTGAGGTCCGTCGTGGCGTTTTTTTAATGAAAGTTGATTTAAAAAAAAAAATTTTAATGGTGGCATAATTAATGAATTTTATGTTGTAAAGTTTGAAACATTTGTTTATGGTTTTATTAATTTAAAAAGATGGAAGTCGGTTGAATTTGAATGTAAATTGGCAGGTAGGAGACAAAGTCAAAGGAGGGATGCCAAGAAATTCAACACTCTGTTTGGAGAGAAGTAACGAGAATAGTGGGACCCAACTTAAGGGATTAATCTGGACCGTTGATTAAAGTTAGGCACATGTATCTATGAATGAATGTGTGGGCCCCAGTTCACTCGAAGTATTTCATGTAAGTTTGGTGTTGGACATCGTATTTATCAAAGAATGGTTAATTTACAAAAGTGTCTTTACTTTACTTTATATACCGGTCTTTACTCAGAGACGTATTGGATGTTTTTTAATCAAATAGTGGGTGCCTCAGACATTTATTTATTGGCCGTTCAATAACAAATTTCACACTTGATTTAATTTTGTTATTAATTAAGTATTAAAATATATAAGTTAATACTTAATACCCACAAGAGACGGTTTATAAACTTTAAACGTTTAAAAATATAGAACTAACGTGAATTTATAAATATAAGTACTAACTAATAATAAATTATTGGTAAACATGTGGTAAGCTTTGGGGGCTTGACCAATCTTTAAAGAAGTCAAGTTAACTAATGGTCAAATATCCTTCGAAATATTAATGGTCGACTTTTATAAGAAAGGATAGTGATTTATTGTTATTGTATTTTCAAATGGTTGGGTCTCCCTCTATGATAGTACGGTCATTAAACTGAGGAAGATAACCAAATCTTTAATACGTTAAAACATGAACCTGTATCGCTGGTAAGGATCATTCTTCTACCTGGCCTTATCGAGCTCAATGTATAAGTGTATATGATTCTAAAACCGGTTCGTAATATAATGAATAGTCAATCAAAACTTCTATGTCAAGATTGGAATCTATGTTTTGATGATTTTGGTAAACTTTACAATATCCACATAGACCAAGTAGAAAAGCAAGTGTTAGATATATTTAAGTTTGTGTGAACACAAGAAGTTTTTTTTTTTTTTTTTAACGGAAACACAAGAAGTTAATCGTAGTAAAATAGTTCTTTAATAACGTTTGATTCTTCATATTATTCCTTTCATAATTATTGTATCATAGCCACCCAAAGTATAGCACCTTTTT